>OZ038481.1:105857093-105884593 GCA_964036315.1 Acanthosepion esculentum
ATGCCATTCAGAATGACAATATTTTTTTCTACTTCACAATATATTCTTTAAAGGTATACATGACTCTCTAGACTTGGGCTGATAGCATGTGCGTGATTGAATGATAATATATTCCAAGAATGATAAAATACTAAATATTTCATATAAAAACGAATATTTTAAGTCACTTCTCGAAGTCTGGATCAATGATATGTGTTTTCGAGTGTATTGTTTTCGAAAATTCGATCTTATTTTTGCGAGCCCATAACGAATTATGCTATCTAAATTCGCATTTCCTTGTGTCTGGTATAATTTTGTGTGTATGCCATAATTTAAGATGGGTTCATTTATTGGTTTATATTGGTGCCCACACTGAAATACTGCAAGACACAACTAGACGTTGGGAGCATTTTCTATGTCAATTCTCGTGGCTTCGATATCCTTTGACGTTCTGAGTGACTCAGGGTATAAAACATAATTTCTCTTATGATGAAATAAGTACATAGCGGGGGTCAGACCATTTTACCTTTCTTTCCTTATAAAGATCAAGTTTTCTGAGAAACATTAATTCAATTAAGATCTCTGGTATATACTGACTTGAATACAAACTAAAAGAGCCGGTTCAAGGGTCTCGTGCCCCCCACCCAATTTATGATTCGGCACTGACTCTACTACATCTCAGTTTTCTTGAAGAAGTATTTATATAAAATACAAATTTTTATTGCAACCTAATTCTCGACAATCATGGATCAAATGCATTATAGATCGAAAATTCAAACTAAAAATTAAAAAAACTAAAAATAAAGAAATTGTACCTAAATACAAAACAGAGATGTCATAATAAAAGGTTTTTGATTAAGGCGGATTATATATTGTTGAAACTTGACTAATGCATGGAATAATAATGCAAACACAAAATGTAGTTAGAATAAAATGTATTAAAACAAGAAAGTGTACACTGGAGAATGTGTTGACAAAGTCGCAGTCGGGCAGAGTCTCTAGTTGGATCTCTGGATTTGCCCCCATGTCTTCCGGTACCAACCATATTTATATCGTGGGTACTCCACTAGGCAAATTAGGTGGATCCTACCACAACATATATAAAGGTGTTCCATTAAGACGGATCGAAGTCAGCAGTAAATAAATCAGTTTTATTTGGGAAAATGTATTTATTTCTTTATTGGAACATATTATTTAATTCATGGTAATTACGTGTGAAAAATAATATCGCCCAATTATCCGCCAAATCTGAAAGAAATAGAAAACAGTCATTAGACGCATTCACATTTACATTCGGTCTAAATTTAATGCATTTGTTTGCGGGCTTTCTGCAACTATGAAACAAATAATTGTTTTGAGAAAGAAAACCTTTCATGTTGGCTCTGTTTATACGAAAATATATTTTTATACACATTTTCATTTCTTAACATGAATAATTGACTAAAAAGCATTGTAAAAAAATCGTTGTTGCCAGAAAATAATCTGCAAACCAAACATTAACCTCCAAGAGACATGACCCAAAAGAAGAAATATCATGTGTCGGACGTCTGCAGCAATGCCGAAGATACTCTTTACCAATTTGAATATAAGAAGCAAAGATTTTTCAAATGGTATTGTGGCATGAACAATGGAGTTGTAACGAATTTTAGACGCCATATTTGACTCGGGCTACCTATCTTTGGTGCTGCCTTCGGCTTAACGTAACTGTTTGAGAAAAATATGTTAAATTGCATATGGACATTCATTTAACTTTAGGGGAAACTGCTGTGAAGCTGAACTGGTGACCTAACCACCGGCGGAATTTATGAAAAATATAGAGAAGAAATAAAGTAATGCCAGAACCTAAAAGGAATGAAGGAAAAAAGTAAAGGAAGCGGGAACATAGAAAATTCCACCACATATGACAAATCTAAAAAGAAAGATCAGAACAAAGGGAAACTATTAGATTTGTAGCTAAGACAAAAAGAAGACGTGATAAGGTTTAATCAGAGATTTAATATGATAAACATAGAAGTCAAGAAAAACGAAGAGACATTTTTTTTTCTTTTGAGGAAGCGTCGGACGAAAGGTACGTTAACATTTCTATTTTTAATCAAAATGATACTTTTTTATCGGATTATTTATTATAAAATATCCTTTGTTTTAAGATTATTATTTGTGAGGTGTAGCACTAAAAGTCTGTCCTCATATATATATATATATATATATATATATATATATATATATATATATATATATATATATATATATACTGTTTTTTACTGTAAGGTTAACCCTGTATAAGAAACGGGACAGTTTATACGGATAATAGTGACAGATAACGGTTTAGGATAAAATCTTTAATTGGTTAGGATTGTTGTGTCGGCGGAAATACCACCTAGGGAGTCGGTCCCACAGAGCAGCGGTTTATAGGGGGGGGAGTTCTTCGAATTAAACTGACTTTTCATCGATGTAAAGCGTAAGGAATATTGGTGGGTTGCTTCTACATAAATGGAATGACGGGTCCTAGCAATGACGGTTAGACATGGCGGAACCAAGAATGTAGATCTTCCGAGTATTTTCCATAGTAGTAGCGACATACCTACACGCACATGTTAAAAATGTTGAATCTTAATCTTGTCGTGCTTATATATATATACATGCATACACACACACAGACACACGCACACACAGATATATATATATATATATATATATATATATATATATATATATATATATATATATATATATATTAAAGAAAGACAGACCACTTTAAGGCTCCATTGTAATAGTTTATTTCACCAAGGACTTTCAACTGTCCAAGGATCTTCAGACATCAAAAGGTGAAACGAAAAATGAAATTAAAATTTACACTTTTGACGGGCAGTATTAAGCTTATATAACTTAATATAGAAGGTAGCGAGGAGTGGTATGAGATGCATGGTCGAGTTTATATATATATATATATATATATATATATATATATATATATATATATATATATATATATATATATATACGAAACGAATCTTTTAATTAAACAGTTCCTTTACTCCTAAGTTTCTAAGACAGCAGTTTTCTTTGTTTAATCTTTAATGTGATGCACTCATCTACCTTTGTTTATGAAGTCATCGTCTTGCTTCTATTTAATCTTGAATTAGGCTTTGTCGACCTCATTTTTGTCGCTGCTTTTTTGTCGTTCGGTTTCTAATCTTTTTTCTTCCTAGAAACATTTCCATATCACTGTTATATTGAATGCGTACACATGTTAACATGCAAAGATATTTAGGAACAAGCGATTTATTATAATACCAGAAGTAATCGATGAATCATTGATACCACTGATTGGCTAAAAATATAAAGGGAACTGATTAATTAAACAGTCCATTGACCTCTGTTTTAGTTGTCAATTCTTTGTCTCCGGTGGTTTATTGAATCTTTCAAGAATTTTGTTTCATTTCATCTCACAATGAGATATTTACAAAATTTGGATTCATTTTTGTCGACACAAGTTATTTTATAATATAGGAACAGCAAGAGTTTATGAGAAGTAACTAATAATTAAATAATTAATTGTGTCTATATAAAATAATATATGTTGTGTGGATGTCTGTATCTTCTCAACGCGTATCTTGTCAATAATATCGCAGAAACATTTTACGCCATTCATTTGGATAAATAATATTAAAGCATCAGTTTAACGAATCTAAATCGCTATTCTTGCGATGTGTAACTACCATTAAATATAGATTACTTGGATTAATAGGAGAGAACAAGCACTGTGTAAAACGGATAAGCGGGGCAATACTTATTGCATTGCTTTCAGAAAATATGAGCTCTGACATTTTGATAAAGTTGCTATCCTAAAACCAAATTAAAGCGAAGCTTATACTTATCTTTTCAGAATATTTTTTAATGTTCTGAAAAGAAGAGAATTTATTGAAACAAAGCAAGTTCAGTTGACCATTGATGACAATTCCAGAACAAAGTAACTATAAACAATGTTTTCTATCCACTGCCAGACGCAATGATGGTGAAAGCATTACCTCGAACCATCGCCAGTGAGACACGCTGCAAGAGCCAATCCGTTTCGTGAGGCTCGTCCCTTAATCGAGACGCAATCGCGCCAATCCTCCGAAGGAACGCCATCGAACGAGTGCCAATAACCCCTGAAATCTATCAGCAAGAGAAGAATATTTAACTATTTTTTCATCTCTGCGTCACGTGCGACGGACTCTGGCTCAACTGCGGACCTGATCAAATTACCGGCCGAAAATGGATCCGCACAGGTCACATCCCAAATCAACGACTTACCCATTTTAAAAGGGAAAACGAGGCCTACGGGTTTCATTTAGGAAGGGAACCCAGCTGCATCCAAACCTCTTTTGATGATGTCGTTTATTGCTGCATGCTGTAGAAAGCGGTCGGTACTACGACGAGAGGAGAGAGGATGCAAACCAAATTCATCGATGGAGGCGACTCCGACACGAGTGTATTCATCATGTAGAACGGTACCGGTAGATGAAGAGGGCACTGCGTTGTGCCAGGCGCCACTAATCGGTTGTGAAGCAGATAGTAGAATTTCAGAATTGTTCTTTTATAGTTGACACATAACGCGTCAAGTTAAAAGTTCTTCCTCATTTTTATCGATGCATCGTATTTATCATCTGACAGATTCACATTATTTCACAGGGATTTCAATGCAATCTTTTTTAATTATTGTTGAAATTGGCTTGAATATATGAAAAACTAAGGAGGGGACCTGACATTTGCGTATCAGGAAACACGTAATATAATTTCCTATGCTCATCGATGTGTGATATTTTCTATTTTGCATTCGTGCGTTGGTAGCTATGTTTTTGTTCACAGCAGTCACTTCGCAAGTTCATATTTCACAATTTCCTCCGGTAATGGAACGTTTTATTAAATGTCATAACAAATATCTCTTCAGCCAAAATCTCTTCAAAATATGCCTGTTTTTTTTTTTTAAATCATGGCAAGTTGCGAGAGCGTAAAAACATTTTTTTCAGTTTAATAGAATCTCATACGAAACACATTATCATTTGGGATTAAATTTCCGCGATATTAATGATTTATTGCAACATGTAATTGGAACTAATCGCTTCGGATTTTAATTGAGAACAATTGTATTTCGACATGTTAATATTATAAATAATACCTCATTTTGCAAAGGAAATGTTGAATGATTAAGGTATTTGAAAAAATTACGTAAAGCTTTGTCAAATAAGTATTTGTTGAATGTAGGTCCTACAACATGATTTGTTGAGGCGTAGCATTGTAAAAATTGGCTCGAGTTCTCTGGAAAAGAAAGCTGGGATAATGTCGTATTGATATCTAAAATGATCTAATCTCAAAGGATCTAATTTCTCGTCTGTTTTACAGTAAAGAAAGTGTTTGTTCACTTCGCGTCTTTCCAGTTTTTTTCAGTTTATGTAATGCTGACTTTTCTTGTTTTCATAAACAATCTCTCTGTAGCTGAGTTCAAAAAGATATATATATATATATATATATATATATATATATATATATATATATATATATATATATATATATATATATATATATATATCCAGTTTACGCGCAGAGAAGTCAGTTTGCTTGGCATAAGAGTCAAAATGATACACATGACTTGCACTAAGGTTAAAAAGTTAACATAGGTTTGATTTGCAAGAGAGTAAAAATGAGACAGGAGATATAACTTCGGTTTTCCCAAAAATAATAATAAAAAAGTAGGTCTCTTTTTCTGTAAGATTCCCACGGGCTACACAGAGGCGCATTAAACCGGAAGCCGCGTTATTTTTTGTTTCTGTTGGTCTATTTTTAACCCCAACAGTCCGGTCGACATAATAAAAGTTTGTCATAATCATGTAACGAATTGTAATTCTGTATGCAATATACAAACATATGCTATTGCTTAAATGTATCGTGCGTTCATTCAATTATATAAATGTTTTTTAATCGTACTTTGAAAGAGAGATATAATGGTAGTTATTCTATTGTTATTCAAAATGATTTAATCACTGTTTTGAATTCATTTAAAATAAAAATAGAAAGGTAATATAATATATTATACTTCAGTGAATTACATATCAAACAAATTTCAAAGAATACCATTAATATGTATAGACGTAAATACACTCTGTCTATATCTTTGAGATGAAGTATTATGATTACTTGGATTATTTACATTATTTTGACTGTTATCCTTATCTTCATTGCCATATTCACAACGTTTCGGCCGTTGTACGCTCAAGTCTTCTTCAGGTGATTGGATTTTCGAACCAAACCCTTTATTTCGTTGACCGAGGTAAATTGTTCTTGTTCCACGTATGATTCCTCTTCTGGATGTCTCAGTTATTTTCGCTTTAACTCAACTCTCAATGTTCTGGTTCACGTTGTGAATATAGCAATGAAGATGAAGATAAGATTCCTAATAATGTATATAATGCAAGTAAATAAATTCGTATTAATTTTAGTGGATACTTTGTTTCGCAGCAATCAAGTCACACTATATTCCCGCTTTCTTTACGATCAGCGACGTCATACGAATACTGTAGAATTGATAAATGTGACTAACAATTAATATAAAGGAAATATTAGTAGCAAATTATAATTCTGGGCGACAACGTCTAAACTAATAAAAATATATATAAAAATTGATGGGAATAAGATGATTAGAACAAAAATACTGAGAAAAACCACAGGCTTTGATAAGAAAATTGTATTCAAAGAACTCTTGAATTTGTTTTTAATTACGTAAGCTTTACCTATTTAAGTCGTTGGCATTGATCGGAAAAATGTACTAATCGATTGGTGTAATATCACTTGGATATGGCGTTTACAGAAGACCGGACTAGCTGAGTTTCAATTTTTGTCCTGGCTCAGAGAGAGGCAGCATTTTCTTTCTTTAATCAACTATCTGCGTTACTACGACTGTGCACGGTATAAGCTTTGTTAATTTAGTACAGATTTATAATATCCTGCCATATGTGATTAGTAGTTAAGATGATTACATTTTTCATTGTAATTCATTCCCAACCAAATACAATAAAAAGACTTACGGTGCTGGTAAATATTTTAGTGTGAAGTAGCGTGTTTAAAAGTTTACATTTTTTTCATCTCCTATTTTTTTGCAGTTTAACGAGCATCAGCGAAACAAAAGAAAAATGCGTTTGCATCTCAACAAGACACTATCATCTGAACTGCCCCTTCCTAGTAAAAAAAAAAAAATTCAAAATATTGAAATTACATAAAATAATAATATTTATTGTAAATATTACACCTTATAACAATTAAGATGAACATAAATATACGTAATAATGTAATAATTGTTTCGCGGTATCCTCTAATAAAAAGGAGTAGAAAAAAAGAATTTCTGCTGCCAATAATTTTTATTGGCGGCAGTATTTGTCTTACTTATCAAACACATATTAATAATTTGATGATTAATGTAAATAGCCAATTACGTTTATTTGTTTTGTCATGAAATCGACTGGACAAAGAAATAAGACAACCGTTGAATTCGGGCTTTTCCTTCGTTTAAATTATTCCTGTAATTAAATGATGTAAATAACGTGAGACAGAACGGAGGCGCGTATTTGGTGTCAAGTCTGAGGGCAGATGTGATAACAAAATTTTATTAATGCTATGTCCCTTCAGGACGTAGTCGACCAACTCTCTCCATCGATTGCTTTTATTTAATTAGCTGTGTTTTTCCATGAATTCTTGGGAAAGCTTGTGAAATAGTTTTACGTTGACTTCCCCAGTGTGGTGAATTCAGAATATTCCTTCTCCTAAACTGGCTGCCACGCAAGTTTAAAGATCACGATAAGTCTTGCTATTTAAAACATGGCTGTTGAAACAATGGATAGATTTTCGTTACTTTCCTAGGGGGAAAATCATATAATGAATAAGCTCCCCTGAAGTAATTCCGATTTAAATGTACTACGATATTGTTGTTTGCCCTATACGCAATAAAACATACATATGCGGCTGATGTAAATACGTATTGATTTATCATGAAAACATTATTATAATTCTGCCTACAGTTTTTAGTTAGCACGCTCGTTACGTCCTGCCAATTCCATTTCGATCATGATGAAGACCAGAAAAACATATCAGAAAGGTTACTTAGTTTCAGTGAGAAAATAAATGACAGTCAGACAGACAGACAGAAAGAAAGAAAGAAAGAAAGAAAGAAAGAAAGAAAGAAAGAAAGAAAGAAGTGCTTAACGTCTACTATTACTTCATGAATAATGGATTATTCCGTTTTGATCGTGTGGAAAGAGAACAGAGACGCTAACTGGTTTCGTTAATAAAAGAAAGAAAGAAAGAAACGACGAAAGTGTTTAATATCTGTTTCAATATAATGGAAAAACTTGTCAATTTCAAATCTTTTAATTTGTATTTCATTATTTTTCAAATATCGACCTACATTCATCTCTATTATAATTCTGGTGTTCTCTTCCTTACTTCGTTCGTATGACAATTACACTCTAACCATAATACATTATTCCGTTTTGACTGTAGGAAAACACTCAATTGACATATCAGGGACGCTACTTGGTCTCAATGAGAAAATGAATAAAAGAAAAAAAAGAAAAAAAGAAAGAAAGTAAGAAGTGTCTTATTGAAAGTGAAAACGTTGTCAATTTAAAATATTTTCAAAGAAATACTATTTTAATTCGTACATTCTTATTGATAAATTTATTAACAACAATTTTTTAAAGAGAGATTTTCGGACAGTATTTATGATTGTTATTGTAATAGTTTGTTAAAGTTGTTGAGCTGAAATATTTAACGCTGCGATAATCGAATTTCTACAGATATTTTACGAGCTTATTCAATCATTAACGTAAGAACCATGAATCATCAGAAAGGTCATATAGGTAAACTGTGAAATGTTCAAGGTCAATTTTAGTAAAATAATATTTGCATATACCGCGGAGATCTAAGACGAGGTAGTTCGATAACCAACCATTACAACCGCAGTGGGATCAAATCTCATTAGCTGACAGGCTAGTATTTTCATTTGAAATTTGCAGGTAAACACAATGTATATTAATTAAAAATGTATTCAAAACATGGTCTTTATTTCGGATTACATCAATGTTCCCTCTGGTTTGGTTTGTTTTAAGACAAACTTCAATAGGTTATTTAATGCTGACCATTTTTTTTTTATATTGCTGGTAATATTTTTTTTTCAAAAAATGTATTGCTGTTAATATTTTTTTTCCACAGAAAAATCTATTGCTGGTAATATTTAAAAAAAAATGTATAGCTGGTAATATTTTTTTAAAATTCTTGTTGGTAATATTTTTCTTCAAAAATGTATTGCTGGTAATATCTTTTTCTCAAAAATGTATTGCTGGTAATATATTTTTTTTCAAAAATGTATTCCTGCTAATAATTATTTTACAAAACGTATTTCTTGTATTAAAACCTATTTTTAGACTTTCATATTATTTTGACTCCAGTTCAGAGGTTACCTATCTTCCCATAACTGGGAGATAACAGGGTCTACGATCTCGGGTCAGGGTGGAACTGGAAACACCAGTAATTTAGAGGTGTTTCCATGCTCCTCAAAACCTCCTAATCTGAGGCCTTGCTGTCCGACGTAGTTTATCATCTTACCCAGGACGCTGATGTAGTTTATCGTCATACCCAGGGTGGTGTTCCGTCTTGAATTCTATTATCACATCAATAAAAGTTGTACAAAATAATTGTACCGCGGAGAAGATTATTTGGAAATATTAATCCTATCGATTAATATTTTCCAAATAATTTCCTCCGCAGTACAATTATTTTGTACAACTAATAATAACCGCGCTGTCTGGGTGGAGAAATTGAATTAAATGATTTAATCCTAAGAGAAGTTCATTGATTGATTCGTTTTTTGTTTTTTTACGACTCATAAACCATTTGCAGTTTATTTCATGCCAGAAAATATTCTTTTAGATTATAATATTTTTTGTAGATAATAATCGTTTAGTGATACAAGTCTTACTGATTAATCTATAACTAGGATGGTAAAGAGGTGGGGTTATAATTTTCACACGGGTATTTGTGTGTAATATAACGAATCCAATGGAAATGTGAACTCTGCTCCATTCCAACACACTTCCATCGAAGCTTGCAGTACCTGATATTCCCAAGCGTTTGACCCTGTAGGTACTGACCAGGATCGACTTTGCTTAACTTGGATGATCGTATAGGAACAGGTTTTTCAATGTGATGCGCCCATAGGACACAGAACTCGGTATCCAAGAGTATGTGTGATCTTTCTTTAAATCTGAATTTAATTTGTAATCGACTAAATCATAAGCTTGTCGCTGCAAACTGGTTGAATCAATTATTCGTAGACAGTGCGTTCTTCATCAACTACTTCATTCTACCGGTCTTTTGAAAACATAATCTTATAAAGATGCAGTTTTAGTGTATTAAGATTATGTGTTTTGCTTCTCCTATAGTAATTAGACGAAAGTCTATTTAGATAATGTACTACTAATTTTTAACCTTATATTATAAAAGCATGAACCGATGAGGATATTATCTTTTTGACTATCGACGGTTTTTGTGACAAATTACTAGCCGGGCCAATATCCGAATCCGTTTAAGAACGAGCTTTCTGATATTCGCAGTAGAAAAGCCCCCTCGCTTGACGTAGAACAATATTCTATGCTTACTTTTGAAACACTATTAAATATCGAGATGGCAAGGCACGCATAATAAATGTGTAACGGTGCGGGTATGTACGTGCGATTATACGCTCTTGCCCAGAAATTGTATTTCGAACGACAGAGTTACACTATAAAGCACACGTAGTAACTGTGTGTGTTGAACAAATGTGCCTTAACAATAGGATCGGCTAACGGACTTTAACAGCACACATGTTTGATTAGAAAACAAGAGAATCCTGCCACACACACACGTGCGCGCTCACACACACACCAACATGCACACACACAACACACATACACACGTGTATATATATATATATATATATTTATAACTATTTATATATATATACATATATATATATATATATATATATATATATATATATATATATATATATATATATATATATATATATATATATCTATATATAAATATATATATATATATAGTTGTATATTTAGGCAGCAATCCTTCTTTTATGCAAGTTTCATTAAACGCAAGAAAAATTAAATAAAAAACTTAACCGTAGTACCTTGTCTCTCTCGTTTTTAATGAAACTTGCACACACACACACACACACACACACACACACACACACACACACACATATATATATATATATATATGTGTATATATATATATATATATATATATATATATATATATATATATATATATATATATATATATATAAAACAACTAAAAAGTTGCAAATTAAAGAAAATATAATGTTTTTTTGTGAATGAATTTATTTATATTTTTTTATATATGTAATTTGATATTTCAGATCGACCTCGATCTTTCATCAGAAATAACTGTATTTAGAGGTTTGTTTACAAGTAGCGTAATATATATATAAAGGGTGTTCAAAAAAATTGGGCTGATTTTAAATGTTAATTAAGTTTAAGCGTGTAAAGCGTCATTTCCTTGTCTTTCAAATTTGCCGGACATTTGGGCGATATTATTTTCCACACAAAATTGCTACGACTTAATCAACATGATCCAATAGGGAAATAAATAAATTTTCACCAATAACACTGATATATTTACTGCTGAATTTGATCTGTCTTTATGAAACACCCTAGGAAGATTTTTATTTTTTAATTTTAACTGAATATATGTAATTTTAATGTATGTATCCAGAGTTAGAGGAATGATAACTTAGTCCCAGTAAGTTGTCATACATGTACAAAATAGTGACTACTGCCCAAATACACAATTATATATATGTATGTATATATATATATATATATATATATATATATATATATATATAGGGGCGTCAGTGTGTGTGGGGTGTATAATAAAAAATATAATTTGAATGTATTATAACTTTTTAAAGAGTTTCACGTAAACTAAGGCGGGAACCAATAGCACGCAAGGGGGTACGTAGAATTGGAGCGAGAGCAAATAGGAGTGACAGAGGAAAGGATGAAGAGAAGGTTAGGGGATAGATCAAGACATCTGGAAATGTCGATTGACATTACATTTGAATAGTTGGAGATTATAACTATCAGGGAAACAAGAAAAGGGGAGGGAGTTCCACTGGAGAGAGCTGCGAGACATGAAGCTATTGAAGTAGAAGAGACGACTACTTTTAACAGTTTCAGCAGTGCAAATGTGAGAGCGACATGCCAGCCTAGTTGAACGCGTAAATTCATGAAGTCTGGGAACCAGCGAAAGCAGTTCATCGGAGCAGTTACTGTGAAAGTATTTGTAAAAAAGACAGAGGGAGGCGACGGCACGTCTCTGCCAGATCAGGGCCAATACATTGCATATCCGTTTCTGGATTTTATCAAGGACCTTGAGACAAACAGAAGGGGCTCCAGACCATATATGTCAGCAATAATCCATGCAAGGGCAAACATTCTGAATATAAATCGCATATACAAGTGAACACTGAAGTCAACATCGTACAGTCACAGACATAAGCGAAAGATTGCGTTCAAGTATGAAACAGACTGATACCGCTGTTGATGGAACACAAAATATGTTTTTAGAATGATTTGTTTTTTCTCAGCACAAGAATTAGTGGTGTGTAAGAACAAAAAGGTTATCGCGTCGTTTGAGTACAGGGGTGTGGTAAAGACGATGGCGCGTACAGCGACGGGCTGATATTTCTGATAACAATTTTCATCTGCTTTATCACTGTCAACTGTAACGAGATTCTGATTCTAATAATGAGACACAGCAGTCTTTAGCAGTAGTTGCGACGCCTGCTTGTACCATGTTTACGATTCAAGAACGGATATATATATATATATATATATATATATATATATATATATATATATATATATATATATATATATATATATAAATATATATATATGTTCTTTATGTATAATTAATCATCTAGTGTTCAACCAAAATAACCCTCTGTGTTTACGAGACTACGAAACACTGTATTAACTTGATTTAAAATAATTCTATCATTTGTATAATTTCTGATATCTACTGCATATGTTTTTAGTTCAAACAATAAGAAGTCCTCGACTTTTAAACGCAAATTGCAATTAATTATGCAAGCGTGGCCATTGTTTAAGCCGAATGATTTATTTCAATTGCTTATTTACCAGTGGAAGATGTGGCTGAGTGCTATAGATCTCGATATAATTGAGTTGGCATCGTGTCTGGCGAAGTGACAAATTTGCTGGCTGAAGCGAATTTAGGCCACGGATAAATAGAATAATATTTGTTGTAATTTGAAGAAGGAGTAACGAGAGACGTGGTTGATTTACTATCGTCTGTATCGATAAATAAGACGAACATTTCTTCAGACAAAATAAACTAATGCCAGAAATATTGGAAACATATACAGAAATACAATCATTATTTATTGTTGTATATCTTTAATTTCATTTATGAATAAAAATATTTCGTTGCGTTTTTAGATTTTATTTCAGTTTCAATGAGTAGTTTAATCACACCGACATCATAACATCGCATTCTAATCGGAACTATTAACGCATTCACAATATAAAATGTGACTATTTTCGCACTTAATAGAGCCGGAAATATGTGCAATTGTCATGGAGCCTGATACAAAATATCATATTTCTGTTCATCCAGTTATATCGGATTTCGACCAATGTGGCCCTCAAACAGACGCAAAAAATTCCCAGAAAATTTTAACAAATGTTGCGCTATGAATGTATGGTGGAGTAATGGACAGGGGCTCTGATTGAGGAACCAGAGAGCCGAGTTGGAATGCCAGTCGAATCCGTTACATTCACTTACGTTCTGAATACCCTTGGTAATGTTATGGATCCTCTTATTTTTCCCCGAGCTATTGCTAAATAGCAGGTCAGAATGGATTCTATAGCCTTGAGTGAAAACCGTCATCGGCTTCAATATATTTGGTGTCTCTGCGAACATGATGGGCTATGGGGATAATTTTTTTTAAAAAATCACGGAAGATCCTCTTTCCGTCTCACTACCCACATTTTCCCTGTCTCTCTCACTCACATGGTATATATCCCTCTTTCTTCATATATATATATATATATATATATATATATATATATATATATATATATATATATATATATATATATATATATAATAGTTGGCCACCGGTATTCGAGGATACCACTCTGTTAAGATGGCAAGCTAATCCCTATTGCAGACTCTTCTCCAGGCACATTTAGGTATGGTCAACACCTACAGAGCCCACGTGTGGTTTATATTGCAACTGTGCCTAGCAGACCATAGTTAAAGTTTCTCGGATAAATCGTGTTATCTAGAATGATCAACAATCTGAAAAATACCAGAACAATCAAGCCCTCAGTCACGATGGCTTGTGACCTCGTGCTAGCTCAGCTATCGACGGCTTCAAGTGTTCCGTCTACAAAAGTTCACTCACAAAGATTATTCCAACCCGTGGTATGGTTTTTCAGGCACTTTCCAAAGGTGCCTAAAACTGTGATCCCCCCTCCAGACCGATACCATCATGAAGTCTCCTTCCTGCAAATCGAACATGGTGAGGTTCGAAACCCCGAGCCTCAAGGACAGAAAGCGAACGATCGGTATATATATATATATATATATATATATATATATATATATATATATATATATATATATATATATATATATATATATATATATTCCGACCTCATTAATCCGCCACCCGTGCATAGGGGAATCTTTTAGACACTAGACGACACCGGATGACAGAAATAATGTAATCATCGACATACAAGACATTCTACATATAGAGTTATGTCTCATCAAAGGTGGAATAAAGCATAAAATGACAACTAAAACAATCATTAATGCTACCAGACAAGGTTTCTTTCATTGCTCCAAGCATGCAAAGACTAAAATGCCTAAAGTCAAAACATGATATATGCATAGTCTCTTGAATGTGTAAATATCAAGTTATATATAGGAAATGAGCCAGACCGTAATAGCAGACACTCCGCTGTAGTTAACTTCTACGGATATTTTTAAACTGTCGGTGTCGTTAAACGTTGGGTGATTCAAAAGGGCACCGGCCGATAGAGTGACTTGAATCTGAGACACCAATATATATATATATATATATATATATATATATATATATATATATATATATATATATATATATATATATATGTTCCGATGGATAAATCGTCTTCAAAATTAGGCAATGATGAAAGCAATACTGTCATCTCATTTTTACATACGTATTTACCAAAATGGCACAGAAATATCTTCAAATAAAAAAAATGAATTTATTCAATATAATCATCATTGGATTAAACTCTTCTGGAAGGTGTCATTGTTTAATTTGGTGAATACTTCAATAATACTTGCCTTCAGTTAATCTTTGGAGTTAGTCATTTGCTCAACTGCGTTCACACATTATAATCATGTAGTTTCATTCTGGGGAATTAGGAGGCGCGAGTATGGGGTTATGTGGTCAAAGAAATTGTTTGACAGCCATGACTAGGTTCTCTTATTTGTGTGACATGGTGCAGAGTCTTGCGCTGATTGAGAATATTTCAGCTGACACCCTCTTGTCACAGGGCAATACTACATTTTCCGGGCAGTATGATGTATGACATCGTGCTGTGTCTGAGGCCCTTACCAACAAATTCGGGAGTTCTTTTCTCATCAGAACGATCAGAGTGAGTTTTCAGCGCCGCCTTACCTTAGTAATCACCATACATCTCTTTCTGAATAGTCTTCAGACTCCTCATATTGATATGCAAACACATCTGAATTGTTGGTATTGGGCCTTCCGCCACGAATGCCAAGCAACAGACCATGCAGTTTCCAAAATTTCTGGCGGATTCAATTAAATCGCGGTACTTTTCTACCAATATGCGTGTGTGTGTTGTGTGTGTCTGTGTGTGTGCGTGTGTGTGTGTGTGTGTGTGTGTGTAATTTGGCAGCAACTTTTCTTTTAAACTTGTGTTTATCATATAAAGCTGATACCAACACCAGGGATTACAAAGAATATCTTGTTATACGACAAATTGTTTTTGGCAAAAATTATATTAACCTCCGAAATACTGCTTCTATCCTACGGACAATATTTATTTCAATATAATTTTCAAACAAAAAGTCTCATTAGAAAATCTGAGAAAGTTCAAAAGAGAATATGCAGGACTATGTTGTCTTTGACATTCAACACAACATGTTATATATATATATATATATATATATATATATATATATATATATATATATATATATATATATATATATATATATATGATGGCCGATTTATGTCATTAATCATTGGAGACTGGGTTTTCTGGTTATGGTTTATCAGTTTATCAAGTTTGACTTGAAAATTGATAGAAAACTAGTTACATCAAAATTTCAATGAGTGTCGTTTCATCTGACTGACGACACGGTTTGCTTGAGATTCTCAGAAGCGACTGCTGTCTGAACATTGAAATTGTGAGATATTATTATCAAAGATTCGTCACTTGACATCTGTTAAGCAGCCTGTTTTATGCTCTTGATAATTACAATTTTTTTATAAATTATTCACTCCTCCCTGGATGCTAGATTACTTCTTTCAGGTGACAGCTTTATCTTCCCTATCTGGATCATGTACTATGCAAATCTGAAAGAATGATGAAAGCATCACCCATACAGACACACATAAATACATACATCATTTTCGAATGAGTTCATGCAAGTCTGGCTGAGACTTATACATCAACAGTCCAAAAAATAAGTTTATATTTCACTGTTCCATTCTCTTTTTTGGAACATTATATTGTAGTTTTTCATTTACGTGCATCTTATAAATGACGTCATGTGGAAATAGTAAATTGCAGACTATTTTATACACATTTTAGTGGTTTCAGATAAGCTGATCGGTAAATGCATGAAATTCATTAGGTTTCTAAAAATGACAAGTTAACCTACAGGATAGGGTAGTATCTCTTAGGCAAATGTAAATATTTAATGTCATACTGTTAGTAAACGTAATATTTTTACGTGTCATGATTTCAATACGCAAATTAATTTGAAAAAAAAAACAATTTTCATTAGAAAGTTACCTACATTACAGATTTAAATTAATGATTGAATCTAATACCCATATTCCTTATTATTAAAATAAAAAATGAATAATTGAACTGGATAGAAGAATGTTTTCTGAAGTATCTAGTTTTGTCTAGTATCATCGTCTGTGTTTCTTGAAAAAATCATTGTTTTGCTACGACGAGTTCTGCGTGTATTCTGTAATCCACTCTTTGCAAACTTTTTACTTAACTTTCTATGTCTATTGTTTTTTAGTCTATTTGCTCTATTGCTGCGACTGTTCCCTTTTCATTAATTCATAATCTAACAATTCGTTTATTCTTTCAAGTCGCTTGCTTATTGATCTTGCGTCTCTTTGTAGTTTGTCAGTCCATGTTTTTAATCTCATTCCCCAAGACGGTTTGTTATTCTTCTTGGTCTTGCATTGTTTCAGTTATTTTTCTTACATCTCCATTTATCATGAAATTCTACTATATTGTAATCTCGTTTAATATCATGTAGAAAGTTGGTAGCATTTTTATGCTATGATTTCTCTCTTCCAAGTACGGGTTAAATAGCAGGGCAACAATCGAGGTGAAGGAAAATTATGTAAAGTAGTTTGAAGAGGGATGGGCTCTGTTAGAATATCTTGGCAACGACACCCACATGTTGGTGTATTGGTTATGGATTTCATATGAATAACATGTGTATGCATTTTTCTCTTTTATTAATGTGATTGTTACTGAGTCCTGCATTTGAAAAAAATATTCTCTCTGCTTTTTGCTATTCGACGTCTTCTTGTTCATTAATAAATTAAGTGGCGTCATTAAAATATTCAGTTTTTTCGACATTATTGTAGTTATTATCAATTCTTTTGTATTGACGATAGTCTTCAATACGATATCCAGTTTCATACAATTGTTGGCTTGATGAATTTTTGTTTTTCTCTCTATATGGTGTCTAATACATTCTAATGCATACTATTTTCATGTTGTAAACCGCTGTGGTGTAATTCGGAGTGTAAATACAGTTATTTTTTTTTATTTGCTAATTATTCCCAGACATAATAAAATCCCATAATCACACAAGTTAGAAGGTTACAGAATTTGGTTATTTTTGTATATGATAGGAAGATTTAAGTGCATATTAGAAGGATATGTAGGATAAGTAACAGTCAACCATAGACTATAATATAAGATAGTTCAAAACAGGGATGCATCCTTTCAGTTTTCGGGGGATGCTGGTTCAATGGAAATGTCTTCTTACAAATGTAATTCTAAGCGGAATGAGGATGATTCGACCATTTTTAGACATATTTGGTTGTAAGGTGTAGATTTGTAGAACTAAGAAATGTAGCTCATCTGAAGATCTGTGATGAAAATAGGAAAAGGATAGCGATATACTTCCGATGTTTCATTTATAATAAAAATGATGTAAAGTTTAAAATAGTTCATCGCCAAATCGGCCTCCTAAATGCTTTTGAAATATCTAAAGATGGTAATGTAAGGATTGAAAAGCTCCCACCCGGGTATAACTGCAACACATCACTTTTCGTCTGATAAGTCTCCTGTAATTATGAAGCATGTTAGTCATGTATTTTCTGGAGCAGTACAAAGTACCGATCATATTTCCGACTTCTTTAGCAACATAGGTTTTGTGTAAATTCCAATTGCGGCCTTGGAATAACTTGGGCACAAATCGAGTTTCGTAATTTAAGAAAAAATCAAACAACTTCTCTCTTATTCACATATAGTTAGTCACCCCTTAACTTAATATTTATGCTGATGACATAAGCATTTATTCTTGTCTCGTCAGTAAGTCTGATCACTTCGAAAAGGTCAAATTTGCGGTTGATCTCAAAAATCATCTAGAGTATGTTATTAACTGAGGCAAAGAATGACTTGTTAATTTTAACGATTCCAAAACCAAACTACTCACTATTAATTATTTGATGGACCACCAAAGGCGTTAGTTAAATCCAGTCACATGATCCAAAGGGTGTGTGGTCAATACCTGGTTAAGGCGGTGGAGAACTTGGAGAGGGAATGGACAGGAGATAACTGATAACTGACATCCATTACACGTGGAACTAGAACAGTCTAACCTAGTGAACGAAATACAGCGTCCAGTTCGACACCCCAACCAATCTGAGCGTACAACGGCCTAATGGTTGTAATAAATATGGCGACAAAGATGAGGACAATAGTCCGAATAATTTAAATGTTGTACACAATTTGGTGCTTTAAAATATTTTCTATACTGAATGGAATTTTCTTTTGTCATTCTAGACACACAAAATTCAACATTGTTCAAATATCTGAGGTCTCGTCGAAAATGGTTGTTTACTATAACTTAACCTCGAGGAAACAAGTTTTTAAAGCCTTTTTAATTGCTTCTTCTGCTTAATTTATTTATAACTTTAATAAAATATTTAAAATATTTAATCTAGACTTTGCTTTGAGGTCTAAATTAATCGTTTAAAATTTGACAAATTGAGGTTTATGGGATTTGAATATTTCAAATTTGCTGTATATTATTTTATAAGACTTTATGTATATAATACGTCTACTTGATGCAAAGTACCATGTATATAAAGCTGAAGAAAAATGTGATAAAATATATGGTTAAAACGATCAAATAATCAAAATTAAACAAATATACAACATACTAACTGATATATCATTGAGTCAGATTCAGCATTTTTTATTTTATACTTGTCTCTCTGCATAGTGTAACACATTTTATATTAACCAATTTCACGAAAATTGTATTCCTTGAAAGTTTTAAGAATTATTTTTATTTTAAAATTAATTATCAATTAGTTTTCATGTTCAGTAATGTTCAGTAGTTTGCGCTTGTACAACGACAGCCAAAAGAATTCTCGCATGTTCATTCGGTCAGTTTCCTTCAAGTAAATCTTAAGATTATATTTGTTGAAATATATTGTTATTCTCTTTGACTATATTCCGACCTATGTAAATCCTGTTCTCGAAATAGTTATAATTTCCTTCGAACTGTATCGAATATGAAACATCATAGCTTCAAGTCCAATGTTCCACGCATTTCAAAACCAGTGATATTTTATATCGATCTAACTTAAGGAATTAAAAGAAAACAACTGATGATTGCTTTTTTTATTTTCAGTAATCTCTTAGATATAAAACGCCTCGAATTTTCTTCATCTCGTGCGTATCCGAAGTGATTTAGAGAAATTTATATGAATCTGTGTATGTGTGTGCAAAAGTAAAATCAATGAAAAAAAATATCTTCCTCTCACTTGTCACAGAAGAGTTGAGCGGCTTATAAAAAGGAATCATTTTGAGGAATTATATGGTAACTGATACTGACATTAAGGAAGTAATTCCGTGGTATTTTTGTAGCTCCCCATTCAAGTGTATATAAAGCAGATTTATGAACTTTTAATGACATTTCCGTAAACGTAAAACTCGTGGTAATATTTTTTTCTTGCAGAAGAAGACGCTTATGTAATAACTCTCACGTCTCTGATTGAAACGAACTCACTTTGCGTAGGCTTGTCGCTTTTAAGCTTAATGAATTCGAATTGATATAAGGCGAAAGCAACGATAATTACCGACAGAAGAAGTAAACATTTTCAGACCTGATTACCAAGTGTTTTACTCTTCAGAGTATATAATAAAAACAAAGTATATAGCAATGTATAGAGTTACAAAAAGAGTTTTAAAATTTTTTGGAGATAAACATCATTTTACACTTCCAACTAACGTGCTTTTTTAATGGACATAATGCATATCAAATTCGCTTGAGGATAAACATTTTGTACCATTCCGAAAAAGGATAATGTGTAGTTACAGCAATTTTTATGAGTAATCAAGAGTGGTTTCCTCTTGTTCTGTTACTACACTCTTTGAGAGAACTATTTCTGTTTACTGGGACCATAAAAGGACACTATACGCGAACCTTGTATTCCCAGTTGAATAAAACTTTCTTAAAGTCTACACCTGCGTACTTTTGTCTTTACAGTAATCATCATTTGATAAATATATTCGTTTCGGGTCCAAACCTACCTGTCCATTTTATTTGTGCAGGTGTATTTTCAATTTCCAATTACTATCTATCGGTTGACCAGTTACACGCATATGTGTGGGCGTTCTTTGTTTTTTGTTTTTTTTTGTGGGCTGATATTTTAACGCAACTTACTTTGGTTTGTGGATACTGATCACCGATAGACAGTGTTGGCGTTCAACCCAGACAGCAGCCGTTATGGCAAATGATGAATGCCAAAGAGAACAGTTACTTTTTACCTGTATTGACGACGGGCAATGTTTAACTACTAACTCTATTTGGCTTTTATTTTATTTTTCCAGACTAAGTATTTTACACATATGTTAATCTGAGCTCATCAAGTAATAGCAGCAGACCTTATTATTAAAAAAAAGGCCTACAAAGAGAATTCATCAATAAACAAATCCTTAACATGTAAGCGCACGGGAAATCACTTAAAATCAATTTGTTTATTAAATCACTGTTTATAAAAATCGAGATACATTTGTATACAGCAAATATTCTGTCAGAAACCTATATTTAAAATTTAATATTTAGATAGCAATTAATAAACTCAAATAATAAGTGATGGTTTTGCCGAGAAATACCCTTTCTTTTTAAAGTGGTAAAATATATATATATATGCTATATAATGCAGTCCTAGGTACAAGTAAGTTGACTGGTTGCAACCCGTGAAAATCTCACGGTTTTCCAATTTGAAATTTCTGCTGAATCTTAATTTGAATTATCTCATGGCATGTGCTGAAACAAAAATAACATTAGAAATTCCCAATCCGCATCGTTAGATATTTGAGCTTAATAGATTTAACAAAACATTATAATAACAATCATAGATCAGAATGCTGGTCGTTCTGGCAATTAGTGACGAGGTAAAATGAAAAGATTTGAAACTGATATTTTTTCCATTTCACTGAAACAGATGTCAAATAAACACGTATATATTCTATTCTTTCTTTCATTTTATCATTAAAACCACGTCAACAACTTTGATGTAGTTTGTGTTCTCACGCGATCAAAAGCGTATAGTCCATTATTTATGAGGTATTCGCAAGAGACGTTAAATAATTATTCTTAATTCCTTTCTTACTTTATTTTTTTTCATTGAAACCAAATAGCATCTCTGATAAATCTTTTGTTATTCCACGTGATCAAAACGGAATATTCCATTGTTTATGAGGTATTGGCAGCGCGTAAATATCGTGCGAATTAAGTAAGTAACGAAGACAGGGAAAATCACAATAGTTATATTCTTATTGATGGCGGTCTGATGGCCGTTCTTGATTCTCGGCAACAAGTTTTGAAGTGTCACGAGCAATATTTGACGCTTTTTCTCAGCCATGTAAAAATTAAATTCTATAACCTGTTCATAAAACTTCTGACGAATCCTTCAGGTTGTGTGGCCCTGTGTTCGTCTGAAATTTCAATACATTGTAAACATAGTCATTATTTTTCATTTGCAGATACACGACAACTACCTGAATTCCCGTGATCTGCAGAGAACTATTCGGAATCTGTCAGAATCAATATATAAAGGACTAAATAAAAAGAACCATAATAATTCTATACACTGTATGTATCTGAAAAAAAGATAGAACTGCCGCTAATTTTAAACTGGCAGCGAAGCTTTTTCCAGAGATACTTTTTCTCCTACACACACACACGCATATATATATATATATATATATATATATATATATATATATATATATATATATATATATATATATATATATGTGTGTGTGAAATCCTACAAATATTGTAATATATATTTTAGTTCATACATTATTTATATGGATAAAACTTATTTGAATAAAAGTTCCGTTTTAAATTAAACAGTATGAAGTAAATAAATTCTAGAAGAAATTCTAAGAAAATATAATAATATATATCTGTATAAGGACAATAGAAATAAGGAAAAACGGAAAAGAACAACTGAAAAATACTGATAAATATAATATTTATTCAATTTTTCTTCAAATGGTTAATCGCAGTACCTGATCAGTCGTCTTTAATGAAGCATATATATATATATATATATATATATATATATATATATATATGTGTGTGTGTGTGTGTGTGTGTGTGTGTGTGTGTGTGTACTAACAGCATCGCCCGGCGTTGCCCGTGCTTGATTAAAAAATCGTACGACTCCAACAGCAATCGCTATCACTTGACTTAAAATATTTTCCCCTTCCTTTTCTTTAAAGTAGTGCCCTTTGCCGTGCTGAGGTTGCTACATGCCTTACTTCTTACCTATCTCACACTGCGAATTTTTTCTAAGCACTATACTAAACATTACATCTGTTACGAAAAATGAACTAAACAAAATGAACACAAAATGATCAGCATTAAAAAAGGACTCGTAACTGGAAAAACTGAATGAAAAAGAATGTTATCAACAAATACTTTTTCACACCTAATCCAGTTCTATAGAATCAAAATCAACGTTGAGTTTAAGCAAGCGAAGGAGCCAATTGGAGTAAAGTGCAATGCAGATTTAAATTTTTCGCACTTGTGACGAATGCAGCTATCGATTTTTTGCATGCTAGTTAACATTCGTGTTAGTCAGCTGTTGGCTCTCTTACGCTGGCCAATAGAATCTTCCTGCCTTTACGTGGCAGCCAGCTATAGGCTCTAACACTGGCCAGTAGAAAATGGCCGCGAACTACTCGAAAACTGTCGTAGAAGTATGACAAATCGATTATTTCCTCTATCGATGGGTGTTGGTAAATGCAACGTTGGTCTCTGTCTTGCCACTAACATGGAGCATGTTCATGGAAATTCTGGTGCAAAACCGTCGAAAATTGCGGCCGTGCATTCGTTACACACACACACACACACACACACACACACACACACACACACACACACACACACACACACATCCTGCCTTTTATAGATAGAGATAATGCTGCCTTTAGCTTTCTATCAAACTAAGCTAAGCACATTGAATTTGAAACTATTTTTCTATTTACATATATATAACACAGATACTGCTTTTCATTACATTAATAAACATTATTTACACTATTTATATTCCGAGGATTGTTCTCATCTTTGTTTTTTTTATTACAACGTTTCAGTCGTTATGCCGTATGACATTCTTCAGGACTCTTCCTGTTCCTCTCCTCATGTCTAGGGATATAATCTACTCATATTTTAGTATTGTTCAGTTATTACTCGCTCGTTTCAATTTAATACTCTTCAGTTATTGTTCGCCCGTTTTCAGCGAGTCCATGTGCACACTCTCCGACTCAGGGATTGAACGCACAACCACGATGGCATCTAATTCACAAACCGACACTAATTTCCACTATTCCCGTAATTTAAGGCTATAAGTTTACTACACCATATTGCTGTCGTAAACATAGGACCTTAAATTACCCTAGCTGCTGATTAAGACGCGATTTCTACTGGCTGTCATATTCTGACTGCTACTGCGGCCCATATTATGTGAATTTGGTGATAAAGTGGTTGTGAGCTCAATCCCCGATTCGGGCAGTGTACATCTGAACTTAGTGAAAAAAGACGAACAATAATTGAACAATACAAAATAAAATAGGAACTGAATGCTATATCTAGATATGATCATTTGAACGGGAACAGTCTACTCCTGATTAAATAAAAGGTTTCTATTCAGAATCACCTGTAGATTAAGCACATCGATATACACAAACAATGACGGCACTACTCTGAATATAAGTAGTGTAAATAATGATAAATCTTCATCCAAGTAGTTCAGACAAAAACTAATAAAAAATATTGATTTTCTTATAATTCTTATATTAGTTCGGTTTGTATATTTCTTATATTTGTCAACAAGTACTGTTCTTGTAGTGTTCATGTTTGTTTTTATTATACAATACAGACATATATATATATATATATATATATATATATATATATATATATATATATATATATATATATATATATGTATGTATGCATACATATGTTGTGGTAGGATCCACCTAATTTGCATAGTGGAGTACCGACCATATAAATATGGTTGGTACCGGGAAGAGGGGGGAACGAATCAAGAGATTCAACCAGAGACTCTGCCCGACTGCGACTCAGTCAACACATTCTCCAGGAACGGTCTTCCCAGGAATATACAAAAGACTATATGTAAATATTGTGTACACTTTCTTGTTTCAATACATTTTGTTCTAAGTACATTTTGTGTTGCATTATTATTCCATGCATTAGTCAAGTTTCAACAATATATATGTATATATATATATATATATATATATATATATATATATATATATATATATATATGATGGTCATTCAATAAATAAGATGAATGTTTCGGTATAAAGACTTCTAATACAGATAGAAGGTAAATTTTTTTTAAATTTTTCAACGTAGTCTCACAGCACTGTCACACACTTTTCCCATCTGTTCACAAGCTTCCGTATTCCCTCAGCGTAAAAATCTTTGGACTGATGTCTCAGCCAGTCGCTCACAACAACACTTTTGACTTCATCGTCACTTTTAAAATTCGTGCCTCTCTTGAACGCTTTCAAGGGACTAAACAGGTGAAAATCTGAATGGGCAAGGTCTGGGCTGTAAGGGGAATGAGGGTGCAGTTCCCAGCCCAGCTCGTTGATGATCTGCACCATTTGGGCTGCTGTGTGAGGCCTTGCGTTGTCATCATGCAAGATGACTCCTTCTGACTGATGACCTCTGCCTTTGTCCAAACAGATAAGCACAAAGTTCTTGTAATGTCATCCACTGTCACCCTTCTGTCAGACTGAATGTGGTCATTAACTGATTCGATCACCTCAGGAGACCTCACTTCTGTAGGCCTCCCAGGCCTGTCTTCATCCTCAACACTGCTCCGTCCTTCTTTAAACAATTTCGCCCACTTGTAGACATTTTTTGCCTGAAACATGTAGCACCATACACAGTTGACATTCTCCTATGAATTTCGACAGGTTTGCACTCTTCAGCAACCAAAAACTTGATAACTGACCGCTGTTCAATCCTGGAGCATGCTTCTTGGTCGGCCATCTTTGTTAATCGCCAAGACCTCAATGTTTTTTTTTAATCTGCAAAAGAAATTAAATCCTTATACCGAAAAATTCACCTTATTTATTGAATGAACCTCGTATATATATATATATATATATATATATATATATATATATAGTGTAACCCAGATATAAGAGACCCGGATATAAGAGAAACCCGGATATAAGATACTTCTTCTCCGGTCCCGACAACTCTCTAATATCCGGGTTACACTGTATATACAAACACACATACACGCATATGTGAGTGTGCGCGATTTTGCGATTGTGTGTGGGTGTAGGGATGTGAGCGCGTGTAATTCTATGTAATATACAGTCAATGAGTCTCTTTTACATCCCTTCATATATATATATATATGTGTGTGTGTGTGTGTGTGTGATTGTGTGTATGTGTATATTTATGTGTGTGTGAGTGATAGAAAGTAATTGTTAAGTGAAAAATATAGTTTATTTTGTTAAAACAGAGGTAGAAAATAATAATACAGTTAAGTAAGTGAAAAAATATACAGGCCTACTGTAAATTAATGGAAAAAAAGGTTCTATAATTATAAACTAAGCTTTAAAATCAGTAAATAGGAAAATGCTGCAGCGCTGTCAGCGGTTTATTGGAAAATTACAAGAGAAGTATATAAGTTCCCTGGAATAACTTGGAAAATAAGAAATAAAATACGTTCATGTAAAAACGCTAGGGATTGATGAGCGCTTCAACTGGAAGGAAAATTTGCGATACTAAATAACAAGAATTAATAAACAAGATTAATTAGCAGATATAGACATAACATAAATATTGCGAGCGAATGTATTTTTTTATTTGATATCATTTTTTTTCTACTGAACTCCAACCTACACTACGGTAATTCGTAATGTAGCCCAACTACAAGGGTTTTTCTTTGCCTATTATTTCCTCGGGTTTAGGCGTGGTTATCCACGAGATTTTTAATCGAATTATTTTTAATGATATTATTCTTTCGTGTGACGCTTTAGGGCGATTCATAGGTTATATAAAGATCAGCCCCCTCAATACATTCGCTTCCGTTCAAGTCATCCGAATATCGCGTGGGCTTGAAAATCTGGTTACGGCAAGAACTATCCTTTCATATGATTCAACGTTGTTAAGCATTTTTTGCTAAGTCGAAGCAAACGAGGCTTCGAGCATTTTAGCTTACTAAGTTGGTAAGTTTGCTTTTAAGCCTATTTTCTTTTTCTTTTCTTTTTTCGATATTTTCTTTTTTAATTCGTGACTCTATATGAATAAGAGTTTTAGGTTTTGTCAAGATGTCCGTTTGG
>OZ038481.1:105889593-105937093 GCA_964036315.1 Acanthosepion esculentum
CATCTTAATTGAAGACCAAAACCTTAAGTAAAAAAGATTACCCATCTAAAAATAGTCTTAAATTACATTCATGAATTAGACTCAAACTGATAAAGATGTTGCCTTAACAATCATTTACATTATTGAAAGATTAATGTAAGTAAACTGTTATAATTTAGATAATTAGTTTTAACGTACTTTCTATGAATGTATTTTTTAATTATACTATTTAAATAATATTAAATCCCTAAATTATTTGTTAAAAGATTTAGAATTTTAGATTGCTAGCAAGTATCAATTTAATTTCTTCGTTGTTTTTAAAAATTAAATTATTATCAAACATTAAAATACTTTTTACATAAATTGATAAAGTTATCTCTCCTACTGTCGCCTACTGTCGCTTAGCAAAACTTAATGACAGCTTCTTTCTCTCTACTTCCCCCTCCCATCTTTTATCTCTCGTCTCCCCATTCCCTCTCAATATATCACTTCCGGTAAGTTAACCGATTAAATAGGTCAATGTCTGCCCCCTACCTTAATACTAAGTATGATAGATAGAAATATTAAAGTAAACACTCTCTAAATTCGATCATGTCTCTCACATTACCCCCTGTGTTAAATTACATAAACTTCATACTAACCGTCATAAGTGTATGAGTTAATTTCAATTTTCATTTATCATTTTTCGTTTCACCGTTTGGAAGTGGAGTCTGATGATCCAATGTCCTTTAATAAAGGTCTTGGCGAAATAAATTATTACATGGAGCCTTAAAGTGGTCTGTTTTTCCTTTAAATTATTAGCTCTGGATTTACATTGAGCTCTCAGGATTTCATCCTTTTTGGAACTACCTATATGGATTACCAAATTCTTCTTAGCACATATATATATATATATATATATATATATATATATATATATATATTTGGTGCGGTGTAATTTAACAGATTAAAAGAAGGAAGTCTTTTTCGTGATTAAAAGGTATGAGATAAAAAGTAGAACATATAATTCTTCGTCTACTCCATCGCTTCCCTCACATTCAACTAGTTGGTTTGTTGAAGAAACTCGGTCTGAACTGTTGACCTCAATCCATCTCTTGGTAGATTCAAACTTATATTATTCAAAGTTAGAACAAATCAATTCACGCACGATACACCAACTAGAATATACAAAATATTCTCAAAAGAGCGTCATCATTTAAATTATGCATTTTAACTGCTGGTTGTGTGATGAGTTCACCACAATGATATATCCTCGTCTTTTCCTTTTTCTTTTTAATTTAAAAATCTTTTAACAAATGCTTATTTATACACGATGGAAAATGTAACAATGAAATATGTTGCTGAGGTGAATTCATGGCCTTACACTTTTCGGGGGTTCAATTATCGTGGCTCGCGTCCTTTTCCGAAAACCTTTTGACTCTGCAATTTATTAAGGTCCATTTTTTATCTTTATATTAAAAACAATAACAGGTTCTGTTCGTTTGGAACTCGGACAAACAATCATTTTCTTATAAACTTTTTCATATGAATAAATAATCTTGACATATTCATTTGCCTTTCTGACACAGATTTCACTTGATTCTTATTTCTTTTTTGTGCCTAATGATAAAGATTAGATTATAATCGTCGTAATGTTTTATAGAGATAGGATTCTTAATTACAGCCTAAACGAATAAACTGATTAAATTAGATGTTACTATAGTTTTTATGACTATTCAGCAAATAGGTTGCTCAATTCATTGTGAATTATTTTTTGTCTACACTGTTACAAGTTGTAAAAATCAGCTAAAGAAAATCACACCCGGCGCTCACTTACTCACTTGCAGGTAGGTCTTACGGTCTCTCACTTCAGAAGCACCTATTCGTGATAGTCTATCAACATAACTAAAAATAATATGCCGATCACTAGTTTAATAGGTTACTCGTGAAGCTTAAAGTAACTGATATTCTCCAACAGTCACCATCTGAGTAATGACCCAGCGTAATCTTGCTTAACTTCGGGGATCAGACAAGACCCAATGTTACAATGTGATATTTAAGACAATAGACATATAAATAACTGAAATGTATTCTTACCATTTTGTTTTGCACAAATTTAAAGTCTAACAAAGAATTACAAACTGTATATTAAATTATGGTTTTACCTTAAGATTTAACGAAATTGATACATTTTTCTATCATGATGATGGTGATGATGATGATGATCCGTCGTATCTTCACAGATAATGGCCGCCTAATCGCATTTTCTTCCCAACTTCCATCTCTCTAATTTTCTTTCTAAATGGTTAAGTCTGCACACGTTGCCCTTGATCCAGCGCCATGGACTTTTGGTTGAGGTGTACGAAAAAATTGAGAGATGTCGCAAAGATGCATCTATACAGCCCTTGATTATTGTCATAAACGCTTGTACAACACAGGTGGTAATCTCTAAGCCTCCACGATTATAACATGGCGACAAGCAAAGTCAACATGACCAGTAATTTTTCAGTTGCAGGTTTGTCATCTGAGTTTCTTTCTCTTAGATGCGTTGACATATACGTGAACGAAGAGTCCCATCTACCTCGGTTTTGTCATCCGAGTTTCCCTCTCTTAGACGTGCTGTCATAAACCTTACCGAAGAGTCCCATCTGCTTCGGTTTTGTCATCTGAGTTTTCTTACATAATAATATGGTAACATACAGTAAATAGCCATTATAAATGTTAATAATTTTTAATAAAATATGTGGGCTTTAAAAAATGTATATAGCTTAGAAATAACGATAAAAAATACATTACTTGTAATATAAATCTTGTTAAGTTTCTTCTTTTGTAATGTTGTATCCCTTCAGCATTTAGATACTGATTTTTAAACATAACCATTTTCTTTAAAATGCTAATATCGATAACGTCTTCTCTATAAATACATGCGAATATCAGTGTGTCAAATTTTTACAAATTTATTCCTACAAGCCGTAGCCCAAAATATATTTCCGTTCTGGATAAGGCGTTGAACTACATCAGCGTCCAGGGTAAGACGATGAACTACGTCCAGCAGCAAGGCCTCTGTTCAGGAGGTTTTGAGGAGCGTGGAACCACCTCTTAATTGCTGGTGTTCCCAGCTCCACCCTGACCCGCGGTGGTAGCATCTGTTAGGGTGCCAGTTATGGGCAAATAGTTAATTATTACCAGCAATACTTTTTTGAAAATAATATTACCAGCAATACAATTTTGAAGGAAAAAAATTACGAGAAACAGATTTTTGACAAAAAAAAAATTATTACCAGCAATAAAAAAAATATTGTTGGTATTAAATAACCCATTGAGGTTGATATGCTGTAAAACAAAATAGACCAAACCAAAATATCATATCATTTCTGAATCAGATCCACCCCGTGAGCAAATTAGAAATATTCATGGCCTGGTCCCGACCCGCAATCCTGAAATTTTGTATTCCCAATTTTCATGACATTTTTCGGTGAATTTTTAAGTGATATTTAGTGGCGACTTTTGTACTATAACAAAAATTGGAAATAAATTTGGGAATAATTGAAATTAATTGCAAAATCCAGCGAAACTGACCAATGAAATAAAAATAATTGTTTGCACATAAAGTAAGGACCTACGTACATCAAATTGTCTTTAAATTAAGTGGTGGTAAAGAATTATCCTTGAACTTTTGAAAGGTAAGCAAGAATATTAATGCAATACTTATATGCAGCGATCACTTTTGAGTTCTTCTGTAGTATATTGATGCGTATCGCATACGGCAGCAGTATGTCTCTGAAAAAAAAACAAACTCCGCCAACAGTGGAGCGGATTGCAATGAAAAGAGCCAATGAAGCAGTGAGGAAAAGAAAGGGACGTGCAAATAAGAACCGAGATGAAACGGAAGCCGTGGGTGGGTGACTGGCAATGCTGAAAATATGCAAAGCCTTAGGGACTCTCAAACTCCTGAACAAGCCGAAAGCCCTATGAAGAACACTACGCAGGAGCTAGCTTAAACGCCACCTGATAGTGCGGCTTTAATCTAGTAATTATTAAAGTCGAGAGATTTCCCATTTCCTTCTGTACGGTTATAAATTCAGATCTTTAGTCACTTATACTGTTATCCAGCCATGGCTCTTCTAGCCAAGACTTTGGAACCTGCTCGCCGATTCAATATTCCGTGGCGTTAACACATAGGCATGCCACACATCTACCATTAAAATAGCGTAAATAGAATGTATCTAACAGTTAAATATAATAGAAACTTTAACATTAAAGCATAGGTTTATATTTTTTAATCTCACATTATTTTGGACTCTATCGCAACTGGAAAGTGAAGATTACGTAGCTCCTGCCAATATATGGAAGTAGTATTCTGTTTTCTTTGTACAGGTATCGCATAGCAGGAGAAGTTAGGCGCTTACTCGAGCAGTACAGAAAACAAACCATTTTTTTTCAGAATTATTAGCAACGAATCGTATGTACGAGTTCCACTTAAGTTTGGGTTGAGTAAGTACTTATAAGCGCTCAAGATACGGGGCCTCCCTGAACCAGTACCCAATCTTCGAGATAGCTGTAAATTCAAGAAACACACGTTGGCGATAGGACCAGCCAGCTTTTCCCTCACTGAGCGGGTAAAGTTAGGTCTGTGTACATATCAGCTGCCAATCTCTCGTCATCTAGAGCAGTTTTTCCCAACCTATGGCCAAAATGGGCTATGGCAAATTTTAAGTGGGCCAGAGAAATGTTATAATTGGATATATTCTATGTAAAATGGAAGTAATTTTTTATACTATAATAATTTCATGGAGCGCAAAAAAAATCCCAGGTTCGCTTATATAACCTAGTATCATCAGTATAGACATGAACAAATGACCGGAGTATAAAATTATGTAAATTAGACTGAGGGTTTTACCGATTATCGTGACTCCTATATTAATCACTTGGGTCTCGGAACACTGGACGTCAACAATTACATACGCTTAAAAATTACATTATAATTGAGAAGCGGAAACGTTTTCAGCAATTCCACAGCTAGCTTGCGTATTAGTCACATTTGAATCATCTTGTCAAGAGCCTTTGAAATATCTAATGTGAACACCTGGAGGAATATTTATTTTCTAGTGTCAAACTGATTCTGTGATTATTAATGATTAGGCTATCAGCAGTCGACGAACAAATCAAAATCCGTAATGCCTGTCACTCTAGGGGTTATCCCTATTGAGGTGATAAACAACATTCTTGCTGATTATAGTTTCAAAATGTTTGCTTTGGCAATGTGGATGGTAATGGGTTCATACTAAAACGGAGATGAACGTTCACCCGCATTGTTAAAAACAGGGCATACAGTTTAGATTTCCGACAGATGTGAAATGATTTTCAAGCAGCGGTTAAATAATTTCATTAAAATCGATGATAGCCCAGGATTAATATTCTTAAGCAGAAACAGTGAGATTTTATGGGGACCAACAGCATTTTTAGGGAGAAGACTTTTGATAAATCTTGAGACTTCACGGGTGATGATAGAAATATTATTGAGTTTGTGTTAAGTGATAGGAGGGAAGTTAGGTAGGGGATGGCTTTGTCATCTAACGTTGAGTAAAATGCAAACATCGTGGCAAAGAGCGTTGCCTTATCAGACAAGAATGAGATAACGTCAAGGCTATTTATATATAGCAGAATTGATGGTTCACCACAATTCAGAATTTGGTTGGAGATCTTAGAGAACTCCCGGGAACCAAGTTTATTGCTTACGATCTTGTCCTAGGGAAATTATCGAATGTTAATCCGAGCAACAGTATAATTTTTTTAGCAACACTTAATCGGCCACGTCTATTTTCTATCCGTAAACAAATTATTTCCATTTTGTATAAATTTCTATTAGAGTCTTGCAATAGACTTTGCGGCAAGAATTGGTCTACTGTTTTCAATTTATCTTTCTTAAAATTATTAATCATTCTAGATCACACACACATACACACAGACAGACACACACACACGCACACATATATATATATATATATATATATATATATATACACATAAAATATATGTAAAAATTTCCAAGAGGATAGAATCCAGGTAGAACTCAATGTCCAGGACAGAGTAAGAATATAATAAAAAGTATTAGTGTTTAGGACATTTTATTATATATATATATATATATATATATATATATATATATATATATATATATATGTTTGGTTAAATAATATGGGAAAAACACGGTTTATATGGCCCTTGAATTTTATGAAATTCGTTCGGTCAAACGTGAGAACGTCGGAACAAAAAATAAAAGTAAACAAAGGTAAACACTTCAAAATTACTCTATGAGAAAATTATATAAAGTAAAAATAAATATGAACTTTGACAAATTTACCGATAACACAAAATATATATAATATAAATATAACACACACGCACTATATATATATATATATATATATATATATATATATATATATATATATGTGGTGGACTTTCCTATAGTGAACGATAAATGAGTGTCAGTATTGGATGGTGCCTTTGTTTTACATATATGCCTGCTAGCAGTGGCTATTGTGGACAAAATCAGTTAAGGGAAAGACATATCTCATTTGTGCTTTATAATTGTGATACTAGCCTAGTCTTACTGAGGGCGACAAAGCCATACTGAAAGATGAAATTAGTTAAAGCAAGATTTCTCCTGGAAATACTAAGCTGTATTACCAGTTTGTATTATTACGTTAATACATTTATTTCCTATATTCATTCTTGACGTTTGTTATTATTTGCTACCGGATTTCATCCCGGAATCCACAACACACACATATATATATATATATATATATATATATATATATATATATATATATATATATATATATATATATATATATATATATATATATATATATATATAACTTAAAGTTTATATATACATATATATTATATTTAATAAAACGTAATAAGGGTTCCAGTTTGTTTTTTAGTTCATCATAATTGAACCCTCACCTTTTAGGAACGAAGATGCACATGTGACTTGATATTTAAAAATGTGATTCTTTTTAAATTCGGATTCTGAAATGTTAATCGATAGTTTTACTTTAAAAAAAAGAATTTCGGATAATAAATTTTATTTTTTAATTTTTTTTCCTTTTTAAGAAATCACATTATGAAATTATCCGTTTTACCTTCCGTAGTTGGGGGAGTAATTTTCAATGAATTTACCTAGAAGATTTGACCCATGAAAATTTTAATAAAATTTGATTTTCTTATATTTGTTATTTGTAGTGTTTAATTTATAGTATTAATTTTTTAAATTTGAAAAAGATTAAGATTATTTCTGGTCGAAGTACCTATTGAGCAACTCCAGCAAATTTATTTTTATCGTTACCTGGCGAAAGAATGTATTGATTTAATTTAAGGATGAAATCAGATACAATGCATTTCAGTATAATTAACAAAACAATTACTAATTATTATACAAGCTGGAATGACACACCATCGCAATTGTGGTGATCAAATTAACAAGTAGGGGTTATTCGAAAAAAAGGTCTTGAGATAATCACTCTGCATTCTTCTGGGAATTTTAAACAATTCGAGGAAGACTAAATATAGTCACGAATTAAAAATGGGGACTTTATGAATAATTAGTAGAATAATGAGTGTAGCTTTCAAAAGTTCACATAACGTTAACAGATCAGTAAGAAACTCAATTAGTAAATCAAATTTGCTGTTGTATGATTCATTAACGAATTCCCTACAGTCTAACTGTTAGCTAAAACGGATCAGAGATGTGTAGCTTGGATAAACCGTAAAAATAGATTTTGTGTTTGTGTGGTAATCGTTTTATAATTAAAATCTGTCACAAAAATACTTATACGAACGTGATTCAAATATTATATAGACCAGGAAGTGTTTAGCTATACCATAAACATTATGAGTTTAATTTTAGCAGGATAATGCTGTTCCGTATTTAAATGAGAAAACTTATCCTACATTAACAAAATCTTATACAGTCACTGCAATACTTAAAATACGTAACAATACTTAAATGCAGTTGAATTTATTTATTTTAATCATTTCAACCCAAGTAAGGCAATAATAATCGACTAAGATTCAAGGGGTTGCCGAGAGTGAAATAATTTTACTAGCAGAAAACAATTCTTAATGAGAGGGAAGAATAAACGATAAGTAATTAAGACAAAAAATATGATGACTGACAATGTGGCAATTCATTTTATAGCGTCGAAGAACTTGACCCTCTTATATTTCCCAGTTTGTTTATTTTTTTTATCTCAACATAATATTTTACCATTTACTATCAGTGTTTGTGATGTTTTGTTATCCTTTCGATCACATTCATAAATACATTGAAGCCTATCTTAAAATACGAGACAATTATAATTAAAATAAATATCCGTTATTAACTATAGCGTACAAATACCCCTGTTTTAATTACGGATTTATAAAATTATATTTTATCAATAAGACTTTTATAATATTCCAGTATTAATTAAAGGATTTTCTGTAAACTACATTAATAGTCAACATTATCTTTCTCTCAAACTGTTTTAATTACGGATTTATAAAATTATATTTTATCAATAAGACTTTTATAATATTCCAGTATTAATTAAAGGATTTTCTGTAAACTACATTAATAGTCAAGATTATCTTTCTCTCAAACTGTTTTAATTACGGATTTATAAAATTATATTTTATCAATAAGACTTTTATAATATTCCAGTATTAATTAAAGGATTTTCTGTAAACTACATTAATAGTCAAGATTATCTTTCTCTCAAACTGTTTTAATTACGGATTTATAAAATTATATTTTATCAATAAGACTTTTATAATATTCCAGTATTAATTAAAGGATTTTCTGTAAACTACATTAATAGTCAAGATTATCTTTCTCTCAAACTGTTTTAATTACGGATTTATAAAATTATATTTTATCAATAAGACTTTTATAATATTCCAGTATTAATTAAAGGATTTTCTGTAAACTACATTAATAGTCAACATTATCTTTCTCTCAAACTGTTTTAATTACGGATTTATAAAATTATATTTTATCAATAAGACTTTTATAATATTCCAGTATTAATTAAAGGATTTTCTGTAAACTACATTAATAGTCAAGATTATCTTTCTCTCAAACTGTTTTAATTACGGATTTATAAAATTATATTTTATCAATAAGACTTTTATAATATTCCAGTATTAATTAAAGGATTTTCTGTAAACTACATTAATAGTCAAGATTATCTTTCTCTCAAACTGTTTTAATTACGGATTTATAAAATTATATTTTATCAATAAGACTTTTATAATATTCCAGTATTAATTAAAGGATTTTCTGTAAACTACATTAATAGTCAAGATTATCTTTCTCTCAAACTGTTTTAATTACGGATTTATAAAATTATATTTTATCAATAAGACTTTTATAATATTCCAGTATTAATTAAAGGATTTTCTGTAAACTACATTAATAGTCAACATTATCTTTCTCTCAAACTGTTTTAATTACGGATTTATAAAATTATATTTTATCAATAAGACTTTTATAATATTCCAGTATTAATTAAAGGATTTTCTGTAAACTACATTAATAGTCAACATTATCTTTCTCTCAAACTGTTTTAATTACGGATTTATAAAATTATATTTTATCAATAAGACTTTTATAATATTCCAGTATTAATTAAAGGATTTTCTGTAAACTACATTAATAGTCAAGATTATCTTTCTCTCAAACTGTTTTAATTACGGATTTATAAAATTATATTTTATCAATAAGACTTTTATAATATTCCAGTATTAATTAAAGGATTTTCTGTAAACTACATTAATAGTCAACATTATCTTTCTCTCAAACAGAAGTGATCCTAGAGAACAGGAACCAATATCGAGATGTACATATTTGCCAACGATGCAGCCTTTTATACCATGAATATAAATACTTGTTTCTATTAAATTGAACACAATACTTCAATACGCAATGATGATTAATTCTCTTCATTGTATTACTTGTTTTTCGTCCGCTGTGTTGATTTATATATAGAAGCCATTATTTATGTTGAATTTCTAAAAGACATTTTTACTGCCACAGTCTCGTCTACATAGTTATAAGTCTACTATTCGTCCTTCCTTTAAATATTGCTGTCACATGTTGTCTGGTGCCCCTTCTATATATAGAGATTCTTGATAAAACCCAAAGAAGAATCTGCAATGTTACGGGTCCTGACCTGTCATATCGTCTTCAGTCATTATCCCACTGCCCTTATGTAGCTTCTATATGTATTTATATAAAGACTTTCTTGGTAACTGATTGGGGGTGAGGTTTATGAATAACAGTATTTTGTTTACTTTCTTGTATATAGTCGTGTTCATTTTTCATTGGCGTTTAGATTTTTAAATTGTTATTTTTCCTCCTCCCCCACAGTTAATGAAATATACGTATGCGGACTAGTTAGGACTCTCATATCGACATTGCGGTATATGTAGTAAGAAAGGTAAGTAAGATTGCGTTGTTGTGGCGTAAGGAATAGTGTTGTATGTTTGGGTCAGGGTATTTCGGTTAGCTAAGTTTAACGTTAAGACAAAAGAACACTGTCTTTTTCCCATTCACCTTTTTGGCTTTATGCCGAATTTTGTATCAAAATACAAACAAATATAAATTTTCTCTATGGTATCTAGACCAAATGAATTTAACCATAGTCCTAGATTGTCAACAAGATCTCATCAATTTACAGTCCAAATGGATAGATTTCACCGGAGGTTCTATGCTAACAGTTTCTTCTCTCAAACGTCTCGCTTACGAAACCCTTCTTTCCTCTCAGTCACTTTTGATCTTCTAAAATTTAAATACAATGTCAATCCTTATCTTTTGTCTTCTTAATTCTTTTTTTATTGCTCTTTATCCTTAATAGCAGTTTTTCTCATATTATCTAACACCCAAAAAACTCTTGTGTCCTGGTAGCTTTATTGCCTAGCTTGGGGTGAAATGACTAAAAACGAAGAACTCTGCCGCAAAAATATCAAAGCAATATTCGATCAGAATAATTTATTTTTTATTAAGATGTATTCTTCTGCAGCCTATACCTCGGAGATTAACGTATAACTGCTTCGTTTTCGCACAAGGTTCTATCTGAAGACAAGACAATTTTGTTTCTAGGATCGAAGTGTGGGAATTGGTATTTATTTACATTCTCCATACATAAAATATGGCATTAAGGGGGTAAGCATGATGCTTTCAGTTTTTTTTCCATTTCACAACTTTCACTATATCCTATGAGATTTGAATACTCAAATCACTCGTTCCTCGTTAGGCGCAAAAGAAATTCCAGCTCTCTTCTTATGATTGTATGTGTATATTTTCATGTGATTCCGACTTTCCTTAAGACTTTTATGGTTTTACAAGTTCTTTCCATGTTATTCCTAGCAGTTGTAGATAGAAACGCATGTGTTGTTTCAAATCTCGTCTTCACCAGTGTGAGGATAATATGTCGAAAATTTACTAACATAAAAAATAGATTTTTCATACCAAGCTCTGTCTTTACACATAAGACCAAAATTAAAGTATTGCTGTCATATCTAGGGTGGTATTGCCCAGTTTTCACTGTCCAGCCGTAGCCTTTTTGCAACTTGAAATCTTAACCTACAGACGAAATATAACTAGTCATTCCTTATTCTATATCTTTTATTATGGTAGTTTTTCAAACATTTCAGTAATGTTACTTAGTTTCCAAAGTTCAGACTTTAAGACCTAGTAACCACCATACCATATTCACAGTGACATATCTCACCCCCATTACCTTCAAGTTCCTTTGAAATGAACTAGGACGAATTTGAAAGTTTCATCCACGGAACTGTTACTTTTTGGATTAAAATCCCCTGAAGACGCATCCTTGGTCACTACAACTGATATCCATATCGCATTGAAACACCGTTTCTCGTACGATCAGCGAAGTCAAGAAACGTCGATTCTGAACAATATCTTGATTGATGACCATTTGAAAATACCAAGTGATGTTAGATTGGATGTGCGGATGATGTAGTGGATACCGGTTCGGAATTTTTTAATGGAAGTCCCGAGTTTCAATTCAACTTAAGTTCGTTATATTCAGTTACGCACAAATAGCCTCGGGAAAAGTATGAATCCGCCTCTTTTTTCTCCACCTATGGATTAATTAGTAGAGCATTTAGCAACAGAAATCATTATTATTTCCAAAACATTCTTAGAATTTAACAATATTTTCTAACTTGAAATAATCTGGAAATGTCCCAGAAACAATATTTACAAATCAATCAAAACAGTAACCGCTACAATAATCGTCACTTAGTCCATAACAAAGCAACACCTTTCCTCAACGGCCCCATGATAAGCACTTCCCACTTTCTCATCCATTACAAAATTCTTAGTAACCCTCTACCTCAAATAGTCCTTTGCCTTTGCATTGGGTGATAGTGACTCTTAAAATATTTTCATCAATCTCTTAAACGTTTATAATAAAACGAATCTGCCTTTTAAAATTTTATTTAGTTTCTGGAACGCATACATTGTTGGGCAGAAAGATTGTCCCTTTGGAAAGGTTAATAAAAATCAAAAACAAACAAACATATGATCATAGCATATCGCTCTCCGCTCCAGACCATGGTGTAGTATTACCTGAAACAGAAATTAAGGGAATATAATATACTTCATAGAGTTACGAATTTTTTATATTATTTTCATGTTTGCTTTTAATTTACCTTTGAAATCGAGGCAACCTTCCTGCCTACCCTGTATTTCAACTATCTTTTATTGTTTATGCATGTCTGTATCATTCCCTTGATGTTAAGTGTACTTTTCGCCTATGTGAAAAGAAGATAGCAACATACAGTATCTTTTGCGAAGTCGTAATTGATCGAAAGAATATGGAAATTGTTCTATATGTAAGAATGAATAATTAACACCTCCCTAGGCGTACAATGAAAAAGAGAATTTACGCTGTGAGAAATTGAAGCAAAAAAGAAATTGTGTACTCACCATAATATTTTGGAAAAAAGAAACTTGATATAAATGCTTGTTCAAAATAATCTTTTGAATACATAAAGAATTTAAGACTTCTAGAAAAAGTTTCATATGAAAGCGAACACAAAACCGTAATGGAAATACAAAATTCATTCTGTTGGATGTAATATATCATAGCAGTTCAAGAATATTGCCATGTTTTGATCAGATGTTGGAAGGTCATATAATAGTGGAAGCGCCCGTTCCTGAATGGAAGTTGGTGCCAAGTGAATGTTGTGTGTAGTAAAGTTTCAATGTTGGTAGAATCATGTAGAAATAAAGTTGAAGTGATTGCGTTGACATCGAGGGAAACGCCGTTCAATCTCATGATTCTTTAATACTTTATCATAATTGTTTGTGTTAAATTTTCATAACCAGGCCGATGTATTCAATTATATTCCTACTTGCCAGTTGACATAGTAAATTTTAGAATTATATCAGGTTTCATATACCGTCGTTTGGATTGGGTGACAATAATCTTGAGAATTCGATATTTTATCAAGTCAGTGTTTCCAATATGTTCCTGATTTATTTTCCCTGAACAAGACAGAGTGTCGTCTTGCCCAGGAACAAAACTTATCAAAAACACGTCATTGGTTGGAAATTTAATCCAGCTAGCTAGTGGTATTTTTTGTTATATATTTAGAAGCAGTGGCAATCGAAAAACAATGAAATGTTGTGTAAATCAGATATTAGAAATGCATGCCGGGTGATTTCGAAAGAAATGAACATATATGAAGGCAAATATTTTTTCTAATAATAATTGAAAAGAAAATATATAGATACAATATATTATGAAGAATTTTATTGAACGAAATACAAATTAGCAAGAATTTCTTTTTCAAATTTATGTTTTCAAATCACAATTTGAGCTGGTAAGGCCAGTGTTCGCTACAAGTGAGCTTATTACATATAAAATTTGAACGTGAGGTTTAAAATGTGCATCGGTCTCTGATGCTTTTTTTACGATGATGTTCAGTGTGTAGAAGGTCCATGAGCCACTCAAGTTAGATGATCACAAAATAAGAGGAACAAGCCCAGAAATGTGAGAATGCTACGAAGATGCAAAAGGTCAGTGGATGGGAAAAGAGGAGGGAAATATATTTCAGTTGGTAGCGGTAAAACAATCATAAATAGAAAAAAGAGATAGACGTCTACTCCTCTTCAAAACACCAGAGAAGAGTGTAAACCGGGCGATTGGCGAACATACTACTTCTATTGAAGCAATAATGCTTCGTCTAAAATAACATTACTCTTTGTTACATAATAATCGTGTTATATTATATCACAGAAATATATATATATATATATATATATATATATATATATATATATATATATATATATAAGTGAACATAGAAGTCAACACTTAGAGGCGACAGTGTTTCATGCTAGATGCAATCCTCAGGCCACCTGATATATATATATATATATATATATATATATATATATATATATTTGTTATGGTCCAAGTTCCTTGTACCACGGTGATGGTCCAACGTAGAACCAATGAAGAATAACTCGAACACAGGTATGGAATAACACAGATATATTTCAAACTGAAATATGTACAAAGAAGTAGAAGTATTAGTAATGAATATCAGATTTAGTTAGAGTGAACTATGTTGTCTCGACCAGTATCACTATTCCAATGTCTTAGAATAATCGTCTGACTCTGTCTGTCTAACTGAACTGTCTTTGACCGTCCTCTTGAGGTGCTGTATTTATGATGTCTGGAATAGTCCATTATTATTATGGGTAAGTTCCCGTATCACCCCCTTCCGAAGCTTTGCGTAGCAGGGGTTTTTAATTTCTTTTTTTCTTTGGATCTTGGTTCTGGCATTGTGTGCGGTCTTTTTATATCAAATGTTCATGAGGTAGACCGTTAGCAGCCTGTAACGGTCTCTTTCTTATTTGGTTTGCGTGTCTTCTATGTGAGAATTTTTGTTCCTGTAATATGTAAACCATATTGCCGATTCTTTTCTCAATTGTCCCTTGCTCCCAGTAAGATGTATTATTTTTATATGCTTTAAAAAAATATTTTTCTCCTTTGAGGAATTTTCTTTTTGGTGCGTAGGACTGTGTTATTTGATTCGTTTGGCTTGCTAGCAATTTATCAAGTGCTGATCTGATTTTTCTAGCGGATATCACTTCTGAGGGTGATAATGTTGATGGCGTAGCATTATTTGGCGTAATTCGATATACCTGAAGAAATTGTTGTAATGCTTTCTCCGTAGGCACACCGTAGGCTTTTCGTAACGCTCTTTTGAGTGTATCAACAAATCTCTCCGCTTGCCCATTTGATCTTGGGTGATAAGGCGGGGATTTTATATGTTTTACTTGATAAATTTCGCAAAACTCTTGGAAGTCTGCTGATGTGAATTGCGTTCCATTATCTGTGATTAGGCAATCCACAACACCAAACCGAGCGAATAGATCGTGGAGGCAATTTATGGTAGTTTCCGCAGTAGGATTTTTGCAACGAAACAATATTAAATTTCATTTCCAACTCTAAAATATGTCGAATAAAATTGAATTAATTAAATTGCCATTGACAGTGAAAGATTTTAATGATATTTCATTTAGTTAAAGTATAGCTGCGGTTCGGCAGATGTTCGCTTGCTGAAGAAAACCAGGAAAAATGATTTGCTGATTAGGAAATCGTTTTCTCGATACAGCGAAAAATGAAGAACTGAACCCAAGCGTGAATCCCCAGCACTGCCACAAGTAGAGTGTTTACACATTTGTTCATGTCTTATGAAGATTCTTAATTAAATGAAAAGTGTCATCAAAACTAGATTAAAACATGGCCACCATCTTTGATTTCACCTCAAGCAATGTCCATAACTACGAAGCTCGTTTACATTAAATGTTGTTCAAACAACTTTGCAAAACACTGAATATTAATCACTAGCCGCCGATATTAAATAGAAATAAATATGACGTTACTTGTTTGACAAGGCCAGGAACAGACGTATATCATACCACAGTGCGTGTGAGTGTTGTGTAATAAATGAATGAAAATCATTTTAATAGTCTACGATTACTTCACGCATGTGGTAACTCATAAACATGTACATCCATTCTCAAATCTTTTACTCTCGAGTAAGTTTTGATATCATTAAAAGCAACGAACAGTTTAGAGACGATCTAATTATCCATACTATAATTTGATTTAATTTTAAATATTCATAGATGTTACAATGAATATCTCGAAAATTATTTACAGTGTTTCAAGAATTACGATTCAAAATAAGTCTTTCCAAAGTAGAAACTAGGATCTGGAACAGGAATAAAAAATACGCTGAAACTATCCTAAAAAGTCAGAATATGTACTGAATAAACACTAAACCGCTCAAGAACTACAACGTATGGATCAATTATAACAATTTTCCTATCCGTGACAATATAGAACCCAGGATATATTGCGTTAGTGATTTATTTGTTAAACAAAAGCAATAATATTGACCTAAAAACTCGAGTCACGTTCTTGTTTCAACTCTAATACAGAGGTTATATAACATTCAAGTACTTCATAAATTTCAAAGTTATCAGTTATTGTTGTGGAGTTATTTCCACAATAGAACTTGTAGTCGGACTAAATGGGGTAAACGTTAGGAACTTGCCATAAAGTGTTACGCAGTAATCGAGTTGTGGTCGCTAATCACTTCTCCTCTCGACTACCTACTGATTCCTACTTATAATAGGTGGGAGAGTCTATTACCTATAGACTAGGTGTCTTCCACTATAACACCCCCCTCCTAAAACGTTACTCCGTAGGAGAAAAAGTTTTAATTTTTTTTATTTCTTATTTTATTTTATTTTTTTTTACAGAAAAAGGAGAAAAAAAATAAACAAAAAAACTTCATTTTTTTAGCAACATCGTAGCGTATCTCCTACGTTTTGGATCCATTTTTAAATGGTCAGTTGCCTTTCTTTTTCTCTTGGATCGGCGTACCTCAGGTAACATCGTTGCTGGCGTTGGAAGATCAAACGTATCAAAAATCAACTCCATAGGTGTTTCTTCAACTGGAGCGCTGTCAACCACGTCTGAAGAGCGTCGTCTGATCTGGTTAATGTGCCGTCTGCACGTACATTTTCACCTTTCACGAAGTACATCATATTGCCAATCCGCTTTTCTATTTTTCCACACACCCAGAATGATTTATTCTGCTTATATACCTTAAAGTATACTTTTTCACCAGGATTGTATTTCTTAACGTGAATAAATTTTCCTGTACCTGGCTTTGTCTTTTTCGGTAATAACTTGTCGAAGACAGATCCTACCCGACGTGCAAACATCGCCTCGGCTGGTGATTGTGACGCTGGTGTTGCGTTATTTGGGGTAAGTCTGTATACCTGTAGAAACTTCTGTAGGGCTTCATCTGCAGGTATTTCCCTAGCTTTCTTTAAAGCTCTTTTAAGGGTGTCGACAAATTTTTCAGCTAACCCGTTAGATCTTGGGTGATATGGAGCTGTGGTAATGTGTTCTACATTATATTCCTTGCAAAAATCTTTAAATTGTTTAGACGTAAATTGCCTTCCGTTGTCCGTCACAATTGTGTCTACTACACCAAACCTTGCGAACAATTCCAGCAGGAAGTTTTTCGTACTTTGCGTCGTCGGATTTCTTATCCTTTGTATCTCAGGCCATTTTGAGAAACTATCGACTACTATGATGTAATGGTATCCATTCAGTGGACCTGCAAAATCCACATGCAGCCTAGACCATGGTAAGTCTGTTTTTGGCCAGGGATTAAATTTTACAGGTGGTGCCTTTGCAGCCAAAGCACAGCCTTTGCAATTTGCTACTGCATTCTCAATGTCCCTGTCCATTTTCGGCCAATATACAAAACTTCGCATTTCGCTCTTCATCCGAGTGCTGCCTGAATGACCAGTATGGAAATCCTTTAAGATTTGTTTTTGGAGTCTGTATGGAATTACCACACGTTCCCGATATAACAATACTGAATTGCATAGCGAAAACACATTTGTTATGTACTGGTCCCTCTTGGCTATTTTCTTTTTCACTTTTAAGATATATTCATCCCTGGTGGCTTCTTTTATTTTTTCTAGTGTTACCGGAAGTTCCCGAACTGCATTACACACGGTAAATTTCAGGTCTTCTTCCGATTTCAGTGAAGCAATTACAGTGTCTTCTAACGGTTCGCTCATTTTAGGAATTAACCTGGACAACCCATCAGCATAGCCAAATTTATTGGATGGTATGTACTCCATGCTGAAGTTATAATTTAGCAATATTGTAGCCCATCTTTGTAGTCGGTTTGCTGTATGCTTCGGCAACCCTTTTCCGATCCAAAAATCGAAATTAGAGGCTTATGATCGGTTTGTAGCTTAAAATGTCGACCGTGGAGAAAACGGTGAAATTTCGCTACTGCAAATATTATTCCGAGCGCCTCTTTCTCTATCTGAGAGTAATTCTACTCAGCCGGAAGTAGTGCTCTAGAAGCATGAGCAATTGGTTTTACTTAACCATCTGCCTTTTTGTGTAAAATGCACGCTCCTATTTCATACGCACTAGCATCGCAAGCTACTATGATTTCTAACTCCGGGTTGTAGTGAGTTAGAAATAATTCCGAGGTTAATGCTTCCTTTATCTTTTCAAATGCTTTCTGGCATTCAATAGTCCACTTCCAGGGTTTTCCTTTCTTTAAAAGTTCATTTAATGGTTGCCGCAGATCATACATTTTAGGGATGTATATTTGGTAATAATTAGCTAGTCCCAAAAAACTTTGTAATGTTGTAATATCTTTCGGAGCCGGCATGTCTTTTATAGACACTGCTCGCTCTGGGTCTGGCCTTCTATCATTCTTATCGATGATCTGCCCCAGATATTTTACTTTATCCATGAAAAACTCGCATTTAGTTTCCTTGAGTTTAAATCCAAACTCCTGTATTCTGGAAACTATTGCATTGACATGTTTTACGTGTTCTGCGATATTTGTACTTCTCGTGAGGATGTCGTCCAGATACGCTACTGCGAAATCCAAACCACCCAACATCGAATCCATTACTTGCTGGAAAATGGCGGGGGCGACCTTAATCCCAAAAGGTAGTCTGTTAAATTTATACAGACCCCGATGTGTATTAATGCACAAAAGTTTAGACGTTTCTTCCTCTACCGGTAATTGCAGATATGCATCGCTGAGGTCTATCTTCGAAAACACAGTGCCTCCATTAAGCTTTTCAAATATTTCTTCTGCAGTTGGTAGAGGATAATTATAGCCTTTGAGTGCCGCGTCTAACCGTTGAAAAATCTGCACAAACACGAATGTCTTTAGACTTTTTTTTCACGTATACCGTCGGAGCTGCCCAATCACTATAGTCAACTTTTTTGAGTATACCGGATTTCTCTAATCTGTCCAATTCTTTATCAATTTGTTCAATTGAGGCAAACGGAACACTCCTTTTCTTTTTGAATACCGTCTGAGCGTTTTCTTTTAAAAAGAATTTTGCCTCCATCTTGGTAGACGTTCCCAAGCCCGGGAAAAAACAGTAGGAAATGTTTCCTTTAGTTTCTCTATTAATTTTTCGGCTTCGGAGTTTATGCTTTTTACCTTGTAACAGAAAGAATTTATCGGTAGACCCCACAACTGAAATTATGTTATCCAGTTCGTACCGAGTAAATTCGTGGCATTTTCCATGACAAATAGCTTGACTTTTCGTCTTTTTTTATTGAACGTGACGTTTGTAACAAATTCTCCAATAAATTGTATTTTTTCTCCCATCACAGACTTCGCGATTTTCTTTGTTTTCATTAAAGTTGGTTTCCCCAACTTCTTCCACGTATGCAAATTTATGATAGAGATATCCGAACTAGTGTCAAGTTGCATTTTTATTTTTTTATTATTTATTTCGACGGTAACGCATTTTCTAGTTTTTCCATCATTTATCTCGTTGGACTTTATTTTTCTTATTTTATTGCCCTTATTTTTTGAATGGCAATGTGTGTGTTTGTGCCCAACTCTTTCAGAGTTGAAACATTTTTTATTTCTAAAATTGCAATATCTGTACCAGTGTAGTTCGCCGCAAGCAAAACATGGCTTCGGGCGTTTTTGTTTGTTTTTTTCCTGGAATTTTTCTTTCTGCAATTTTACTATTCTTTTTGTCAGACTGACATTTTTTTTGTACCGCATTTTCCTTACATGCGAAACGCCAGACTGTTCTATCTTTTTAGCGTCTTTTTTACGCTAACATATCTTGTGCAGTCTTCTGCCAAATTCTGTACTGTAATACTTGGATTGCTTTCCAACTTTGCCAGTACTAATTTTCTCAACTCTGCGTCTTTCTCCGTTACCAGATCTTGAATAAACACCAAGCACTTAAAATTGTCTGCGCTTAGCTCTGCTAGCTTGAATTCTTCACAATGCTTATTCACATTGGCTGCGTACGTTACATAGTCATGTTCGTCATCTTTCAAATTTAAACATTTCCACCTCTTGTGGAACAGAGATGTCTTTTGACTAAATAACTGACTTAATATATTTACCGTCTCGGTAAATGTTAATTCACTAGTTCTTTTCGGTAAAATGTAATTTACCAATTTGTTATGCTCAGCAGTTCCTAATTTGTTTAAAAGAAGCCTAACCTTCTTTCCTTCAGACCACAAATGGCAGTCTTCATTATATACGTCTGTATATTTTTTTAAATATTCTTGAAAAGTTACCTCTTCATCTGGACTGTACTTAAATATTTCAATAGAATTCCATATTGTATTCTCTGGGAAGGAATCATTTTGTAGAATTTTCTCTTTCCTGTTCTCGGCTATTTCCAGAATTTTTCTTTGAAACTCCCCATGCATTTGTTCCATTTTCTGTTGGAATTGCATCTGTCTCTTGAAAGTTTCTTCCTGTAACTGCTTCTGGAATATACTCTGTTGTTCTAACATTTTAGTTTGTTGTTCCAATTAGAACTATAAAAAATCTTGGAATAGACTTTTGAATTCCTCCATTTTTTTTTCAAACTGTAAATCCGAGACTTTGTCGCCCACGTTATTTGTGGCGAACAAAATTTTTCTTCCTCCCTATGAGTGTGAATTTCGTTGACAAAACCACTGGGGCGGACGAACTTTTTTTCCTCTTTATGAGTGCAAATCTTCGCTGTCAAAAGTTGTATTGCCGAACGAATTTTTTTTCTGCCTCTGTATGAGTACGAATCGTCGTCAAAAGTTGTATTGACTAAGGATTTTTTTCTTCTCCCCCGTATGAGTTCGAATCTTCGTCGCCAAAAGTTGTTGTGGAATTATCTCCACAATAGAACTTGTAGTCGGACTAAATGCGTCCTAAATGGGGTAAACGTACAGAAACGTTAGCAACTTGTAATAAAGTGTTACGCAGTAATCGAGTTGTGGTCGCATTATTTATTCATACAAAAATGTACAAATTGTGGCTCAAGACCGAAAAAAGGGAGGGGTAAAGGCTGGTCGTAACTAACTATCCTATACCTAGCTAATCAGATTCGCGACCCATTCATACATTACAATTGACACATTCACCACAAGAATTCGTCCGTCACCATTCAATCCTTCATACACCATAATACCACATCCTCACCAGAGAGAACCTACAAAAACGCGCCCCACACCATAAAAATTTGATGATAATAAAATACATAAAAATTCTAATCATGAAAAGATGAAAGTGGAGGGAGATGAACCCAATAACAAACTAAAAATTTAACAAATTTTTAAACTAAACATAATTTATGTTAGTAGGGCCCGTCCAACCCTCAAAAATAGAGAGGCCGCTGTATTCTGTCCAGAGGACAAAATCAAGAAGCACTCTCGCTAAGGGAGTGGGAAAGAGATAAAATAACACGGACATGGGGAAATAAAAAGGCTGACCTCAGTCGAGAAAAAAAAGGGGGGAGGGGCAAAACAAACTAGGGAGGTTGAGACTCTCGACTTGGAGTATAACTGAAGAGATACCCTAGAAACAGGCCGGGGACAACACTTACTCACATTAACTAGGTACACTTAAGCTTGTCTAACCTAACCAAGGGGAGGGTTCCACAGGAAACCACTCCGATGTGACTTAGGTTCACCTAGAAAAGAAAATCAAGGCTAGCCCCGTTCAAACGAACCAAGCTCGCCTCTTTTACCCACCTTTCGCTGAAGACTGTCGAATGCAATCGTTTTCTATCAGTTCTAATCTTTATCCTGAGCTTGTGGGATTCACGCTACCCCCACCTTCACTTTGACGCACGCGCGACATTTTCACCCCTTCCTCTCACGTTCGGTCAGTCATAGTAGTCTTAGCCGAAGATGAGGAAGGATTTATTTTTCGCGCGCTTTTGCGCTGACGTCACGGCAAATTTGTTTTTTCAAAATCAGTCGCCCCCGTGGTCGTTTGACCATCGGCACGGGCCGGCTCACCTGATCCTCTCGCCGGTGAACCCATAGATACTGGCAGAGAATTTTATTCGGCAAAACCTTGCCTAGACCTCATGGCTCGTCTCGGTATCTTAACGCATACGACACGGTCGTCACCTTGCAATGATAGATTTCTTGTCCCGAGGCTAACATCTTTATAGAGCTGCTCAAACTTCCAGAGATCCGTAAACTTCCAACCTGATGAACGAGCATTTTTCACATTCTTCGACCGCATACTCTCAGAACCTGTTACTTTAAAAAGAACTACATACACTCACAATCATAAACTCTCGCAGTGAGTATTTTCCTTGCCGTATGTTACTATGCATTACAACTGACTTTCTGAACCTTTCTTCTCGAAGAACTCGTTCCCGCCATAGTCATCTTTGATTTGAATTTTGGTGCGGATCTTATCATGTCAACTAATATTTCCAGTACATTTACTGAAGGTCTTCACAGAAGACAATTTACTAATCTACTTGGCCTCTTCTTCAACTACATTTCCAGTACATTTACTGAAGGTCTTCACTGAAGACACTACTTGTTAAACTCTAAATAAAATCTATGTTTGTTCTTAACCTTTTGTTGTTTTGCCTGTCTACTTCTTTTCACTTTGTACGTTTGTACGGTGGAAAGAGCACGTCTCTTTATATTTCCTTTTTTTTTTACTTTGTCTGTGGATTCGGTAGTAGTGTGTAGCGTCTGGCACAAGGCCTTATTTTCGTAAGCCAGATCTGCACCGCTATCGGGTCCGCAACAAGCTGATGCTCAAAAAATCGGATTAGATCCTGATGAGAAAGACGATTACCTCGTAAGACTTCCCCCTGTCGCGTCGTCCATATCACCATTCGAGCCGTGGCTAGCAGCGTCAGAAACACCATTCGTTTCATCCCGGAATACGGGGACGACACATTGTCACACGCGTATGCGCGATCAATGGACACGAGTTCTTCGGGAGCGAGACGAGCCGTCAGTTCGCCGACATGGTCCCATAAGGGGCGGACCCGGGGGCAATGGTAGAAGGCGTGCGAAGCCGTTTCTTCTAAACCAAGGCCACACCGTTCACAGTCTGGCAAATCCGCCAAGCCCCATATGAAAGCCTTGTCGTTGAGAGGCAGCCGATTCCGAGCCAATCGCCAGGTAAGCGAAAACTCAGGGTTACTGAGATAATCCACCGCTGGCGCCCAAGACCAGTAGGAGCGATACTCCTCCTCCGACAAGCAAAGCGTATCACGTAGGGAATCCTTCGCGCGCCCCTCCACTAATTCCAGATAGAAGACCCCTTCCTAGGCCGTGACAGGTCACTAGACCACGGAATAGCCTTCAAGGCTAACCGACACTCGGAGGAAAAGCGATTGATCTCGGGGTTTACGTAGGCGCTCAACCCTCGGGATGGGGGGACTGATAGTAAGGCCAGGGAACGCGTCCCTAACAATCCCCTCCAGAATCGCATCTCCTCTAGTCAATGCGCGGCGTAGGAATGCCAACCGAGCGGCACGGATATGATTCATCAAGTGTGGCATTCCCATCCCCCCATGACACGGACGTTTAGTGCAGACTCGTCTGTCGACCCTGTCCCCGCGTCCCCTCCATAAAATGGAGGATAGCGATCGCTCGAGCGCCTTCATGTGAGTCTGAGAGGAAGTACTGACAATCGATAAGGAATCAGGGGGAAAATGTATGTAACACACACCTCCGCTCTGCCCTTCACGGACAATCTCCGTCGATTCCAAGTCTTGCCGGCAGAACCGACCTTTGCTAGTAGTTCTGACCAATTTTTCTCCAGCTGGAGGTCGGGTCCAAACCACACTCCAAGAATGCGGACAGGACCGTCCGTCCAACCGAAGCGGCCTGGAAGATCACGCCCCTTCCAGGCACCTAAACTCAAGTCGGACGACTTGTCGCGGTTTATCTTGGCCCCTGTCACCTGTTCGTACCGATCAAGCGCCTTCTGTACCGCCTCAATGTCGCTGCGGGACGACACGAAAGCAGATACGTCATCAGCGTAAGCGGAAACCCTGGCTCGAGACACTCCAGGAACGGCGATCCCGCGTAGGGCCAGACTGCACGTCACGTCCTTCAGCCGGCGAAGGAGAGGCTCCAACGCCAAAGCATAAAGGAGAGGCGACAGCGGACAACCCTGACGAACCGACCTTGACAGAACAAAAGCGCCCGACAACTTTACGTTCACCTGTATCACAGCACTGGGGGAGCGATACAGGAGGTTAATCCAGCGGCAGAAGTCGGGCGCGAATCCGGTGGTCTGCAGGACAGTAGCAAGGTAGCGATGGTCGACCCTATCAAATGCCTTGGACTGATCCAAATGGAAATGCGGTTGGGGATGGACCCCGACCGAAACCAGTTGTTGAACACTGCAGTCAAAATCGGAACAAAGATGTGCGACAGCCTCAAGTACAATTCATAAGGCAAACCATCCAGACTGGGCGACTTGCCTATGCCGACCCTCTTCAATGCTCCGTAGACATCGCCCTCCGTGATCTCTCCCTCGCAGCTAGCTGCTTCAGTCAGCAGAGATATTGTTCGTGGGCTTATCGCATCTACAGCTTCTTTAATGGGCAGCAATTCATCCCCATTAAAAGTCTCCTCGTATTTCTTATACTGGCCAATATAATATTGACCATCTTTTCTTAACGGTCTATTATCGGTCCAGGCCGTTTTAACTGGCGACACCGTCACGGTAGGCGACACCGGATTCAGTACCGGTGTACTAGTAGAGTTTATGTCGACCATGATGAAAACACGACCCACCACAGTCGAACCAAAATATAGTTTCTTTTGCGCCCCCTTTTTTTAAATTAGGCAAAAGACAAACTGTTCAAACAAAATAAACTTGAAAAAGAACGGGGAAAACAAAGGAAAATAGACAATTCAACAAAAGACAAAGGCAACAGAAATGGGGGAGGGGTAAAAATACAAACAAAAAGAAACTTAAAAGAAAACAAAGAATATAAAATACAAAAGATGCTAAAACCAAAAACTGAGAAAGAAAAAAAATGAAAACTTTTGAAAAGTAAAAGGTAAACGAAAAATAACACTTATCAAATAAAGTCTTTCCTATAGAGCGTAGTATCACTTGCAACAATTATAACACGTAAACCACCAATGTCAGGACTCGTTCTGTGGTCGTAATCGAGTTGTGGTCGCTGATGACCTCTCGACTACCTACTGATTCCTACTTATAATAGGTGGGAGAGTCTATTACCTATAGACTAGGTGTCTTCCACTATAACAGCTATATATAAAGGTTTTCTCAGTTCAATGACGTTAAATAGCTTCAATGGCATGAATCTTCTAGATTTTAAGAAAACACTCCGACAGGTCTTATAGACTTATGCAACACAATAACAAGGGAAATTATGAAATAAAAAATGCACATTATTGGAAACATAAAACAATATTAACAAACAATATTAATAGCACATATATTTTAATATTTTTTTCTACGTAAACCGTGTGAATTCACATACGATATTCTGGTGTCATCAATACACCAACCAGGGAAGGTAACACAGTTTCGGTGGCTAAGGATGCAATTCCACCCCTGGCACAACCTACAGCATTTACCTCGGTGCAGCGTATTGTTTTGTTGTAGACGTGTCAGTTTCTGTGATTTTTATGCAACTGCCATTTAGATTTTCCAACGTTGTGTTCAATAAAAGAGCTTGCATTTGATCGTTAAACAAGACACACCAAGCTCGCCGTGAGCCTTATTCATGACATGTCAGGATAATGGCCACTACGTGCGACATATTCATTAGAAAATGGTAATTAACATAATTAACATATTGACTTTCCACGCAACATTAGACAAAATGTTAGGAAGGAAACTCGTATGAAAAATAGAAAGAGTAATAACCGATAGTGAACTTGAGAAATGAATTTTCTTATAAAGATGTTTTAAGAGAAATATTTTATAAAATTCAACCGACATTAACACTAACTTCTCGGTCAATAAATACTGAATGATTTCTGCCAGTAAATGCTTATTCTCATCGTTAAAATCGCCATTGTAATGCAGCAATGACATATCAAAACGGCAGAAATTATACAAGTGAAATATCTTCGATCGTATAGGCATTTCTCATGATGAGATCATTATTTAATAACAAAAAGAGTAATTAATTTTATCTATTTACAGATACAATGGGAGGATCATTTTCCTGCCTAAGGTAAGCATGCCAAACGCAATATTGCGTTATTTAATGAACAATGTATGATTTTAGAATAATTTGTTTTAATTCTCTTCTAATATATTCTTATAAAAGTTTCTCAACAATATATTACTCCTTCCTATGTATTAACTAATCTACTTTGGCAAATTTATATCAATCACATTCAGAATTTAACTGGATGCATTATATAACTTACATCTTGAACAGGAAAAACGATGAGATGTATTTATTATTTTAGAGTGAGATTAACCTTGGCCATAATGCTTCTCAAATTAACCTAAAAATTAACAGAACATGGAGTGAAAGATTCATTTCTGATCGAACAATACAATTCTGGTTTTTGAAGTTCTGCAGTGAGGATACGAGTCCTGACCATGAAGGTGATAGAAGGCCTTCGCCTACGATTGACATCTGAAAATTCTAGTCGAAAAATAACTCACAACAAATTGTCAGGGTCACGCGCCATATAATGAGTGTTAACCTTTCAACAATATAAGGTCATCTAAAATACGGCAAAGTGAAGAAACTCGATAAATGGGTTCCACATGAACTAGGGGAAAGTCAAAGACGTTTTGACTTCTGCTCGACGCTGCGTTTGCGAAATTCGAATGATATATTTCTTGAGCGAATAGTGACTTGTGATGAGAAATCGATGGTTTATGAGACTCACAAACGATCGGCTGAATGTCTTGATCATGACAAATCACCCAAACACTTTCAAAACCTGGAATTGCCACGAATGAATTATACGGACATTTTGGTGTTCTGTCATTGGCGTTCGCCATTAGAGCTTTCTGGAATATAACTAGAACGTGGCTACCGAAGTTAGCTGCCTACATCTAGATTAAACGCACATTCAGTTAAACAAAAATACGACCGGCACTGATTAATGTAATAGTTCCAATTGTACTTCAAGCCAATATTCGGTTACGTGTTTGCAGGATGACATGGGAGTAACTTATCGCCTTGGGGTACAAAACTTTACCACAGCCATTATAGTCTTCTGATTTCTCGCCCATTGACTACTACATTTTCAAGTATCCTGACACTTTCTTAAGCCAAGAGACATTCCGTTAGACACAGAAGATGCATTCAAATGCATCTTGACGTCTAAGTTTTTGTCTTTATCCTAATAGCTTAAATAATCTCGTAACACTATGGTAGAAATGTATAGATGATAATTTCTCCTATTTTGGCTGATTTAAACATTATTTAAATATGTTCATTCAATAATAAAACGTGGTTCTAAAATAGGATATTATTTTCCGAACAATCTAATATAAACAACCATTCCAAGGAAAAGAGAGTGGTTTTGCAAGCGGAGCTACACAGTGGCGTCGTTTCCCCAAACCACTTGTAATTTGATGTCATCTTTTCAGTTCATCCTTGTTGAGATTCGTACCCGGAATACACGTAGCCTTTCAGAATAATCACATTCACAATTTGTAACATTGCTGTCCCTGGTGAACATGATGTTCATCTCGCCCGGTTTAATAAAATCGCACATCTTATGTGTGGCTTTCTCTTAATCTAAGCTACGATTAGTGAACTAAAAACATGGCGGCTATTTGAATATTTAATCAGAGGCAATGGATTTTATTGCATTGATGGAAATATTTTGATTTTCTATTAAATTAATTCAACGCGAAATGGTGATTCCGTCCATTATTATTTTACTTGCTTTTCAACCGATCTGCAGGCTTTTCAAAAGATGGCAGTATGTAGTTGCATTTCTAACGATTCAAATTCATATCGACCTTAAAAATGCTCTTAAATACGTTCAAGCGAGTGCAGCAGAACTAACTCACGCTAATGTCACCGTAAAAATGTCGTGGCAAGCATTTATCAGTATAAGTTATTTGAAGAGTGGGCGTTTTCTGGCGCAGATATCTCCGAGGATGACTTACTCATGTTTAATTTTGTTACATTGGTTTTTTTGATAACAAGACATTGCTGTTTCTAAGATTCGTAAAACAGGAGATGGCAAATATGGCATCATGTCAGGTTAAATATTTAATCACAGAATCTCTCGTGGAAAGAAACAAAGCTCCTCCAGTAATTGCAGCTTCTATCCCAAAAGATCTAAATAAAACATATTTGATTTTTCGACTTTAGTAGAGAATAGACTGAAAGTTTTGTCACCCCCTGCCAAAAAGTAATGGAATCGCAAGAAGAACAATTAATAAAATAATACAGATTGGATTCAGTTTATTAACTTTCACTGACGTTGTTACACATCGAGAAGGTCTGTGTGAACACCACCATTTTCGTGTAGGAGATCGTGTCAGCCATTTGAAATAGAAAATTATATTATGGGTTACAAGACTTTCTGACCACCCTGTACATTAGAAAAATAATGCCGGGTTCTTTAAGATCTCTTGACAGAGGGAACACATTCATAAAACATGCGAACTGTTTTCCTCGGCGACAAAGAAAATCCGGTATTTATTACGTTCGTAAAGAGACCAGGTATGTCACAAGATTTGCTTAATGTGGGATAATGCATAACAGCGTTTTAGAATTAACCCATTCTTACCAAATGTTGCTGCTGGCGTTAGGATATCCACAAGTGATAAAACCAGGCAGTCTCGCATGAAAATACTGCCTGAGGGAAAACGAAACTATCTGTCTTACCCAAAAGGTAAAACCGTAAAGTTATTTCATAAAAGATGATAGCCTAAAGTGAAATATGCTTTGATAAATTTTAACATAGATTTCAAAGTAGATAGTCAAGAATGAGAATATTCAATAACGTATAACTAATGTGTAATATCTATGCATATCTGAGAGGAATATATATATATATATATATATATATATATATATATACTCTCCAGCAAACTACTTTAGTAGACAGTGAACAAATTGACAACATGGTCAGTAAATCAGAAAGGTACTCTTGTGTGTCAGGCCGCAGCGAATATATTTTAATCTGAAGAGACGAACATTTATGAGGATTGACCATATATATATATATATATATATATATATATATATATATATATATATATATATATATATATATATATATATATATATATATATATATGAACATGTATGTAACTATACGTCTATTATGTTGTTTGTGTCTGCACACATATATATATATACATGTATGTAAGTATACGTCTATTATGTTGTTTTTTGTCTGCACACACACACACACACACACACACACACACACACACACACATATATATATATATATATATATATATATATATGTCTTCACATATATATAGATAGATAGAGAGAGAGATATTTATTACAAAGACCAAAATGCATAGGAATTACAAACAAGATGAATCTTCACTAAGACACATTATAAAGAAATACACTACACCAAGTGACCCGAATAAAAAAATCAAATTAATTATCTACTATAAAAAATTTAAGACAGCTAACCTAATCCTCAAAATTAACAACACACCAGCTAAGTCAAAAATTAGAAAGAACGAACATTATCTATGAGTTTAAATGCCCCTTAAGGAACTCTGTTCCTGAGCAAACAGGACTCATGAATAATTACATCGGTTACACAACTACATGCTTATCCAGACGTCTTACGTTACACCTATTTGATCACAGCTCCATTAGAACCCATTTAAACACGCACACAAATTTACCGGAATCCATTAGAAACATACTCGTAGAAAACACAAATATATTAACTGCATCCACCTGCAAAAAAATATTAAAAATAATGGAGGCTTTAATAATAAAAAAGAATAAGCCAACTCTTAAGAATATTAACTACGAACAAAGCCACAATGTGCTCACCGTATTCGGAAAATAAAAACATCCCTACTACACACTAAGACATGCACATAATGCACACACTCAATTAAGCTGAAAAATCGAATCATCCTTGATAATGGATAAAGGTATAGCCGAAAGCGCTCGGAAACATAAAACATTTGGACAGTTCTTACACGCCCTTTGTCCTGTAAAGAAAGCTCTTGTTCGAACACAAAAAAATTAAATAAAAAGCTCAATCGTAGTACCTTGTCTGTCGTTTTTAATGAAAAATGCATATATATATATATATATATATATATACATACATATATATATATATATATATATATATATATATATATATATATATATATATATATTATTTAATTGTAATATACGGAAAATGTTCGTGAATATGAAATGATTATGATAAAATTAAGCAGTCAAAATGTTTGTAATTTATTCCATCAGACATGCCTAAAAGAGAATTTACTGCCTAAATACACAAACGCGCGACACACGCGCGCGCGCACACAAGCACACACACACACGCGCGCGCGCACATACACTTTTTAACCCACATCAAATGAACTCAAAAGTAAATTTTAAAATGTATATAACGACATACCCAGACACACACACACACACACGATTGCGTCTAGCATGAAACAGCCTGTCGCCTCTGAATGTTGACTTTTATATTCATATTTACATACGCCCTATCTCTGATATTGAGCACTTTATCCCATAAATATAGCGCAAATTCAAACTATATTTCTTCATATATATATATATATATATATATATATATATATATATATATATATATATATATGTGTGTGTGTGTGTGTGTGTGTGTGTGTGTGTATGTGTGTGTGTATAAACAACAACAGCGTTTATATGGCATCTACTTGAGTTATATGAAATTGGTTCGATCAATCGTGAGAACGTCGCAATTAAAAATAAAATAAACAAATGTAGTAACACTTCATAAGTACTCGATTAGAAAATTGTATAAAGTATAAATAAATATGAACATTGGCAAATTTTCCAATAACACAAAACAATGAATTTGGCAAGTTAAATAAAGTAAATATCGCGATAAATCTAGTGAAACATTTTATATTTTTCACGCTAGTTTACCTAATACAAGGCCCATGATCCACTCACTGTAATGGGTTACCGAACAAGATTGCTTTATGAAGGACGTAAGAATTATTTATGATGAAGATTTCTAAGATAATACGCGTTGACACTAAAAGAGGTTAAGATTGGAATGGTCATGAAAGCAACCACTCGCAAGTCGGTTACCCAATGGCGTGTCTCTTGGGAAGTTTTTCTGAATCTTTTATGCCAATTGAATAAGAAGGTAGCCCCTTGTGTGCATGTATATATATATATATATATATATATATATATATATATATATATATATATATATATATATATATATATATACATATATATATATATATATATATATATATTCATATATGTTCATTAAATAATATAGACAAGTGTTGTCTATTTATTTTATGTAAATTCTTTTCATATCGTCTGACAAGCTTAATAACATTATCATTAAACGATGAAAGAAAATCACAATATTGATACTTATTTTGTAATCCAATCTAAGCTTTCGGCTTGCATAATCCATTATCAAAGATGACAATCACACAATATATTAAACAATACACGAACAAGAAATTGATGATAGTCTGTTTTTGTTTACATGGATGATTTCCAAGCAAAGATAAACACGTGCATATAAGACGCTGAAAGCGAAAATCGGACCACAGCTCATGACGTCACACATGACAACGCGGGAGTGAATTCGATGAGTATTGAGTATGGAAAGCCGCTGGTATAAACCAATGGCTTCTGTTACCAATTATAGGCATTTAAGTATATTTGTGGAGATTTCATAGTTTATTTTGTTCAGGTTAGGTTTCAACTGTTTTATGTATATAGCTTCAAGAATTTTTAATCTTTGTTTATTGTTTTCATGTTTAATTATAGATGTGTTTTCGACGAGGATTTTCCGGAATTGTGTATGCGGCCAGGCATGTCGTTTTAAATGCCTAAAATTGTTAGATTTATCATTCAAACGTAGTGTCAAGCGTCGTGAAAGCGAGTTTGTGGTGTGACCAACACAGATATTATTTAGTTCGTTGGAGATACAATCTCCCAAAGGGCACTTGAATTTGAATATATATATATGTATATATATATATATATATATGTGTGTGTGTGTGTGTGTGTGTGTGTGCGCTCATAATAGCACATAGGGTATAATATTTAAAACACATAATTAGAAATATATATTCATTAATATAAAAAAAAAACAATATTAAATAGATTAAAAGCACTGTGCTGATTATCCAGAAATACTGAATTACAGCGTTGACTAAACCTGAAGACACAGTTGAAAATGATGGTATGTCATCTTGCTATTTATTTTTTAATATGAAACTTCACACACACACACACACACATAGGGTGTCACAAAACATTTGACATCATTTTAAAGCAATTATCTTGAAAACTACTCAGTCTAGATCAATAGAGGTGAAGAGTATATGTGTTGAACATCATAATTTTATTATGGGACCGAATTCATAAGGGCAATATGTGCACCACCTGTGTCACGGCACACGTCAAGTCGATAGTTAAGCTCCTGCCGAACACGCTGTAGCATGTCTCCGGTAACATTACCCAGTACGGAAATGATTCTCTGCGTGAGTTCATCAATGCTAGCAGATAGAGTGGGTACATAGACCAGTCTTTTCACATATCCCCATAAAAAGAAATCACATGGAGTCAGGGGCACTGCGGCCACTTTATCGGAAAAAAATCTCTATCTCCACCACACCCGATCCATCTCTCTGGCAGATTCTCATTTAGATAAGCACGTACTGTCCTTTCCATTAAATATAAAATATCGATCTGTTTCTGTACATTCTGTGAAAATTTAAGAAAGGATTGCCAAAATTATTGGCCTGCGAAATGATGTCAAATGTTTTTAAAACCCTGTATATATACTCGACTCTCCCGTCGAATTCGACGTATGAGAGTCAAGCAGGTCAGTTCCTAGGAAACCGACAGCCCGACGCCAGCACATGAGGTATGATTAGAGTGATGGAATCTTTGTACAGAACCCTCGACACTTTTTGAAGGGCCAAATACAGAGACCTGCTGCCACAAGATCCCCAAACGACACTCCGCATGTTTTGAAATCAGAGTTGTCTTTCCACTAGACCAGTTGCCATCTAAGGCTATAGAACCCAGTCTGTCCTGCTATTTACCCATAACTGGAGGGAGAAAAAGAGGATTCATACTTTTCCCAAGGGTATTAGCGGTTAAGTGAATGTAATGGATTCTGCTGGAATTCTAACTCGGCTCTCCCACAACCAAAGTCGCTAAACATTGCTATACCATGCATATAAATATATATATATATATATAAATATATATATATATATACATATATATATATATATATATAAATATATATATATATATATATATATATATATGTTTGTGTGTGTGTGTATGTATGTATATATATATATATATATATATATATATATATGTATGTATGTATGTATGTATGTATATATATATATTCTTTTAAATTAAATTTTTCTTTCTTTGCTGAAAAGATTTTCTCGAAAGCTCCGTCATATCAGTTCCGTAATCGAAATGTAAACGAAGCAATTTTTAAAGAACGAATGGTATTTTTCGGATACGAAACTAAGCAGATATGGCTTTCGAGATAATCTGCACGATTGAATGTGCTTTAAAGCGAAGATAACATACATAAATTGTTTAAACGTTTTCGAACTTTAACAGTTTAATCTATGCCTACTCTACATTTTCCAGAAGAAATTAACAAATAAAAAAGCAAACTGAAAGAAATCTTTTTAACCGATGAACATGAGGCATCATCTATGTTTATTAATTGTACAGCAATGAATGAACATTTTGCTGTAAATTTGAACCTTTCCAGTGAAGTTATTTGTGATTATTTTCTTTCTATATTTAGTTCATACGACAATTCGTTTTTTAATTTAGATTCTTTGCTTGATAAGATTTACTGGGCTAGGATTGTAATTGTTTATCTGTATTCAATCAGAGTTTCACACAAAATTCTAGTCACATACATTTAAAAGATAAGATTTATTAATAAATGGATGCAAGCGAATTATAGAACTCCTCAAGATATGCAAATCGCCGAGTTGTGACACGTGGTGAAATTATTACCTAACAATTGCCAGAATCAATCAATATAACGAAGGTTCACCTAAACCTCAATGTTTGATGCTTGGAATTTTTTTTTTTTTTAAAAAGGGAAATTTGTAAACATAGTTTGAGATGTTTCAATCATGTTACAGAAATTTTAGAAAAAAAATCATAAAAATAACGTTAGAATTCTTTCCATTGTTTATATATGTATCAAACATTGCCGCAAATATTTCCACAAGCTTCATTAATATTTATGAAGAATATTATAACTACAAAAATGAAAATATCTACAGCATTTACAGAGTATGATTTATTCTGTTAATCTATGAAGTTCAAGATTAAAGAAATAAGGGCGAAAAAGCAAATCCAGGAAATATCTGACCCTTGCGCGGCGATGTCTGGGAAAATATTTCAGTTGAAAAAAGCTCACAAAACATTAATAAATGTGCTAAATACTATACTTATTTCAGCAGTTAGCATATTGCAATATTAGAGGAAATAAATATCCTTTATAGGGAATGAGATTTCATGATTGTATCATCATATGAATGGCATTTAATTATATCGCTTTTGTGTATATACTTACCATCATTTGTTTGATTTTCCTGGAATGTTCTCTTTCAATGAATTCAGATTTAAAGAATATACATTCAATGATAACTTCACAATAACTTCATATAAAATTTCATATTTATAACAACTGAACTAATAATTGCGTGCACATTCATTCTCTTTTCTTTTTAATTTGCTTGTCATGTATTTTTGAATGAGTTAATTGTATTTATTAAGTACAAAGAGCTGCAAAAATTCATATGAAGCTCTTAACTGTTTACGGAAAGGTTCAATTAAGGAGAGCGAAATAATTAGTAGATTTAATGGAAAACATAGGGATAGTGTCGAAACAGTAGTGACAGACCTGCTGCTGCTATCAGTGAGGATAAGACTAAATAGACTTTTGCGCCCATTAGAGCTGATTGAAGAATCATCAGTGTACAGACTTTGAAAGTTTTCAGGGGAGACACTGTAATTTTTGGTTATTCATGGTGTATGCAATGTCGGTTTACAAAATGCTGTGTACCCCAAAGAGCAAAGGGTGAATGCATCCGAAGATAGACAACATGGATAACTCTTAGTGGTTCTCGAATGAGGATTAGGTGAAAGGGACTTCTAGCACAGGGCTTCGACTATGCCCAATAAATCGTGCCCTAAACCGATGGTGATGCACTGTGACTGAGAAGGAAGAAAACTATATTTAGTACTAGACAATTAATCTTCTGCGATTCGTGTTCTTTTTTAAGAGTTACGTTGTGCTTTACTATTCAGTCTGTTCCAGGTAAATAATGGGCATTGCATTTTGACAGACTGCAGTAGTTTACCAATGAGAATTTTTTTCTAGTCAATAGCACATATTCATACTTTCTATAGATTTTGCACCTTAATTTAAACGGATCCATTATCGCAGAGCAAAATAAGAAAAATTATTATTTTCAAAATGTTTAAATAAAATTCCCAGCAATAAAATCACACGTTAAGTAAAAATGGAAGTTATCTTTATTCATTCAAAGATTGATTCATTTCTTATCGTTTTAATGTTTGACAAGATATATTCTGTTTCTTTAAAACATTGTTTTAAAGGACAAGTTTTACATGAAAACTTCGTGGAAAATCGGGCGTTTTTTCCCTCAATGATTTAACACAAAATGTACGCACTACATTTGAATCTGCAAATATCATATTGATATGTGTTACTTTCGTAGAAAAACATGAAATCGTATGAATATATATTTTCTCGCCATCAGATGGTCGAATGAGACTATATATATTTTTTTCAACTCTGAAATCATATGGGTTGAGCTTGATGTAAGAAATTATATCCTGTAAAAAATAACTACTTGCTATGGAAATCGCCGTAACATATCTGGTGAGTCTGTGGCCATCTACAGAGTTAAATAACATATACAATTTGCGATATGTGCAAAATTCAATTTCAATCTATATTTATAATAAATACTAGAAATGGATTATAGTGACATTTGAATGTCGTCATCACAAGTATAATGTTTAAAGGAGACTTTCAAAGGACATTGTTATCAGAACTGTACCACAAAAACAAAATTGTCATGATATTTGACGCGTAAAAATTTCTAACTGAATGTCTTCAAATACTTACATTATCATTACTAATACTTTCAACTGAATTTCTGTTTCTTTTCATAGCGCCTCAGAAATAATATTTCTCTAAAAGTTACTACGCAGTTCAAACAAGAGAAACCCGAAGAACCGTCTAGTAAAAATTAAAAAAAAAACAGAATCCCTTATTGTTATCGTCAAATAACCTCGCACCACTGTTATGGTCCGAGGTTAAGACCAAGGAAGAACAACACAAACGCAAGAGTAGGACTAACAAAGATAAATTACAACAGAAAAATAATAGAAGTTGGAGGTGTTAGTATAACTGTCAGCCTGGTTTGGAGTGAACTACTATTGTCTCGACTCGTTCCACTTCTCGATCTATCCGTCTCTCTTGAGAGGCTCAGTCTTTATAGTGTCAAGAAGAGTTCATTGTCGTTACAGGTAAGATCCCATAACACCCACCTACCAAAGCTTTTGCCTCGCAGATGTCTTTAATATTTTTTCTTTTTGGATTTATCATCAAAGGCTCTGTGAATTTTATTTTCCTGGTCGAGTTTCGCGGTTCGGATATTGTTTGAGACGTTTGCGTATCGAATGTGTCAAATATTGTGTCCATCACTTCTTCCCCTTCCTGTGGCGGACCGTTAGATTCCTCTAACAGCCTCTTTTTATTTGATTTAAGTGCCTTTTATGTGAGAACTTGGGTCCCGGAATTATGGAAATCATGTTACCGATCCATTTCTATATTTTACCTTGCTCCCAGTAGGATGTATTGTTTTAGTACATTTAAAAAAAACTTTCTCCCCTGGGTTGAATTTTCTTTTCTGTACGAACGACGTTGGTGATTGTTTTGTTTGTTTTGGTAGTAATTTGTCGAATTTACCAATTTTTTCGCGCGAACATCACTTCCGCGGGTGATAATGCCGATGGCGTAGTACTGTTCGGTGTAATTCGATATACTTGTAAGAATTGCTGTAAAGACTATTCTGTTGGCACATCATAAGCTTTCCTTAGTGCTCTTTTTAGTGTATCTACAAATCTCTCCGCTTGCCCGTTTGATCTTGGGTGTTATGGCGGGGATTTGATGTGTTTAACTTGAAAAGTTTCACAAAATTCTTGAAAATCCGCAGATGTGAATTGTGTCCCATTTTCGGTGCCTAGACAATCAACCACTCCGAAACAAGCAGACAGCTCGTGAAGGCAATTTGTGGTAGTCTCAGAAGTAGGTTTTCTACACCGAAATACTTCTGGCCATTTGCTGTAACTGTCTATTAAAATCGAATAGTAGAAACCATCTAATGGACCTGCGAAGTTTACATGTATTCTCGACCACGGTCGATCTGTCTCCGGCCATGGCTTATGGATGATCGGCGGTGCTTTGGCTGCTAAGGAACAAACCTTGAATTTGTCCATTTGTGGGATATCTTGATCCTTGTTTGGCCAATATACATAATTTCGCATTAAAGATTTCATCCTGTTCTTTCCTGGATGGCCCATGTGAAAATTCTTGAGGATTCGTCTTTGTAGCGTTTTCGGGATTACTACCCTTTATATAGTAGAACATTATCACACAACGAAAAACTGTCTGTTATATTCGTAGTTTTTCCTGCAATTTTTGATTTCGTTTCTTTTATAAATTCATAATTCACTGTTTCATTTCTTATTTCCTGTAATGTGACCGGGAGATTTCGAATTGTACTACATAACGATGTTCTAATGTCTTCCTCATGTCGTAGAACTGCAATTACGGAATCTTCTAATGGCTCCGTTTTCTTTGGCATTAGTCTCGAAAGACTATCTGCATGCCCGATTTTGAGGGATGGAAGATACTCTATTTTAAATTTGTAGTTCAATAAAATAGTACCCTATTGACTCGTTCCACTTCTCGTTCTATTCGTGTCTCTTGAGAGGCGCAGTCTTTATAGTATCAGGAAGAGTTCATTGCCGGTACAGGTAAGATCCCATAACAGTTATAATTTGGGTACTCATCTAGATCTATAGATATACATCATTGCTTCTTTAGTCAGAATTTCCCGGAAATATTGAATCTATATTTCCTTTGCATTTATTAAGTTTTCTGCCCAAGTAATATTGTGATATCAACATTTCACTCTAAGCAAGGCTTAAAAGACATTGAGACACGGGAGACGATTGATTGTGAAAGACATATGTGAAAATCGAAAGCTTTATTATGAACAGATAACATTAAACGAACATGAATTAAGAAGACAAAAGATAACGATTGACGCTGCACTTACATGTTTCATCTCTGGTCACAGGGAAGGACTAAACCAAAAGAGAATTCCACAAGCGAGAAGTGCGAGAGAAGAGAAAGTTAACATAGAACTTACGGTTAAACCTAACCAATTCAAATATAAAGTTATGAGACCTTAGTGCCAATCTAGTATTGCGCTTCACTTCGTAACATCGAGGTATAAAAGAAGAAAGCTCATCATCAGAATTACCATGAAAATAATTATAGATATGGCAAAGGGTTACGGTGGTGGAAAAGGGATTGAAGCCCAGATACCAGGTCTGGATTGATATGATTGCAGTTGCTTTCTTGGATCTTATCAATAATCTCTAAATATTTAGAAAAACAAGAGTAGATGTGGTAATAATATTTAAAGAATTGACAAATGATCGACTTATAAATGTGTAAGATAGATTATGTCTAGAAAACCTGTCTAGCACATCACAGTAAACCAATTTTCCGAGCGCAGTCATAGCTGTTGAGTAATATTATCATTCCACATATCAGCTGAGAGGATGCAATGTATCGCTATTCTGGAGATTAACATCCGCCAAAAGCTTATAGAAAGCAAAATGTTCTCGAAGACGATTAAAGAAAGCAGTCTCGCTTTGCAAGCACTGACATTAACATGCCATGTCTTGTCCCATTTAACAAAATATTTTACGACATTAAGTTGCCAATCTGATCATATTGAACCTATCAGATTTTTTCTTTAAGGGATTAATCAATAATTGCGTCATCAGCATAGATAACCGGTTGAAAATGAGGCATCGGAAAGGTCGTTCATGAAAATTCGGAACAACTGTGGTCAAATATTGCTGCCTCTGAAGACGCACGTATTGATGAAAAAAGATTTAGAATAGTGACCATCCAAGATAATTTACATTTCACGAATTGATAAAAAAGTAAAAAAGATTGAATCAGATTAAAAATTCGTCCAGAGATACCATAACATTTAAATTTGTGAAACAGACCACCCAGCCAAACAATGTCAAACGCTTTCGAGATGCACAAAACAAGAGTCGGAACTTCAGCACTTTCATCTAAATCTTGCCAGACTCTTTGAGCAATAACTGTTAACACATCAGCAGTTGACCATGTGAAGTGAAATACATAATGCTAGTCTGAAAGAAAACCGTGTGATGTGAGATGTTTAACTTCTAGTAAATTGTCATTCTATTAGGCCGATTGAGGCTTGACCAATTCTAAAGTATAAGATTTTATTCATACAATTTTCTTTATTGTTGCATTGAATAAATACTTCTTTTTAAAACCAGTTTATGTTAAAAAAAACTATACTACAATTTTGATAAACACTACTTTCTAGGCAGATGTTCGAATGGTGTGAAAACACGAACCATATTTGCATAATGACGTCTTGTAATTATTCTATTCCTCTGACAAAAGAAATTCTCCTTATTAATTATGGAATATCAGGCTGCAAAAGTGACAAATATATGAAATTACAATGTGCTTCATGCATAATAAATAATTTACAGTACCATCAACAAATAGCGGAAATATATAAGTACTTTTGAAGTTCAATTGTATATTTAATTTTCTTCTCCAACTGTTACAGTTTGTATTTATTTTTACATTACGATAGTAGTATTAGATTATTTTCAAACTGAATTCACCCAAGGGATGGTAATGGAGCCACTAAGACAGAAGGGCTTACGGGGTGGGAGAGAATTAGAAAACAAACATTATTAAAGAGTGAGAACAATAGAAGATTAATCAAGAAAACTGTTGCAATAGTATTATTTCTTATATTAAACCTTATCAATTAGTATTATTATTTGACTGTTGTACATATTTATTATTGTTCTTTTTTTCTCACGTTTGATGACGTTATTTGATCTGTGAAAAGGAAATACAGATGCATTGGTGAAAAATATATTAGTCAAGATTAATCATTAATTTCCAATGCATCATAAGAATGTTTCGAAAGCTGTTGTATATAAAACATTGTATATTTTAAAAGAAGTTCGGTAATATTTTTTAAATATATAATGCGAAATCATCTGTCTATATTTCTGAGATGAGGTATTGCTACTACACTATTTACATTGTTCGAACTATTGTCTTCATCTTTATTGCCATATTCCTGACATTTCGGTCGTTGTACACTCCGGTTTCCTTCATGGAATATTTGTTGGAATTTCGAATCGAACACATAAAGAAGTTTGGTTCAAAATTCCAACAAATATTACCTGAAGAAGGCTGATGCGTACAACGGCTGAAACGCCAATAATATAGCAATAAAAATGAGTACAACAGTGTGAACAATATACATAGAGTAAATAATGCGACATACATTTACCTAAATTTGATAATACAGATAATAAGATTAGAACTACATGGCAATATTTTCTTACCAAATTCATGCGTGAACAACATTATACAATATTTGCACTATTGATATTCCTCCTATTGCTCTATTCTCTTTTGCTTTTATCTCAACGTTTCGGCCGTAGTACGTCCCGTCCTTCGTCAGGTTTATATTGATCTAGATAACCTACGGCACAATGGCTTAGTGGGTTAATGCGTTGGTTCGCGAATTTGGTGAAACAATGTGAGTTCAATCCCTTGGACGCCCAGTGTTTACTTGAAATTGGGCGAACAATAACTGAGCAGGAGTAGTATAAGAACTAGAAAGGATATACTTATATATGGGTAGTAGAATGAGAGCAGTTTACCCTTGTAGATTATATAAAAGGTTCAGATCAGAAATCATGTAGGTCACTCAGATCAATATACAACCGAGGAGGTCTGATACTTTGCGATAATAACAACAAAGATGAGGACAGTTGTCCGAATATAAATAGTGTAAATAATGATAAGTCAGAGATAAATCGTTATATAATATTCCTCACCGTATGATGTCCAGCAAATATCAGATTGCTGGAACGGTAGAAGAAATATGATGAATCTGTTATAAAATTAAACTGACTCTGGCTTTTAAAGTTTACATTGCCTACATATTTACTCAGCGTGTTTGAGTGGGGCATTAGATAAAAAGTGAATAGGAGAAATTAGATTGCGTCAATCCTCCCAACTGGACTGTCCAGTCTGTAAAATGTCATAGCGCGTCCGACCAGTCGCTCAGACGAAGAGATTAATTAGATTATCCTCGTGGAATTGATGGGATTGGGCGTCGCTAAATCTTTAATTCAGACATTTTGATCAAGTACGTACTTTTCGTGTTTCGCGTGTCATCTGCCCCGTGTATTACCGCGTGTTATATGTTCACTTAGCAGTATTTGCATAACAACGCTTAGGGGACAGGTAGATAAAATGAATCAAATGAGGAAAGACGAGTTCTTTCATATCCAATCTACTTTTATAACGTTGTTGATAATATCTCTCTACGACGTCCTCAATTTTGTTCCTAAAATAATTGATTGATTTGTTTTATACGACTTATCTAATATTTCCAGGTTGTAAGGATCTAAATCTAGAATTAATAATGATTTAGTGATACAAGTCTTACCAACTAATTCATCGCTTGGAAGAGACGGAGGGAATTCATACGTTTCCCAAGGATATTTGCGCGTATGTGAATATAACAAACCCTACGGGGATTGGAACTCGGCTCTTCGATTAGCAATTTTGAGCCATTATCTATTACACCACACGCACATTCAAACTTTGAGCGCCTGGAATTCTCAAACAGTCACCCATCTAAGGACTTACAGGCTCGACGTTGCTTAACTTCGGTGGTCGTAAAGGAACCAATATTTAACCGTTATATGGGCGGCAGATTTGTTCCTCGAGGTACCTCATCCGAATTCCTCGCGCCCTCGCGTTCGTTCTGTTATCTATTCACTCAAACCCTTTAAAATTTTGGACGTATGCATACCCGAGACGATGGAGAGGAATAGACAGACACATTGCCGCACTGGTCAAAAGAATGTTCGTAAGGACGGATGTGAAACGCTTGGACGATCATGTCTCTTTTTGGTTCATGATCGCCCAGGAAAAAATGGCTTCACTGGATGGCTTATACTCAGTCCTCCCACGCATACATGGCACCTCCACCCTTACAGCACCAGTTATTCACAAATGATCACCTATCTAAGTGCTGACCAGACTCGACTATGCTCAACTTTGCTGATCTGACGAAACCTGTTGTTTCGACCTGATATAGATACAAGACCATTTACTGCCATCTGACATACTAGATAATAAATATTATATAGCAGCTCAACTAATGCTGTGTGCCTGTTTATATAAGCACATCTGTCTACTATGGACTCTTAATACTTGTCTTAGTTTATGAAAGGCATAATTCTAAATTCATATAGGCCTTTAATTTTCTACGTCATACTTTTCGTCAATTGTTACTGTACTACTGAAATGAATATTTTCCCCGCTTGATATTGGAGTTCACATATACGAAGTAATACGTAGATACACTAACAGTTGTCTAAATACACCTCTTCACGCCAGGCACTTTGGACTTAATAATGTTATGGTTGCCGTTAATCCAATGATATTTGTTAGCTTATAGACGTGAAAATATACACTGACGGTGAGATGTAAATATTGATACTTATGTAAACATTCACATTGAGACAATCTCCAGAGAACTAGAAGATCTATGACGATTTAAGTTTTCTTTGAATAATCTTAACAACGTAAGATACGAATATGAACATGTGGGGAGGCTGGGGAAGTAAATTCTTAGACGATGTAGGAGACAAATGTAAGAAGAAACAACTAACGATAAACTGTAAGAAGAGGTGATTCAGCTTTCTCATTAAAAGTAATACCTCATGATGTAAGAAATGTATATCGATGTACAATGTGGGAAAAGAAGGTGGGTTATGAGTGTCGAAAATTCAGAGAAAACGTTATACAGTGAACCTGGGTTCTCGAAAATGTCACGTGTCGAACAAATCGGGTTTCGAACAGAATATTCGAAATGAAAATGCCTCGGTTATCAAACAAAATTTCGGTTCTCGAACAACATTGCCGAACGGAGCCGAACGGAGCCGAACGGAGCCGAACTGATTTAACCCGAACGGCAGCATTTCTTAGTCGACCGCCGTGTTGTAAACATTCGTGTGTTGTGCTGTGCTTTTCTTTTCCATAGTCCTCAGTCATAGCTCCAAAGAAAGCTAGCAGTGACACTGGCAAAGGAAAAAAAGTAAATTTAAGAGAAAAAAACAATTGTTGATGACCCTGTCTCTATGATGATGGTATTGTCTCTTCCTACTCAGCTTCATATGGCAAAATCAACGATCTATACTATTCTTATAAATAAAGAGATGTTCATGTCTTTCCTCCCACTTTCCAAACAATAACATCTCATTCCTTCCCCTTCCACTTATGCCATAACCTCCTCTGCATGCAGCTGTGTTTGAACTGAAGTGTTCGTCTATATTTTATCTGTTTAGTTTTCGGTTTATTTTTTGTTAGATTTAATTATTTTCATTACTTTTATGTATTATATGATTTTCCTCAGATTTGTGTATAAACTTGTGCACAAATTATTGTTGTTAAAGATTAAATAAGCTATTATCTTGGGACCAGGAACGGATTAATCCATTTTACATTGATTCCTATTTCATAATTAGTTTCGGTTTACGAACATTGCAGGTTACGAATGGGCTTCTGGAACGAATTAAGTTCGTGAATCGTGGTTCCACTCTATATGCATTTCAAATACTGAAGAAACTGTGAAGAGATGAAAGAATATAATCCTTAAAAACAAAGGAAAGAGCGCTGGACATTGCCCATAACGTGTTTTCAATATGATAGTTAATGCTTGATAATTTATTTTTCGCAGACGAAAGATGTTGAGGCCATATCACGTTGAACCACCGGTTCTCGTCTGATCACCGAAGTTAAACCAAGTTGAACTTGGCCAGGACTTAGATGGGTGATCTCTTGGGAATCCCAGGTGAGGTTAGCTTGGATGTGCGGATTGTATAATGAATAACAATTAGGAATAAGAAATCGAGGAGACGTTTTCGAATTCAAGTAGGAAAGATACGGATCCATCTCTGCTATCAGATATTCATTATTAGTCAAAAAAGATTATTACTATCCAAAAATACTCCGGTTTCAAATAACCTGCAAAAGGTTGATAAGCAGTAAAATACAAAGTAAAATATCATGATCACAGACGTAGGAGTGATTGAAATGTCGATCGGGTTCGTTATGTTCACATAGGCATAAATGCCGTCAGGAAAGGTATGGATCTACCTCTGCTATCAGAAAATAATTATTAATTAAAAAAGATTATTACAATCCAAAAATACTCCGGTTTTAAATAATCTGTATGAGTTTGATAAGCAGTAAAATACAAAACAAAACAAAACAGGATCACAGACGAAGGAGCAACAGAAAACTGGTTGCCCTGACGAATGATGACGATTCCGTTGATAAAACATGAGATTAACGAGAACATATCAATGTTAATAGGAACTAAAAGACAAAAAAAACGCAATGACAGGAAGATGTGAAGAGCCTTGATCACCCACAACCAGAAAGTACATTAGAAGAAACAAAGTTCTGGTTATGTTTTATTTTATATTTACAACTTTAAACGTAATGTAAATAACAGTATTTAACTTTAAAAATATTTTAACCGTTTATCAATATTTTTTAAAAAGGCGTAGATTATATCATAATAATTCGAAATAAGGACTCTGCAAAAATTATGCTGCAATATCTTTTTCATATCAGGAAAGACTGCTTGCTTGCCTTCAAAAATGCATTTAAAATTCTAGAGTCTATCTGGATTCAAGAAACGTATTCTTCTTGGGAAAAAGCTCTCATGTTTCAACGTTAAACACTCAGAGCCGCAATGCCCATTTTCCAGTAAATTAAAATATTTAATAAAATTTTCCGCTCTTGAATTTCTATATTTTACAATTACAATTTTCGCTTGGAAATTTTATAAAAATGTCTAAAACGAATTTATTTATGTTCATAACAACTTAGGGCGATGTCTATTTAGCAATAATATACTGGATTATACGCAACCAACATTTTCCCTTCGATTAATCTAAATATAATAAGGATGGAAATTTATGAATAAAATAGCAAATTAATACCTTCGGTCCAAACATACTTGAAGCTATGTTCCTCATAAATTTCCTGTAATTTATATATGCAAGAAAGCTAAAAAAAAAAAAATAAAAAAAAATACAGCAATAATAAAACGAAATAATCCTACGTCATTTTAGGGTTTAAGCTTTTATTCGCTTCGGGTAGAATTAAGGAATGTCAATTTGGAACAAACTAAATGGTAATTCTGAAAAACACAAAACAAAATTTGAAATAATTCGATTCTGTAAGAAATTCATGAAGTAATAGGAACAGCATCAGTATAGACATGAAGTATATTCTATCACGAAGGTAATTCTGATCAAAAAGGCATTGGGTTATAGGTATTGTAGCGTATATGTATCTAATATTCCGAAAAATGTGTTATCCGATAGGAGTCAGGGTCAGTGAATGGGAAGAGGGGGGTGCTGCCACGATTCTTAATAACACTGTTTTCTCTTTTCGTTGTACTTCATTAACAAATTCTTGCAATAGACTGGAGAATGATAGATCCATTCATTATCAACACTACTGGCAAATTATGTGCAAGTTTTGTTTATCTTATCCACACGAGACAACAGAGATAATGTGACCAGATTTTATACTGCAAAGGGAGTCTCTATAACAGCAAACACATTTCTGGATTCTGGATGATTAATTTTTAGGACTTTTGAGCAACAGTAAGTGCACTTCAGAACGATGTAATTGGATTCGTTTCAAACTGTGCAAGCAGCTGCTCGTCAAGGGTTAATAAATGTTGCATTTGTCAATAAATAAATCATTACTTACAAATGTAGCGTTTGATCTAAATATTACTCTCAACGCCAGAGTATTATTTGCTGGGGAAGGGAAGTTTTCAGGTTTACCCCCATATTTTCATTTTTTAACTAATAAAAGACATATCCTAGAGACCTAGATCCCGAAAATCTAAAACACAACACATCATTTTTGTAACTATCTCTGGTCACCCATTATTTTTTGTATACTTTGGAGCTCCGACATGACGAATTTCGACTCATGGATCAAAGCGACATGAAAAGCGCCTTTATTCATGTGTGTATATGTGTGTATGTGTGTCTCTGTGAGTATGTGTGTGCGTGTGTGTCTAGGCATCAAATGTAGTTTAACGCAAAGACAAAACCCACAGATATGTTGTGTCGATTAATTTTAATGATCGACTTTTACATGATACGTACAATCCTTCTCAAAGAAGCCACAAGATGTCTATGCTTTTGTATTATTTCTTCATTTCACCCCAAGAAAGGTGGTAGTTTTAGTAGTTCGTAGGGCGTTACAGGGCGTGAAAGAGAAAACTGAGAATAAGAAAGACCGAGGAAAGGAGAAGAAAAATGAAATATGTCGATTGACGTTGCATTTGTATATGTGTGCGCGTGTGTGTGAGTGTACGCGTGTGTTTATTTATGTATGTATGTGCGTATTTATTAAACAGCTACTTGTTCTCCAATCACCCAAATCTGCTACGGCGATTAGAATAA
>OZ038481.1:105939593-105967093 GCA_964036315.1 Acanthosepion esculentum
TATATATATAGATTAGTGTTCTATATTATATATATAAATATATTTGTGTTCTATATTATATATATATATATTAGTGTTCGAGCCTATTTTATTACACACACATACACACACACATATATATATATACATATATATATACATATATATATATACATATATATATATACATATATATATATATATTATATATATATATATTAGTGTTCTATATTATATATATAAATATATTACTGTTCTATACTTTATATATATTAGTGTTTGAGCCTCTTTTATTACACACACACAGACACACACACCCACACACATACATATGTATATATATATGTATACAGTATTTTGTTGTATGAACAATTTATCAGCCCTAATCATTCTGTTGTGAGCATCCGAATATTTTTAAATATCTTAATGTTCGCTTTAGTTGATTGCTGCGGTTAGCTCCAACGAAATTACATTAATAATTTAAAAGTTATAATTGCTGAGAAAATAAAACAAAATATTATTTCATCCCTAATTGAAACGAATAATTCGATTGGTATCTTCTCACTAATCATTAGTTCCGGTCGGTAATTGTATTTTCCTCGAATAAATACAGATTTTACGCAAGGAGCACTGTAACATTGTCTTTAAGATGACACAATCAAAAATGAGTGTTATTGTCTAAGTGAAGAATAATTTAAAAACGTTTTGAATGAGAAAACGTTTAACATGAGGAAATATTGTTTGTCAATGTTGAGAATTCAAAATATACATTTAGAAATAGCTCTAAATTTTTACCGAATTCCAAGAAGCTCTGTCGTTATTAATATTTAAATCTACCATTTAATTATATTGAGTTAATATTTAATATCTAGATATTTTAATTATGTGGCAGTTAAAAAACACACTGTCATTTAGGGGGAAATAATCTGCCAGTTAAATTCGAGTCGTATACTTTTCCTTGAGAAAGAGTAAATTTTACTCTATAGGTTATATGCAGTGCCCGCGGATTTCTTAGCAAGTGTTGCATGAAAAGAAAAAACCTGACTAAAATAATGTGAAAGTTGGCTGGCTGGCTGTCTGGCTGGTTGGTTGGTTGATTTTGTTTAGCAACATATCAAACTCTATGTTTTATTTAATGTCGAAATCTGAATATTTGTTAGATAAATATATGTTTTATTGTTCATATATTTTTGTACATCATTTTATACTTCCTGAGTAAAGGTTTGTTTTTAGACCTACCGTTTGTGAATCATAAAGTGTATTTTCTTATAAATCTTTAGTAAACGTGAAAAATACAAGATTAATAAACGTTTTCTAATAGTTTTTACCCATATATGATCTATATTTGATCCTAGGTTATATATATATATATATATATATATATATATATATATATATATATATATATATATATACATATATGTATATATATATATATATATATATATATATATATATATATATATATATATATACATATATATATATATACATATATATATATATACATATATATATATATATATATATATATATATATATATATATATATATAAATATATATATATATATATATATATATATATATATATATATATTGCCAGTTTTATGAAAATTTCGCTGTTTCAAATATAATCTCCGAAAAATAAAGATTAATTTTACCAAAAATTTAGACATTAAGTTTTAGGATATAATTTAGTACCATTATAGAAAAAAAAAACAATAACAAATTGTATTAATAAATTATTTATTTTAATCAAGTAAAAAATACATTACGTTATGAGAATTGTAGTAAAATTTATTCCCAATGTTCATTCTATTAAAAATTAAATATAGACTATACAATAATAAACAAAGCTAATCAGTCATGCATTTAGTTTTCAGAATAAAGAACATTAATAGATATTCATATTAGATTAAGTTTGCATTAAAAATGTTAAAAGACTTTACAAGTAACAAAACGAAAATTTCTAAAATACATTGTTTATTAAAGTCGCACGTTACTTTGCGAATATCTTTCGTGAATTTCCCATATTAATATTTTGTTCGGAAATCCAATATATTATTTTAAAATAAATATATACAATATTGAAATTCTCAAGGAAATAAATAGATAGATCTCATACTTCAAATAAATAAGCTGAAGTAAGGTAGTCCATATATATATATATATATATATATATATATATATATATATATATATATATATATATATATATATATATATATGTATATATGTATATATATATATTTATATATATGTATATATATATATTTATATATATGTATATATATATATGTATATATATATGTATATATATATATATATATGTATATATATATATATATGTATACATATATATATATATATATATATATATATATATATATATATATATATATATATATATATATATATACGTGTGTGTGTTTTCTAAAACATTTTTGCAACAGAACTGCATGAACTTCCGAGTCTTCTACCGATGCTGGATAGTATGTATATTCACTATATTCATAGCTCTGCTTCAAAACATTGAGCACTGTATTTATGACACCTGATTAAGAAATATATTTATACGTACGTGCATGTCTATATACCCGTATGTAGATTTTTGTCCTCCCCCTACTTATATATATATATATAAATATACCTTCATACAGGTATATAAATATACCTTCATTATATATATATATAAATGTACCTTCATACAGTTTGATATTACAGACTATTATCCATCTATATCCAAAAATCTGTTCACTTTGGCCCTGGATTTCGCTCGGGAATACTCCAACATTTCTGAAAGAGAAGTGAATACCATCATGGAGTGCCGAAATTCGGTTCTAATCTACAAAGATGAACAGTGGACCAAAAAGTCATGTAACGAAAAGTTTGACATTTCAATGAGTTCTCTGGATTCTGCTGAAGCTTCTGATCTTGTTGGATTATTTCTTTTGTATAATTTAAGTGCCTTTGATTGCCTAGATTCTGATAGTGTAGGATTATATAGGGACGATGGATTATTAGTAGTTAAGAATTCCACTAAAATTAAAGTAGATCGTATTAGAAAAATGATACATAAGGTATTTAAGGATCTAGGTGTCAGAGTAATAGTTTTCACTAATGTTAAACAAGTAGACTTCCTAGACGTCACCCTAGACCTCACTAGCAACACATACCAACCATATGTAAAAATTAATTCCAATCAAATATACGTACATCCACATTCTAACCACCCCCTGCAATCATCAAACACATACCCTATTCTATTGAATGTAGGATCAGTAACAATTCTTCAAACAGAGATATTTTTAATAAGCATAGAGACCTTTACAATTCTGCACTTAAAAATAGTGGATATAAAAATATTAATATTCAATATAAAAGCCCTATAAATAGCAACAATAATGGTAGAAAGAGATCTAGAAAAATCATATGGTATACTCCCCCTTTTAACATTATGGTTAAAACTAAATTGGGGCACCTGTTTCTAAACCTCATTAAAAAACATTTCCCCAAATCTGGAACCAACTCACTCAGTAAAATATTTAACTCTAATAATCTTAAGTTAAGCTATAGTTGTGCTGATAACCTAGAGAAAATAATTAAAAACATAACAATAGTATATTCAGCAAGTATATGAATTCGGAGAGCCTGACAACCCACAACGTTGCGCAAAGCAACATTAAGCAAAATGACACTAATAATAAATCATGTAACTGCAGGAATCCCAATAATTGTCCACTAAATAATAATTGTTTAACTAGCTCTGTAGTTTATCTCAGTACTATATCAACACTAGAAAATCCAAATATAAAGAAATTCTACATAGGTTGCACCATGAGACCATTCAAGGAACGCTGGCGGGGTCATCTGCAATCTTTTAATAATAGTAACTATAAATATATGACTTCATTATCCAAATACTTTTGGAGTCTAAAAGAGAAAAATAAAACACCTAAGGTTAAATGGAAATTAATTAGAAAGGCCCGGACATGTAACTCACTATATGCCCCATGTTACCTATGCCTTAACGAGAAACTTGAAATAATTAGATTTAAAAATAAGACTGATCTTTTAAATCAAAGATATGAACTAACTGTTAACTGTAAACATCGTTTTAAATTTAACTTAGTATAGAAATCATATACTTTCTATGATAATGATAAATTAAACTTAATAGACTATTACCTTTTTAGCATGATAGCCGCCGTATCGATATGAATGTGTACTGGGTACTTATAATACGTGTCTGTATTTGGATGTATATATTTGTATGTTATGTAGTGTTATTTCTACTGTTGGATATGTATATGTGTATATAGGGGTATATATATGTTGTTTCTTTTTGTTTTTTTTATGAAGGTATATGGTTGTGTATATTGGCATCTATCATAGGTTAACCTGTTTATGTGTACGAGTAAGGGTGTAAATTCTGGTAAGTGTCTACCACTAAATGTGTAAGTACATGTTTGGGTATATAGAGATATATATGTGTACTTGTGTATGTGTAGATATGTGTATGCATATGCATATGTATGTATATGTGTGTGTGAGTGTGCATATATGTGTATATATGTTGTATGTATGTTTCTATGTTTGTGTATATGTTTATATATGCATATATATGTATATATATATGTATGTTTAAATATGTATATGTATGTGTATATGTGTATGTATATGGGTGTACATTTATATGCATGTGTGGGTATTTATATGTATGCGCTCGACTGTTTGTGTACTGTATATCTGAATGTGTCGATATGGGTATTTATATATGATTAGATATTTATGTATATATGTTTGTGTGTCATTGTATGTGTATTTGTATGTATGCTTTAGCGTCTTGGAGTGTATCATAGATACAAACTAAAATCTACTTTTGTTGATAAGGAACCTTTAATTGCTTACAGACCGTTGTTCTTTTCTTAAATTATGATAAACTTTTAATATATTTTATCATAATGTTGTTGGAATATTATTAGAATATAAGTTGGTCTATGTATGCTTATTTCTTTTTCCTTTTTTATGCATGTGTCTACATGTTTATGTGTATATATGTATATGTGTTTGTATATGTATGTGTGTATGCGTATATATATATATATATATATATATATATATATATATATATATGTATGTACGTATATATATTTGTGAATATGTATGTTTGTATGTGTGTATGTATGTATGTGTATGTATATGTATGTGTGTAGATATATATGTGTGTATATATATGTATGTATGTGTGTATATCTATGTGTAGTTGCGTATGTATGTGTGTATATATATGTACAAGCGGATGTGTATATGCATTTTTATATTCATATCGTTTTAATTTACGTTTGTTTAATTTTTCATGTATATACTTGTATTCGTAAATGTCTATGTATATATTTAGTTTATATGCATATATGTATACGTGCTTATGTATGTACATCTAGATTTGTATGTGTATGTATGTATGTGTGTGCTTGTATATAGTTGCATCTTTATATATATTTCTTCACTTGCTTTATTTACTTTTCTGCGTCGACGTATGGGTCAATATATTTATATGTGCTTATCTATGTGTATGTTTATGTGCGTATGTCTGTATATGCGTACCTATTATGCATATATGTGTGTATGCGGGTGCATGTATTGATTTATATGCGGATGTGTGAGTGTACACTTATATGTAGAGGTGGTTATTTACTTTTGTCTGTAATGTGTCGAAAACTATATGTTTTTAAAAATGGATATATATATATATATATATGTATATATATATATATATATATATATATATATATATATATATATATATATATATATATATATATCTATATGTATATATATATATATATATTTATGTATGTGTGTATATTTTTATATATATTTATTTGTTTAAATTTTATCTATGTATATTTGACCGGTTTAGTTATATTTCAAGTTAAAATTCGTTTAATAACATATAAAGCCACGAATAGCTTTGACATCTGACCGTCTAGATCATATTGAATGTAGATGTATGTGCCTGTGTGTATTGATGTCTATATGTAAGTAAAGTGCATTTGCCTATGTGTGGTTTGATTTTTTATATGTGTGTGTATATATCTAAATACGTCTGAGCGCTTAACATGCGTGCGTTCGAATGATTTCGCGTGAGAGGCGACTAACATGTTGAAATGAAACTAAAATGCAACATTTATGTCTGGGATTCTGAACATCCCTTTCAACATAATTTCAATGAAAATACAAATTATCTTTTATTTTTATTTTTAGATTTTTTCTCCTTGGTAATTCTACAATTTAAAACTTAATAGATATTTGATTTAAATTTCTAAATAGGTAATTTTAATTTTTTTCTTTTAATTTTAATTTCAAATTTTATAAGTCTTTTAATATATATGATAACCTTGCCTAGTTGTCAAATTTTTCGAATCATCCTATACTTGTATTTTGATTGGTCACTCTAGCTTATGTAACAGCGTTTACTCCTGGCTAAGGATCGTTGATTAATTTGAAACTTTTAAAACCATTTATTCTATATTCTACATCGTCACTTGATAAGACACTAGAAGTGTTGAAACAAAATGGCTACTTTTGTCGTGATTTTATAACATAGTTATGTTGTAATATTCAAATAAATAATTATATATATATATATATATATATATATATATATATATATATAAATATAAATATATATATATATATATATATATATATATATGTGTGTGTGTGTACATATATATATATATATATATATATATATATATATATACATGGTGTCTATAAATTTCGTGTTTACTTTTTTAAAAAATTGTAACTTTATTTCTATTTGCGATAGAAATAATCTATAATTTTTTATAAAGTTTAATGTACATAGTTTTAAGTATAGCTAAATTAACTAATGTGATTTCAGGCATGACTGTAAATCAGTTGGCAAATGTATTCCGTGAACTGCAAAATGGTATTACCTTTCTTATTGCTAATGATGGAGGACATGTGGAAACTTAAATAAAATTTCAATAAGACCTAAAAAAATATTGATTTACTTCTTTCTAAACTTTTTACAAATTATTTCTATCGCAAATACAAATAAAGTTATAATTTTTTTAAAGTGCACACGAACTTTATGGACACCCTGTACATATATATATATATATATATATATATATATATATATATATATATATATATATATATATATATAGGGTGACCCAAAAAAACAGGAATTTTTGAAGTGCGTATTGCCAGATATGAGCAAGGGGCAACACTGCAAGAGAGTGACCTTGAGCAAGTAAACATTTCGCCATTTTAATAACGAGAATGAAATTCACAGTACTCCAGTTAAGATGTTGCAGCAGTCAATGAGGAATCTCAACAGCAGATTTCAAGAATGCATTCGTACAGGAGGACGCCATCTACAGGACGTAATTTAAAAAAATTGAAAATTCCATCATTGTTTCTTAAATGACATGTTTTAAGGTTTCAATTACTATGAATTAAATATTTTTCTTCCATCACCCTTGGTTTTAATGGATTATTAAAAAGTTCCCATTTTTTGGGGTCACCATATATATATATATATATATAAATATATATATATATATATATATATATATAAATATATAAAAATATATATATATATATATGTGTGTATATAGATAGATAGATAGATAGATAGATAGATATGCAGAGAGAGAGAGAGAAGGGGGAGAGAGATTGCCCAAATATCTGACATGCACAGAAGTATAAATAGTTGGTGTGTTCCACTCGATAAAATTTACATAATAAGAAGCAGGTCGTGCTACCCACTTTTTTCATACATTTCATTGGCGATTTGCATTGTATACCTCTGTCTAATATCCAATACATCAGCGAGGATGAACGCCTCCATCCCGAAAACTCACTGTATACAAAAGCAAAAGTGAAAGCTGACGAACAAGTAGAAACATGCAAAAATGTCAATCGTGTAGAAAACAGACTATTTATATTTCCTAATACTGCGTACCGGAAAAGACCACTGTATGTAATATATGTACATTAACAGTTAATCTATGGAAGACTACAAATTATATGTCGATATCCATTTGTTCATAAAAGTAAAAATTGAGGCTATCATCGAAGTGCATATGCATCAAATGCCTCTCATTGTTTTCCTCCATGGGGAAATAATGTACATCTTGATATATACATAAGCAGAGTGACAGTTTACGAAGGCCAATTAACAGATGTGAGCAATGTTCGGTAATGGATAATGCGTTTCGGTAGTGATGACATCGATGCGTGTGTTAAGACTACTTCCTGGCGTATTTGATGTTATCAGAAGACAAAAAAGGCTTCTGATAAATCATTCGTCTTCAGTTTCTGTGGGATAGACGTAGCAAGCATGAAAGTATATGCGACCAGAGGATGAGGAAAGCATCATTCCATGAATATTTTCGAAACTTGTGTACGGAAAACAACCACAATATGAAAAGTGACCTTAATGATATACCCATTAACATACACACACACAAAAGACTAATATAATCTTTCAACTTTTAATATATTCATATAATATAATAATATAATTATATCCATAAATCATCCTTGAAATATTTTCAATTCAGTTTTTTTTTTCTATCATCTGTTCTAGGACATTTAGCATACTGCATACGGCGTAATCAAATAACAAATATATAATATTAATTTTTTCGTATGCGAAACTTACATATGATAAATTCGCAAATGAATATCTACTTGAATAATTGATGGGAAAAAAAACATAAAATAACATTATTTGTTGGCAACAATGCGTTTGGCATTGCTTTTTATGGGCTAAACAGTCGACTAATTGCACCTTTAATATTATATATTCAATAAGGAAAATCAATAAGCGAACCTGGATCTTTGCCTTCGGGAAATAGAGAAAGTAACACAGATGAATATTTTCTTCAGGAATATTCGCTTTGCTAAAAGACGTCAATATATATTGTGTAAAAATGCATAAGATAATTTTTCTTCTTTTATCTATCAATATATCTATCTCTTTATCTATATTATTCTTTTCATATGTATCGAAAGATCTATTTCTGTTCAAATCTATTTATCTATCTATCTACATATAACACTATACTCATGTATTGCTTTCTCTCTCTCCATATATATATATATATATATATATATATATATATATATATATATATATATATGTGTGTGTGTGTGTGTGTGTGTGTGTGTGTGTGCGTGTATTTAGGCAATCCTTCTTTCATGCACATTTCATTAAAAACGACTGACAAGGTTCTTTTATTTAGTTTTTTATATAATTTCTCGTGCGATCTAATAATGTTTTTCTTTTTAGATGATAAATTATATAAAAGCTGTCCGAATGTTCTTTTTATCCGAGCGCTTTCAGCTATACATTTAGCCATTTTCAAGGATTATATTTCAACTGTTAGATTTAGAAATAGTTTGTTATATGTATGTTTTATGAAATGTTTCATTTTTTTATTTCAAAACACGGTCAAGATATTATGTCCATGTTCAAAATTAATATTATTAAGTATTGGTTTGTTTGTTTTTATTAATAAGGTTTTCATTATTTTTAGTTTTTTTTTTGCATGCGGATGATGCTATTATATTAGTGTTATATATATGTGTGTATATATATATATATATATATATATATATATATATATATATATATATATATATATATATATATGTAAATCTTCCTCTGTCCCTATTATGTAAAACTGCACACATTCCTACAATAAGCACATTTTCCCCTTTATAACCATATTTTGACCAATGTAAGCAAACACACACACACATGCATATATATATATATATATATATATATATATATATATATATATATATATATATATACATGCATACATATATGTATGCAAGTTTACTATACGAATAAACAATCAAAGCATGACAATAGACACCGATCTTCAACCCGTTCATGTGTCATAATTTTGCGAAGTATATACATGCCACTTGACACACACACACACACACACACACATATATATATATATGTGTGTGTGTGTGTGTGTATAAATGCTACTTGCATACACCTTCACTTATGATGAAGATAGTAAATGCTTTATGTAATATTTTAATTTCACTATAATTCCTTTCAAAAGTAATTTCCTTGGGAACGCCAACAACAATCCAAACTGATTGTCCACGGATCAAATCACCATTCATTAATGCGTATGATTCATTTGGAAATCTATCTACAGTCCCAAAGTTAAATATATTTTAGTTAATATTTAATGTTTTAAAATCTGGCATAATCACAGTGGTATAGCAAATTACCTTATTTTCTGATGTGTAACGGATGAATAAATATTAATATAAATAATGAGATGAGCTATTTCGATGGTCTCAGTAGCAAAATCTCATAAAGACATTTTGCACTAATTTATCAAATATTATATTGATCGCAGGTCGTTCCAACTGCTTATAATGTCACGTAATACACGGACAAAAAACCTAATTCAGTAGATTCTGTGTAATGCACCATACCTGCCAGTTAATATTGTAATCACAGCTTTTACGGCACAGAAACTCCGTAATTTAAAAAAAAAATAACTTTGAACACATTACTTATTTTACAAAGCAAGTGCGAATTTTATGCTTTGCCTTGATGCTAGCAACTATAAGTGGATCTAGCCCAATAGAATATATGTGAGATTCGTTGCTAATTTTCATCGAAATAGCAGTAACCACATATATATTCTGATATATTTCTTTATGGAGTAAGTTCAAGTAAAATGAAATAATACAGTAAATCTTTGTAGTCCAGAAACATTAATTTCTATTGATGTATTTAAGTAGACTTTATCCTAATGTTAGGACATGTCACATAGAAATATCAGAATGTTGAATTACTAAAATATAAACAGCTCCATTATTAGAGTGTATGGAAAGTTATGACAAATTTAGTAGACAAGAAGACGAACGTGAAAACAGGTTAAGTTGTGCTGGGTGTACTTTAGGCCATCGGCGTATGATACTAGAAACGAAGATATTAACATGAAAAGTCCGTTTATGGCCTTAAATAGCCTCGCCAGATATAAAATGTTACATGTATGACGTCCAATTCTTTCAGAAACATCCAACATTTTATCTATGGACAACTGTTTTCTCATTTCAGTTATTAAAACAAGTTTCAAGCGAATTAATCATTTACGTCTTAAAGACGACACTTCTTTTAATCAAGCCCGATAGAAAGAAGCTCCATAGACACAAAATGATTTAGCAACTAACAAAGCACCACCCTGTTGAAGAGAAATAACAAAAGAATGAGTAGCATATATAAGTAGAAGGGGTAATTATAATATCATCAAAATGCTGATTTTCAATACAAACTCAAACAATTTGGTTGATTTGTTTGTTTAGCGTCATATTCACTCCTTATGGGATATTTGGTAGGTTTTTATATTATTATTAAAATCAATTGCTGGTATTTTTTAATATAAAATGTATTTTTATACTTTTAAATTGTTTTTTCATCTCAGCTTGGAGGTTCACTATTTGCCAGTAGATGGGACCCTAAGAGGTGCTATCACCCCAGGTCACGGTGGACATTCGAACAAGCGTAATTAAGAGATGATTTCCCGCTCCTTCAAACCCCTGATCACAGGTTTTACTGCCGGATATAGTTTATCGTCATACCAAGGAGGGTCTTAAACAAGTGCTTTAAATGCTAAAAATGGGATCACAGTTAGAGGAACTCAGAAGAGTAATTTCGTGAAAAATTGCCTCAAGAAAATGATTTTATAAATTTCAAATGTTTGACCAATATATCAAAAATGAGAACGGATATTTTAAACGTCACTTTTATTTATCATTTGATTCTCTTAAAGTTTCTCTTAATTTGTCACTGAATCCTTTTCGTTTAGGTTAACGTATTTCAGTATTCTAATAACTGCCAGACGCCAGAGGGTGTATTCATGTTGTCGTCAAAGAGTTAAATCAATTATCATTCAATTCTTTTTCAGTAAAGAATAATATGTTGATAATTCAACTTAGTAACAATCATACTCTTGATAAAGTTTATCGCCGCAACATTTTGCTAAATGTAGAAAAATGCATTTGAGTAATCTTTTCACTTTTTCGTCTTGACATTAAATATTAATTCAATGTGTGCTTGCTGGGTGATATTCAAATTTGTTGCAACATTTTATTACCAGGATTTAAATATAAAATATTTTATGATATACCAAGATTTTCTTCAAATGAAGGCTAAAAAATAAAAACACTGGAAAATATTTGTTTGGAATTGTTTGTCTTGCTTTAATTTTGATCTAAAACTTCGCGCAATATTTTGAAACAGCGATGAATAAGTGATTTATTCCAGGAAAAAAGCAATATCGACTATCATAGGAGAAGTGTTTTGCTGACTAACTTTTTATTATGCGCAGATTTATGTTTCATATTACAATTTTAACTTTCTTCACTTATTGATTTTATAATGAAGTAAACTTTATTGTCTTGGTATGAGGAATCATCTTTGTGCTAGATAGTTTTATGATAGTGAATTAATGTCTGTTGTGGATGACATTGATGTCGATGGACAGAGTAAATAGGACTATACATTTTAGAAATAATTTAACATATTATGGTTTCTAAAGAAGATTTTTTTCATACATACACGACATTATAGCATGATAAATGTTTGAAAGGTCTCCTGGAATCTTAAAATATATAAGGTGATATAATCATCCTGATCAGTTTAATGGCTAGCTTTTTCTAGAGAAATAGTTTTTCAGTTTACGATTTATAATGATTTTATCTTTAGATACATGTATAAAATTCATAGAATATATTTTTCACTCATATAAAAATTATCATTACATATATATATATATATATATATATATATATATATAATGATAATTTTTATTATCATTATATATATTTTATTATCATATATATATATATATATGATAATAAAATATATATAATGATAATAAAAATTGTATATATATATATATATATATATATATATATATATATGATAATAAAATATATATAATTATAATAAAAATTATATATATATATAGAGATAGAGAGAGAGAGAGAGAGAGAGAGAGAGAGAGAGAGAGAGAGAGAGAGAGAGTGGCACCTGCACGAGTGGTTAGAACGTTCGCATTCTGACATTGAGACCCGGGTTCAAATCACCATAGTCAATTTATCGGACTGTAAGTGGTAGGTCCCAGTGTGCGGCACATTTGGAAAGTGCCTGAAACGCATACGACGGGTTGATCCAAGCCTTGTGAGTGCAATTCGGTAGAAGGAACCCTTGGGTGCTCGCGGGAAGTCACAATTCATCATGGCCGAGAGAGTGAGCGTGTAGCCTTGTTCAAATTTTTGAGCACGCTAAATAACACGCTCTTTCCCAGAAACTGTCACTAAGGTCGACGCAGCATAGTTGCAGTATGAACCATAGATGGGCTCTGTGGGTGTTGAATAAACACAAATGCTCTTGAGCAAGCCCCTGCATTTGGGATTGGCTAGCCGCCCGAGTAAACAGGTACCCTCGAATACGATATATTATATATAATTCTTTTATATATATATATATATATATATATATATATATATATATATATATATATATATATATATATATATATATATATATATACTCATCAGAAATAGAAATAGACATATCATCACAGATATCTACGACAAAACTAACTACACCAATCAATATCTTAATTCCAATAGCCATCACGTAAAAAGCTGTCTAAAATCGAATCCCCCTCCGCAGCACGTAGCCGACAAAAAAAAACTACAAGTATTTCATAACCTCTTTAAAGAAGAGGTTTCCTCACACTAATAAACAAAGGTTTTGAACTAGCAGAGAAATATCTTTAGATCAATTTGCAAATACAAAGAAACGCAACAGCAAACAAATTCTAGCATATGTCTCAAATTACAACAGAATTATTTACAGAAATTACAAGAAATATAGGCCTACTTAACAACAATGATTAAATCAAAGATATACTAAAAATTAACAAAATAATTAAAAGCAAACACTAATAAAAAAAACCTAAAACACATTAACATCAATCAAATTTAGCCAACACACAATATAGGCGGTCACCAAATGCAACAAAAAAAGGTTTGTAGGAGCTTTCTACTGCAATTCAAAAAAAAATAACACAACATTCACAATAATGAAAAACCTAAACAGCAACTCCAAAACAGTGATTCGTGCATTCAATTTTACAAACCCCCAAAAGTCCTATATAGGTATCACGCAATCACTAAACAACAAAAAGCAGCATTAAATTACTAGACAACAGGAACTCTTTGTGTGACATCACATCTACAAATTCAACCAAGTTAAATATAAAATTATGCCACAATATCAAACAGAAAATTATACTTGTCTACAAATACAAAATACCCATAGTCAAATTTAAACCAGCACTAAATAAATTGTAACCTAACACATAAACACACACCATCCATACATAGTGGCCCAACATACTAGTCGGAACACACACATTCCTTACACAGGCACATGCACCATTTGCGCCATACAAATATGTATGAGAACGAATATATACACAAATACTGACAAAAACAAACACACTAGACGGAACACAAGCACTCACATACAAACCCTACACATCATACAAAATGGGTGTTTATATATATATATATATATATATATATATATATATATATATATATATATATATATATATATATGTATGTATGTATATATATATATAAACAGACTATGACCTTGTAATAAAAAACACACACACACATATATATATATATAATTATTTATTCGAAAATTATAATATTCAAACTTGAATATTTCTTCGTCGGTGTATCTTCGTGTTTTGTTAATATATGTGTGTGTATGTACGTGTCTTTATCGGTGCCTGTGTGTATGGTCACTTGTGTGTACGTTTCATTGTGCATGTATGTTGTAATTTTTAAGAGTCGTGGCGATATTTCCTGTCTGGTCGCTTCTTTGTGTGTGTATATATCTAAATACGTCTGCATGTTTATGTATTATAATCTGATTGTGTACGTATTGTCGTTTGCAAGATGTCATCCTCCCCTGCCTCTGTTTATGCTTCAAATTTATTTATGTTGTCATAAAGTTCAGAGCAACATTTGATCGTAACCTTTATTCCAACTTAATTTCAATCAAAACAAAATAAATAGAATAACATATGTAGTGTTTCTTTTTTCCTCAGTAATTTTATAATTTAAAACTTAATATAGATTAATTTTAAATTTTAAAATGGGTAATTTAAAATTTTTAATTTAAAATTTTATCGTATAATTTAATATTTATTAGTTAGAATAAATTCCATTTTAGTCTAACCCCAACATTAAAGCATTAAATAATTATTATAACATTAGTTCGTTGTCAATTTTTTGAATTCTCGTATACTTGTGTATTGATTGGTCATTCCAGCTTATGTAACAGTGTTTCCCTTAGCGAGGGGTATTTGATTGCTTTGAACCTTTTAAACCCCTTATTCTACATTCAACATCATCACTTGATAAGACACCAGAAGTGTTGAAACAAAATGGATATTTTTGTAGTGATTTTATGACATATTTATGTTATAATTAAGGAATACATAATTATATTTGCTCTACTCTGTATTGAACACTCTTTTAAGATTAGTATTTGTTGGTTATTGGAAGTTATTCGGTATCCACCAATCTTTTATATATATATATGTTTTTATATATATATATATATATATATATATATATATATATATATATATATATATATATATATATATAAAGCATGTACTCCGCAAATAAGGAAATATTCCAAGAACATAGTAAGTTTTATAACACGGCCTTGAAAAATAGCGGATACAAAAACGCTGACATAAGCCATACAAACAATAGTACTATTAGTAAGAAGAATAGGCAAAGAAAGATAATATGGTATACACCTCCGTTCAACCAAATGGTCAGTACTAAACTTGGGCATAAGTTCCAAGCTTTAATTGGTAAACACTTCCCCACAAATAGGAAACTGACCGAAATCTTTAATAAAAACACCCTAAAGTTAAGTTACAGCTGCACTGAAAACCTAGAAAGAATCATAAAAAAGCATAGCAGTAAAATCCTAGAAAAACACGCATGCCAAAACAGTGCCAATAAAACTCCTAAACTGCATTTAGACAAAAATAATGAAAAATCATGTGATTGTAGAAACCCTAATGACTGCCCGTTAGAAAACAGATGCCTCACTAAATCTGTGGTATACCAATGTACCATCTCATCCATGGAGAGTCCTAACACTGACAGGATATACATTGGGTCAACAAAGAATAAATTTAAAATTAGATGGAGACAACACAAAAGCTCCTTCAACAACATCCAAAATAGAAATCAGACATCTCTATCCCAATACTACTGGCATTTAAAAGAAACGAACAAAACACCGAAAGTAAAATGGAAATAATTAATAGAACAAGAACTTGTAAAACCTGGGACGACCCATGCCCTTTATGCCTACATGAAAAACTGTACATCATTAAGTTTCTAAATAGTGAAAAGTTATTAAACCACAGACATGAGTTAACGGTTTTCTGCCGACATCAACAGATTTTCGCATTAAATAATTAATAAATAGATATAAACAAATAAAGTCCATAGTTTAAAAGCCTTAAAAGCTCAGCCCAATAATTAATGAGAAAAACCCTTTGTTGAAGTAGAAAAAAAGCCATTTGAATAAACAAATAAATAAACAGATTTAATAGATAATAATGTAACACAACCTTCTCGATACTTAACGACCTGCAGCAAAGCCATAAAAATTGCCGTTTGACCAGCTTAACCTACTATCACTCTTGAAATAGACACCCTATTGTTACTTGACATACATTTTTCGAAGGGGACTGGTCTGTAGATAAAAATTAATTCTTAGCTCTTTGAACACCTTACCAAAATGGCCGACACTAGCCGTTTCCATAGCAACTAATGTTCCAAGAGACCGCACTTATAAACACGCGCTAACCAAAAGATAGCTTATTCCCAAATTCTCGCTTGAAGAGGAAGCGTGTCCAGGCACCTTAACTCAACATAATTTCAAAAATTATATTAGGGGTCTCGGCTCTCGCTTTTGAAATATGAGAACTCTTATGTAGCGAAGGAATCATATTTTTAAAACAAAAAATATTATGATATATATATATATATATATATATATATATAATTTTCATACATAAATAATATACATATATAATGTTTTCACACACACACACACACACACACACAAACACACATATATATATATATATATATATATATATTTATATATATATATATATATAATGTTTTCATATTGCAAATTTTCTTAATTGCCTTAAATAAAACAGAGGTCAATATTTGAATACTAAAAAGGAGGGGAGAAATTTATAACGAAACATTCGGCCGAAGGCTTCTTAGAAATTTCTACACTCCCATACTATTATTCTATTAAGATGGCGACACTTGTCCTATTTTAGGCAATTATATACCAAGCGCCAGAGATGTCTGTGGATGTCTCCAACGTCAGCGAAGCCGATGAAAGCAAAACAAATGTCAAATTGTTATATATTTTACTCTCTGTTTACTCTTTTTTTCTTATCTTCTACTTCTGCTGTACGTTTTACATTCTCAAACCCTCTTTCCGAATAATCCAGAACTTCAAATTATTTCATTGATTGATTTGTTTGTTTAACAGAATATTAGCTCCTTACGGGTAATTTAGTCACGAAATATAATTAAAATATTTCTTAAAAAATTCTCTGGTTTCAGCTACAGATAAACTATATTGTTGGCTATTAAATGCATTGGTGTTACTTCTACTATAAAATATATTGTTGGTCATTTTTCGTTAAAATTGTATTGTCAGCAAGTTTACTATAAATATGTATGTTTATATTTTTTCTGTACGTTTTTTAATATTTCCATAGGGTCTTGTTTTTGTTTCTGTTTGGGGATTCACTATTTGCCCATAGCTGGGTGTTCTGCACCCCAGAGTACTCGTTCGTGTAGGACGCGTGCGTAAACTCGAAGACAGCCAGATAATCGCCTTAAGGCAATTAAATCTCTGAAGAGGACGAAGTCTCGAACATCGGCAGGTTTATTCATAACCAAAGGGATAAAAATAATAATAATAATAATAATATATATATATATATATATATATATATATATATATATATATATATATATATATGTATATATAAGACTAGTTAGTTTGATATTAGAAACAAACAAATGTAACAAGAAATAAAAAGTCAGCCGGAGGCTTGAACATAAAAATTAAACCATAAATGGGTAAAGAAATGTAGTGAATAATTTGTTTACATGTATAAAGTTTGCTACAGGAATATATTTGAATGTTGCGGAGAGCTGGAGGAAAATAAGTTACACGAAGATTGCATTTTTGCAAAAGTGTATGTTGACAGGATTCTACACGGAGAGATAGAAGCGTAAAATAAACCTATGAAATAAGGCCACAGTAAACAATTTAAAAATAATAATAACATGGAAATAAAACAGAAATAGAAAGAAAGTTATTAAAAACTAAAAAACGATTATGGTAAACTTTGAGGATGAGACAAGGAAGATGAAACTAACAACCATATAATATTCGTAATGACTTTATTGTGTGAATGGCTAGCCGGAAAGTGGCCTAAACGGTGACAATCCTCAAATTATCTAAAGTAAAAAAAGGACAAACGGGGTGTTTAAACAATTCAGTTACTGTAGTGTTGAAACAACACTGGGATTCTAACAAGCGATACCACCCAGATCAAATTAGGCCTAGGAATAACAGTAATTAAGAAGGGTTCCATGTTCCTCAAAACCTCCAATCGCCCGATCAGCGGCCTTACTGCCGGTTTAGTTTATCATAAAACCCAGGACTAACCTCCAATTGTCTCTTTCTGATTGTAGGCATACATTTCCATGAATTGTCTCCTTTCATTAACATTCCTCCTGAGATTCTCAGTATTCGCCAACAGAGCAACAACTTTGCCGTTCATATCTTGTTTTCAGGTTCTTGGTTATTGTTAAGTTATTGTCTCGTATTCACTGCTATTTAAGAGATTTGATATTGCGTCGGAGTTCAAAATTCCTAATTTACATTTTAATACATAGATTACATTCAAGCTGACGTCACGATGGATTGATATGAGCCTTCATGATTTCTATTTTACATATTTTGTTTGTTGATTTCTATACTAGAATCGTAGATGAATTCATGTAACTGCTTGATTTTGATGTTTCAAATATATACCCCACATCTGAAACTGTTTTACCGAAAACCATGCATCATCTGTTCTTAAATTATTAGTAGTCCTAAATTCTTCCTTTAAATTACTACATTATATAAGTTATTTCTGTTTCCATTATGTGCCTTTTTGTCGACACAATGTAATCCGCTTGACATAGGTTCTTCTGATGATGATCTACAATAAATAAACACTGACAAGTTTTCTTGAATCTTCACCTTGAATAGGTTAAATAAATTCAAAATCCCTAGATAAGTTAGTCGCAGGGAATGATTTTCGTTGAGCTCAGATTCTGGGTTGCCAGATGATCCGAGGCTAAAACATAAATTAATAGAGTAGAGTAGCCATTATCGTTGCTTTTGTGGTTCAAGGGGAGTAACTTGTAAATTGCAGTGTACGTTTTATTATGAATAGCTTAAAAGCCGCCCTATCGGGCGGAATCTAACCTAACTCCTGTTTAGGACTCTTAGTTTGGCCACCAATTGCTAGGGAGGAGTAGATGCGATAAGCGTCAATAAGCTACAGAAGAACTCAACATTGATCGCCGCATTTAAGTATGGAATTCATGTTTACGCTTACTTTCTAAAAGTTCAACGATAATCCTTCTGTTGCCTCTTAATTTAAAGATGATTTGTTGTACGTAGATCCTTATTTTCTATACAAACAATTATATTATTTAATGGGTGACAGAACAGGGGACAATATATAAGATAAAATTAATATAGTGTAAAGAATGGCAAAATAGAAATTGGAATTAGTTATACATTCAACATGTGAAGAGTTAGAGAAACATAATAGCTAATTAAGTAAAACTCATATTATGGAATCTATAAGAATAAATGTGAAATTGGAGCTGAATTCTCTCACGAATTCTGAGATTAAAAAAAACAGCTCTAATTTATAGTAATTTACACAGTGTTTACTCATTCCCCCACGAGAATGAGATGTGACACAAGGTCTTTTTAAAGTGGGGCCCCGAGCGCGTGCACCCGGGCGGGGACAAAAACTGCCCACAGCACCCGAAACTATCGGTTGCGCTGGTCTCGGTGCGAGCATCGATCCCTCCTTCTTGTGTAATGGGAGGGCGCGGCCTTGGGCAGCTGTTCCCTAGGGTTGGGCACCACTTCAGTATTATTTTCTCAGTTGCCCGTCTGCCCTTCGACAGAGAAGCCCCTGAGCGCACTCTGTCCAATGACACAGACGCAACTGAGAGATGATAAATAATGCGCAAATTACATTATAGTAATTTACACACTAAAAGCACAAAATCTGTATTATATACTATTTACTGCTAGGCAATATATTTCTTCAGGTTTAAGTAACTTGCATATTGATTTTAAAATAAGTTTATTTCATTAATTAACTGTCCTTTATTACTGTTCTTTTATTCGAGGATTGTTTTGATTTTCATTCAAAAATAATTCTGTTTAGGAATATTGTCTTATATAGTGCAGAAAAGTCTTTGAAATTTACATTTTACTTGGCCTTCAACAAGTAGGCATCTATTTGTAAAACTTCATTTAACTATAACAAGCTAATTTATGAATGAAATATTCATTTTAGATTTTTCATTCAAAGAGTTCAAGTAGTGAATATATCTTATTTTCGAAGGTATAGTGAGTGGGCAAAACATATATTGACAATAGTATCCACTATTCTAAAGAACATAATTAGTAAGATGTGAATATATATAATCTCGAATTGGTAACCAAAATACAGTTTGTATTTAACATTTTATTGACATTAGTAGTCGAGATATAAATAATCTTGATTATTTGGAACATGTTTTAGTTCCGTAAATCTTTTTGTACAGCAATATTGAGAGGTATACCAGATAGTGCTGAAAATTGTTTTGGTCAAACCACTTGCATAAATCTGAGTAAATGTCAAAACAATAAATGTTTTGTTGCCAGAAAAAGATTCTTGCTCTGATCAAATAATTTTCAATGCTCCATCGAAGTAATGGGGTTTAGCCAGTATACTTTTGAAACATTTCAATGACTTATGTGTACATTGAAGTCAACACCCAGAGGCAATAATCTGTTTCATGTTAAACGCAATAGTCAGGTCAGGTCTGACGACTGCCTTTAGCATGAAACAGAGTTTTGCCGCTGGGTGTTGACTTCAATGTACACTTTTATATTGGGCAATTTATCCAATAAATTTAGCATGCCTGAAAACTATATTTTATCATATATATATATATATATATGTGTGTGTGTGTGTGTCTCTGTGTGTGTGTGTGTGTGTGTGTGTGCATATATGTATGTATACAAGTGTGAGGGGGGGTAAATAAGTGAATGAGAGAAGACCGAGTGTAAAGTTTGTTGGTAGGTGTGAATCAGACGTCAACGTAAGAGTATGAAACAATTTGAAAAAAAACTCCCCCTTTTTTTGTTGCACCGAGAAAACGGTGTCATATGAAAAAACATTTCGTATAAACAAAATGTAAATCGAAGAAACAACGTCATTTTCCTGATACGACTAAATAGATATTTTTTTAAAATTTGGCTAGATATATTGGGAGGAATGCGTAATGTAGGATATAGGATATAGCACTTTTTATCTCGCTCTCAATTTGTCTATTTTTATACAAAAACAGGAGCCGCACAGCAAGCAACAACGCTATATTAATCCAAGAAGTCAAGAGCGGATGTTTACGTAGAGTTTGAAGACGCCCATAATTTCATTTGTATGCTTATCAAAATAATAGTTGATGTGTACGTAAATACGAATCCGATACGTATCATTAAATTCCTCCATGCGGAAACAAAATGCATTCGTTGATATTTAACAAAGCTTACAAAAATATACAGAGACAAATTTAATGGACTGTAGTGTATTTCGGTGACGGATGATGCGTTTTGATCGTGGCAAAAGAGTTGTGTATGAGAAATTATGTTCGTTGAAGCGATATCATCTATTATTCCAAGAAATGAAGAATATATCGAAAAGGCTCAGAAAAGATTTTGGATAATTTTGTGCTATGAATCTGAAAACATGGTCTATCCAGTGGTTTTATGTTGCTTCCACTTTCACTTATTTTATTCGCTGAAATAATTAAGATGAATTATTTACAACTTCCTTTAGAAGAGACACTTAAATGTTTCAAGTCTTTTCGTCATTTATCCGCAGTGAAAGAGGATCGATATAACATAGCTGTCCAGTATATTTCTTTGTTTCTAAGTAAAGTTTCTATCGATTAATACATTGCTTATTTTCTGTAAGGCATAATCGATACTCCGAAGCACCATCGGATTTCTTCTGGCACCTTTTCTGTCGTCTGCTATTACATTAAAACGATAGGCAAACTTGTGTACCTTTTTCATTCCGATATCACAAATTAGAATTTCACACCCTTCTCTCTTTCTCTGTCTTTTTTTATGACAATAACGTCTATCTTAGTGATTCATTTATCTCGATCTCAGACGTACCTTCTAAATCTGGTCATATGCCGTGGCTCGATATTCTTAATGTCATTGATTTAGGATAATTCAATCCATTTCAATTTCGCCTGGTATAAAGACTCACCGCAGAGTACTGATAGCAGACACGGAAATGAAATTACAAAATCTCCTACAGAATGTAGCGACGGAGAGTGAGAAGAAGGGACTAAACATAAACTACAAGAAAACGTATTGCATGGTCGTCAGTAAGTAGATGAGCCCGAAATGCGATCTGAAGGTCGGGAACACTAGAATCAAGAGACGCGGAAATTTAAATATCTGGGAAATGACTTGACAGAGGACGGTAAGTGCGACACTGAGATCCGTAGGTGTATTGGGATGGGAAAGGACATATTCCAAAAGATGGGTAGAGTACTGCCAGACAGCAGGATATCTTTGGTAACAAGGATAAAAAATACTGAACTCTTACGTGACATCTGTCCTTCTTTATAGCAGTGAATGTTGAACGATTCCCTCAAAGATAAAGAAAAAGACTCGAGGCGACATTGATGTGGTTATACAGAAGGATGCTGATGATTTCATGGACCAAGCGTATGAGCAACGATTAGAGATGTCGCAGACAAGAAGGAGTCTTATACTTAATATCGGGAAGAGGCAGCTGAAGTTTCTGGGACACATAATGAGGAAGGAAGGCCTGGAGAATCTGATACCCATGGATCGAATAGAGGGAGAGACAGGGGAAAACAATGCCTACCCTACCTGGCCGACTTAAGCAAGTGGATGACAGAACGTGGGCTGGGAGAGGAAGCAGAGGGAACTTGTTGAGAGCTTCAAGGGATAGAGGGTGGAGAGCCATGGTCGCCTACGTCCTGAAAGGGCATGGCACATAAAAAGAAAATAAAGATAAAGACGCAGATGTAAAACGCAAGCGTGTCTTTGAGTCAGCCTAAGGCAATCACAGTAAAAATAGATATACTTGTTATATACTCTCTGTCAAATGTTCTGTATTTTAGCATTTAATAAATTACGCGTATATTCGTACTACACTGTGTCCGGTAGTATTCAATTTAGATTGTCTTTAGCTTCATTTCAATATAAGCGTGTGTGAGTGCGTGCCTAAATGTATGCCGTTTTGCGTATATTTAGTGTTATCGGTGACTTGGTGATATTCAAATGCCACTTGTATGGTACTAATGTCATTATAACATCACCAAGTCACCGAGCGGACTCTGAATGTTCACCTATCGTGATGAACGTTTTTTTCACAGCGAGACCCCGTACCTTGAGCACCTCTTGTGACTTAAGCTTTGGTTTGGTTTGGTTTGATCTATATTGTTTTACGGCATATCAATTTCAATGGGTTATTTAATGCTGACAAAATTGTCATTGTTGGTAATATTTTTTTTTTCCAAAAATCTATTTCTGCAATATTTTTTCCTTCAAAAATCTATTTCTGGTAAGAATTTTCTTCCGCTGGTAACATTTTTTCAAAAAATATATTACTAGTAATATTTGTTTTACAAAAATGTATTGCTGATAATAATAGTGTTTTGACCCCAGTTCGGGGGTTAACTATTTTCCTATAGCTGGGAACGTAACTGGTGCTACAACCCCGTGTCAGGGTGAACTTGGGAACATCAGCAATTAAGAGGTCGTTCCATGCTCCTCGAAACCTCCTGATCAGAGGACTTGCTGTTGGAAGTAGTTTATCGTCATACCCAGGACGCGGATGTAGTTTATCGTCATACCCAGGACAGGTGACCTAAGATAAACACAAACCACAAGCATGGACAGTAAACGACGAGGAAATTTTAAAGGGAATCCGAAAAATAATAACTCTTATAGTTAGAATAAAAAAGATATAGCGGAAATTTATAGAATACCTAAAAAGAAAAGAAGGCTTGGAAAATGCAACACTTACAGGGCATAATGAAGATAAAAGCGGCAAATAGAATCAGTTAGTAAGATAACTAAAGAATATGTATAAATTAATGATAAGCACGAGTTATGATAATATATCAAACGTTGCTTCGAAATACAATCGACGGAATGTTGTGAAAACTACAATGATTACGTGCTGAAGAATCATATCTAATAAAAAAAAAACAGGGATTTAAGGTGACAGAAGATGACGATTGACATTGCGTTTTAATTTTTGAAGGTCAAATTTGACTAGAGAAGAAATGCAAGGTTATTATAAAAGTAACGGTGTAGAGGGTAATTGAAATGTACATTCTTCTCTTCTCTTCCTCCTCCTCCTTCTTCTTCTTCTTCTTCTTCATTTTATTTATGTAATATATATATATATATATATATATATATATATATATATATATATATATATATATATATATATATATATGGTTCATTATTTTAAAAATAAAAAATAAAACGCGTTGGGAGGTCATTTGATAAAAATCGCCTGAAGATACTGTAAGGTTGAAACCAACGTAGCGGATTCAATTGAGCTGATTTTTAAATATATATATATATATATATATATATATATATATGTATATGTATATATATATATATATATATATATATATATATATATATATATATATTTGTGTGTGTGTGTGTGTGTGTTTGATTGTGTTTGTGTGTGTGTGCGTAGAACATTGCCTGCTGATATGGGCATAGATTATTGTCATGAGATATTTTTTTCTTTATTAACTAACACTAAACCTAACATCAAACAAAGCATCATGGGGAAATATAGGCATATGATTTTATTTTGCATAATACATATTGCAATTTGTAGAATAGTGTAAGGCTTCGAGAACACCAGAAAGCTTTAACGCGAGGGGAAGTAGAAAAATCATGCGTGGCTGACCACATATGGAGAGAGAAGGGAGATCACCGTCCACTTTGAGATCAGGTTGAGATCATAGATAGGTAACACCATTGGAAAATTCGTCAACTTAAGGAATCAGCACATATGCTAGGCCACAAAAATCTCCTGAGTCGGCCAAGCATAGAAATAAATACAATATGGGAACCAGTAATAAGGAGTGCCAGAGAAAAGCAATGATAACAAAAAGTTGCAATATGAGACCTGGTAAAAACATGAAATAATAACAGCAAAATTGCAATATGAGTACTGGTAAAAAATGGTTGCTGAAAAATTAGGTTTATAATACTCAGAAATTCATACCCAGATGTCCTCAAGGACACATGGCACAGTGGATATAGGCGTTGGTTAGATCCAGTGACAGACCCAAAGAGTGTGAGTTCAATACCCGGTTCAGGTAGTGGAGAACTTTCAGAGGGAAAATTAGCAGGAGATAACTGATAACTGACATCCATCAAACATAAAAAGCATTCCCAGTGATCGAAATAAAGGGTTCGTTTCGAAATTCCAACCACCTGAAGAAGGCCGGAGCGTACAACGGCCGAAACGTTGTGACAAATATGGCGACAAAGATGAGGACAATAGTCCGACTAATGTAAATATTGTAGAATAGTCTTATCATTTCATATAATTTAATTTAATTTTCAAAGGCTTTTTTATCGAACCGAAGTTTCTCCCGATATGAAATTTAACTGAACAATATTCGCAGCCAACAATTAATTTGACGGTTTTTAATGATGAAAAAACATGCATTATTTTCTGAACCATATGTTTGTGTAAACAAATCATATTGCCATAGTATCAGACAATCTTCAACCCATATTAGAACAGCCAACAGAAAAACAGGCTATTTGAGGCGACAATGTAACTTATTGGGAATGACTACTGTTCGAGCATTATGTCAAACAAACATTTTACAAGCGTGAAAATCGGACACGTTGAATTCAAACTTTCTGCGGATGAAAATTCTAAATACGTTAATATGTAGGTAGATAATTTTTACATTACTGGCAAAAACAGTTTTGGGTTTTTAAATGGGAAAAAAAAAAAAATATTGTCTCAGTAGATATCGACTAAGCTTGGATTAATGGAACACAAGTAAACCATATTTATAAAAGCATTCTAAATTAAACTCGACACTGGCAAATACTTGGGGAAGAATAGGTAACAGTCGACAAAGGAAACATTTGAATTTATCTGTTATATTTAGTCTTGCCTTGTACGGCGTCAAAATAGTGGTCATCAAATATTTCGGAGTCAAACTATTAGACCATCCTTAGAGAAAACAGTGATAGTCTTCAGTCAATGACAGTGGCGCGCCACAATATTTCTTGAATAGGCACACACACACACAAATATACACGACCACACACACATATATACATATATATATATATATATATATATATATATATATATATATATATATATATATATATATGTGTATAAGCATACATATGTATGTATATGTGTATGCAACCTCTAGTACATTTTCTACTAACTTGTAAATAAATTAGTTATCCTTAATATGGGATATTTAGTACTATGGGCAAGACAATCGGAGATAAAGTTAAGAAAGTTAAATCCAACTCCAATTCATATGCCGGTACTTATCAAATAAATTGTTTAAAATATAAAAGAATTTATGTCGGACAGACATCGTGAGATCTAAAGGCCTGCATCTACGAATATAAAAGAGATTCACGTTTCAACAACAGTTCAAACACTTTCGTAAAATATAGGAACAAAATTGGCCGTAATTTTCATTTTGATAATATTAACCTAATTAAAAAAAGGACATAATTCATTACGAAGAAGGTACTTTGAGATCCTACTAATAACAATCTTGCCAGCTATAAACAGACGTCAAAAACATTTTATTACATCACGAAACTTTATTGATTCCATTCTTAATAAAACAACATGCATATATATACTATAGAATTACTAGAATTATTCTATAGTATTATTAAACA
>OZ038481.1:105972093-105989593 GCA_964036315.1 Acanthosepion esculentum
GTATTATAAATGTATATATGTATGTATAAAGGACATTTAATGTTCAATATTATATTCTAACTTATAAAGCGCTTCTTTAGCCCTTTTCAATCTTTGTTTTTGATGTTTTCCTCATATATATATATATATATATATATATATATATATATATATATATATATATATATATAATATAGGTATCATATAGGTAATGATTATTTGGTAATCCGTTTGGATAATTCCAAAGAGGATATAATCCAGAGAGATGAATGTAAAGACAGAGCAAAGAATAATTATTATTAAGAAAAAGACAACTGATATGGTAGTTATAATTTATTTCCCTGCAATTGAGATTTCGATCCTATTTAATCAAACAGTCCATTCTCATACAAAGAAATGTATAACTAACTTTTCCAGTCAGCAAAATTTTTTTTTATATTATTAATATATAATTCATGTACATATTTGTTTAAGGAGGTAGGTTTAAATTGGAAGAATGGGCAGATGAAAAATGATAAGTATTTAGAAGGTATACGATGAGAGAAGGGAAGGTGAAGGATAACTAAATACAATTTTGAGTGGAAAAACAGAACAGCGATATTTACATCCATCTGTATAAAGAGATATATGGGGGAGTAGACATGTTGACCTATTTATCAATTTTATGTGCAGGAATGTAGAAAAAGAAATTAGACAAAGATAACGAAAGAAAGGAATATATAGAAAAAAGAGAAATAAAACAGAATAGAAATAGATTAAAATAGGAAGAAAAGGCGATGAAAGGATATGATTTTCCATTTCGCTTATGGGTGGAGCCGTTTTCCACGAAATCTCAATAATATTTAGACAGTGCTGTTTGATGTTTTAGAGATTTGCCATGGAACGAATGGAGATGGTTATACAGACGCTGTGTTCATTTTCCTGCAGATATTCCACTATAAACCTTTTTCAGGTTCATATTTTCCTTGGGGAAGATCGTGGCTTCATACACCACATTTTCGGTCATATCATTCCTCCCACTGGACATTCGCTTTTTACCTTGCAATTACACGAAGGTTTATTCCTTTGTAATCGACTACTATAAAATTTCTGAAGAACACTATTATTGTAAGCATTTATAATTTTTCCACATTATTCACACATGAGTAACTAATTTTCAAATCTTTTGAATACATTTTTTTCTTCAGTGGATTACTATTGCTAAAATGTTCATCTATTAAGTTTGAGAAAAAAATTGCCAGTATTAATATTGGACATATAATTTTCCTTTTCCTATACTTGGATTTATTGTATATATATATATATATATATATATATATATATATATATATATATATATATATATATATATCGATTCAATTTAAATAGAAAACAGACAACATTAAGAGTCCAATGGCTATATTTCCCCAAGTAAATGGTTTTTCCTCGTGAAAAAAAAGTTTTCAATTTACATATAGTTTTAAATACATTTGAGAGATAGTTTTAACTTGATGTAAGGTGACATAGAGAGATGGTGGAGTATGAGAGACATGGTCGAAATTAGAGAGGGAAAGAAGAGTTAGGAATAATTTTAAATATATTTTTATTAAGATATTTTAGAGTAAGAGCAGACATAGACCTATTTAATAAGTCATCTGACAGGAAACGGATTAAAGAGAAAAAAGAGAAGTAAAGATGAAAGAAGGCAGAAGTGGAAGTAGTGGTTTGAGAAATAAAGGGAAATAGTTTGTAAAGAATACAAGAAAATGAAGAGGAAATGCAAATTAAAGTATATGGGTATATTGTATTTAATCTGAAAAAAAAAACAGATTAATATATTTGGCAGCTAACGTTTGACATTAATTTAATCATGTACATTTTTTGAACAAAATAAGCTAGGAAATAATATAGTGTGAATATAATATAAATAAACAATATTAATATCATTAACATAATTAATATTATGAATAAACATTAATGAGTGAAAATGTTGTTAATTAAAATCTAAAGTTTCAAATTTTACATTTTGAATCTTAAAAAAATGAAACTGTAAATTATTTCGAAATGGAATAATATTTAAAAGTAATAATAGTTTTATTTTTAATATTGTAATAATGATAAAAAAGAAATATAATAATAATAATAATAATAATAATAATAATAATAATAATAATAATAATAATAATACAGAATTACCTATAAGAGGAATAATGATTGTAATAATAATCGTAGTAATAATAATAATAATAATAATAATAATAATAATAATAATAATAATAATAAGAAGAAGAAGAAGAAGAAGAAGAAGAAGAAGAAGAAGAAGAAGAAATCATACTAATGAGAAAAATAACATTCGATTCATAATCAGGAAATCGTATCATTAGATAAGTTGTAACTTATTTAACCATATATATATATATATATATATATATATATATATATATATATATATATATATATATATATATACAAACATATACAAATATATATATATGTCCATATACATATCTACGCACATACATATGTTTATACACCCACCCACACACACACATATATATATATATATACATATCTATCTCTATATATATACACATATCTATCTATATATACATATACACATATATATATATACACAAAGATATATATGCATACATTCCTACATACATACACACATACGTACATGCATATCTTTTTATCTATCTCCGTATCTATATATATATATATATAATATATATATATATATATATATAAATATATATATGTATATACACAGACAAACACACATATACCCATAGATACATATCTTTACATACATACATATATGTACATATACATATATACACACACATATATATCTACATGTATGTACAAGCACATATAATCACATGTATACACAACCATATATCAATGGATTCTTTGGATTCTGCAGAAGCTTCGGATCTGGTCGGACTATTTCTTTGGTATAATTTACATGCCTTTGATTGTTTGGATTCTGATAGTGTAGGATTATATAGGGACGATGGATTATTAGTGCTTAAAAACTCCACTAAAATTAAGGTAGACCATATTAGAAAAATGATTCATAAGGTATTTAAGGATTTAGGTCTCAGGACAATAGTTACCACTAATATTAAACAAGTAGATTTCCTAGACGTTAACCTGGACCTTGCCAGCAACACTTTCCAACCATATGTAAAGATTAATTCCAATCCAATATACGTGCATCGAAATTCCAACCACCTCGCTTCAATCATCAAACACATACCCTCCTCCATTGAATTTAGGATCAGTAATAACTCTTCGAACAAAGATGTTTTTATTAAACATCGGTGTTTTTACTCTGCACTCAAATATAGTGGATACAAAGACACTACTATTCAATATAAAAGCCCTGTTAATAGCAACCATAAGAAAAAGAGATCTAGAAAAATTATATGATTTACTCCCCCTTTTAATATTATGGTTAAAACTAAATTGGGGCGCATGTTTGTAAACCTCATAAAAAACATTTCCCCAAATCTGAAACTAACTCACTTAGTAAAATATTTAACCCCAATACTCTTAAGTTAAGCTATAGTGTGCAGATAACCTAGAGAAAATAATTTAAAAAAAATAACAACAGAGTCTTCAACAAGTTTATGGACTTGGAAGGCTTGATAACCCACCAGATTGCAAGCAGCAATATAAGCATAAAGACACAAATAATAAATTATGTAATTGTAGGAATCCTAATAATTGTCCACTAAAAAATAATTGTTTGACCAGCTCTGTAGTTTATCTTAATACAATATCAACACTGAAAAATCCAAATATAAAGAAATTCTACATTGGTAGCACCATGAGACCATTCGAGGAACGTTGGCGGGCTCATATGCAATATTTTAATAACATTAACTATAAGTATATGACTTCATTATCCAAATACTTTTGGACTCTAAAAGAAAAAAAGAAAACACCTAAGGTTAAACGGAAATTGATTAGGAAAGCCTGGACATGTAACTCCCTATACGCCCCGTGTTACCTATGCCTTAAAGAAAAAATTGAAATAATTAGATTTAAAAATAAGACTGATCTTTTAAATCAAAGATATGAACTAACAGTTAACTGTAAACACCGTTGTAAGTTTAACTTAGTATATAGATCATATACTTTCAATGCTGATGATAAGTTAAATTCAATAGCATGAGGATCACCTGGCCGATATGAAGGTGTATTGTGTACTTACAAAGTGTTATACGTACCTGTATTTGTATGTATATATTTGTATGTATATGTGTTTGTATTGTTGGATGTGTATAGGAGTATATATATGTTAATAGCTTGTTTAGGGAATTCTAAGGGCACACCTAAATATATATATATGTAAGTACGCGGAAATTTTTAAAAGGATGTATGGTGATACTGTTACGTGAGATTGCCCGTGCGTGTCGATACACGTATGCCTGTGTAGATGACTGCAGATGTGGAAGAACGTGTGTATATGAAATATACATGGATGTGTTTACGATGTATGATAGAGCAAGATCCCTGGTGTTGCATTTAAATATCACTCCATATTGACTTAAGGCTAGATTTTGTGTAGGAGAAATTACCAATATGGCAATGATCGCGGATTGAAATCATGAATGGGGTTCAGGCCGATGGGGATGTCGCCTTGATGGTCAATTAAAAGTAAAGGTAAACTTATAATAGGAAAAAAAAATTAGTGTTTTAAGGTAAATTCTATGAATATTTTTCTAATCGACTATTTCATACCAAAGTTGTTTTTTTTTTTTTTTTTTTTTCAAAACCTTAACTGACATATAGTTGGATTCCGTAGACCGTTTAAAATTATGATATTTATGAACTCTCAAAGTAAAGCAAAAGACAGCGTCTATTTCAAAAAGAAAACTAATAACACTTTATCATAACTTCTTTCTCTTTCTTTCACTTTGTGCCTTTTTGACCTATCCCCCTCCCACAACTTCCGTTAACAGACTTGTGGTGTCAATGCCTGGTTTTCCTCTAAGAGATTGGGGTTGACAGAATGGGGGTGTTACATATGACTCGGTCGTACCTCCCTACCCCGTCACTCCCCCTTCACTCACTCACTCCCCCACCCAGTTAGTTTACTTATTGCTGCCAGTCATGAATGGGTGGGCTTGTTTTCATTTCTAGTTTCGGCCGCTGGAGATGGGGTCCGATGACCCACTGTCCTTTGGCGGGGATGTGGTGAGGCGTTTTATTGTGTGTAACCCCGGGGTGATTTGTTTGAAATATATATATATATATATATATATATATATATATATATATATATATATATATGTATATATATATATATATATATATATATATATATATATATATATATATATATATATATATATATATACATATATATATATATGTGTGTGTGTGTGTGTGTGTGTGTGTGTGTGTGTTTGTGCTTATATATGTGTGTATATATGTATGTGTGGGTATGTATATACGTTTGCATTTTTAAATAGGTTTAATTTACGTTGGTTTGATTTTTCATGTATATGCGTATAAATGTAAATGTCTGTTTATATGTTTGATTTATATACATATGTGTATGTGTACGTAGGTATGTGTATGTAAATACGTATCTGTATGGGTATGTATCTATGTATTTGTATATATGTGCATGAGGTTCAGGCCGAAGGTGATGTCACCTTGATAATCAATTACAACTAGAAGTAAATTTATATTTGAGAATAAAATTTGTAGTGTATTAATGTAAATTCTATGACTATTTCTCTAATCAACTATTTCATACCGGATTTTTGGTAATAAAGGTTTTTTTTCTCTTTTTTTTCTTAAAACTCTAACTAACATTTAATTAAATTCCTTGAACCGTTTAAACATTCACTTTTGTATCCTCTCAACCGTCATGTTCAAATAGTTATCACACGACGCCCAGTAATAGCATTTGGACAATTGATGAATCCACCGACATGGAATCCAGCCTCACCACTCAAGGTGATGTTTTCCGAGAATTCAGTTCGATCTTTATGCCGACCTAGCATTAAATCTCCATATCCCATGCTGCCGTCATAGGCTTCAGGTCTTAGCTTCTGTACGTAAATATAAAATCCCTATTAGTGTTGTCTGTTTAAAAAATGTTTTCTTCGTGACTTCAGTGATACTAAAACTTCTATAAGCATTTCTAATGTCTAGTTACTTTCCACCCACGCTCTGTGTGGGAGTGTGTGTGTGTGTGTGTGTGTGTGTGTATATACATACATACATACATATATATATATATATATATATATATATATATATATATATATATATATATATATATATGCAAAATATCTTTATTCAAACAGGTTCCAATGAATAATATGAACATATTTTGTCTTCATATTTTTATACTGCTTCTTTGTATTTGTCTAATCAGTTTGTTGATGTCAATAAAATATTCATCAAGAAATTTCTTGACGCCATCTATATCAAATTCAAGCAACTAACACTCAGCAAAAATTTATTACGAATATAGCAAAAACTATAATTATATAAATTTTAATGCTATTTTACATTTCCAACATACTCCTGTCAGCTCCTTTAAAACTAAAGTGCTATTTTTGCAAAAAATGCCATATCTGCAATGCATAAATTTAAAGTTTTTAAATAATTACAGAACGTGTTCGCGCGTTTTTTTTACATCACCATCAGAACAGAAAGCAGATTTTTTCACAGTTTGTCCTTGTAATTTACCCCTGAAGAGAATCTTGGAAAAGATCGAAAGTACTCGTGTTAAGAAAAACTACGACGCCTTCCTTGATGGATTTCATCATAAGATGAAGTCTCATTATGAGACTCGACTCGAAAAAAAAATATATAAAGAAATAAAAAATAGCTGGCCCAGATAAAATTCCAGTTGTTGTCCTTAAGAATATCAACATAGAATTAACCCAGATCCTAGCGAAGCTATTCAACCTCTGCCTGAAGGAGAAATATTTCCCAGGTCTGTGGGAGATATAATGCGTATGCTCAGTCTTCAAGAACGCGGGAGATCGATCCTACCTGTCCCAGTATATACCCATAACTCTCTTCATTATCTTCAGTAAGTTTTATGAGGCTTTAATGAAACGAATGTCGTCGAGCACCTATAAAGGAAAAAACTACTGTGCAACGAGCACTATCGGTTTCGATCAGCCGATCCACTGCTGGCGTCCTAACTACCATTAACCACATTCGTAGTGAGGCCCTCGACAACACACAGACTTCGATTAACATAGCATTAGATATTTCGAAGCAATTAGACAAGGTATGACTGAGTTTTGCTACACAAGATCTTTAACCATGGAATCACTGGAAGAGTTTTCTCAATTATAACATCATTGCTAACAGGTAAATCCCATAAGATAGTAATTAACGGACAGTCCAACGAGGCCCTGGAGTTCAACGCAGGCATCTCACGTGGGTCACTTCACGGAACAACCCTATTGCTGATTTACATAAATGATGTGCCTAAGAATATTTTGAAATCATTAGTAAACATCCAAGCCGATGATAAGACGATATACGAGCGCACCTCTAAAAATATTGACGATCAGATAATTGGCAACTGACCTCTTATTTGGTCTAGCATTAATCTCCAACTGGATAAATACTGGCTGGTTAAATTCAATTCCCCCCAACCAAACTAGATGCATTCCATCAACGCCGATTAGATGCTGAAATACCGTCAGTCACGGTGGACGAATGTTCTTCCCGGAAGCACCGTGCACTGACAAACTATTAAACCGCAAATGCACAACTGAACTCAAGTGAAACTCGGATGTATGTTCCATCGCTAAAGATGCAGGTACAATGATCGGCTCCATGTACCGCTCCAGTAAGTACCTGACTCTTCAGGAAATACTCTACATTTATAAGACCGTCCTAGGCATAACGATAAACTGCATCCGCGTCCTGGGTAAGACGATAAATTACGTCCAACAGCAAGGCCTCTGATCATGATTTTTTGAGGAGCGTGGAACCACCTCTTAATGGCTGTTCCCATGTTCCCTCTGACCCAGGGTGCTAGCACCTGTTAGACTCTCAGCTATCAGTTAAAATGTAACCCACAGACGGGTGTCAAAACACTACGAAAGTGTAAAAATGTTTTAATACCAGAAATACGTTGTAAACAAAATTATCACCAGTAATAAATTTTTGAAGATAATTATTCCCAGCAATACATTATTACCAGCAATAAAAATTTTGTCGGCATGAAATAACCCACAGAGATTGATATGCCGTAAAGCAAAAAAAAAAACTAATACATTTATAAGAACGAGATAATGTCGAAAATAGGGAACTGTTACCATATTTATGCGGAAGATGACCAGTCCTCACGTTCCAGTGTCAATAGTGTCCAAAAACGTCTCCAAGTCCTCATTGGAAAAGAATTATTTTCCCCCTCCAACCTCTCTCTCACAGACGGTATGTGACGAGTCTTTCACTGATCTATCGCTATTTCCATAGAAAATGTTCGGACGAACTATTTTCCTTGGTTGTGCCAGGTCAACCATTCACGGTCAGTCTCTACCATATATATATTTGAACTATATTGTGTCTATTTACTTTTATACTGTTAATTTCCAGTAGTTTAATTTCTTACTTTCTACTTTTTACAGTAAATTTCACCCAGTAAAAAGGTAGTTTATATGCATAGGAGGGGAAGATAACGGCTAACTCTAGACTTGATCATGTTAAGTTGTAGGGATCGGGAAAACATCCTCTTGGGAGTCTGTTCTACACGGTTGTATTTCCAGGGAAATAGTAGCAAACGACCAACGTTCGCTTTATATTCAATGGCCACAAGTAAGTTCCATTGAAACAATTTCTTCCCCGGAAATATTACCGTGTAGAACAGACTCCCAAGAGGATGTTTTTTCCCTTCTCTACAACTTAACATGATCAAGTCTAGAGTTAGCCGTTATCTTCCCCTCCTATGCATATAAACTACCGTTTACACACACACACACACACACACACACACACACACACACACACACATATATATATATATATATATATATATATATATATATATATATATATATATATATATATATATATATATATATATATGTCATCAGTTTTGGAAATTGGAACTCTGATAATGCATACACAGGTTGAGTAGCCATCACCCGAAATTTCAAAATCCACAAGCTTTTCAGGTGCTGACATATCTTGTCACAAATGGAAAATTGCACAAACAATTTGATGGTTCATAAGTTGTGTGCAGCAGTTGTAAGTGTCCTCGTCTGCTGTGGGTGCGCGTCCTACGGTCCAGCTACTTAGCTTACGTTGGCGCCTGTTCTTTTTGTTAGCGATAATCACAGCCACACCTTCGTTCGTGGTTTACTTACCAGCTGTTTCAGTGAATATATTACTTACCAGTAAAGATAGTACTTACAAGGTGATCGGTAAAATATTATTTAACAACCTCAAAATATCCTACAGATACCCATATGAGTAGTGAAATAAAACAAAGTGAAAGCATTTATGTTTATCAATATTTTCTACACGTATAGAAAATACAAAAAAGTCATTTGTACGTGAAATCTTAATTTCACAACTTGAAAAATGAGTGTGAGTAGATTATGAGTAGTGTAATTATATGTATCTCTATGTATACAAAATGTATTAAATTTTATATAAACTATTTACATGGTATAGTTTATTTATATACAATTTCCTTCAGGTTATGTATATATGGTTTGCAATGAAATATTCTGTTTATTCTTTGATTCAATTCCCAAGATGTTCCATTTTATAGATGCTATATACAAATCAAATGCACTGTATTCCAAAGTCCGAAAATCCTGAAAACTGATGCGCCTCCTGTCCCAAGAATTTCGGATAAAGTATTCTTAACCAGTATCAGATTTCGTTAAACCCATCATCAAAAGTTTAATATCCACTATTCCTAATTACCCCAATTTCCTTCTCGGGTAACCCCATTTAATTGAATCTGTTACACTTAATTGACCAAGCCTCTTGTTGCTAGACGTGTGTGAAGTAAGAAGTTGTATTTGTGGGGGTTGTATATTACAAACTCCACAGCCAGATCACTGCTCTTCAAATAGTACTAACCTGGTGTGAAATATCTAATGCCCGATTCTCATTACTAGATTTCCCACAACGACTGGGGGTAGACGATGTTATCTATCTGATCTTTTATCTAAGTAATTTAATTTTCTAGAATAGTCCTGACGTGGACGCAAGTTCTTCATAACCCTAAGGAAAAATATGTTTGATAAGTGTAGTCTTAATACTGCAATCGATTTTATTATAATAGGGGGATATTCAGGCTAATAATAATTCAAACTTAGTAGATAATATACCGTCAGTTCCCTATGTAAGCTCCTCTCAAGTTTTCCTTCTCTACCTGTTGGGGTGTAACGATAATGAAAAGAGGAGGGTTTGCCATACGTTTATTCGTAAAGTAATCATCTCCTCTCACTGCTGATAACGTACGGTCCAATCCATTCATTTTTTTTTTAAATAGGAGTAGATAAATTTACTTATCTCTCAGTCTACACTCCTTCCCCTTCATTTGGACAGAAGTAAAGGTTTATTTGTTGTCTCCTGCTTAAGATTGGGTTCCCGGTTCCTATTTCTGGGGCCTTAATAGCGATTGCTATCACGAATTCTTAGTGATATGATTAGCTAAATTCTTCATACTAACTATTTTTTCTGGTTCTGACTTATAGTTAGGAGCCCGAACCATTGAGTTGCATCTAGAGAGGCTGATCTGATCAACTGTCGCATAATAAATTTAGAGGTGGGCCATAATGGCTTTGCACTGCTTCGTAGAAGTTTTTCTCCCTTTACTAAGACTCCCATCACACGTTCCTTCATCCAAACAAACACGCTTATCAGGTGGGTATCTTGTTGCCTTCACCAAGCTCTATTGCGTTCAAAATGCCTCGAGATAGTCACGTTCGACGGGTCGTCTTAATTATTAAGTAACCAAGAAATGTCAGCGATCGTCCTCTGATTCTGAGTATAATTGTTATTTCTGTTGCCATATTCTTTGGGATTTCATTGTTGTTTACTCGCTCCGTAACTAATTTTCCTAGCTTTCAGGAATAGAACATAGAGTATATATGCAACATCGTAAAATTCATACTCACCCATAACAATTTTGGGTTCAACGGCGACCTTTGTTTTTTAGATCACAGACAGCGCGATGTGGAAAATGGCCCCCAGATATGCGAACTTATTTATGGATGACCTGGAGCCCAAAAATATTTCGTACTTGCTACCGAGTATTTATCATAGATACATAGTCGATATGGTCATCATATGAACAAAGGGGCAGAAGAGTGTCCATAACTTCAGATATTACATCTAAGACTTTCACACCACCATCAAATACACAATAGAATATTCAGCAACTTCCATCTCTTTTATGGATATACGTATAAATCTTAACAGCAACCGCATCTCCACATCATTACTCACGAGACACACAGACAGTTATTGTTAGTTAAATTTTAACAGCTACCACTCTAGCAACCGAAGAAAGATCAATAATCTCTCGTCAGTGTTTACGCATCTGTTCTGACCCTGGGGATTACAGAAATCAAATAGGGCATCTAATCAATCACTTTCTCAATGGAAACTATCTTCTCAATACGATGAAAAAAATATATCTCGAAAGATTCCAAACACAATAGAGATTATCTTATAAGCTACAAAACAAATAATATCTTACGGCCATTGAAACACCGAAGATCACCGAAGTTAAGCAAGGTTGAACCGAGTCAGTTCACAGATGGGTGACCGCTTGGGAATACCAGGTGCTGTAAGTTTGAATGTGCGGGTGGTGTAATTGATAATAGCTCGGGATTGTTAATCGGATAGCTAAGTTCCAGTTCCCTTTGCGTTCGTTATATTCACTTACGCGCAAATACCCTTGCTAATCCACGTCTCACCCTTTCCAGTTATGGATCAATTTGTACGACTTGTATCACTAATCTATTATTATCTCCGAACAAAAATACTTAAAATCTAAAAATATTACCTGGCTTTAAATAACCTGGTTAGAAAATAAAAAGAAATCAATAAAAAAAAAAAACAGACAAATTCCGGAATCCCCACTAATTTTAATTTTAACATTTACAATCTCAAAACCATATTTACAACATGATTTACAGGACCTAAATCTAGACCCCGTAATTAATAAGGTATTTAGTGAAATCCGACTTAACGCTATGGGAAAACCTCCAAACCTACAGTCACCCATCTAGACTACCCCAGTCATCCATTTACCAAAGCAGCGTAATGTGTAATAAATTCCGATGCAATGATTGTAATTATATTACCATGGATAGTGTTTTTATCACACCTACAATAATATAATACGACGTACTACCTTGACATATGACAGTTTAAATATAATATGATTACTTTTTTGCAACACATCCAACGAAGGAAAATATATCGGTGAAACTGGTACAGAATTGCCACTTCGATTTAAGAGCCACAAGAAAACTATCATACATAGCAATATTATTTTGATTTTAGCTCTACATTAAGACAAACCGGACCATATAATCGAAAACTTTCACCTTCATTATTTTGCTAGTTAAAATTTATTTTTAAATAAATTCATACATTATAGGTTTAAATAGAGATGGAGGCATATTCAATGAACTCATTTCCACAAAATACTATCTAAAACCGTTTTATAAGCGTAACCGTGACATGATAAAAAGACAAAAATACTAGACAAGTACACAAAGTCAGACACTTTCGCACACACATTTTAAACGCATTAATAAAATAAATAAAGTTTCGATCTCATCAGAGAAGGCAGACTAGGGAATCATAAAAAATGATATTATATGTGCTAGATAGGTTAAAATTATAGGCGAACTGAAAAGACCCCATACGCTCTATTCTTGTGTCATTCCTATCTTAATTTATACAATAACTTAATAAAAATACATAAATAAATCTACGATTGCTATCTTCATGCTACTTTTTGTTGAGAAGAAATAAAAGTGCATCCGAAAATTCTGTTTTTTAACATATTTCCCTTGATTTTATTTCTCTAATGTTTTTGTTGTTGTTATTATAATAATAATAATAATAATAATAATAATAATAATAATAATAATCATCATCATCATTATAATTATTATTATTATTATTATTATTATTATTATTATTTTTATTTCCTTTGATATCTGGCGTTTACACATTTCTTTCCAGGTCCCGCCCAGGGACCTAAGGTTAGAAATGGCATCATGACACTTTCCACTGCAAAAAAAAAAAATAAAATAATAATTACATAGATAAAGCCCTTCGTAAAGTGTGGGCTGTACTTGTCAGAACAATTTTTTGTATCTCTTTGAGGCATGGACTTCCAGGAATCCCTTCAATCAGCCTACTGGAATCTTTTCCAACCAGTCCAAGGGCTGCAACTACAACAGGAATTGTTGATGTACCCATGTGCCACATTTTTGAGATTTCTATTTCAAGGTCCTTGTATTTTGACAGTTTTTCGAATATCTTCAAAGACACATTGCAGTCTGCAGGGACTGCCATATCAATAAGGAGGCACTTATTTTGTTTGTGGTCTTTAATAACAATGTCTGGGCGGTTGGCTTTGATTGTTCTGTCAGTGTGTATTATTATTATTATTATTATTATTATTATTATTATTATTATTATTATTATTATTATTATTATTATTATTATTATTAACCAAAATGAATGACGTAGCTCTACATCCTTTCTCTCATTAAAAGACAGGCAGCTTTTGTACAAGGACTTATAATTTTTAGTGGATTTATATATTTTTTATAGTTGAATTTAACGAAAATACATCACTATAAGACAAACATTCTGCTGAAATATTGTTTGACATTGTCAAACATATCGCTTCTTTTCTTTTCTTTTTTCTTAAATCACGCTCTTTTCTTAACAATTAATTTCCCTATTATCATTATTATTCTGTTTTTTTTTTCGAATATCTCTCATCGACCTACTCCTACTTTACCTCCCCACCACAAATCTATCGGAGACAGATATTCTCTAGGTAGAGATAGTGTGAACATAGAAATCAATACTGCATGGTGGCTATCAGTTTTCAGGCCTTAAGACATCTCATGTTTTTACATATATATATATATATATATATATATATATATATATATATATATATATATATATATATATATATATATATGTATATGTGTGTTTGTGTGTGTGTTCTAAAGTTGATATTGTGTTCTTTTAAAAAATACTAAATACCCAGGACAAATACTATCAATTTTCTTTTTATTTTGTCTGATAAACGTTACTTAAGAATAAATAAAAGGCAAAGAAAAGAATACCGGGAAAATGATAGACACAGACTATAGCATATTATAAGATTTCATACTGGAAAAGGTCACAACGAGAGCGGAGAAAAGAGGGTTTCGTTTTGAAACAGCGCCTGTTGAAAATATAAGTATCAAATAAAATATTTGTCATTTAATATTTTTGAAATGTTACTGGAATTACTGTCATTAGTTACACCGGACATAGGAAATAAGGTTCAGGAATCTTAGGTTTTTACAGCAGTTCCTCTTTTAGTATCTGTCCATATTTCTGAGATGTGGTATTATGTACACTATTTACATTATTCGGACTATAGTCCTCATCTTTGTAGCCATATTTATTAAAACGTTTCGGCCGTTGTATACTCCGACCTTCTTCAGGTGTTTGGAATGTTGAACTGAACCCTTTATTTCGCTCAAGGATACATGGCACAGTGGATAAAGACGTTGGTTAGATCCAGTAACAGGACTCAATGAATGTGCGTTCAATACCCAGTTAAGACAGTGGAGAAATTGCAGAGGGGAATTAACAGGAGATAACTGATAACTGACATCATTAAATATGGCACGTGGAATTAGAACATTCTACCCCAGTGAGCGAAATAAAGGTTTCAGTTCGACAATTCAAACACCTGAAGAAAGCCGTAGCGTACAACGGCTGAAACGTTGTAATACATATGGCGACAAAGATGAGGGCAATAGTCCGAATAATGTAAATAGTCTCTCTTTCATAGTAAGACAGCCTACTCAAATTTAGGGGTCTGTTACATATCCAAAGATCCAATTGATCCTTCAAATGGATGGTGGACAACACATTTTGAATGAGATAATTGATCTTTCTAGTTTGCACTTCGGTGGCAAATTAATAGCAATCCCACAATACATTTTTTGCATTGCTTAATACTGCCAGAATCGATCAAATGAATTTGACAATTTTAGCTTTTCCAGAGCGAGGGATTATTTAGTCAAGTGCCTATAAAAATAGTATTCAAAATATAATAGGAGAAATGAAGGGATATTTCATCGATTTAATCACATTTGAAGAAATATAAATCAATCACAAATGATATCGGAGCGCCTCGTTATTCCGTCCATGTTATCATGGCAGACGGAAAATATTTTGTGACCTTCCGCTTCCTCCGCTGCGTCACTGACCTTTTTTCTATGCGATGTAACGAGTTTATTTAGATTTAATGATGGACTACATTTTTCTTAGATGTTTGATCATTGAGACATCAAAATACTCCTTTTGCATAATACATAACGCTGTTCGTAAATCTTAGCAACTCAATATTTAATGATTAGCTATAAGAAATTATGAACTTTGCGTCTGTTGCAACAACCCTCTTACGATAAAATTTGTCACATTTCGCCGCCCTCTATTGTGTGGGGGTGGAGGTAAAAAAAAGAGGATAGTCCATACTGTGGCTAGCATACCTGAACATGGGTTCTGTATTAAGTTACAGCCCATTTTTTGTCTGCCAACTAGACGCTAGTTGGAAGCTCCTGTGTGAGGGCGAGTGTCCTATCCTGATACTAAGGATTTTGGAACATTTTGACCGTGTCTATCCAGACTAAAAATAGCCAATGACCACATTACCCTCTAATGCCGCATGGTCTTGCGTATTACGCTCGTTACATCGTTCCTATTTCAAAACCTATCAAATGCCATATTTCGTAGGAACCTACTGCCAGCTATTCGTCATTGTAATGACAATAAAATTATAAAGAGAATATTACTGTGAAAATATTCTGATCTGAAACTAATGTTTCTCATCGCGTATGCGTTTATTCAAAATGTGTAATTTTGTATTTCTTTCTGCCATGCAATCAGATTAGCATCCCTATTTAGTTTTTCTGAGAATTTTCCCTCGCCTGGTATAAAGGATTCTCTGCAGGATACCCTGCATATTTTCAATCATGTAATTGTCAGCAAAAAAACTGGTCATTTAATCAAAACTTGTTTTTTTTCTAAACTTATTGCATTACAAACTTCATTTCTTTTTTACTTCACCTAAGTTATGGAACATTGCTATGCATAATAAATCAACCTTCTAAAGGCGTTCGGCTATTTTTTCACCATGGCTCAGATGTGTGTTGTTGAAATCTTACCGCTATTTTCACTACCTATTTGCCTATCCCAAACAATCATGCAGAATCAGATTTCTCGACATCCAAATCTGTAAGGACACTTCCCATCAATTACCAATCAGTATTTGTCACATTGATCATAACTTAGCGGCGTTATGGAAAAAATCGATTCACATATGATATAAAAATTATTTCGAATTTTCTGACGGACACCATTTAAATTAGCTTGATCGATCACTCACTGATGTTTTGCTACTTGAATTAGGACTGGAGAGCATTTGAGTTTTCTAAAATACACATAATTGTGAAAGAGGAAATTAAAGATCTTACTTGATACTGAAAAGAAATCGGCGAAATAAACCATGCCTTAAATTTGACCCGCAATGCATTAGGTCCTGCATTTTCGATTCATCTTTTGTTTATATAGGCGTGTAAACTAAGATATATCAAATGTTTCTAGCTGTAAATTTTATTTATTTATGTTTTTTCAATATTGGGAAAATCTTGAGTTTGTATCTTAAACATAATCAGCGATTTTGTTTTATTTTGCAGCTATATAGACTTCATGACATCTTTATAAATGAATGATAATTGCATTTTATTTTGGCAAAATAAATACCGAATAAAAATATTTATTATAAATTCCCAGTTAACAAGGAATGTTATGAAATGCTTCCGACATTTTGTTTTCGGTGGAAGAGTATGAGAATTTGTGGCGATATCACCGTAACGTTTTAATCAATTATTTTACTGACCCTCAAACTATCTGACAACACCTAACATTATCACAAAGTCGGGAAAACACTACGGATTTGAGTAGCGGAAGAAATTAACACTTGTCAAATAAAATCAAAATTTGTTTCTTTTACATAACACTATACAGAGGAGGAAAAGAATTCGTTTTCTTATTCTTTCATTGAGAATCATTCCTTTAGATTATTAATTAACGTTTAAATGTCTTTCTAGAATGTACACATATGCTATTAATCTAATACCACAATGTTACATTATCTTGCAATCTAAAAATATTATCTTACTTTAAATAACCTTCGAAAGATTGATTAACCGAAAAAATAAATCTACCAGTCGATCAGTTTATCAGTCTGGTACGCAAA
>OZ038481.1:105994593-106032093 GCA_964036315.1 Acanthosepion esculentum
GACAAACGGAATATTTTATGAAAAAAGAATGAATATATGGCATTATTAATGCTGGAGAGGCATAAAATCGATCTTACATTTAAACCCCGGATTGATCAACAACTGAAGAATAACAATAAGAAAAAGAAGTGTAATTTGGTTCACACCCTTAATCTGCAGGCAAACACAAAAATAAGAAAATGTTTGTTTTAATCAGGAATTGTTTTCCAAAACCCTCTGAAGTGTCCGGAAACTTTAACAGCAACATTGTGAACTTAGGTTGTACTGGTAATTTAACCAACATCATAAAGAGGCAAATGCAGGGCATTTCAAAACTGATGAACAAACAAGCACTGAATGGTTACGTAATTGTAGAAACAAAACTAAATGTCATCTGCACGGTGCCTGATAGTAAGAGGGCGTGATTTACCAAGCTAATGTTAAAGATAATAGCAGACAAAATAGAGTTTATATCGGATGTACTAAGGATACTTTCAAGAAACGCTGGCGCAACCATGCTTCATCATTTTGGATACACAGACATAGATGCTGTACAAAGCTTGTAGACTATGTTTGGAAGTTAAGAGAAAAAAGAATAACAGCCCATGTGTACAGTGGACTATATTGAGAAGAGCCAAATCTCGTAGGACTAGCAGCTGTAGCTGTAAATTGTGCCAGGAAGAGAAGTTGGCGATTGTGACGCATCCTGATCACGTAGAGTTGTTAAATGAACGATCGGAGATACATCGAAATAGAGAAACGTTAACAAGTACATTCTCGGTCTGTACAAACCCAGGTGAGAGTGAATAAATATTTTTTCTATCCTCCTCCCCTCCTTGACTTCCGGTGACATAATATCATTAAGAAGGAATTTGGAATGTGTGGAAGAGCATAATTTGTCCAGTAACCATATGAGACCTCAAGGTTGCAGAATGGTTAAATATGTTCAGATTTTCATAATGTATATATATATATATATATATATATATATATATATATATATATATATATTATTCAGCACCATCACCTGATAACACACCAGAATGGCTATTTTTGTACGGATTTTATAACATGTTCTTATTTTCGAATAAATAATGATATATATATATATATATATATATATATATATATATATATATATATATATATATATATATATATATATATATAGTTTAATATTTAATACGAATTTAGACAAAATAGTATAAAAAGTATAAATTTCGATAACATATTGCATTTTTAGTATATCATTCCTAACAAAGTTGTTACTGAGAATCATTAGCCTTATCAATTCTGGTGATAAATAGAAAACTTGTATATGTTTATGACAGAATGTAGGTTACTATGTTAAAAATGTAAAAATCAACCACCTATACTTTTAACTCCTAATATATGTGTGTAACTGCTTTTCAAACACGTACATTTAGAAATGAAATCGCGTGCGCCCACTCAAATATCACGTTTGGCAAACACTTCTTGCAGAAAATTCTTCACATTTGTTAGGTAACTTATTACTCGATACATTGGACGATCGATTTTATGTGACGTTGGAAAAAGAGGCGTCGAACAGAGTTCGAATATCGGCTGCCAATTTCGTTCGGAGAGTTAACACCAGTTGTCGAAATCAAAATGCCATCACTGGAATGATTTATGGAGGCGGAGAAATTGAATCCTTCTATAAATAAGCGTTGTTCTTCTCCTGGTAAAGGAAAGAATATACGGTCACATTTATTATCAAACTTAACATATTCCGAATACCACGAACAAAATAAATTGATTCAAAGCTTCCCAGCATATGTTAGAATAGTTTTCTCTATATAGTTTATTACGCCTCCCTGAGATATAAATTTTGCAGAGCTATTCTATCATTAAGACTTAATATTGATTATGTTCCATAATTCGGCGTTTTCTTGTGCTAAGGCTGAGGTGCTGTCAGTAAATAACATAATCTGATGAAATGTTTAGGAATGTGGTCTGATGAAGCTATACTATTAAATAATGATTTTAAGCCTCACTTGCTGTTCGCTCTTCGTCCTTTTCTGTGTGCCATAACATTTTAAGATATCGTTCTCCATTACTTCTTACTCTTTGTTGTTCTTATTAATGTATGTATATTTGCTATCTCTCCTTTCCCTATTACGCCATCTCTTTACATAATTTTGTTTTGTAGGTTACTCACTGCTTTCTTTCACTATAGTCAGAGTGCCAAATTTGCACAACCGTTTTTTCTCAGTTTTCTTAGATATTCCGATTCCAACTTTCTAATTCTAAGTAGCAGTCTCTTTTTTTCCCATTTTCCTCATCATTAAGAAATTGCGTTCATATTATTCTTATCATGCTGCTGTAGACTAACATATTTCCTCAAGTCTTCCTTTCATATCTGAGGAAATTTTCCAGTATTCACTATCATATAGTAGGACTGATATTGCATGGCAATTGGGAACTCTTTTCCTTTTTCTTAATAATTTGCTTAGATTTTGGAAGGCACCATTTGCTATGAAGATTTGACTTCGAGTTTCGCGTCACACTTTCTGACATCTATTTAAACATTTCCAAGTTATTTACATTTTTGTAATTGCTTAATTTTCACATCTACAATTCGTACTTGGGCTGTTCCTGTTGCTGACAGCTATACAATGTATTTTCTTAACATTTATGGTTAATACTATAAATAAATTGGTAAATTGTTGGTTATTTCAAGAATTTGAAAAATTATCTCGCCAAAACTCAATTACCAGACTATAACTAAACATAGAATACTTTAAAAATCGGGCTATGATCATATCATCAATATACCTCAGATATAACTAAATGAATATTCAATCTATGAGTGAACAACACAATTACTCTTGTAGGTAAAACAGTTCAGAGCAGTTTATTCTGGTGACTAATGTTGCACTGAAATTTGTTGTAGTAATATGGGTAGTCAACTTTATGATCCATTGTACAAGCATTTGACAAATGTTTACTTCCAAGATAACAAAGGGAATTATAGACGCGGTTAATTTCTTTGAAATTTTGAATAAGAGATTGCGTAATATGCAAAATAACTAAAGCAATTATATGTACTAGATATACCAAGGATCTTTTTTAAGGAAACATGTATTTTTACATCCCACGTGAAAAATATTGATATAATTAATCTTCAGTCACAAGGCCTCACGCCACAGATGATGAATTCATATCCTATCGTCTGTCTCATTAGTATACACAAAATCGAAAAATAAAACATGTTACCAATATATCTGGTGCTGACGTGAGAATGTGCTATTTTTTAACAACAATACAGAAACATCCTGAATTAACATGACTTGCTCTATTTATACAAGTGCCATATCAAATCAAAAATGGAGTATTTCCAAGCTAAGGGCTGTCAAATTCACCCTTCCAGACTCGAAGGATTTCAAATGCGATTACGCTGCCTTGTAGACTATTTACATTGCTCGGACTAACATCCTCATCTTTGTTGACATATTTATAACAACGCTTCGGCCGTTGTACGTCCGGCCTTTTTCAGGTGGTTGGAATGTCGAACTGAACGTACAACGTCTGAAACGCTGTGATAAATATGGCAACAGAGATGAAGATGTTAGTCCGAGCAATGTAAATAGTTTGTATAATACCTCCTCTCAGAAATATAGACAGACGCTGCTTTGTAGGTTATGAATTATTTTCCACCCTACATCCCCTTTCCCACAGACGAAACGATGCAAACCTGTCGCTAATCTATCTTTGTTTGGTTCCAAGAAAAATGTTCTGATAAGTTACATATCTTAGTTGAAGTAATCCAAAGAATTGCAGCTGACGCACTGTGTACCCAAAGTTGCATTATCCCCATCCACTTCGTATTCCAACTGTAAGTTCTACTTGAGCAGGACCTTCCCAAAACCTACTCATTTGGTTAACATAATCCTTAGAGGATATTTCACCGACCGATCAAATATTAACATCTTCATTTCCAGAGACAACCATATTTTGTTATCCATCCACGTATCTTTAAATTCTACCGTCCATAAAAAATAAATATTCAAGAACTCTCTACCTTGAGAGACTCTTGGGATTTTAATTGGGTAAAAACTGGTGAAAAAGAAAGACAACCTCCCACAATCTGGTTAATATTTCGGAAAGAGTTTCATGGAGAGATGGAGAAATATTCGTCATATCCTTGCAGGCTGTCTTTGTTAGTTTTTTTTTTGTGTACTGCTATATACTAGTGAGCCAACCAAAATGAGCTGACACATTTTATTGTCTACCAATAGAAGGTAACCAATCAGAAGACTTGAAATATTCAATCCGACGTGTATAAAGGCGGCCATTTTGTTTTCTCCGAATATTCACTGCCAACCTCTGATATGGAAGACCTTAAGAATTATTGAACAGCTGCTACTAGATATCGGTGTTGTTTCATTGAACAAATTACTTACGTTGATTTCTACATTCAGACTACGGTGAACATGTATAACATCTTTCTGTATTACCAGCATTTTACGTAGAAATGTCATATGATATACTATTCATTTCATAAATCATTTATTGAAATTTTTCGTTGCTACAGCAAATGGGGTCTTATAATAATACGAGGTTATCATGTTACATAATCTATACTTCAGATTATCTTTCACATTTTAAATATATTTACGGACAAGATGACTTTTGATAGACGACTGACAGACAAAGCTATTCATGTAGTTTTAATAATAATCAATGGAAAATGTAACGGACGCAACAGAAGACACATCAAAATAGCACAGGATCTTACAATATATAAAGAAATGCTGAGAAATTTGTTCACAGACAATCAGAGTTATTTTTATGCAGAAAGAGACCGTGAGAAATATAAACGGGACAGGTGAAAAATCAGGAAGTTTTAATTAAAATTGAAGCTGAATTATAAAGAGACAGGTTGAAATTTCTGCGAAACATAACGAAGAAAGAGAGCTTAGGTTATTTTGAAGTCACATATGAGGTTAACTCTAAAACACTAACAATCAATTAAAGTTACACCACTACTAACCATTGGTATATCATACCCGGTTTTGAAAATACCAAAAACAATATTAAATATAAATCTATATTTGAAATATTTTACATGCAAGCATTTCAAACTTTGTATTTTGAGTTAACATTAATATGAAATAAAAAAAACATATTATTTAGGCAAGAAAATCAGGTACTAAAAATTGTAATTAAAAATAGGAAAACTTGCGTTGTGTAATATATACGCATGGTTATTGTTCTAGGGTTAAAAGCAAGAGCAGCAGAAGGAAGACATGTGTAACCTAATTAACCTAATTGACGTATTTGTATAAATGAAGAGCAGAACAGAGAGAGTGGAGTATTGTACCGACACAAAGAGATCTTAGACCTGGAAATGGTAGGAAATTGTAAAAAGCGATGACTATCAACGTCCTTCAGCGAAAAGTTACATCAAAGAGAAGTCTGTCATCTGTATCAGTCAGTTACGTGCGATGCGTGATACACGATTAGGCGGTCATATATCGTTCGATATATGACTGACCAGGCAGAATTTTTTCCCGAAGTAGGTTGCCATTTCTTTCTTTCAGGCAATAGAAGCTTGTCTGTCCTGATATCTAACCATAGCTGGAGGAGAAGAAGAGGATTCATAAGTTTCCTATAAGCACGTAAGTGAATGTAAGTGATTCGACTGGAATCCGAACTCGGCTCTCCGATTTGTCAAACTTAACCGGCTACCATTACTCCACCGTGCCCCCTTGTCAACTCTATACAACCACTTTCTCATTTGTTTCTTTTTTTCTCCAAGAATTTCTTAACCAGTAACAACTGAGTCATCTGTATACAACGGCTTTCCCAGGTCTTCCAGCGAATGGAGTATGTAGGCTTTAGCGAAGGCTATCGTTATTTTGGCCTCGCGAACTGGCCTTATAAAATCTCAAAGAACTGTAACAAATAAGAAAATCAACATCAGTTGAGGACATTAAACAGAAGTAACAATGAACATGTACATCAGATGTAACTCGAAGAGAGAATACTGATATTATCGACCTGAATCAAGTAAAAATGTCCCATAGATATATTCAACCAAACATAATTCTTACCTAACTTATGTCCTGTAGGTCTTAGCGATAATCATCCTTCTTTGAGTCTTGTGGATGGGTGTTATAGAAGGAAAAACAAAGAAGCCGACCAAATAATAGAAACCACATCACTTATTGACTTTCGACGGCAGCAACAAATAAAGTGGATAGCGTATGTAAATAAAATAATGATTAAAGAAGATGCTGATGTGTCACACTACTTCAAACAGAAGGTTAGGAAGTAAGACTGCCATTACTACTGGAAAGTGTAACCAACATTACTACATTAAGTGTTCTTCCGAAATCTATGTTCACTAAGAACATTTTTAGATAGAAACTTTCATAGATTTTCATAGAAAGATGTCTCTTACAGATCATTCAATAAATGTTGAATGTTTCCTCGTAAGGAAACTGATAATATTATCATTACTATTATCATGCAACTTTGTGTACGTTCGTATTTTTAGATGTATCTGTATGTGAATCTGTGCTTCTAGATCGAGAAAATCGTGGAATGAATCATCGGCTTTGATTCAGATAGTAATCATTACTGCTAAAGATTACGCGAATAAATAATCCTGTCGATACGAGTACTTTGACGATTAAAATTCACATTAATAACGTATTTGATTGAACGTCGCACAATAGGCGAAATCCGCTTGGATAAAATTGCGATTAAGTTAGAAGCTGAATTAAAGCGATTTATAATGTCTTATTTGCAATATCTGGTGAGACGTGAATCTTAATAGCTACGGTAACATTATGAGTAGACATCGATTCTAACAGCATCGTTAAATGAGAGTCCTGTATCCCAATAATAATAATAATAATAATAATAATAATAATGATAACAACAAGGGAGCCAGATATGTGCATTGGAAGATATGCAAGAAGAACAAAATCGAAACCACTAAGATATGATATATGCATCAACTAGACACAGTTACCAAAATAATGACGTAGCTATCTTCTGAGATAAGTCACTTCAAACTGACAGCAAACAAACCTTATAATATCATAAAAAATAAGAAGTTCGAATGTGTATGCTTATTGAAATAGTTGTACCGTCTGAGAGAAAACACCTCCATGATAATTATCTAGAAATTGTCCAAATACAAGGACATTGAGATTAACAGAATGCAGGAAAGGAAGAATGGGACTGTACAAATAGTAATCGGAGCGCTGGGCCTGGTGAGAACAGAAATGTTCAATTTTACTAACAGTGTACCGTGTAACTTGATCATAACAAGTTTCCCAGAAGATCGGCCAACTAGGAACATCACATATACTAAGAAAGGTGCTATCAATTAAATGACAATTCTCCTATAGGGCCTAAGGACCATAGCTTGGACCCGGCTTTACAGACAGAAAGCAGAAAACATAATAATAATAATAATAATAATAATAATAATAATAATAATAATAATAATAATTTGATGGAAGTTGGTCTTCCAGCGAATGGAGTATGTAGGCTTTAGCGAAGGCTATCGGGTCTTGAAGCAGTCACAAAAACCGACCTTACCATTAATACTGACAGGCATATACGAAATAAAAAAACATTGGGATAAAGACGACAAACAAGTTAATACTTATATATATGGGGGTTTAATCAGATAAAATGTACGTTACATTAAACGAAAATCAAGTAAAGTTGTGAAATTGTATACAGAGGTTGGACAAAATAATTGGACCAGTTGCAAATTACACTCCTGTATTTCAAAAACCTATTATATTAAGAACTTTAACTAAAACTTTGTAATTGCAGGTTATATCTACTGTAAATACGTATATTCCTAATGTAATGCTTTTGGCAAATTTATTTTTAGAATTTAGTAAAATGTAAGTTAATGCGTGATCTCTGAGTTCGAAAATAGGCAAATATTTGGAGCTCACATGGCAGGAGCCTCGATCACTAAGGTTACTAATCTGTTTGAATTTTCAAGAGCTGCCATATCAAGAACTATGACGCAATTCAAGAAACAGTGTAAAACCTCTAGCAAGCATAGCAATTCTGAATGGACTTGCAATCTTACTGACAGGAACCGACGTGCATTAAAACGCAATATGGCGAAAAACCACCGGAATACTGCGGCCAAAGTGACTGCTGAGTTGAATAACCATCTGAATAGTCCAGTTTCTACTAAAACTGTTCTTGTGAGCTCCATAAGGCTGGATATCATGGAAGAGCCGCCGTAAGGAAACCTCTTCTCTCCACTCGCAACATTCAGAAGCGGGTGAAGTGGTGCAGGGATCACAATGCCTGGTCTGCAGACTAAAGGAAGCAAGTCATATTCTCTGACGAGTCCAGTTTTTCTATTTTCCCAACTTCAAGGCGAGTTTATGTGTGGAAGCAGCTGAAAGAAGCTTGCAACCCTGACTGTCTTCTTCCAACAGTGAAGCATGGTAGTGGACCAGTGATAGTTTCGGTCGCTATATGATGGAAATATCTTGGTTCAATAGTTGCACTGCGTGGTAGAATCAACAGCGAAGCTTACCTAAACATTTTGGGAGATCATGTTCATCCAATGGCACAGACTTTATCCTCTGATGGTGACTGCATCTTCCAAGAAGATAATGCTCCAATACATACTGCTTCAGTGGTTAAGAATTGGTATGAAGAGCATGAAAGTGAGCTAGAACATATGGAGTGGCCTCGTCCATCTCCAGATACCAATATTATTAAACATTTGTAGTGCATTTTTGAGGGACAATTTAGGAGCCGCTATCCTCCTCCGTCGTGTCTTAAAGAGCTAGAGCAGGTTTTAATGGAAGAATGACTGAAAATTCCTCTGGATGAAGTCAGGAAGCTGTATTATTCCATTCCTAAACGTATGAAAGCTGTACGTGAAGCTAAAGGAGGACCAACTCCATATTAAATAAATTTTCTTTGAATTTAACAAGTGTTTCAATTATTTTGTCCAACCCCAGTATATGCGGCACATTAACATTACAATTATACCTGTAATAACTAGAACCCTGAGGGCGATCCAAAAAGGGCCAGATTAGGACATTACTAAGATCCCTGTTTAAATAGCTACACAGAGGGCATTGTATGAAATTGCTAATCTACTTAGGGAAGTATTATCAATGTAAATATAATATAAGAACTTTACATCACTTAAGTGTGTACTTTGTCCATATTCTGACGTATAAATTGTCTCGGGTATGTAAATATAGTCGTTTGATCAAGTTGACAGCACAGGTTTAGAGATCAGCCATGTGAGTCTGTTTAGTAGGAAGCAGAGAGAATCAGGGGATTCATGGTCATTTTTATGGCCCTTTTAGATCGTTAAATTATGTCAGATAATCTGCTTCCAAAGCAGATAATAATAATATCAGATGCACAACTGTTATGATGCGCAATTCCATTCAGTGAGCTTTATTCCGGTAAGTCTTCTGTAAAAGAAATTCTAAATATTTCCCCGTTAGGTTTTTGGTATTCTATAAGTATTGCCACAAATTTTCAAACCACGGTATTTGTGGGGAATGGTAGCTTACATTTAGTTTTCTTATAGATAATGCTATTGGTCATATACTGATTTCATTTACTCTTTCAAAATTTCTACTCGCAAATAGGGCATGTTTTCTCATTCCTTTACTTGCCAAGTCTTCTGTCTTCTCTGGAGAATTTCGGAACTTCTATTCAACACACATTCCTTACGATATCGATCAAATTCACAAAGCCCTGTGTATTTCTGCACTAAGTGACGCCTGCAATGATTGCTCAAATCCCATGGAACCAGACGAGCGTTTGTTATATCTCTTTTCCCAAAACATGTATAGGCGCATTCAATACAGTACTGAAGTTACGAATGTCGACACGCACCTGAACAGGACCGAGTGATAGTTCAACCAAACACTTTTGTTAACGAAAATGCTGCAAAGAGAAAACTGTCCCAAAAAGAATCAGTGCATTCATAACGATTACTACTTGCTTATGCGAGATTAAAATCAATATCTACATACTTACGCATACCAAAGCATGAATGGAATGGTCGGAATTAAGAGACTTATATTTTTATAAAATAGTATACGTAAAGGGAATATATATATATATATATATATATATATATATATATATATATATATATATATATATATATATATATATATATATATATCTGGTCACGCCTTTTCAAGGATAACTATCTACTAGGTTGGCTAGTCAATCCCTAATTCAGACGCTCGCTCAAGCACATTTGTATTTGTTCCTTCACCCACAGAACCCACCTGCAGTTTATACTAAAACTATGCTGAGCAAACCGTAGTTACAGTTTCTGGGAGAGAGAGTGTTATCTAGCGTCATCATCAATCTGAACAAGGCCAACCAACACAGTCAAACGCTTGGTCAGAATAACTTGTGCCTTCGTCCTAGCACAGCTATCCACGGTTCCCCAAGTGTTCCATCTACACAATTTCATTCACAAGGCTTGGTTCAACCCCTGGTGTTGTTTACAGGCACATTCCAAAGGTGCCGCACGGTGTGATCGTCCAAGTCCAGACCGATAACATCAGGAAGTCTCTTTCCTGACGAATCAACTGTGGTGAGATGCGAACTCGGGTGTTATGGTCAGAGACAAAAGTCTTATTTAATATATATATATATATACATATATATATATATATATATATATATGTATGTATGTATGTATGTATGTGTGTGTGTGTGTGTGTGTGTGTGTGTGTGTGTGTGTGTGTGTACAATTTTGGACATTTCTTTAGCCATTTTCAAGGGGATTTTATTTATGTTGAAAATGGCTAAAATAGAAGCCGAAGGATAATGAAAATTAGCGAATGATTTCTGATATAATAATGATGAGCTCTTCAGTCTCTAAAATGGCAAAAATTCCAGGTTATTCTGGGCTAAGAGTAGTAATCGTATTCGTGTAAAAGAGAAATATGTTAACCTTTGACAGACGTAACTGATAGGCAGAGATTAAGGAGGCTCGCAAATGAGAAAATATAGGAACGAGGCAAAGATTGACCCTTTATGAAATTAGACGAACGTTCTATCAATTTAAAAAAAGAAGAGTGACTTTGTTTCCAAATCAAAATAAAAACGAATCAATGTACAACGAAAAGGAACGTTTTATTGTATCATAATTAATGTGAACGGTTTCTCAATTCACAAAGAAGTGAAATGTAGCAAATCTGAACGAAAAGAAATGTCACGTTACAACCAAGTCGGAAAGTTGTGTCATATTACGACGAAAATTTATCGATTAGTTTTCTTTGGTTTATGAACCCATTTGTAGATTATTTAAAGCCAAAATATATTTTGGTTTGTAGTGGGTCACTAACAGCACCAACTGTTTATATCTATGTAGAAAGCGGATTAGACATTTCTTAACTTTGTTGATCAAAATAAATCAGTTTTTTCAGTGTGATTTATCTTACAACGAACTTGAAACATATGAACTCATATCATGGTGTAAATGTGTCTCAGTTTTCAATAAAATATAACGCCATATCAGATCAGAAGAATAAAGAGTATCGTATGAACTAAAAGCGAAGAGGAACATTGTATCAAATCAGAAGGGAAAAAAAAATTCTATCACAACTAACACATTGTTCTGAATAAGAACAGAGATGAATGTTGTATCAATTCATATCGAATAGGAATCGTGTATTAATTCATCGTTATATAAAATTCCAAAAAAAAAGAGTAATCGTTTATCTATTCCAAACAAAGTAATAGGTTTCGCAACATCCAAACAAAGAAGTATGTATCAATTTGCAACGATGGTGATCTTTTTATCAATGCACAACGAAGAGGAATAACGCACCAATATTGTATCAATTAATATCGAAGAGGATCTTTGAAAGAATTCATAACGGCAGGACATTTTGTATCTATGAAGAATGAAGATGAACGATGCATCAATTTATAACAAAGACGAGCGTTGTGCCAATTCACATCGAAGCCGAATGATGAATCAATTAAGAATCTTGGCCTCCGTTGTATCAATGCGCACCGAATACGAAAGGTCTATCAATTTCTAACAAAGAGATATGTATGAGTCAATTCCCAACGAAGAATAATTTAGTCATGGTCGAAAATGACAAGCTACATTGTAGCATATAAAATTTTAAAAAATTATTTATGAATTAAGAAAGAAGAGGAACTTTATCTGATAAAAACAAAGCTGAACGATAATCATTTCAAAGGGAAAGAGAAAAAAAGTTTATAACAATGATGATGAACAATGCAAAAAATTATAACGTCGTGGAACTTTGCTTCAATTCACACTTGGAACGATTTATCAATTTTCAATTTACAATTAACTGTGCATAAATTTAAATCCAAGAGGTATATCTCATTAGTTCACAACGACGAAAAACAAAGTACTCGTGACACAACTAAGCTTCGCTTAGAAAGAAAGGGAACTTCGACGTGGTGGAATGGCTAGCAAATTAGTCCCGCTATATCAATTACTACTGCGTAGTGAGTTCGATATCGACTGGGTGCCGCATGCTTCATCCACGTCTTAGCTACGCTTAAAAAATCAGCACAACGACGAAGGACATTATATCAATTGACAACAAAATTGTATCCAAATACAAGGAAGATGTTTTTCGTAACAAACTGCAAAGAAGAGGAACGGCGTCGCAAATAACTACAAATAACGTGGTATCAGATCGCAACGTAGGGGAACGTGAGATTAGATCACAAAGAGGGACATGGTATCATATCATAAAGAAGAGGAAGACTGGATCAGATTACAACGAGAATGATCCTGATATCAGAACAGAACGAAAAGGAACACTGGTTCAGACCACAACAAAAAGAAGATGGTATAAGGTCTCAACGAAGAGGAATATTGGATCCTATCACAGTGAAGAAGAACATTGGATCAGATCACAACGAAGAGGAACATGATATCAGATGACAATAAAGAAGTACATGGTATCAGCTGACAACGAAGCGGAACATGGTGTGAGATGACTTTAATTTAAAACGAATTAGAGTTGATAGATTCATCATTCAATCGATTATAAAAAAAATACTGAATTTCATTGTTTCTTACTCTCCAGTAGATGCATCACTTGTAACACTTTTATCGTAACCAGCGATTCAGCTGGAGAGGATAATATTGTAACTGACCTATACATGACTGCCACAGTCTCACTAAGAAAAACACGTTATATCTCATGGATTGTCTGGAAGAGAGTAGAGTCTCTATCTGTATGCGTATGGTACAACACAAGAAGGCTGGATTCAACCACCCAGGTGGAGTGATGCGTTCGTTGTGATTATGTAAATACTAAATAAATATTAATATATTATACTAGCCACTGTCGTTGCTTTCATGGTTCAAGCGGAGTACATATTATTTTCCTTTTGTATCCAGGTAGATTAAATTTGGTACGGGCATTTAATAAAAGTAAAATGGAATTTTTAAACATTTTCTGCACAATATAAGACAATATTCCTCAACAGAAATATTTGGATAGGAAAATCAAAACATCTCAGAATAAAAGAATAGTAATGAAGGACAGTTAACTAATGAAATATACTTTTTTTAAATCAATTTGCAAATTAGTTAAACTTGGAAATTGACATTGCCTAGACGCAGATAATATATTATACACAAAATGGAGCATTTAATGTGTACATTTCTCTTTTTGACTAGGTACACGTCTACTTATCATCTCTCAGTTGCGTCTCTGTCTTTGGGCAATGTGCACTCACAACTGAGGAAAATTATACTGAGAGGTGCCGGCTCTCGGGAACAGCTACCCGAGACCGCGCCTTCTCATTGAACTAGAGAGAAGGATCGGTGCACGCACCGAGGCCAGCGGAACCGACGGTTGCGGGGTTCGGGGAATTTTTGTTCCTTGCCCGGGTGCACGCGCTCGGGCTCCTCAAATTAAACTGAACTTGTGTCCCAACCTGACCTCGTGGGGTGGGTGAGTAAATATCTACTCTTTTTGAGTAATTCCACGTCTACTTATCATCTTTTAGTTGCGTCTCTGTCTTTGGACAGAATACACTCAGGGGCTTCTCTGTCAAAGGACAGAGGAGCAACTGGGAAAATAATACGGAAGATGTGCCCAGCCCTGGGGAACAGATTCTTGAGGCTGCGCCCTCCCATTGCACCAGAGGGAGGGATCGGTGCTCGCACCGAGGCCAGCGCAACCGACGGAAAACCAAGGGAAATTTTTGTTCCTGTCCCGGGCGTACGCGCTCGGGTCCCCACCTATAAATAGACCTAGTGTCGCACCTCGTCCTAATGGGGGGACAGAGTAAATACCATGAGTAAATTACCATGAAGACCATTTATGCAGACCATTTAATCCCAGAATTCATTGAAGAATTAAGCTCCAATTTCATGCAGAAGATAAATAATTTACAACCCTAAATATAGTTAATTCCGAAAAATGCGTTTCCAGGATTCGATTGCACATTTAAGATTCTTCATATTCGCCCTGTATTATTTTTCAGTACATGCAATGGCTAAGCAGTTATTTAGGAACAAAGATGAAAAATACTGATTTTTAAGCTAGCATAATCTGGCAACCTTGAATTTTGTGACAGCATTTCGGAAGATTTCCTAGTCATCGTTTGACATTGATGCCATTAGGCCCGACACGATAAAGAACCAAACTCTTATTCAAATTGACGATAACGTTATAGCACTTGCAGAATGCAATTCTTCAGTCTATAATTTACCAGTACGTGTGATAAAGGAATGAATAGAAAGATGCTCAGAGAGACTCGTTACAACATAGGGGAACTAACAAAACAAGTGCAGGAGCAAAGGGACTGCACTGCGATCATGCAAGCAACCGGCTAGTACAGGGGTTGAACAGAATAATTGGAACAGTTGCAAAATCAATTCCTATATTTCATAGACCTACTATATTAAGAACTTTAACTAAAACTTCGTAATTGCAGGTTATATCTATTGTAAATACGTTTATTTATCTAATTTACTGTCTTATTTATTTTTAGAATTTAGTAAAATTTAAGCTAAATGCGTGACCTCTCCGAGTTCGAAAAAGAGCAAATTGTTGGAGCTCGCATGGCAGGAGCCTCGATCACCCAGGTTATTGAACTGTTTGCTTTTCAAGAGCTACCATACCAAGAACGTTGATGCATATCGAGAAACAGGGGAAGACCTCTAGCAACCGTAGCAATTCGGGCCGGACTTGCAAACCACCTGTCAGGGACTGACGTGCATTGAAACGCAATGTGACAAAAAATCATCGGACAAATGCAGCCAAAGTGACTGCTGAGTTGAATAATAATAATAATAATATATATATAAATATATATATATATATATATATATATATATATAAAATAAATAATGTTGAACACATGGCAATATTGCTCATAAATCAAGCCAGATTGTGGCAGAGAAAATAAAGGAAAATAACTCTAAAAATTACAAATTTCAGTAGTTAGTTTAATATGCATCTTTCACGTTGATATAACTGTAAGTAATACTAATGTGTTGTTGTTTTCAATTTAAAATGACTCAGCATGAAATCGTAGCTTAGATGTGGCACTAGGAGGAAAGCGTAAGGATCGAACTCACTACACAATCGCAGTTGATCTCGCGAGGCAAGCTTCCTGGCCATTGCACCACAATGAAGTACTCGCCGTTTTCTAAGTGTAGCTTTGATGTGGTACAAGACCGAAAGTGTGAGGATCGACCTCACTATTCAATCGTAATTGATCTAGCGAGACAAATTTGCTGACCCTTACGCAAATTTGAGGAAAGCAAATGTTTGTTAATATATATATAATGACCCACATTTAAATCATAATTTGCATAATGATTTCAACGTTTCTTTTTCAATTCTAAATAGTGTATACTCACGCGAGGACATTTGGATCATATCCAAGAACTGTGGTTATGTTGACTTAGTCACCCACAGAGAAAAGCGTGAGGAAATATTGCTCACATAAAAGCGACATCATGTTTGGTTGCTTATTTGACATCGAAATACTTGACAGCGTTTGTTTGGCCCAAATAAATATCAATTTTCTCGATGACGAGAATTTATCGCCAGCCAAGATCAACTCTAATTTACAAGACATCTGGCTGAGGTCGAAAGAAATTGTTAGCCTTGTGTAAATGGGAGTACTTTTTTTTATAAAACAGTTTTTTTTTCCCTTTATCATTGGAGAGTTGCTCAGATAAATATCATAAACTAATTTCTGGAAAGACGAGAATTACATTTCAGCCGATATTTGAAATAAAAATAAAATAAAATTTAAACGTACCCAAGAGCGGAGATCGTTGTTTTTTGCAATCTATTTTCCTCAAATAAATAACTTTAAACAAAATAATGTCACTGATGAAGTGTTGATCTTCGGTTTTATTATCAGGTAAAACAATAAAAGAATCAATTTTAAATCTTATTGGAAGAAACTCGTTTTTCTTTGAAGCCTGATAGATTTTGGAATATAACTCATTTTGAGACGCACAGTGAAGTAACGTATAGCAGTTCGGATAGGAATCGGAGAGCTGAGTTCGAATTCCAGATGAGTACATTACATTCATTTGCGTGCTACTACTCTTGGGAAAGATATGTATCAAACTCTGTTCTCCCAGCTATGGGTAAATAGTAGAACAGACTGTGTTATATTGCCTTGGGTGGAAACGGATCTAGGAGAGTCTGAATTCAAAACTGTATGTAGACTGGCGAATAACCTAGTATGCACCTAAGGATAAGATCGTTCGTATTTACACGATGATCCGGACTACGGTCTATTTCATTATATTCACTTACATACATGTTGGGGAATGTAGGAATGCATTTTGTTTCATTCAGCTATTGATAAATAGAAGAACAGTCTTTGTTAGTTGCCGGTTTAGGAAAAGGAAGACTTTGAATTAAAAACATATTAGGGCCTAATACAAGAAGCGAGGGCGATCGACGCAATCCGTGGTGTTCGATTGTCGGTCAAGAGCATGAAGAGGAGATGGTCACAGCCAAGCCATCTGAAAACACACTGAAAGAACAATGAGGAAGAAGAATGTTTCTTCTGCCCTCGACGATTGAAGTATTTCAGACAAACACCTAGCAGATACGTGAATATAATTTAATTTCAATAAGAGATTTTAATAAGCTTCCGTTTCGCCAGGTCTACCGCCGAGGTGTTAGCGGCCATCATTAAATTAGTCTATCAAGACTTAAACAAGAATGGTGATGCGCAGCTGTGGTTCGCGATATATAAATTGCGTTCGAAATGTTTTCGGTGGTTGGTGTTCCTCACACGCTCAAGGGTTATTGGTTCAAGGGACGAATATTTAACTTAATCCAGTCGTTCTTAACCAAACATATAATTGATTGGGTACACTTCTAGATCATTTCTTACTAACGGTGCGATCCCGCAGGAATCTTTTAACCTATACTTTCTCCGATCTTCATCAATGTCCACTCTGATATCATAAGTTCCGAACTAATAAATATGAAGACGACACAACTATCTACACCTGTTTTAGCAACCAGTTCGACAGACCCGACTAAGTAATACTGGCAACTACTCTCAAAAAGGACCTCCAATCAGTAGTTACAAGGGGCAAGAATTGGCTTGTAAATTTTAACGCATTTATAACAAAACTCCTTTCATTTAATCACGACAGAGAACATTTTCCTCCTTTCATCAGCTTGACTCATGGTAGACTCCAGGAGAGTAATGCTTTGTGTCTTGTTGGGCTCATATTTTCCACGGACATGAAGGATAGCTAATATACAGAGTCAATTGCTACGTCTACTGTTAGGAAATTTTGGTCAATGTGTCGCACCAGAAAGTTTTTATCGCCAGAATCCATATGATACATTTATAAATCTATTATTCACGCGTGCATAGAATAATGTTGCCATATCTGGTCTGGTTCTACTGCTGTACATCTAGAGATTCTTGACAAAATTCGAAGTAGGCACTGTAATGTCATTTCGACATCAGTCTGTTTCTCAACGACTGGACGTAGAGCCTCTCTGTCATTTATACAAATATTTGCAATACAATGTTGTGATGAAATATTCCCCACTAGTGTCTCGACTACAATAATTCAAGCGTGTTACTACATTGGCAACTAGGTCTCACCGTTGTAACGTTGAACGAGCGAGATACAACCGACACTTACTTTCTCTCACTTCTCAGCAGTGGTACACACTTCCGATTTCTTGCTTACCTGCCACTTAAAATATATAAATCAATCGCCATTTTCTTTTTTCTTGACTCGTCTTCATTTCTTCTCCTTTCCTCACTTTTCCCCACTAATGTCTTCTCATACTTCCCTACTCCCTGTAATAACCTGTAACGTAGTGCCATTATCAACTTACTTAGGGTGAAATGATTAAAAAATATATATTCCGTTTAGTGTACTTTCAAATATCCTCACAGCATCTTCCTAAAATGGCGCAAAACTATACACCAGAAGATATATTTCTCTTAAATCATTTTTTCTGTTTTCTCTTCATATTTAATTATTATGTATATGTGTACAGTTAACTATATGAAAAGTATGCTCGTTCATTAGTTGGACGTACAATTAATTAAAATTTTGTATGTGTACAAATATTTGTTTCTCCCCAATATATATTAAGGAGAAAAACAAAAGCAAAGGAAGACATACACTGTATGCAACCTATACCATGTAAATATAGTAGGTATAATGACAAAAGTACGCAGGTGTATTCTTTAAGAAAGCCGTATTCAACTGAGAATACAAGGTCAGCGTATAGTGTCCTTTTTTAGTTCCAGTAAACAGAAATAGCTCTCTTAAACGGAAGCGTAATGAAGCAAGTGGAGACCACACTTTATTATTAACATTAGGTGGATACAAATCAGTTAAAAGTTAGCTCATTATTATTATTATTATTATTATTATTATTATTATTATTATTATTATTATTATTATTATTATAAGGTCTGTAGTCCAAAAAAGTAGGATGATAAAAAATATTTGAAATACACAAATTCGGATGTTCCTGCGTCCTTTGTAAGTGAAAAATTTAAATGAATTTGGATATAATTTAAATATCATGTATAAAATATTTTATTGCGCATTAAGTAAATCTAGTGTAAATTATCCAACAATTATTAATAATCTGTATAAGAGTGCAATCGACATTTTATTGAAAGATACACCATTCTTAAATATCTAATATTATAGCTGGACATTATATTTAAATAATATACCTTCAATTTTATAAAGAAAAATAGATAGATAGATACATACATAGACACACACAGGCACACACAGAGACAAATATATATATGCACCCCCTACACACACACACACAGACACACAAACACACACACACACACACGCACACACAAACACACACATATATATTAATATAAACCTACGTTTGGTGTGCGACTTAAGTTTCTTCGCTTACACAACAAGTCGCGCACAAGATATAGCTTATTGTTTTATTTTTTAAAATATTCAGATGATCATGGTAGGAACGCTCATACATGGTTCAAAGTTAAAATTTTAGAAAATACTACCTAGATAATACTGGAGTTTAAGTGCAAAAAAGTCAGGAATCCCTCGGTGAAAAAAAATCAGAAAATTGAAGCACATTTTAAATTTTAAAAATTTGACTCAGGGTGTTTATATATATATATATATATATATATATATATATATATATATATATATATATATATATATATATATATATATACATACACACACACACACACACACACACATATATATATATATATATATATATATATATATATATATATATATATATATATATATATATACATATATATATATATATACACACCTGAGTCAGATTGATAGTTCGAATGAATTAATAAAAAAACGATCATCTTGCATATGGTAAAAGGTGGATATTCTACTTGTTAATAATAATAATTCCTCTAATGCATTTTGGCATAATATCAGATAATATATTCTCGTTTAATGCATAGAGTCAATTTTAAGGTATCGAAAAAGCGGTCCAGAAACGGGAGCAGATCAGAAGAATGAGACAACCGATAATCTTGTCAACATTCGAAGAATTTCTACAATCTCAGCACGTTTAACTCTGATAAATTATTTCAATTCATAGTGACAAGGATAATAATGGCATGAGCCCCGAAACACAGGCAAGTAATTTGATGAATGAATAAATGCGGCAAACATGACGTGTATTTCTTCTTGCATGAGGTTGATGATCTAGTCTAATAATACTTAAAATCCATTTTTTAAGGATAGAAATACTGTCGAAAATCGGGAGTTACTTTAATTCTGAAGGGTTAAGAACGTCAGAAACTATATCCTAGATTTCAAGTTTGTTATCATAGAAGAGTATTTTAATTGGTTCCAAATTATTTTCCTTTTAAATCTTGCATACTGTGCATTCAAAGATTTACTCAATTGTTTTCCATAATGATAACCTTTATGTTGCATTGCATCGCCATTGTTTAATAAGTACCAATAAGAAAAGAAAAAGAAAAAAAAGAGGTAATACTTGTCTCATTGTTTTTCAGAAAAAAACTAACTTATTTTTCTTGTATTATCATCAGTGAAAATGAAAAGAATAGAATGTATATGTTTCAAGATAGGGATACATAGGAATAAAGATAAAGACAAAAGGAAAACTCTTAGCTAACGCGTTTTGTCCTCTGACGGAAAACCTGTTTATAAATACCCTCTTCTTATCTGTATTTAAATGTAATTGAACCCGACGACCTTGAAATCACAGACATGCCCAATTAAATACAATAACATTTGATTCTAGGCAAAAGTGAACGAATGACAATCATTCTGCATATATCGCTTCATGGACATCATTCTAATTTTTATGCGATACGAGCTGTAAAAGACTTACCAGATATGACGACGATGCAAAAATTGTTCAGATTTTTCATGATCATTATGAACAAGATCACAGATCACAGAATTCATCATGTGTTAAATAAATCTACTACAAAGCCAGTTGTATACCGTGCCTGATGTGGTAAATGTAAGATAGAACAGTCGTTGATTTTTACTTGGCACATAAAATCTCAATTGTAAACAGAGATGTGCAGTCGCCGACAGGTCCGTGCGCGCCTAAAACGTCTCTATGCCGCATACGAAAACGGGAAGGAATCAATTCTTCATCCTATTTCGAAGTCGAATCAACTGAGAAAATGTGTCAACTTGACAGAAAAATATATAAAATTGTGATTCCAGAAAGCTTTGTTAATGAACAACTGTAGACCAACCCTGGATTTCCCCATCAATTGGTGCAGCTATAGGTTTCTGAGTAGAATCAATGGTAATGAAATTGATTAACCATGATGTTAAAATGAACTTTTATTCCTATATTGAATTCTTAAAGGCAAACCATTAGATAATTAGTAAAAGATGGTGGCAATCCAATGAACAGACAACAAGACGGCGCTTTAAAACAACTAATGATTATTTAATTTAACTAGGATTAAATGGGAGACAGTTTAGTTATAGATCGAGGAATCGGATAGCAGAGTTCGAATTCCAGTTGAATCCATTACATTCACATACGTGTTCATAACCTAGGGAAAGGTATGAATCTTGTTCTTCTTCCCCAGCTATGGGTAAATAGCAGGACAGACCGGTCTCTATAAACTTGGATGGCAACCGGCTTACCGCAGAAAGAAATGGCAACCTACTGCGGGAAAAAAATCTGCCACGTCAGTCATATATCGAAAGCATGTAACACATATGACATATAACTAACTGACTGAGGATTAAAAAGGAAATATTTTCAAGAGGCGCGTTTATAATGCAAGTAATTTCTATAAGAAAATGTGACTTTTGAAAGCAAAATTATCTGATTGTCTAACCATTATCACCTAAGAAATTTTCATTTCGCTTGTTATGTTGACTGTGTGTTAATTGGAGTCATTACAGAGAATAGAAATGATATCAATTATATCATTTCTATCTTTTGTTACTGCATCTGGACTTCAAGAACAGTTTCATATGCTATTTATTTGAATAACATATTGTTTTCTCTGTTAATGACTTTCATAATTGTATCCTTAAGTGCGTGAGAATTGGTAGTTTTCCGTTGTTTTCATAACATATGGAACGGTATAAGGACATTATTTATATTATTCGGACTATTGTCCTCATCTTTGTCGCCATATTTATTAAAACCTTTCGGTCGTTGTACGCTCCGGCCTTCTTCAGGTGGTTGGAATGTCGAACTGAACCCTTTATTTCGCTCACTGGGGTAGTTCTAGTTCCACGTGCCATGATTAAGGGATGTCAGTTATCTGTGATCTCCTGTTAATTTCCCTCTGAAAGTTATGCACTGCCTTACCGGTTATTGAACGCACACTCTGTCAATGGTTCTAACTAACGCCTTTATCCACTGTGCCATGTGTCCTTGTGCGTGTGAGTTCAATACCTGGTTCGACATTCCAACCACCTGAAGAAGGCCGGAGCGTACAACGGACGAAACGTTGTAATAAATATGAGCACAAAAATGAGGACAATAGTCCGAATAATGTAAATAATATCCATAATACCTTATCTCAGAAATATAGAGAGATACGGTCTAAAATAGTTTTATTTATTGAAGCATAATCCCAATAATATGTTTTTCTATTGCCTAAGTTTTCGGTTTAAAATTATTGTTATAATTTTTAAAAATACAAATATTTAACAAAAGATTACTCACATTCTAAACATTTTCATAATTACTGTAATTTTCTTATTTGCTAAATATTTTGGCAAACGGTATATTTTAAAACTAACCAGAAACAGACAAGTATCCACTTGTATTTATCTGTTTATGATTAAAATAATCTTAATGACTTAGCATATGTTTCAATTGATCAATCCTGCTAGTACACAATTCTATGTATCTCTCACCAAGTCATTGAACTTTTTTTCTGGTTATACAAAGAGAGAGTATGGAAATCTAAATAATAGATTGGTTTTGTTTAGAAAATGAAAACTGTCATGCGGGAATTCCGTGAAAAGCAGAAGAGTACATTTTAGGCTCAAAGTTAGCATTGTTGCTTTGAAAAGAAATGTCCTGTTGAAAAAGATTCAGCTTAAAAATTGAAGAGGAGATAATGAAATATATTACATATTTCAAATCTGAGTTATCGTCTAATTAAACACAAAATGGGAAATAGGAAATTGTCTATTCATTTAATAAATTCCCGATGTCGGAAACAGAATGTATATATCAAAATCACATTTTAATATGGCGATACATTGCTGTTAAGAAATAACCAAACACTTTTAAATTCAAGTTAATCTATCTCACATTATTGCTTGGTATATAATTTATATGTGTATACATTTTCACTTGTGTTCTGCTAAAAGCACAATAACGAGACATATTTTCATATTCTTATAGATTAAGCGCTCGAGATCAGGTATATATCTTTTTTGCTAGTATTTCGATCAGTTAATAATGATTCCAGTTTTCGATGTAAATTCATTGTAACTTATTTTTTCAAAGTTTATTTGTATATTCAGCTATTGTTAAAGACAAGGAGGTGTTGAGAATTTGATAGGTGCAAGGCGATCTAGCAAGCAGCGTCTTTTTCTGAAATAAGTGGAAAAAGATTAAAGGCGTCAGCTCGATTGCTCTCTCTACACACGTATACACCTGTGAAGCCCATGTTAAATCCTACCCTTGATAGTTATCACGTAGTCAACTGAATAAATAGTTTTCCATCCTCATGTTAGAAACAACACAAACTTTGACCACTTTTCGAAAGGAAACAATATTCTACTTACAAATCTAATTATACCTATACTTCCTAAATAAGTGTTTTATAAAATAAATAAACAAGTCATGTATTCAAGTTTTTATATCAACTCTGCTTCCGGCGTGTTCTCATTTCTATTAAAGATACTGGGCAGATAAATCATTTGGGAATTTCAGACTGGATGTTCATAGACAAAAGTCCGCGTATTGATTCCATAAAAAAGAATAAGAAATAGGAGAGAAAAATCTGCTAAAGAATATAAAACCTCACAGAGTTTGAGTTTACTTCAAACATCGCCAATCAAATTCAGTGTCCTCAGAATTCTACATTCGGGAAAAATGAATAGATGCATGATACAATCAGACAGAACAAATATATTCAAACACAAATACAATGGTCTAAAATTCCAAAAGAACAGGCTGTGGACAATGATATTAATAAAGTCTCGGCGAAACCAACTTGTGTCACTTGGAAATATCAGACGGTTGAGAATCATCTCTGTTTTCCTGCACCTAGGGAGGAATAAAAGAAGTACTTTTCCAAGAATTAGTCGCATTCTTTCGCTTTTGGGCGAGTATGAAAGATAGATTATTGTGTTTTGTTTGCCGAAGCAGGCAACATGGGATTCCATTAGATGTAAATGTAAAGTGGCTAGAACAGTCGGCAAAGAAAAACGAATTAGACTAGAATAAAATGCTAAATGAAATAGAAAAAGTTTGAGCTTAGACGAAAGAAACAGAGATGAAAAAAAACTATCTAGAAACCTTTATACACAGAGATGAGCTGAAGGGGGGCGTTGGTAATGGGGGATTGTAGGAAGAAGAATGATGTTCAAAGAAAGAGCAATGGCAATAAGAGAGATGACAAGAAAAGTTCAAGAAATGAAAAAATAAAACCTACAGTAAAGAAACCAGTTTGAAAATGACGGGCTGAAAGAGAAAAGATAGAATGAAAGATAGAATGTTGAAGAAATTTTAATGAAAAAATAGAGACAAATATCGGAATAATGAAGAAGAAGAAAAGGTACAGGGAAATTACAAAAAGAAAATATGAGGAAAGTGTAGGAGAAAGAGGAATGCAATAGATTAAGACTGAATAAAAAAAGTGAAAAAGGAGTATGTGATCATAAGAAGAAAAAACATAAAAGAGATAAAAGTAAAGGAGAAATTCGTGGTAAGATATATAAAATGAATAAAAATTAAATGAGGCTTGAACAGAAAAAATGAAACCCAATGAAAACGAGTATAAATGATATAAAATACTTACTAAACAAAAGGAAATAAAAGACTAAAAAAGAGATGTACAGCAGACAACAGCAGCAAAAGTAAAACGAGAAGAAAGGAAGAAGGGAAATGAATAAGCAAATGTTACGATACGAATGAATCGCAGGAAAAAAATTGAGAATGATGGTAAAAAGGCAAAATAAGATCAGTACTACAAAATATAGAAATTTTGGAGAGACATGATCGCCTACTTCTTTATATAATACTGCAAGAAGAAGAAGAAGAAGAAGAAGAAGAAGGGGGAGGGGGAGGGGAGGGACGAAGAAGGGTGCGGAGGAATAGGAGGAGGGTACAGTGATAAAAGGATAAGATGTAGGAGAGGTGGTGAAGAAGAAGAAGAAGAAGAAGAAGAAGAAGAAGAAGAAGAAGAAGAAGAAAAAGAAGAAGGGGTAATAGGTGGAGGAGGCGGAGGAGGCGGAGATAAAGCAGAAGATGGTGAAGAAGAAGGAGGGGGTGAGGGGCGAAGAATGGTGCGGATGAAGAGGAGGAGAAGGAGGAGGGTACAATGATAAGAAGAATAAGATGTGGGAGACGTCGTGAAGAAGAAGAATAAGAAGAAGAAGAAGAAGAAGAAGAAGAAGAAGAAGAAGAAGAAGAAGAAGAAGAAGAAGAAGAAGAAGAAGAAGAAGAATGAGAATGAGAATGAGTGAGAGGGGAAAAGAAGGTTTAGGATGAAGGGAAGGAACAGGAGGAGTGTACAATGATAATACGAATAAGAAGTAGGAGTGGTTGTGGAGGAGAAGGAAAAGAAGGAAGAAGTAGTAGTGTTGGTGGTGGAGGAGGCGGAGCAGAAGAAGAAGAAGAAGAAGAAGAAGAAGAAGAAGAAGAAGAAGAAGAAGAGCAATCAACGAATAAATTACAAAGGACGACAATCAGGAACCTTACAGGAAAATAAAAACAAAGTAATTACGGGAGGAGAAAGAATACGGCGGGTTATGAGAATGAGGAGGAGGTAAGACATAAATTTAAAAAAAAAATGTGTAAGGAGGTAAAGAAAGAAAAGAAGGTTAAAAACGAAAAATGATGAAGACTAGTGAAAAATGTAGAAAATGGCCAACACTAGAAGATAAATGACTGAGAAAAATAACGGCAAAGACAAGGAACAAGAAATAAAGTTAAATAAGTTAAAATAGAAAACGGTTGAAAAGAATTTAATTTTAAATCTTTTGACAATGGAAAGAAACGAAATGATAGCAAGCAAAACTTTGATATAGAAATTAGAAACCCTATTGAAATGAAAAATGAAAAAAAATGTAAAGGAGGGAGAAAAACTTCGATATTGTCGCAGACATGAATCAATACTTAAATCATTCATAAGATTGTTGTAAGATGCCAGAAAATGCCACCCTAAATAGGCGATTGCATTAACGTTTCTGCACATTTTAGATTTACGTTTGGCTGTGCAAGAAATAGTGCGTAGAGTACAGCGAACGACAACAATACAAAAAAAAATCTAAAAATGAAACACATCTCTACATTTTATTTATTTTCTTTTAAAATTCTCAATCGGTGTTTAGTTGCTCTAACTTCGTCAAGACCGGAGATTATACAGTTCTTTCTTTTTGTAAAACCCACTTTATTCAATTCCGTTTTAATATCACGAAATGTTTTCAGACATTGCGTTAATCTCATCCGTCTCCAACACAAAAAGCCTGCACTGACAACAACTAAATCTTCTTAAATATTTCTTTTAAAAAACAAAACAAAACAAAGCGGACTCTATTTTAGCACTAATTAAATGTCGCCTCTCTTCATCATCTTCTGTCTCAGGCCTTGCTATTATTATCTGACATTTTCACACCTAAACTTTTAATGGCCACTTATTTTCTATTTTCTCAGACTATACTACTAATACTACTACTGCCGCTAATAATAATAATAACAATAATAGGAATAGTAGTCATCGTCGTTTGGAACAGTTGCAAAACAGTAGTTCTCATATACCCTCTTCCCTAAGTACACTTTTCAAAATTAACTGAAGAAAGTCTCCGGGGTATTTAATAAACGTATAGGGGTTATAATAATGGGGTTTTGCATTCCCTTCAATATGCAACAAACAGAGGGGTTTCAATAAAAGTACAATTCATAATTCTGGTATTCGTAATAAACACGGGGAGTTGCAAAATGTTCCTGCAAATTACAAATATCCCCCTTTTATAATTACCATAAATAAGCTTAGTTGAACTTTAGAATTTCAGTTTACAGAAAGGTCAATGTTTAGATTTCTGAAACTGTTAATCCGCTGATTCTCTTCCGACTAGTGGAAACATTACGTGCTGTTTTAGACATTTGGCCAGAATAAAATGTGTGTGAATAACATGGAACAAACTGAATACAGCTATAATGGGGGGAAAAAGCGAATATATATATAGTTTTAATGTTACCTAAATTAGACCGTAAGCCATGACTGGTAATTTGAAAATAAAATTAATATAATCATATTAACTGTTTATATTTCTGAGATGAAGTATTATAACTGTTTACATTATTTACATTTTTCGCACTGTTGTCCACATATTTATTGCCATATTCACGACGTCTCTGCTGTTGTACGCTCTATCCTTCTTCAAGTGATATACATTGGAATTTCGAAATGAAGCCTTTATTTAGTCGACGGGAGTAGTGCGCATAGCTCAGTGGATAAAAGCGTTAGTTGTATGATATAAAAAATGAATTGACACAAAGTGTTCTGAATTCAAAACTTGGACACAGCAGAAAGAACAAAAAACAGGAGAGTAGAGTTACTAAAGGGAATTAACTGAACTGAGATATTCCAATAAGACATGGCTCGTGGGGTTAGAACAATCGAACCCCGTGAGATAAATATAGCGTTCAGGTTGAAATTCCAATGTATATAACCTGAAGAAGATCGGAGCGGACAACGACCGAAACATTGTGAATATGATAATGAAAATGAGTGCAAGTGTCCGAACGACGTAAATGGTGTAAATAAACTGAAATATCTATTGTTAACCACTAGAAAATCAAGCAGCATTAAGTTTCAACAATTTTTAATTATTTATTCGCGTTCAAGCAGCTTTTACAAATAATAATGATTTTCTAAGCGTAGCGTCGATGTGGCACGGGGGCGAAAGTATGGGGAATCAAATGAGTACCGAACTTACTACTCAGTCGTAAAGGATCTAGCGAGACAAGTATACTAAACATTATACCGCGTCGATGTGCCCCAAATTTAACAAATAATATTGTCTGAACAGATACTGTTCTTTATTACTTTGTATTAATTACATTATAGATAGCAGGCACAATGAATATTATATCTTTACCTCTGCTCAATTTGATATTTCAAACCAGGATTTCTGGTTACTTTCCGTGTATGTTTCTTCTCGATTTTGTTTAGCTAAGCATCAACCTCTTTTTGATTTGTTGCCAAAATCGAAACATTTTAGACAAAATTTCATGGCGTCAACCAAATATTTATTTAACGTAATTGCACACCTTCAACCAAAATAAATTGTATTGGTCAATTTTCACACACACACACACACACACACACACACACACACACACACACACACACACACACACACACATACATATATATGTATATATACATTATGAAATGAACAAAGTCCGACAATTATTTTTTAAGATATTTTTTATGTTTATACGTTCTTTTTATAGATACAAATATTTAAGTAATTGCTCTGTTTATAAAAAACAGTATCAACAACATTTTCCGGCCCGAATATCCGAGAAATTTTCATAGAAAATATGCGTCCTCCGACAGTAGTCGAACCTGTATCCTATACGGAACCCTCATATAGCCTGACGTTCCTCAACCGATTGAGCCACAGAGGAGCGTTCGGTTAGCAAGATCGATGGAGAATTGTGTTTAAAAACAGTGAAATCGAACGCTCCTCTGTGGCCCAATCGGTTAAGGCACGTCAGGATATAGGACGCTTCCGCATAGGATACTGGTTCGATTCCTGTCAGAGGATGAATATTTTTCATGAAAATTTCTCGGAGATTCAGGCCGGCAAATGTTATTAATACTGTTTATTATAAACAGGGCATTTACTTAAATATTTGTATCTATAAAAAGAACGTATAAATATAAATATAATATATTAAAAATAATAATTATATATATATATATATATATATATGCATTGCTGGCACTTCTATACTTTTACAATGCTTTGTTTCTGCTTGAGGGCTCACTATTTGCTCATACCTGGAATTTCGAACTGAAACCTTTTTTTTTTCTTCCACCGGAGTAGATTTTAATTTAGTTTTTAATGAGTTTATACATAAGTTTCTAATTCCACCGCAAGAAATTCACTTTTGAGAATATTCTGTATAGTTGAACTTCTTGGACAGTGACACTTATGCTGATCTATGTGAAGGCTTCTTTTATTTTTACTTATCGCTATGCTGATTCATTTGGTTTATCTCTGCATTAACTAATGACTTTGCCACATTACCAGCTGTTAACATATTGAACATCCCAATGTAAAAATAATTTTTTATATTGTTTCCTCAAACGAATAGATTCGTGTTTCTTGTGAATTGTCATATTCTCGAAGTTCCCGAAACAGATTTCCTGGGAACATTTCTATGGACATTGAATTCTATTTCAAAGTCTCTTCAATTCCAACTTCACCTTCTTGTAATAGAACACTTTCGATATGAGATGTGGCTTAAAAATACGAACTGAATATAAAGCATATTGTTTGCAATCTTTTTTTTCTGAAAGAGATGTTGCCTATGATTTTGTATTTTATAAACAGACATGAAACTATTGAAAGTCTTACCCGAAATGTTCAATAGAGTGCAATCTATTTGATGCAGCTAAAAGCCTTTAATATTTTTTTCTGTCCGTGTTATTCGTATCTAAAATGAATTGTGAAAAGATGAGAAACAGTAAGGCCTCTTTACAAAGATACCTTGCTCGTAAATAGACTTCAAACAATTCGCTAAAATTTGACGATAACAGAACTGCCACAGAATGAACGAAATGTTTCCATGTATATGGCTGGAATCTCTAATTTCACAATCCATCATTCAAAGTTTGCATCGGTAAATACCTTATTCTATTTAGGTCAATTGACTATTTTGCTAAAAGCTAAATAAAACCATTTAAATGTTATGTGGGCAAACTACAAAAATTGTCGTATCTCTAGCAGAAAATATGCCTGTGTGAAATAATATAACAGGCAATAAAATGTAATTGATTTTACTCTGGCCTTTTGAGTACTAAATGAAAAGAATTACGGCAATGAAAATATCGCATTTTCTGCAAAGTTCCAATTCATTAAACATGCGTAATTAGATAAGCATCATGAAAGCGTTATTCTCTTGTTAACAAATGCGTCGGAACTAATTTATGTATACAACACGATGACAAAGTTTATAGAGAAAAAAAAAGATTAAAAGTTTTATGTTATAATATAAGAATTAGGAGGTACAGGTGATCACATTTATTATCACTTTATGTCTGACAGAATGACAGTTATTTGACCTATTATAAGCATTATGAATTTAAGAGGTGTGCATATCTTTATCCAAGATATTACATAAATCGAGGGTCATCTCATTTCTATTAAAAGAACATCTTCACGATTGACAATGTTTCACGGGGAGCAACCTTATTCACTACGCTTAGCCAATTGCGGGTTGGTTAAAATATTTAACCCACAGTTTGAGCTTTTGAATTGTTGTTTTGTTCTTGTTCTCCTACGCAGGTATCCAGCCAAGGATATAGAATCCAGCCTGTTCAATGATTTGCACATACATTTTTGGTCGGGATAAATGGATTATTAAATTTCCCAATTGTATTTGAACCTAAGTGAATGCAATGATATCGTTTAGAATGTGAACTCTCCTCTCTGATTCCTCAATCAGAGACATATTATTCCACCGTCCATGCACAATATCCCCACGGTATCTCTTTATAAGCTACATAAACTAGCTCCCGTATTAGAATGGCTTTATCATCGGAATATTCGTTATAAGAGAAGGAAAACTTAGAAAACAATGAGATTTATTTTTATGAAATAACAGATCGCACTTATATCGTATTCTTTGGCTAGAATCATTCAAGTCTGCCTGTGAGCAACGAAATCATGTTATGGATGGTTAAAGCTTTAATTTAAAATATCGTAACCTACTATCTAAACGAGAACATGAAAAATACCTAAAATCTTCAAAGATTTTGCTGAACTATTTACATTGTTCGGACTGTTGTCCTCCCCTTTACTGTTTCATTCTCGGCGTTTCGGCCGTGGTACGCTCCGGCCTTCCTCAGGTCTTAATGATGGACCAGTGGATAAAAGCGTCGGCTGATGGTGCCAAAATTTGACAACTGCAATGTGATCTGAATACCTGGCCGCAACGGAGATAACTAAAACATTGTCATCAAGGAGAATTAACTATAATTGGGATACCCAATATCATGCTACTTGGAATTAAAACATTCTCCCTCCGTGGAACTAAATAAAGTTTTCGGTACCAAATTCTATCAAATATCATCTGAAGAAGGCGGAAAAAAACCGAAACGTCGTGAATGTGACAGTAAAGAACAGTCCGAACAATGTAAATAATGTAAATAGTTAAAATACCTCCTATATACAGACTTTGCTGAAGGTTTTTCGTTAAGGAAGAGGAAGAAATGCCGACTATAAAAAATAAATATAGTAAAAATTTCTTTATAACTAAACTGCTGAAGTCGAAATCTGTAAAGAATTCTTCATTTTCTGTTACACCGTTAGCAGAAGACAATTAAAGAAAATAAAAACAGAGAAGTAAAAATTATTAAAATTTCCATCAAGTAAAATACTTCTAAAAAATCTAAATATGCGTGGCCAGATTAGCCATTCAAGTTAACTCTTCATGCTGGGATTAGAATAGCAGAGAACAATTATTTTCCCCGGGGGTTGGGATTGTAAACCGACAAGCAGGTCTTGATTAAAAAAAATACTATTTTTCGTCTTCATTTCCCATTAGGTTATATATTAAGGACCAGTCGGCTGATTAATTTTTTTGTTTTGTTTAGCGGCATTTAAATGGGTTATTTAATGTTGAATCTAAATATTTTGAACACAATTTTATGGCACAAACTAAATATATATTGAACACTCTTGTATACCTTTAACTACAAATAAAATCTTGATAATTTTGTACTAAAATGTAGTGGTGTTAATTCTACTACAAAATCTACTGTTGATCATTTGACTATAAATATGTATAGTTGAACATTTTACTATAAATCTTGGTCCCTTTTTTATATATAAAAATGTGATATTGGTATATACTATAAAATGTATATTTATACTTTCATGGTGAAAGCTTGGACCCTAACAGGTCAGAGTGGACCTGGAAATAACAGTTATTAAGAAGTGGTTCCACGCTCATCATGAACACTAATCCTCTGAACAGAAGCATTGCTACCGGATGTAGTCTTGGGACCGGGGTAAGTAGGTCGAATTCATTCCAATACCCATACTGCCAGGTCGAGATTTTTAAAGATTTATACGTTTTCATTTACACAATTAGCAGAAGAAAACAAATGCATAAAACCACAGTAAACTGGGTGAGCGTTATCCACATGATAGTCCGGGATCCAAGACTCAGGGTAGTTCAAGAGGATGATAACTCATCAGCAGTTTTATAATATTTTACTATACGCTATTGTATTGCCATTATGTGAATGGGAACGTGATCGAATAATTGCTACCCGTAGATCATCTCGTTTCCCTGATGAAGACTACAGTTTCGGTTGTATTTAAGATCAAATCTATCCAACAAAGCGATTCACGTACTACCTGTGTGTGGGCCTGTTTCGGTACCGCGTCTTGGCATGTTCGAAAATCTCAATACATCAATACATCTATGTTTTCTACCAAATCAAGTCAAAGATAGAGGCCCAATCCCAGAGAATCATAAGTAGATCCCTGATTCAACATCTCCTACACTAATGCAAGCGGTATATGATCTAAGTCTCCACAAGTTGAATTCGATCTTCAGGGAAAATAGTAAAACCAGACCATCAAAATGACTATAAACTCGCGGCCTATATTAAGGATGTATTCGCATGTGACAGTTACAAATGAGATCTCATATTCCAAAAATCCTTATAATTGTACGTAATGAGTAATTGAACTCAGGATACTGAGGAATATTATGGATGATATGCAATACTTTTTGTCTTCCCGGAATGTTTTTTCTAAATATGACAGTCAGCAGAAAGAGGGTAGAGACAAGAAGAGAACAGACGATTTGTAATAAAAATATATTTTTTAACATTTTACTCCAATCAAGGCGATAAAGCCACTAAGGCGAAATTATTTAATGATCGTGAATGAAACTGAGAAGATTAATTTATTTACTGGATATTTAAGACCAGATAAAATTTTAAGATTGTGAGATTTTTTTTTCTTTTTTGGCAGTATAATAATAATTTATTAATACCAGTCTTACTAATTAAACCATATCTGGGAGGAGAATAGGTGGATTCATGCCTTTCCCAATGGTATTTACGCGTAAGTAAATATAATGAATTCGAATTAACAATTCCGGGCCATTATTCCTTGTACCACTCGCACATCCAAGTTTAGAGCAGCTGGTATTCAAAAGTGAGCAAACGTCTAGGTAGTAACCATGTTCGACGTTGCTTAACTTCGCTGATCGGGCAGGAACCGGTGTTTCAACGTGATATCGTTATGCAACCAGCGTTCAAGTAGACACGAGAGGATGATTAATACTGGATTTCAAATTTTGAATACTTAGTTGACAATAAAACAAGAAACCGAGAGAGAGTCACATGGGATGCAATTGCTATTGAAAAAAAAACTATTAGTATACTACTTACAGTTACATCTATCAGTTTAAATATAACATGGTGATACCAAACTGTCATTTGTGAAGCCGATGTACCAAGAATGAAAGCTTCTTAGAGGATTGAAGTTAAAATGTTTATGGAAAAGCTAGAGTTAAGCTACGTTACGGTGGTGGATAAGAGAATGAAACCCAGATGCCAGGTCAGGGCCGGTGATGCTGCAACTTCTTTGGATTTTCAACAATCTCTACATATATATGAGATGTAGAAAGTCATATGTGTCAGAAATGAAGGCAAACATAATACAATTGGGAAAGACAAAAAACTGCAAAGGAAATGAAATACTGATGTGCTTTCTTATAATATAAACTGAGAATTGGAAAATATATAGAAAACAAATGAAGAAAGGGAAATAAACGTCAAAATACGTTTTCCCACATCTGTTTCAAACCATTATTTTTTCTTCTCCTGACATCTTTTATTAAAGATAATCAAACTTTGCGTAAAAAACAAGTCATATAATCAAGGGAAACGGCAATTTTATGTTCTATGCATATAAAAACCTATAAAAATTTTAAGCGTAATCTGGTTGGTTAACTAAAATATGTAAATATCGAAATATGGAGGAACTTATTTTATCTTTTATGAATCTTAAACACTTAGTTTTTTTATGCTGGTTATAATTATACATAATATAGAACTCTTTACATTCTATGAGTAAATTTTATATTAACCTTCATTCAATCGAGGGCTTCAGAAGACTCAAGCTAAAAGATTGTGTTAAAATGCAAATGAGGAATTTGATGTGGGATATGAACTAAAAACAGGTGGTATGGAGTGGCATCACTGAGTATGAAATTCATATTTTTTTAATCAATTCCTCCCAGCAAGGTGATAGTGCCACGAAGATGCCAGGGGATACTGGTAGTGAAAGAAGATAAAAAAAAACATTAAAAGATCTGCAAACCCAAATCAAAACAGGAAAAAGGCATAAACATCTATTCCTGTTAAAACGAGCGGTGATGAGGGTGAACAGTACGATATGCGAACCTATCTATTACTGTTGAGATTTTTAAAAAGAGATAAATATTTAAATAGAATTTCCGAGGTTATGCGGGGTCGTTAGATGTATAGATTTGAAGTAGGCTTTAGAAGCAACTGGAATCCTAATCTTAAACAGGAAACAAGGGATACACCCCTTTTCCTGAAAAAAATACCGGGGAGATGTATTAACCGGACGATTGTCGAAACTATCTACTCATTATTCGGACTATTGTCCACATCTTTGTCGCCCTATATATTACAAAGTTCCGGCCGTTGTAAGTTCTCCACTGCCTTAACCGGTTATTGAACTCATACACTTTGGATCCTGTCACTGGATCTAACTAACGCCTTTATCCACTGTGCCATGTGTCTTTTCAGAGGGAAGTTAACAGGAGCTAACTGATAAATGACATCCATTAAACATGACACGTGTAACTAGAACAGTCTACCTCAGTGAGCGAAATAACGGGTTCAGTTCGACATTCCAACCACCTGAAGAAGACCAGAGCGTACAACGGCCGAATCGTTTTAATAAATATGGTGACAAAGATGAGGATAATATTCCGAATAATATATATAATTTTACATAATACCTCATCTCAGAAATATAGACAGGTACTCTCTACTCATTAAAAAAGGACACGTGAATCGAAGAAGTTAAGATCGTTTTGTTCAAGAAAATGCCCAAAACGAAGTCTGTTCCAGCAATTGACAGAAAGTAGAATGGAAATTTCTTCTTGCATTCGAAAATGCAGGTGGTTCTTCCCCGTGCAACAATGCGTGCCCTAGATGTCTGAACTAGTAGAAAAAATAGAATGGAACTCTTTTGAAATATTTTCCATGGAAATAACGATAGAGCAGAGGGGGGTTTGCAACGTAAAATCACATAATCGATTTTGAATGTCAAGAGGGTGAGGACCGAACAGCTCTAAGGCAGATATGACAGTAATAACCTATTTGGGGTCTAGACTGAGTTTTGTAAATATAAAACATGTCGGAAGGTGCCATGTACAATAGATTGAGCTGACTTTTTTTAATCGTATATTTTGCAATGATTTGGATATAAATGTTAAGCTTGAAATATTATAGCTTGTAATTAGTTTCGATGGCCACATCTGGTATGTTGGTCTCGACGATTAATTCGAATTTCTGTCGATGTTAAATTTTAAGTGTATCTCTTAATTTTATTCTACTTCATAGATTTGTACTTGTTTGTGATTATGTTTTTTTATTTTCATGACGAAATATATATCACTTGCACATCTCCAATTAAATAAATGTCCCAATTAAATCGGATTTTAAAAATACTCTCACGACAGTTTAACTTTATTTCTATATAGTATGTAGCAACCTTCAGACCCTACGACGATTTGTGATCGATTCCATGTCGCATGTCAGGGCCATCTCGTTGATTTCTAATGAAATCTTAAATTTGATTGGACATAGTAAATAAAAGGAATATGGACTAATGGTAATTCTAAATTAAGGGAAATATCATGAATATAAGATCTACAAATGTGATTGGTTAATTATGACACAAAATACTGGCATTAAAAACAAAAATGAAGTTAGATATTATTTTATTAAGTAACCCTAGGTTTTTCATTATTTTTTTTCTGTAAGTTAGTATTGCTCTGTCCAAAAGGTTTGATAGGGATTAATACAATAATATATATATATATATATATATATATATATATATATATATATATATATATATATGCATTGCTGGCACTTCTATATTTTTCAATGGTTTGTTTCTGCTTGAGGGCTCACTATTTGCTCATACCTGGAATTTCGAACTGAAACCTTTTTTTTCTTCCACCGAAGTAGATTTTAATTTAGTTTTTAATGAGTTTATACATAAGTTTCTAATTCCACCGCAAGAAATTCACTTTTAAGAATATTCTGTATAGATGAACTTATTGGACAGTGACACTTATGCTGATCTATGGGAAGGCTTCTTTTATTTTTACTTATCGCTATGCTGATTCCTTTGGTTTATCCCTACATTAACTAATGACTTTGCCACGTTACCAGCTGTTAACATATTGAACATCCCAATGTAAAAATTATTTTTTATATTGTAAGTTAGTATTGCTCTTTCCAAAGTGTTTGATGGGGATTAATACAATAGTATATATATATATATATATATATATATATATATATATATATATATATATATATATATATATATATATATTATAAATATCTCATTATGTATTTTATTCATTGTTTACTCGTATATAACATTGATGCTGGGTATTTAGAATTCGTATTTGTTTAGTATGTAAACATCTGAAATAAAATACTTGCAAATACGAAAGAAGTTGTTTTCATTTAAAAGCTATAAAAGATTAAGAAAATAGATTTGGCAAAACGTTCTCACATACATGAATGCCACGACATTAATATTGGAATGCAAATAATGCTTTCACAACTCCTGCCCAGAGATTCGCAGTAAGAGAAATCTTCATAGCATTGTAATAGAATTAGAACCCATTCTTCTGTAGAATCGCATTACAAGTCTTTACGAAGATTGCGATATTTCTCCTGAATAAGATTCATCAAATTGCGCAATAAATTTTCAGTGTAATTCAAGTGAGGGAATTCTGGTGTATGCGAGTTCTCATCTTTGTTCAATGC
>OZ038481.1:106037093-106042093 GCA_964036315.1 Acanthosepion esculentum
GATGATCTCAGATCGCTAATTTATCAATTTGTTTTTGTCTCGGAAGGAAATAATAGCTATTTTTCCTCCAAGCAAAGTTTGCAGGTTTTTAACTGATTGTTGTACGCTGATGATCTTATTTTCAAGTATATTTTTGGTGTGATGTGTATTTTGTTTTTAATTTCCCAGCATTGTACTCTTCGCGTATTTAGTATTAATGCTAATACAATTATTAATATATAAGTGAAACGTATATATGCTCAAATGTAGATTATTTTATCACAGGCACACACACACACACACACACACACACACACACACACACACACACATATATATATAAATATATATATATATACACACACACACACACACACTCCAGGTGGGAAGTGCCTGACAATGACTTCCGGTTTCATGCACTTTCGCGCAATCAACAGGCGCTCGGTAGCTGTATTTCGTAAAAATATTAACACTTATACGATCTGACGAGTCCAAGATGGTGGGCCAATCAATTTCGCCAGGGCGAGAGTAACCTATCCACCCAAGGTCGAGGTAGCCGAAAACCAAAATAAATTAAATGTTCCACAAAAAGGCTGACAAAATTGCTTAATGCCACAGGGAACAATATTAGCACGGTAGTCGAGCTGAGAACTTCAAGCAAATAAGGTGTTCTACACACCGGGCCAATAAAAATACTCATGCCAGAACATTTACAATTAGAGTTATGGATAAGAAGCTCCCAAAACTATATGCCTATGATGTCACACTAAAAAAAAAAGAGTGCTCAGTACAATAAAAAAAATAGCAAAGCAATTGAATCTGGAAGTCGTGTTCGGTCACTGCCCAACTGTAATTTGATTTAATTTAATCTCTGCTATTTTTACGCAATTAATCACACTTTTTTCGATTCTTATAAACACGCGCTAACCACAAGATAGCTTATTCCCAAATTCTCGCTTGACGAGGAAGCGTGACCAGACACCTTAATTCAACATAATTTCAAAAATTATATTAGGGGTCTCGGCTCCCGCTTTTGAAACATGAGAACTCTTATGTAGCGAAGGAATCATATTTTTTTAAAAAATATTATAATATAAGCTCTACTTCTTTATGGAGAACAGTCTTTTTAAAAAATAAAAGCAAAAATACTAAGGAAATCCGGATTATTTACCTAACTTTTTCTTTTCTATTTTTCTGCATACCTGCACGCACGCACGCACACACACACACACACACACGCGCACACACACACACACACATATATATATCTTTATATATATATATATATATATATATATATATATATATATATATATATATATATATATATATATATATATATAGATATATATATATAGATATATATATATATGACAATACATAGTGGCTTTCTTCTCTTACATGCGTACAAAAACAATTTGTCAAAAAATTTCTCCTTCATCTTTCACGCTTCTTAAAGTATCAGCTATTTGGACTTATTTAATTATTTTTTATAGCCATTTAATTGATTTCTACAGATCATTGATTGGATAGTGTCTCCCATTCTTATACATCGATCTTTTAATAACGCTCTCAATGTATTTGATTGGATTGCTATATGGAAAGGCTCTTAGTATTTCCAATTATTTGGTGTATTCTAAACATACTTTCGCAATGTGAGTAATTTTCAGGATTTCAAATTTTGAAGGGGTTCTAAACGCCACATATATAATCTATGAAGGAAAATGTAATTCTTTTGTTATCTCTAACATTTAACAAAAGTCTTGTCCATAATTTACGACAACTTTCTGGATCCATCTTAAAAACGTTACCAAATTTCAAATCGACTGCAATCTCTGGGGCAAACTTTACTAAAATATAAAAGTACTCTTCCTTCTTGTTTATAAAGCATGTCATTAAGACGAGTTATATATAAGGGTGTTTTATGAAGACCGATTAAAATCATCAGTAAATAAATCAGTATTACTGGTGAGAATTCGTTTATTTCTTTATTAGATCATGTTATTTAAGGCATGGCAATTATGTGTAAACAATAATATCGCTCAAATGACCGCCAAATCTAAAAGAAAAAGAAAACAAAATCATTAGACGCTTAAATTTATTCACATTTAAAATCGGTCCAAGTTATTGGAACACCCTTCATATTATTTTGGATATTTTTTTGTATATTATACAATATAGCCACCATGACAGGGCAGTGTTATTCTATATCCAATATTAAAAGTACCTCATAGAAACAGTTAGCCTGCTCTTCGTTGATCACCAAAACATGCTTCTGTTTGGGATGTTGTCTTGAATTTAATAGTTTAGTTGCTTTTATTTTTAAAATAATTTCTAACTATTGTTCATATATCTATTCTGTTCTCAGGTTTAGGGTTAATATTTTCCCACTGGTCAATACAATTTTTTCGTCTATTATTCGGTTTCTCAAATATTTTTTCTACCATACTTAAAGCTCTTTTTCTAGTTTTTATATTGCAAATTGCTTCAGTTTTATTTTTGATTGTTGTATTATATTTATGCAACGCATCTTAAATCTGCAAAGAAAACTGTCCCTCATTCATTAACTTCAAAATGTCTTGTTTCTCTTTAGATGTTCTATCTTTATTCCAGTTAAGGCTAATCTTCACATATCTGAAATAAAAAAAATGAAATCAATTACTACATTATTACACACAAAAACGAACACTCGAACATACGCACGTACAAATAAAGTGAAGATTTATTATTTAATTGTTTGAAGTTGTTATTAAGGAAGAATTGTGAGTTTGATTTATTTTGACCGAATCAGAGGCAATGCGTATTCTCTATTGTTTTCGCGCTCTGATGTTCGATCCGTCTGTGATAATGGATATCATCAGTTTTATATAATTTTGTTCATAACACTTCTTACTACATTCCAATAGCACCTCGAATTTCTATAACATTTTCCTCGATACATTTTCTTCATTCGTATACTTGCTACTTTTGTCTGCTAGTAGTGACTTCGAATTATCCTGTAAGTGTTACCTTCTCTGAGAATTTCCCAATGCCTTAAACATTTTCAAGTGTCTTGTACTAATTGTGAGTAATGGTTACTGTGCAATTCATATTCTAAAACATCCTTATATATCAGATGCAGACTATATGTTATTCTCAAAACGAGATGGATGAATAATATCTATATATATAAATGTATGCATGTATTTACGTACACCTTATAAAACAGAGATTGTGGATGAGATTTCCCGGCGTGGGTCATCGTTCAGAAAGTGCCTGAAAATCACACTAAGCGTTGACCCTATAATTGCGAATTAAATTCTGTAGATATAAATATTTTGGGACCGTCGGTGTTCTTGCACAAAGTCACAAATCATCGTGACCATGTGTTAAGGCGTACTGGCCTTGTTTAGACAATTCTTCACACCTGATAATGCGTTTTCTCTAAGAAATTCTAACTAAAATAATTAAAACCGGTTCAGTATATTTGCACTATATACCAGAGATTGGCTCTGTGTGTGTTAAAGAACAACAATGTTCCTGTGCAGGCGTCTGCAACAGGGATTGTCTAGCCGTCCTAAAAAACAGTCATAAATGGATACGAGCAGCCAGTCACTATATATATATATATATATAAGTAGTAGATGATGTTACGTTTTCTGCTGAATATTTATCTTGGTAGGACAAACACTGTCCTTCCAAGACTAAAAGGTTTTCAATTCAGAATTGTTTTTATCCTGTACTCGTTGGTGGAGATATGTATTAATAATTACAGCGCTGATAACTTTACACTATACACACATTCACGTTATAATTATAGTTGTATAAAATTGTTTAATGAAATACATTTAATATTCCAATTTTTTTGACTCAACGAACACTCGTTGCCACTTTTGTGATGACAACGAATGCTTGTTGCCATTTACATAATATTCTTTATAGTAGAGACTTTGTAATCGTAGATACAACTTATAGTATTCCATTAAACACTACTGGAGTCAGACGCCTTCGAATATCACTCGCACTAACATCACCTACTCGATAATTCTCCCGCGACAGTAATCCCTATAGTGATCCGAATAAAGAAATAGTATAGTGAATAGAGTAGAGAATAGCGGTCCGTATAGTAATAGAGGATAGAGTAGAAATAACGGTGCGTATAGTATAGAGTATAGACTAGGAATAGCGATCAATTAGACATATGCTGCCTCCCATATATGCGTTTCCTCTATGGTGACGTGGTCTACATAATTCAATTATGCCATTGACTTTGTCACTGACGATCTATGTTCAAACTCAAATATCGGCAGAGACACTTTATTCCAATATATATATATATATATATATATATATATATATATATATATATATATATATATATATTGCTGTGAGGCTTCATAAAATAGTAGCATTTTGTATAAAAAGAAAAATGTCATCCTCATCTTTCTTAGACAGTGTTGTACCTACTGGAGCGTAGTTTGTTATTACTATATTTTTTAAAAATACAACTGATACAAGTCAATAATTAGTTAAGATTTAACGCTGTTATTATTTGTAGGAGTACAGCAAGAATTAAAAAAAGAACTTGGATATGACTGGCGTATGAATTTGTAGAATGATTTTCCTTGTATTGTGTACAGTAAGAAAAATAAAATAACCGTTTGCATGTTGTAATGGAATCGAATAAACACGTTTAAAAAAATAATTTTCATTGTATTCTGACAGCTGTGATGTCCGACCCACGGTCGCGAGGGTTTAATCACGTCTGGTCGTCAGTTCCGGGTTGTGAAGGGATCATTTCTTAATTACAGATGATAGGTGAGTGGACAATCTTCTTTTGGTTTTTCCCAGCCCACGTTGTGCTGTTTAGATTCTAGAAAAAAAAATGTATCCGGTAATGTTACCGGATCTCAGGAACAAGACTAAATTGACTGTATTCGGATTACGGCAGTATAATTAATAACTTCTACCAAGGAATAAGTCCACAGCCTCCATATGTGCAATAACAATTCGCTTTAATTTTATCTCAGCGAAATTCCGTA
>OZ038481.1:106047093-106049593 GCA_964036315.1 Acanthosepion esculentum
GTGGATGAGGCAATATCACTAAGTCTCTATCAAGTGAATATCGATCAGGATTATACATTGTATAATATTTGATATATGGCATTAATAACGTCCAATAAATTCACAATTTACATTTACTGAATCCTTTGATCTTCTAGTTCCACGTGCCATGTTTAATGGTTTTCATCAATTATCTGCTGTTAATTCCCCTCTCCAAGTTCTCCATGCCTTAACCGGGTATTGAACTCACAGTCTTGGGGTCCTATCACTGGATCAAACCAACGCTGTTATCCGCTGTGCCATTTGTCCTTGAGGATACCTGTGTATTGATTTCTGGGTATTATAAAACTAATATCTCGGGAACCATTTTTACCAGTGCTCATATTGCAATTTTTTGCTGTTATCATTGCATATTTTTAACGGATTGCAATTTTTGTTGTTATTATCGCTTTTCTCTGACGCACCTTATTACTGGTTCCCGTATTGTATTAATTTCTAAGCTTGGTCGGCACAGGAGATTTCTGTAGACTAGCATATGTGCTGACTCCTTAAGGCAGTGGAGAAGTTGGAGAGGGGAATTAACTGGAGATAACTGATAACTGACATCCATTAAACATGGCACGTGGAACCAGAACAGTCTACCCCAGTGAGCGAAACAAAGGGTTCAGTTCGACATTCCAACCACCTGAACAAGGCCGGAGCGTACAACGGCCGAAACGTTGTAATAAATATGACGACAAATATGAGGACAATAATCCGAATAATGTCAATAGTTTACATAAAACCTTTTCCCTTTTTTGATTCATAAGATATGACGTTATATTGCACAAAAAGAAATATAAAAATAAAGGCAAATTTCTTTGTCATCCTGCAGACTTATAACAAATCTTGTGGCGGTAATTCACTTTTTATAGTTTCAGTATAATTTCAATGACGTTAAAATGATTTTGAATTCTATCGCCAGGCAGGTGAGAACTGGGTTGCTTAAAATCAGTTATACAAGCAGTACACCATTTTTCACCTGCTTTGATTCTTGTAAATATAAAACATAGCAGTAGGAGTCAGATTTTTTAATTGACGGTACATGGAGCCGACAATGTTTACAGAATCTTTAGTCTTGGAATGTATATAAGAGTTGCACTTGAGGTCTAGAATGAATTGAATCACAACAGGCATTAAAAGCACGCGGTCTAATTGAGAGAAAACCTCTTCATTGCGATACGCGGGCATTCCTGGTCTACTCGGTGCTAATAGAACGTTAGTAGTTTGTTTTTTCGAAGTACTGAATATTACAAGATAGTTAATCTCCCATGGATATGACAAAAATAGTTTCGCGAAAGATCAGCAGCCAGGCTTTGGTCAATTCGAATTCATATACAGATACACTCTGTTGGGTCACTTGCAGAGAAATTCACTAAACATCTGTGCATTTCCTTAGGATATATTTTATATTAAACCGGAGATGAAAAATAGGGAAAACATATACGAGATTAGTCTAATATTTTTTTTTTTAAGCTTATCACCCCAAGCAAGGCTGGAAGCCACTTGCACGCAAGGGGTTACAGAAGGTTTGGAGGAAGAGCAGATAGGATTGGTAAAGGAGAGAATGTGAAGAAAGATAGTGGATCGATCAAGGCAAGTGGGTTACAGAAGATTTGGAGCGAGAGCAGTTAGGAATGAAAGGTGAAAGGATGTGGAGAAGGGAAGTGGATAGATCAAGGCAACTGGAGATGTCGATTGACGTTACACTTAAATAGTTGGAGATTGTATTTTTCAGGGAAACAGGAATAAGGAAGGGAGTTCCACAGGCGAGATGTGCGAGACCTGAAGCTATTGGAGTAGAAGAGACGTCTACATCTAACAGTTTCAACGGTGAAGGGGTGCGAATGGGATGCCAGACTCGTAGGACGTTTAAATTCATGAGGCCTAGGAACCAGCGAAAGCAGCTCCTCGGAGCAATTACCGTGAAAGTATTTGTATTTCACCATACACCATGTTCAGACATTGCTATACTCTCAATACTTTTTTTCTTCTCTATCTCATTACTTCCTATCTTGACTTTTCACTAAATCTTTTATTCTCTCTTTATTTTATTCATGATTTTTTTTTACATATATTCTCGCTATTGCCTGATTTTTAAATTCGTTTCTGAGACAGTCTCTTTTGCTTTTTCATATCCATCTGGTTGTTTGAAAATCCTCCAAATAATTTTAATTTCTAGGTGATATGGCTATTACACAGAAGTAATCATGATTCCTATTGGATATAATGTATGCTGTGTGTGAAAAAAATATCGATCACTCTATGTGAATCAGTTTTGATATTTGTATTAATAGGATTAATTACCAACGGATTATTTCATATATATATATATATATATATATATATATATATATATATATATATATATATATATATATATATATATATATACCCAAGTATAGGATAGGTGTATATTGAATAAATTCCAATAACCAACAAATACAATTCGTAAAAGAGTGCTCAATACAGAGTGGAGCAC
>OZ038481.1:106052093-106057093 GCA_964036315.1 Acanthosepion esculentum
CAACTAGACTGGATTAAAATTATATAATCAAAAGGTTGATTTTATGCAAGTCATCTTTGTAAAGTGGGCGATCAAGGCTCTTCAAAACTTCCTGTTGATTGTGAAATTTTTGGCTGTTTCTCCTCATCCTAGTTCTTTCAACCCCAGGCAAAAACTCGTTAGCTAAGTTAGGCCTTTCTTTACTCTGTCCCGATTGCCTTCCGTGTGAGTGTCACATTTCCTAAGCACACATTACAATCTACCTGTGCTTGTTCATTATCTATATATCCATCTATCTATCTATCTATCTATCTATCTATCTATCTATCAATGGCTGTTCATATCTATCTATCTATCTATCTATCTATCTATCTATCTATCTATTTGTGCCTGTTCATATTTACATATAAGTGTCCGTTTTGCCTACATTGGGCAAAAATCCCTCTTTCGAAACGCAAAAATGAGAAAATTAAAATAGCGAAATGTTGGTTAATATCATTTCTCCTGTATGGCAGAGAATGCTGCTGAGATGCTTGATGCAACAATGTTTAATAAAGAACGGCAAGAAAGCATATTCTTGTCTCACGCCCTATTCAATTTTTTGTATTTACTGAATTAATTTTCTAAGTGGAATTTCTAAATAAGGACTTCTGCTCAAATACACACAATACATATATATATATATATATATATATATATATATATATATATATATATATATATATATATATATGTGTGTGTGTGTGTGTGTGTGTGTGTGTGTGTGTGTGTGTGTGTATGTGTGTGTGTTTGTGTTTGTGTGTTTTTGCGTAAAGTGAAAAGGCTATAGTTGTTCCAACGAGAGAAAATTGTATATATTAAAAAGATGAGAGAAACAGAAATGTGTGTGGTTGTAATTTGGAGTTTTAAAAAATATATATTATGCTTTGTTTTCCATAATTTTACAACACGTGTTTCTGGTCTCGCGAAATAAGAAACACCACATAGTAGGAAGTGATATTAAACTACAAATAATTAAAGGTTCTAACCATAAATAAACACTAACACCAAACAACTTCCCGCGGAAAATGATAATTTGCGCCCGACCAGTCGCTAACATAAACCCATTCTCATTAACAAGGCGTCTACCAGAGAAGGACTGACATTGAGAATAAATTTAAAACAATGCTCCGAGACAGATACTTGGGTGCTGATGATACCCAAGTACAGAATGGCTTGAAATTGACTATACCATGTTGAAGTAATTTTTTGTTGTAAAAATTCATGTGCTCTGTCGTAATAATTACATCGAGCTGTCTGAGGATCAGTTTTACTAATCTATATTACTATGATCCACCCGGATTATATAATATCAGATTACTTGTACTATATATATATATATATATATATATATATATATATATATATATATATATATAAAAGTGTACATTGAAGTCATCAATCAAGCGCGACAGGCTGTTTCATTCTAGACGCAATCGTCAAGCTGCGAGTGTTAACTTCAATATTCACTTTTATATTTATATTTACGCAAGCACTATCTGTGATACTGAGAACACCTTAAAAATACATTTCTTTATATATATATATATATATATATATATATATATATATATATATATATATATATATATATATATATATATATATATATATATATACAACTTCGTTAAAAATGAAAAGTAAGTTATTGCTTATTGTATTTAATTTTGGTTGTGTTATGATTTCTTTGTGGATATAAATTATATTATGCTCACTAAGTGAATACGATTTTTTTTACTCATCTGGGAACACTAACACCGTCAATTTTACCAATATGCATCCGTGCAAAATATACTTTTAAAAGATATATTTTTAACATAGATTTTCTTCTTTTCCAAGTGCCACGTACTTTCATGCCATAAAAGCAAAAATCTTTTAACTAGTGTAGCCCTTGTCTTCTGTTCCACCATACTTCACTCATGCAATTCAGGTGTGTGGCACGCCGTAATGCCTTGTCCCTTCTGACTACGATATCCGCTATCTGTGTCACATTCTACAAGATAGTTTTTGAAATATGTCCAAGAAATATCAGCCGATTCTTTTGCATTTTGTGTATAAGTGTCCTACTTCTTCTGTTTCCCTCAGATTTTTCAACGCTCATAAATTTCTACTGACTCCATTATGTTTCATCTGTAAGAAGATTTTCCAGCATTCACTGCTATACGATATAACTGATATCACATAACTGTTCTGCACACTTTTCTTTGTTCTAACGAAATTTGCACGTTTCTTATTACTTTGTTTAGCTTATCGAATACATCTTACCCAGAATGTAAATTATTATGTTTCTAAAATATAAAATGTCTTCAAATATAAACCGTCGTAAATCTTTTCTTCTTTCTGATTCTGTTCGGGCTTGATATCAGCGTGTTAGTCTACATTTACTTTTTGTTTCATGCATACCTTGGATAAATTATTTAAATTCAAAGTTTAAGGCTATAAAGTTGCAGCAATAAATTATTCCTGTTTTCCGGGTTCTTTCTGTGCATCAATTTTCTTAGAGGAAGTGAAACAAAGATGGAGGAAGTCACGCGTGGTTCAGTGATTTAAGAGTGTTTTGTTTGACAATAGAACAAATCAGACAGTCACTGGTGAAGTTAGAAAAGCCTAGACACCTGCCTCTTGGTAATTCTGACTTTTTATCATATGAAATTATTTATCATTTTGCTAGCATCTAAAAAGGTGAATAACTAAAATACAATGTTGAAAGAAAATTCTTTGTGGAGATAAAAACTCATATCGTAATTAACTGAAAAATAAACAAACTAGTAGTTTTATTGCAGGTTGCTTTTCTGCTGAAGTAATTGTAATAATCTTGTATGTGACTCCTCACACAAATAAGGACATGGTATCTTCTAAGAGCTTCCTACACTATTTTGTGTGGAACGGATCCATATTCATTAGCCAGCTCCAGCCACAGTACGTCGAGATCGCCTTTCGCTTTTTTTTATTACTATCTTAGAAACTGCGTTATCACGCCAATATGCTCCAGGCAGCATGAGATTCCTTCAATCCCTCCATTGTGTACTGAAGTATCTATGTACTTGTTGGCAACAAGTTAATTCCAAAGTCGTTGGAACCGGATGCCGAAGAAAATTTTGTTCTCAGTGCCTAGCAAAGAAATCGTTCTAATCGTTATATATATATTCGATGTATGACGGTCCAGCAGCTCACTAGAAACCGACAGCTCAGACTCTATTACATATCACTTTATTATAGTGGCGAAGGCTTTGTGCAGAACCAACCACACTTTTGAAAATACCGAATACAGAGAACTGGTTCACTACGTGCCACAAGTTCCCCAAACGACCCTCCGCAGGTTTTGACTTCAGAGTTATCATTCTCCTAGACAAGTTATCATCCAAGGCTATACGACCCAGTCTGTCCTGTTATTTATCCATAGTTGGAGGGAGAAGAAGAGAATTAATCCCTTACCCAAGCACGTAAGTGAAGGTTATGCAGGCACGGTGGAGTAGTGGATAGGGGATCGGGTTGAGTAATCGGAGAACTGAGTTCGAATTCCACTCGAATTCATTATATATATATATATATGGCAAAAATATTAAAAACTATAGGTATTTTGATTCGATTAATTTTAATGATAATCTTTTCAAATTTGCGAATAATCCTTCTAAGAGTAGAGGGATATTCTGCCATAAACTGCATATATATATATATATATATATATATATATATATATATATATATATATATATATATATATATATATATGCGTACACACATATATATACATATGATTGTTTATTTATTTGTATAAAATATGACGCGTATACATACACCAAGATATATATATATATATATATGTAATGAATTAACTGATTTAAAAATATGGTTAAATCGCTACACAAGAATTACCATGTTTCAAAATCGGAAACTAATAACTATTAAAAGCGATAAGTATTTTGATTCGATTAATTTTAATGATGGCAAATTAATAAAAACCCAAGTGTCTTGTATCTTGTGTCCCGCTCGTTTGCGTCAGAATTAAATAATATTAGAATAATATCCTATATGTTTTCAGAGCTCCAATTGAAATGGCGTCACTAAGAATTTCAAGATTAGGCATACCAATTTTCTCTCAAATAAAACTTTTTTGTTTGACTGATGGGTCTTTCATTAAATTCATTCAAATTTTCTCAAAGTAAGTTTAACAAATTGCTATGGTGTAGATTTTGTATTTAATTTACCTTTATTGTAAACATTAAACCGTGTATGTATATCTGATATTAAGCAATGTAGTTCGGAAATATGGAATTACCCTCCATATGTTTGGAACACACTTTTATTTTTATCACGACAATAGCTTTAAAGTTCAGTTACCGAGCCTACAATATTTATTCCTACAATGCTAAACATATCAGACTCATTATCTCAAAACACCTCTGATATATTTTTTATAATCCTTTCACCCAGGCAAGACGATAATGCCATTAGTACGTAGGCAGTTACAGGGGTTGAAAATGAAAAGAAGAAAAGAGGGAGTCTTGAGGAAAGATAATGAATAAGTTTAAAGGAAACGGAAGATTGCGATTGATGTTGCATTTAAATTTTTGAAATTATCAGAGCAGCAATGAAACTGAAGAGATTTCCCCAGTTGTGAGAAAAGAAACTGTTTAATTAGAAGTAGCGGTTGAATTTAGCTATTTCGATATGATAGTGATGGGAGCTAGATAGCAATCTAGTAACACTCTTAAATATATGTATTCGGAATACCAGGGAAAATGCTCGCCGGAGATGTTCCTAGGAAAACCAGAGCAGAGCCACGTCACATCGATGAGAAAGTGACTGGAGTCGAGATATTTGGTTAGGATCGATTACATTACAGAATAATTTGTATATTTCTTTTTCTTGATGTGAATTACAGATATTATATTGTTATGGTGGGCGTTTGAAATGTTCTCATTGTTACTGCCTCTGTTGTTGCTTTAAATATTTGTGCTTACTTGTTTTGCTTGTTCCAA
>OZ038481.1:106062093-106159593 GCA_964036315.1 Acanthosepion esculentum
GCGTTACCACTATGGTCAGGTGATCCACATAATTCAATAATGGTATCGCCTGTATTTGCACACTGGCGATCTATGTTCAAACTCAAGTGTCCACAGTGACAATTTATTCCTATATAACAATATTTATATCTATAAATGGCAGGATGTCTGTGTGTGTGTGTGTGTGTGTGTGTGTGTGTGTGTGCGCGCGCGCATGTGTAACGAATGCATGACAGCAATTTTCGACGGATTTGCACCATAATTTACATGCACATGCTCCAAGTTAGTGAAGAGGCCAAGACCGACGTTGCATTTTCCCAACTCCCATCGATAGTGGAAATAATCTATTTTTTCATGCTTCTACGGCAGTTTTCATGTAGTTTGCGGCCATTTTCTACTGGCCACATTGAGAGCCTATAGCTGGCTGCCACGAATAGGCAGAAAGATTCTATTGGCCATGCTGAGAGCCAACAGCTGACTGACACGAATGTTAACTAGCATGCTAGCATGCAAAAAAAAATAACGATAGCTGCAAGTGGGAAAAATTTAAATCTGCATGACACTTTACTCCAATTGGCTCATTCGCTTGTTTAATCTCAATGTTGATACTGATTCCGCAGAACTGTGTTGGGTGTGAAAAAGTATTTGTTGTTAACATTCTTTTTTCATTCGGTTTTTCCAGTTACAAGTCCTTTTTTTTTAAGCTGATAGTTTTGTATACATTTTGTTTAGTTCTTTTTTCGTAACAGATTTAATGTTTAGTATAGAGCTTAGAAAAAATTCGCAGGCTAGAAGTAAGGCATGTAGCAACATCAGCACGGCAAAGGCAAGGAAGGACAAAAATATTTTAAGTCAAGTGATAGCGATTGCTGTATTTTTTAATCAAGTACGTGCAACGCCGGGCCATGATGCTAGTGTAAAATATTTGATAGATCTTACAGATTCACCTGAGACCGTTTGTATTGAGCTTTGTTTGTTGAATCATATGAATTCTGTTTTAGAGGCAATCACATCGTTGGCAGCATTTGTTACATGATGTAGGAGAAATGTGATATTTGTAATGGTGTTTGCAGTGATAACTAGGTAATCTGCATTGTAAACGTCTTTGCAAGATATTGACTTGTGTTTATCGATGGTAAAGTAAAATCTAAATAATGATGTTTGTCGTGAGAAGATTTTTATAATAAATTATGAAAATATAATAATTGACTTTCTTATTATAAATATTTTTTCCTTTCAAAAAAGGCAGAGTGACATAAAGAATGAAAGAAATCTAGTAACTTCGTGCGGTTGAATTTCCCACATCAACCCCCTGCCATTGATTCCAATTCACATTATTCTGCAAAGAGTCCTCGGTTCTGAAAACGATTTAAATATTTAACGTCTATATGTGAGTAGAAACTTTCGGTATTTAAATATAATGAAAATTCTTGATATTCAGTCTATTCAAGTGGAAGTAAAATAATTACCTTAGAAAAATCTTGCAAATATGGAATATATCTTCATTATTGGCCGTCTCCCAACAGGACAAAGGCGGTCATGGCTCTCCACGACTTTCTGTAACGTAGCTTTTAATAAACTTAGTTTTTCTGGCCATCTAATCAAGCTCACTAAGAACTGTATTCTTTGTTTTCCTCTGTCCGTCCTGGCTTCTATCTCTACCGTGAGTATCGGATTTCAAAGACCTCATTCCTAATTATGTGTCTCAGAATCATCACCTGTCTCTTCGTGATGTTATGTGTAAGTGTTTTTCTCCAAACGTTCGTTGTTGCTCACATGTGCTGTCCACGGTATCCTCATCATCCTTATGTTGAACCATATTTTTGTTGCTTCAAGTCATCTCTTCATTTTGAAGAGATCGTCTAGCACTTACTACCATACAGGAAGACAGATATCACATTGCAGTTCAGTGTTGTTTTCCTTGTTTCTAATGATGTTTTCCTACACTTAGGAGAGAGATAAATGGACACACGAGAGAGAGAGAGAGAGAGAGAGAGAGAGAGAGATAGAGAGGAGATAGGTAGTGAGAAGTACACAAAAGATATTCATATATATAGAGAGAGAGAGAAAGAGAAAGAGAGGGATGCAAGAGAGAGTAGTATGTAGAGAGGGCCGCACGACATATATATATATATATATATATATATATATATATATATATATATATCCGTTTAGGTAAAACCTAAGTAGGTTTGCCTGGCTCCTTAGGATTATCTTAGGTTCGCTCTACTTCGTGTATTGAGCATTTACGTACTTGCTTTTTACTCGTTTTGGAGTTTTTTCTTTGTACTTTGAGCTTGAACTCTGGACGATTGTTTTCGCCTCAATTTCATGCTCTTAGTTCTTACTTATATATATATATATATATATATATATATATATATATATATATACATATATATATATATATATATATATATATATATATATATATATATATATATATATATATATATATCCGTTTAGGTAAAACCTAAGTAGGTTTGCCTGGCTCCTTAGGATTATCTTAGGTTCGCTCTACTTCGTGTATTGAGCATTTACGTACTTGCTTTTTACTCGTTTTGGAGTTTTTTCTTTGTACTTTGAGCTTGAACTCTGGACGATTGTTTTCGCCTCAATTTCATGCTCTTAGTTCTTACTTATATATATATATATATATATATATATATATATATATATATACATATATATATATATATATATATATATATATATATATATATATATATTGGTCGTAATGTGTTTTCTTTTTTAAATATTATGCTTTATTTTACATAATTTTACTACACGAGTTTCTGGTCTCGCGACCGTCTTCATGTAAAGGGTGGCGATTTCCACATATTATTAAAAATAATTATTTTTTTCCTTTATGTTTTTCAATGTTAAATATTCTCGATACGAGACCTTCTCTATTTTTCTGTTAGTAATCCGAATGTCTTTCTTAAAACAATTAAGGTTGGTTTGAGAAATGATGAATTAGTTGTCGGTATCTTATCTTTTAATGTTTTAATGACCCCCGTGTGTTCTTAGATCTATTTCCATTTTCGTGTGTTTCTGTCAGCATGCATGTATATATGCGTGTGCATATTCCCCCTCAATACATACACTGTATCACTACGAGGAATTAGTAAACACATTTGTACATATACACACATACATAAACACACACACACACAGACACACACACCGTCCCACCATAAGGAATCCGTACATACACGTATATACATACACACATACGTACACACACATACTTCCCAAGTTACATGGAACCAGTATACACATACACACATACACACATACACACACACACACACTTACGCATATATATGTACATACATACACGCGTACTTCCTAAGTTGTGTGGGGTTTGTGTGAGTAGTTCCCCTGCTTTTATCAATATGCGTGTATATATATATGTGTGTATATATATACATTTTTCGTGTTCCAGAGATACACGCATGTGAGCGTGCATGCATGCATGGGAGTGACTTGATCACTGTATTTGGCCACTACGTGTGCATCTTGTGTGCTTTTTCCTGTGGGGTTATGATCTATTTAGTTCCAGTTTAAATTTGTTTATGAATTTTTTTCTTGTATTTGTAGGTAAGAATAATTGTCTGTTTGATATATTGGCATGATATTAAATTTACCCTCGTTACATTTGAAGATCTGTTGTAATACAAAAAGTTTTCTGTTGTCTGGTAATTTTATGTTGCTTTTGTGGAGGGAGACCCTGTTGTTCAGTTGTTGGCTGATACCTATATATGACTTCTTGCATTTTGTGCATTTAAGTACATAAATCACATTTTTGGAGTTGCAGTTTAAGTTTTTATTTATTATGAATGTCGTTTTGGGTTTTTCAGAAGTGTAGGAGTTTCCCTCTATAATGATGTCACAAACCCCACATCCTTTTTTGTTGCATTTTGTGACTCCCTGTATTGTGTGTGGGTTAAATTTAGATGATATTAATATGTGTTTTAGGTTTTTAGATTGGCGTTTGCTTTTAATTATTTTAGTTGTTTTAGTATATTATTCAGTTTATTATTCTTGCTAAGTAGGTCTAGATTTTTTGAAATTATTATGAATAATTCTGGATTGTTTTTGTTGTATGTTGAGACATATGCTAGAGTTGGTTCGACGTTACGTTTCTTTTTATTTCTATGTTGGTCTATGGGGTATTTTTTGTGAGTTCAAAACCTTTTTTATTAGTGTTGTGGGGTAGCTTAGTTTTTTTAGAGTTTTATGTAGTTCTTGTAAGCGGGTTTTTCGGAGGTGTTTATCAGTCACTATAGTACAAACCGAACGTGTTAGGGAATAGGGGATGGATTTTAGGCAGCTCTTGAGGTGATGGCTCTTGAAATGAAGGTATTGTTGGGTGTCTGTGGGTTTGTGGTAAATATCTGTGATTGTATGGTTGTTTTTATTTCTAATGAGTATATCTAAAAATGGTAATTCGCTAAAATTATATTCTTGCGTGAATTTGATTTTTGAGTGTAAGTTTTGAAGTAGCGTGTGAAATTGGTTAATGTCACCCCATGAGGATTTCCAAAAGACGAAGCAATCATCTAAGTATCTTTTCCAAGATTTAGTGAATTGGCTTTTTATATTTGCCCCATAGATTTGTTCTATCCGTTCATAGAGGTTTTCTTCTAGGTTAGCTAATGTTAGGGTTGCATATGTTGGTGCCATTTTTGTTCCCATTGTTGTACCCAGGGTTTGGATATAATTTTTGTTGTCAAATTCAAAGTGATATTGTTTAAAATTAGGTCTATACTATCGATAATGAACTATTTAGTGAATCTCGGATGAAGTATTTCTGGATGTTTTTCAATCCAGAATGAGATTGCTTTCTTTCCTAGTTCATGGGGTATGTTGCTGTATAGGCTACTAATGTCAAAAGTTGCCATAAGCGTTCCTTTTGTGGTATGCAGCTAAGGAAATGTATATCGTCTCTGATATGACTTTTAATTTGTTTAGTATATGGTTGCAATATTATGTCTATTAGCTTACTGAGTTTTCTGGTTGGACAGGCTTGTCCTGCTACTATTGGTCTGAATGTAAGGACACTGGTGTTTGGGGTGCTAATATATTCAAATTTTTGTGTCTGTATAGCTGCTTTTATTTCACGTGATTTGTGAATTTTAGTTAGTCCGTAGAAATTGCTTGTTTTTGGTACAAAGTTTTTTAGGAAATCCTTCTCTTTTTTTGTTAATATTTTATGATGTGTTGTGCAGAGTTTTGTAATTTTTATATAATGTTTTTGTCTGTTAGTGTTAATTAATTTGTAGTTGTTCCTATCCTCTAGTTTCTAGAATTTTTGTTTTATAGTATGTTGTGTCCCTGATCACTATGGTGCTGCCTTTATCTGCTTCTTTTATAATTATCTTATTATTTTTTCGGATGCTCTCCAAGGCTAGTCTTTGTCTGTATGTGAGGTTGTCGAATGGTTTAGATTTTTCCTGTAGGCTGTGGAACCAGAGTTTTTCAAAAAACATATTTAGCGCATAGGTATTGTTATTTTTGTTTGGGAATAAATTGGATTTCTTTTTGTCAGTGAATCATCTGTAATATTTTCGCTATTATTAAATATTTCTATTAGTCTCAGTTTGCGTTCAAATTCCTTAAGGTCTTTTCTTAGGTCTGCTATATTGCTTTTTGGAGCAGGGCAGAATTTTAGGCCGAATTTCAGTTGGATGATTTCGTCATTTGTAAGTGTATATGTATCAGGTCATCCCATAAGTTCTGTCCGAATTTTGAATAAAGAAAACTAGTGACCAAATATTACATTTAATAACAGATTCACTCAACAATGTATTTTCCCTGATTATCTATGAATTCCTTCCATCTATTAAGAAGCTTACTAATTCCATTACTGTAAAATTATTTTGGCTTTGATTCAAAGAACTCGCAAATGTCAGTTTTAACCTTTTCCTGTGTTACAAAAGCTGTTTCTTCCAAATCATTCTGTAAGCTACGAAACAAATGGTAGTCTGAAGGAGCAAGGTCGGGAGAATAAGGTGGATGCGGATTTTTTTTCCCAACCAAGTTCTTCGGTCATTTGTTACGTGATTCTTGCTGTGTGTGGTCGCGCATTGTCCTGATGAAACCTCACTCGTTTTCGATTCACTAGAGCAGGTCTTTTTTCCTCAAAATTTGGTTCAAACGCTCTAACTGCTGACAGTATATTTGAGCATTAATTGTTGCATTAGGTGGTAAGAATTCAAAGTGGTTTATTCCTTGGCAATCCCACCAGATTGAAAAAAGAACCTTTTGCCCATGTAGTACCCTTCGCGGCTGTGGCTGAGGTCCTTCCCCTTTACCAAGCCACTGTTTACGACGCTTAACATTTCAATAAAAGCTCCATTTTTCGTTGCCAGTCACAAGTATATGCAAAAAAGGTGAAACAAGTTGGCTAGAATAGAGAGAAGAGCAGATGTCAACTCGAGATTTGAGGTTGTTTTCAGACTATTCATGAGGCACCCATTTTCCAAGTTTAGGAACTTTTCCAAGTTGTTGAAGCTGACGATGAACAGTTGTATGGTTTGAAATTAAAACCACTCCTAAGTCCTCAACTGATAAAGCGGGATTTTCTTCAAGGGCTGCTTCAAGAAGCTTTTCATCAAACTCAACTGGACGTCCGGTTCGATCTTCAACTTCAAAGGTGAAATCTCCACTTCTGAATTTTGCAAACCATCTTCTGCAAGTTCTTTCATTCACACATTCCTCTCCATAAACTGAGTGAATGTTTCTAGCCGCTTCGGCTGCTGAGTTTTCTTTCTTGAACTCATAAAGCATTGTGTGCCTCAAATGATTCTTGGGTACTTCCATGTTAGCAGGGTTTTAATCAAACAAAATTTAATTTTATTGTTCGCTGAAATAAAATTTGATCAGTTTAAATGTATCTAAACATAAAAATAATGTTCAGCTCCATTAGACATTATAAAATACTCTTTAAATTTCGTTCATTTTAACAAAAAGTTAAAATTCGGACAGAACTTATGGGATGACCTAATAGATAGGTTTATTACTTTGGGCTTTGTGTCATCTAAACTGTTTTTTTTTTTGTTCGGACTGGGGTTTCTAAAACATCATGATTGTTTCTTTTAATATATCTCGGGTTTTCTAAGAGATACCCCCTCGCTGTACATTTTGAGTTTTCTTGCCAGTGAGAGTTTGTTTTGGTGAATTTGGGGTTGTTGTTTCTCGATGGTTCTATATAGGTGAGTTTGTTTTAGTTAGGTGGCCTGTTCCAGACGTTTCTAGATTTGTTGTTTTTGTATGGATTGTATGTCGATTGTGTGTAGAACTTTTCGGGAAATTTTGGTTGTACTCCTGCATATAGGTAATGGTTGTCAGGTTTGGTTTGTTGTGCTAGGCGGTATTTGTAAGTGTTGGTCTTGTGAATGTGTGTGTATTCTGATCTTTGTCTGTTTGTGTTTTGGTGCGATGGTCAGTGCACGTTTGTTTGTGCGATCTTCAGTTTATGTTCATAATTGTTTTTCTTATGTGGGTGTGTGTTTGTGTGAGGTGGTTGTATGTATTTGGATTCCTACCTTGTGGATATGTTTGCGTATAGTAGAATGGGTTAAGATTTGTACTTTTAAGAGTTTGTTTGCGTATGGTAGAATGTGTTAGGGTGCTTAACTTGCAGGTCTGTTTGTGTTATTCGGGTTTTGACTGTTGGGTGGTTTTCTCTGTATTTGCTGATGGTTGTTTTGTGTTGAGTACTGTGCTTTTTGTGAGTTTGGATTGTTGTTGTTTTTTTGGTTTTGTCTCATTTTCCAATTTTTCTTTTCTTGGTAATGCTTTTAACCAGGTTATCTTTCTTTCCAGAATATTCTGAGATTTCTCCTCATCGTTTTTACATTTCGATTCCCATAATTCTGACAGGAATTGGTGAGTGTCTTTAGGACATAATTCCTTCATTTCTGTTTGTACTATAGTGACTGATAAACACGTTTGCGGTACCTCTCTTCCTTTTAATATATACACTTTTCTCTCGTTGGAACCACTATAACCTCTCCATTAAATATATATATATATATATATATATATATATATATATATATATATATATATATATATATATACACTTCTGATAGATTTAGAAATCAATAACTTGTTGCACTCATGAACCATTACATAATCATATATTCACCCATTATGTAAGTAATTTGTAAATGTATCAGAAGTAAAATTCATGAAAAAAATAATAGTATGGTAAAAGGTAATTAGAGGAATCAATCTCCTTCTGTCCATCTCGATGTAAATTAATCGTTTTTCTTTCTTAATAAGATTCGATTTCACAATGAAAATAAAAACTACATCAATATTCTTAAGGTACGTCGGCACCAAGGAGTGGTTACCATTTGGGAAATAAGCTTGTGGCAACATCAGATTGAAACTCTAGTCCCCATGCAATCACCGAAATTAAACATTACCAAGCCTGTTCAGTACCTAGAGGAGTGACCGCTCGGGAATATCAAGTTCTGTAAGCTTTGATTTGTGAATGGGCCTAAGGACAATGCCTCGGAATTGTTAGTCGGAGAGCCGAATATCAATTCCAGTTGGGTTCATTGTATTTAATTACGAACAATATTCTCCTACCAGCTATGGGTTAATGGCTAATTATTGTTTCACTAAACTATTAAATAAATGAATAAAATTACATAGAAAATATTTAGATTTCGGTGTTATATAATCCATTGAGATTGATATGACGTTCACCAAAAGCAACAAAGCAAACTTTTGGCAAACGAATGGGTTATATCGAAAGAATGCACCGGAATTTAAAGACATGGACAGACAGAAATACCTCTCACATATACCTCCCATAAATACCTCTCACATATACCTCCCATAAATACCTCTCAATTTCTTACCATTACGCAGAATATATTTCTGGGAGTAATATATTGGAGGCATTTCTGCCGCACACTGTATAATTTAATCGCATAAAATAGAATCCAGGTGCATTATATTAACTTTATTTGCATCTGTGGAAAATTCTTCGCAATAACGAATTGCGCTCTGTTACTTTTGCAGTTTTCAAGAGAATTGAAAACAGGTAATAAACGGTAATTCAAATAGGCAATAAATGTTGAATACAAAAGTAGACGGGAAACTCTCCGACAAAATGTAACAATCTTTGCATGGGCATCAAACAATAGAAAATTAGATAGAAATCTTATAGAAAATAACATTAGAAAAAATTCAGTCTCTCATTATCCTCATGAATATAATGATCTTTTACTTTCCGTCTGAATTTCTGGGATGAAGTGTTATTCTTATTTATTTATTTACTCCTGCACTTTGTCCTCTTCTTTGCTGTTTTCGTCTTCATTTTTATTGTCGGATGGAGGCACAACGGGCAGAAGGTTATTTTAAAAACAGCAACGATGAATATAACAGTCATTTTGTAAATCATTTCATTACAAGCAAAGCAAGAATGCCACTAAGGCACAATATCTTACTGACTTTGAGAGGATATGAGAAAAATTAACAAGGACTGAGAACCAGAAAATAAAATAAATTAAGAAGAAATAACATTGACATTGTATTTAATTTTTTTGAGATTAACGTTGACTCAAATTCAAGAAACCAAACGAGACTTCGAGGAGTGCGATAAAAGAAACTGTTAACATAGATCTTACGGTTACATATAGCCACTTCAACTGTAAAATGATTTGAACTTGCTGCTAATTTAGTACTTTACATAAATTCCTAAAGTCTAGTTACGATGAGAACGATTACAATTTGTCCGCATGTATTTAATGTAAATAATGTTCTTTTATATTTATTTGATATATAAAAGCCTCAAATGGTCTTTTCAGTTCTGGAGTATTATTCAAACAGCGATCAACCACACGAAACTTTGGAATCTAGTTTTGACACTTGCGACCATTCAAGGTATTTTATCTGTAAACTACAAACACGTATTTGGTATTTAAGTGTCACTTACATTTTTTATTAAAAAATAACATTCGTAAAATATTGATTATTCTTTCCTATCTTCACTCGAAAATGAAAAAGGATGTTGGTACCTCATACAAGTATGCATTTGTTTGACCGTTGACAAAGACAATATTCTATTTCAAAGAAACTTTTTTTGAAATGTTTAACCGTTAAGGCCATTTTTGTTAGCCCATGCATTTTGTTAAAGCCAAACAATAAACATTATCAACGAAACTGTTTATTATTTTCTCTTATGCTTTATCGTTATAAAACGGGTCCATGGATATGTTCTGCTGTATTAGATTTTATCTTTTTTATATTAAATAATAAAGCAAAATAATCCATTATATATTGATTAGCGGGTTTGCTCAATTTAGACATGGTAAAGTAATTTCAAGTCTAATAATAAAGCCTACATTTGTTCTATCATATCTTTAATCACGGATAATAAAGATGATTCACACAATTTATTATTCAAACTAACTTGTAGTTCCATAAGTCAGCAGGACTACCGACAACACAGAATAAATCTCATATCGCAAAAGCTAATATGAAATTCTAGAATCATATAGAACTAGGCTTTTAAAAGATAGGAACTCTAGATTGAATTTAGTGAACTAGGGGGACTGTTCCTGTGTTTTTTCGATGATCGTGTCAAGCATAGGCGCCAGTGGCAGGTGGAATCGCCTGAATACAAAGGAAATCTCCTGGAATTAAGAGTATCAAAGAAAGGAAGACATATTTCTATTTGCGTATCATGTTTAAGATAGTTGCTCTGAAGACATATGGCCAAAGCTTGAGAGATCCCACAAAATAATATTTGTGGTTGAGTTTTCTGATATGGATGCTGAGCTATCTATCATCTCCTTGGAAACTGTAGGGAAGGACATGAGACAGTCCAAAATTTGAACAAAACGTCTTTACGCTGTCCCCTAAAATGCGAGGTCATGTTTATAACATAAATATCCAAGGAAATTGCTGTAGTAATTTAGAGTTTAAGTGTCCAATTGCATCATATTTGGAGAAAGTGTTCCTCGTTAGGCACATTTTACGTTCGGAAAATATAATTTACTGAAACATATTCCGATGTAATGACATAATTTGCCAGGATTGTTGGATACAGAATATTAGTGCTTCTATCGCAGCTAATACGAAATGGTTGTTTTAGGACTTAAAATAATTTATATAGAGCTAATTACAGAAAATATTATGCAAATGCGTTTGATAAAGTAATTCACAGTGAAATGTTGGAACTGCTTGGTAAATGTGACATATTTAGGAAGGACATTAGAATAAACCGGAACCTATATTAAACTGCCTGTATACAGTTCGGAAATTGAGTCAGTAAATATACGCGTATCAGAAAGGGTTTAAACCAAATTTGTGTCTTCTCGTCGGATTGATTTAACTTATACAGTCAGGTGATTTCGAGAGAATTAGGAGTCCGCCCTTGATTCATTATCGGCAGCCACAGTCATAACGACATAAGATATGCAGATGACACAGTGTAGATAGCCTACAATAAAAGGAAGCTTCAGTATTCCAACAGAAGTTGAGGAAGGAAAACAAGGACTAAATACCAAAGAAGAAATGCATGATCGTTAGTGAAATGAACAGCCCATCAGGCAGATTAGGAATTGGATATAGAAAGATTAACCAAGTACAACACATGGTATGTTTTGGGAGTCTTTTTAACAGAGGACGGAATGTGCGACACCAAAATACGAAGGCGAATTTCGATAGGGAACGATGTCTTTCAAAATCTAATCGAAGTATTATGAAACATAAATATTTCGATAGAAACTAACAAAAGAATTATCTAATTTCGATGTAATATCACTCCTTTTATATGGAAGTGAAGGTAGGACAATCTCCTCAGACATGAAGCAGAAGAAGCAACAGAAATGTCACAAAACGCTGCAGAGAATACCATGTACTGAACATGTGGGCAACGCTGATGTTTTAGAGAAAATTGAAACAAAAAGGACGCTAATATTTAAGAGAGCTGAAATTTTGGGGGCGCATAATCACGAAAGAAGGCTTGGTAAATTTTATCCTCATAAGGCAGGTTATAGAGAAAGAAGAAAATAAAGCATAGCCTACATAGCGATCTTGAGTTAATGGATGGTGGATCAAATTTTAAGAGATAAAACAAAATGATAAAATGTATTTCGATATACAAAGAAGAGGAAATTGTGTATAACCATGATCACCAATCTTCTGAAGGGTCAAGGCAAATAGTAGCCTAGAGAGTGGAACACAAAGCTGTTGAAAAGACATTAAAACATTTCTCTGTCCGCAATAATAGGAAGTGATTTCTACAACTTAGTTGAATCGGCTGTAAAAGAAATTGAGTTCATAAGAGGATTCTTTCCCGACCACTACAATATTAACCTCTCCTTTTCAAGGGTGAACCCTTATCTATTCTCAAAATCTCCCATTTCAAAATCTCTTACGGCAATAAACAACCTCATTACCAAACACTCTACCTCGGGCTTTTCATTGTGCAGTGTGAAAAAAATATCTTCTATTGCTTCATTCTTTGAAGCGAGACACCCACCGGTATTTTTTCCAGAAATATTAGGCTTTTTTCTTTCAGTCAAAAAATTGAAAATTCAATCTAATCCTCTACATTTTAGACATTTTCTTTGCAAATATTTTTAAATGTTTTTTTTTTGTTTTTTTAATTGTCTCATCCTATGCAAGTCGATAGTGCCACTACAACACAAAGGGTACAGGGGGTGAAAATGAAAGAGAATGGGAAGACTAAAAATGGGGACGATTTAGGGAAAGACACAAAGAATAGGGTTCAATAAATCGCGATTGACGTTCGATTTAAATGTCAGGGGAGCAATGAATCGGAAAGGAGTTACACGGGTGGGAGGTGCGAAAAAAGAAACTGATAAAGTAGAAGTGGCGCTTGCATGTGATTAGTTCGATAGTAAAATGGTGAGACCTAGTTGCCAATCTATTATCACGCCTACATTCATACAGTCGAGGTACCAGGAGGAAAAACAACTCATCAGAATAGTTGCCGTGAAAATATATATAGAAAACGTTTAGTCACGTCAGTGAGAAAGTGAGTAATTTGAGATGCTTGGTCAGGATTGACAAGATTATAGACTTTTCTGTTGTCAAGAATCTCGAGATGTACAACAGAAACATCAGACCAGATATAGCAATAATATTCAATGCACGGATAATTATAAATATGCAAAATGGATTCGGACGTGAAACATTTCCTGGCACGACACAGTGAACCAACTTTCCTGACAGTCGATGTAGCAATTGATTCGATAGGGACGCTCCACTTCATGTCAGTTTAAAAAGTGAAGCAAGAAGACGCAATGTGTTTCTCTTCTGGAGTTTAGCGTCAGCCATGTTGATGGAAGGTAGGAAAGGTTCTGTGTGGTAATTGATAAGTAATTCCGAAAAATGAACATTTTAGCATATCTTTTCTATGCAAAACAATATATATTGCACTTAACATTTTTATTTGCTGAAATTCACTTAATTTGAACATCTGAAAAACTTATCTCTCTATATTTCTGAGATGAGGTATTATGTACATTATTTACATTATTCGGACTATTGTCCTCATCTTTGTCGCCATATTTGTTACAACGTTTCGACCGTTGTACACTCCGGCCTTCTTCAGGTGGTTGGAATGTCGAACTGAACCCTTTATTTCGATCAATGGGGTAGAATGTTCTAGTTCCACGTGCCATGTTTAATGGATGTCAGTTATCAGTTATCTCATGTTAATTTTTCCCTCTGAAAGTTCTCCACTGCCTTAACCGGGTATTGAACTGGATCTAACCAACGACTTTATCCACTGTGCCATGTGTCCTTGGGGATAGTGGATAAAGGTGTTGGTTAGATCCAGTGAAAGGACCCAAAGAGTGTGAGTTCAATACCCAGTTAAGGCAGTGGAGAACTTTTAGAGGGAAAAATTAACAGGAGATAACTGATAACTGACACCCATTAAACATGGCACGTGGAACTAGAACAGTTTACCCCAGTGAGCAAAATGAATGGTTCAGTTCGACATTCCAACCACCTGAAGAAGGCCGGAGTGTACAACGGCCGAAACGTTGTAACAAATATGGCGACAAAGATGAGGACAATAATCCGAACAATGTAAATAATCTGCAAAACTTCTACATATATTGTCCATCAATATATATTCGCCTTCAAGAATGCAATCAGGCTGGAATAAAGATGATAAGCGACACAAACTCTTTCTATTTCAGTGATATTTTCCTTTTTTATCATACTACTTGTCAGATGAAGGAAAACATTTTCATATTTCATGAGGAACAGAATATGTCGCTCCGTTTCTTTGAAATTGCTTTACTTAACTAGAAAAGACATATTGTGCTATCTAATGACCTACAGAAACTTTACCCGATTTCTGTGAGCTTTGCCATATCGCCTATGGTAGTACTTGATGTCTTGATTTGATTCTTGCAAAATAATGCATCCTGAGGGCATACATTCTGGGCATAATGTAGTATTAACTTCCGCACACATACAAACATTGTGATGGTTATATAGAGCTATATTTTTATTTCATTGGACAAACAACTTTGTTCTACTGATAATCTAATACATACACATTTGCCATCAGAAAAATATAAGAGATATGAGAAGTTTAAAGAATGATGGCTGTTCACATGGAGGTTCGTTTTATCAGGTTCTACTGATAGATGTTTAGTCAAGTGCAAGGGCGGGGGTTGCTCCCGATGGGTGTAATAAGCTGTCAGGTATATGTAACCAAGGCGAATATCCAATTCTGAACTAACTTGGAGCGAGATGACCAGATGTACTTTCCCAAAAACACGTTGTTTATGAGTGTTTATATCTCCAGATATTGGCATGAAATCGAGACATTGCGGTAAGTGTTCATCGATTGCTTGAATAATTCACTTTCTACGGCTTATCAGGTTATTTAGAGCCAGAAAATATTTTTTGTTAGATTGTAAGTAATATAGGGGGGAGGTTATAATGATGGCTTAGTTGTACAAGTCTTCCCAATTAAGAGATATTTGAGAGGATAAGAGGTGTATTCATACGTTTCCCAAGAGTATTTGCTCATAAATGAATATATCAAACCCGACATGAAATGTAACTCGGCTCTCCGATTAACAATTCCGAGCCATTATCCTTTCCAATATCCGCACAACCAAGATTACAGCACGTTATTTCCAAGACGTCCCCCGTCTAGGTACTATCCAAGCTCTACGTTGCTTAACATCGGTGATCGTACGGGAGTTGCACATCTGCGCAACAACCACACGTCCATACTCGGTCGTGGAACTGATGATAATGATGATGATGACGACGACTGGGCACTAAAGACAATATTAAAAAAAGTCAGATAGCTAATAATGACCTGATTTTTCTATTTTACCGTCAAGTGTATGTGTTATCTCTTTGGTTCTTCGCGCAAAGGATAAACATTATTGAGCAATATACCTTGATTGAAGAAGTATAATTGAAGCGCTGAATTGATTATGTTTTAAACATAAGCTATCTTCAAAGGTAAGTAGAGAGAAAGATCATATAAATAAGATATAGCACCACAGGCTTAATGTTATTGATTTTTTTTACAGAGGAACCGTCTTAAAAAGAACACAATGGCTTTCATTATTTATCATTTCAGGATTTCATTGTTTTGTAATTGATGGCATGTGAAAGAATTTCAGCGCAAATTTTTAATAGGTTCTTTTAAAAATTAAAAATAAAACTTACTCTAAGAAATTTAAAAAAAAGGAATTTTTATCAACGCTAGAAATTACTACCATGTAGGGCGAACTGGTCATCCTGTCACAAAAACAACGTACGTTATTCTGTGAAAAGCTTTTAAAGTTGACCCTCTCCCTCCTAGTGAGAAAGGTAAACTCTGATCCGGGGCACGTCAGGCTTTCACAAGTGAATGCGATTGACCAGTGCTATTTATAATTAGGCCTGAAATCTAATCCTCTAGATAAATAAATGAATGACGAAGGACTTCCCATTCGAGATAGTTCGGGAGAAATCTGGTCTTTCCTAGAAGACCCGACGTGATTCTATAAGTCTCTCGGTCTGAAACGGAAGTGTTTCACCAAAGGCGAAATATAAAAGGAAAAGTTTGGGTATGAATTGGGGCACGGTAAGGAGTTTTGCGGCGGCAATTAAACTGAGAAAAGCGTAAGCGAAACGTGCGAGCTGACTCGTGAGTGAGCCGATTGCTGACGGAATTAAGATGCCACCCCTTTAGAGAGCAGTTTAATAGTCTGCCGCTAAGACAGTGTCGCTAATGGTATTTCTCTTTCCCTCAATTGGCAATTGACACGAGTGAAAAAAATAAGCATGGAAGAAATCAGTTGGCGTAGTGTACAAATTTGCGCCCGCGTGGTTTTTCACATGAGATGCAGCAACGGAATTTAGTACCGCCGCGAGCCACTATATCACATATCATGTTTTACAGCAATAAGTGGCATCACGTGGGGCGAGAATATCTTTTACTTTTTTTTTTTTATTTACAGATTTGTGTTTATTGAATTACAAACTTCAGTATTCTATTGTAATTTTTGCTTAGTGAAATAGGTTTCAGGTTATATATTTAATAATTATTTATGAATTAAAACATATTATTACACATTCATACACGTTTAAAAATTCATCAAAGTTTTCAATTGCTATTCGATTTGTAAAACTCATCAATGAAAATAATCCATGTATGACATATCTGTTGGTGATGACAGTTTTGACCAACAGGATGAACAGTCTTCTTTGAACAGATGGATATCTGTTTATCTGGTAATAAACAATGCAGTTATTAATAGGAATATCTGCAATTAATTCATGCAATATTTCACATTTATAGCATCTATTCTTCATAGTCTAAGAACTTTTCAGTCCACTCTCGTAAATGAATATGTAACAATATGGGAAAGAATGAAGATTGTCAATGATATATGCATATTATTTAGAATTCAAATCCTTAGTCGGACAATCTTAGATGGGGTGGGAATGATATTCTGACATATGATGAAGAGGGTTCATTGGAAAAAAAGGTTGATACAATCTTAGAAATAACGACTGGCTAAACATAATTTTAATTCTACTAAAGGTGTTATTATGAAATGTCCGTTTAAGCCTTCAAGAAAAGGTGTATAGAGCTATCTCTATGCGAATAGTTTATCCTCAAATAAGGTTGGAAACTACTCCCAGCAATTACGCTTGGGTAAACACCAATTAAATTCTATCAAAGATGCTATTGGGAAAAGCTTGTTTAAGCATATAAGAAAATTGTATAGAACAAGTAATCGTAAAAGCATGAATAGGTTCAAGTCTGCGATCTACAGGGCTCGTTCTTGTGTCTTATATATCATACGAAAGATTGCAGTTACGAAATCGTAAGAATTCATAGAAAAAGTGTGTTGACTTTAAGGATCTCCTAGACATGAAGATATGCCTTATTGTGTTCATTCCATTTAGAATAGTTATCCTGATACAATTTAGGAAAAGCAACTTAACGGCGCGGCGTGTTTCACTTAATTTCGATGCTAAAAGTCTCTCCTTGCGTGCAGTATCTTGATCTGCTTGCATTCCTGTCAACAACTACCTTCATAAAATTAAAATGCAACGGCAATAGTAATCTTTTATTTAACCGTTCTTTATTGACGTTTCTCCTCAATAACCTTTTCTCAGTTTGTTTCACTGCAAGTAACCCTTGTATATTTAGTGTGTTTATGGCGTTCTTTGAGATGAAAACATTCTTCCAGAGGGTGTGTCCTTTCAGAACATAGGAGACAATGTCTCTTCCCAATCTCCTAATCTTTTACAAAATTGCCAAAATTCTTGTACCCTGTTCAACGATCCATTCACGAAATATCGTCAATTCGGGGAACAAATATCTCTCCTGCTCCATCTTGTCCTTCGTACGCCATGTGGGTATCAAATTCTATAAACCAAACTTTCTTATGTATCGAAGAAATTACTCCTATATCTCTGAATATGAGTATAAGTATATGTTTTGTTTTCATTTCCATTAAGATGTTTTCGGTTCTTAAGCGATCCGTCCATGGAATTCTCAGAATCCTTCTGTAGAATTCATTTTAGTTGCCTCTTCATCTGTGCAGATAGTGTCCTGCATTCACTACCATAAAAAAGTGATGATATTACCTAACTTCTCAGCAGTCTACACTTTATTTTCTAACTGAATTTTCCTGTCTCTTTTCGGCGGCATTTTTCGCTAAACAAATGCCGGCTTGACTCTCATCAATGTTATATATCTTTTCCTTCCCTGAGGTAGAACTTTAATCCGACACCTCACAATGAGGATTTCTTAAATGCTCATATGAATATTTAACTGAACAATGTAAATGAAAATAATGCTTATATTTTTCATTCTTTTCTTTTCTTTAGAAATGAATTGTTTTTCATAGTTACGTGCTTCCTAACAAAAGAAATATTATGCATAATAGGAGGTGTTAGGCACTCCCCCTTCTGTTGACAAGGGTAGAGGCTCACACCTTGTTCCTTGTTTAGGAAGGGGTTCCCGGAACTCTCTCTCTCTCTCTAGCCTCTGTACTAATGTTGGCGTGTTTCTCCCGTGATATATGCACTCTGTGGTATTACCTCTTCATTCTGAGGCTACAGTTTCCTGGTTGCTGTTTCCGACTGGTAGTTAGGAGCCCTAACTCTTGCGTAGCATCTTGAGCGGCCGCTCTGATCAACAGTTGTATTTATACCGGGGTGTCAGTAGTGCCATGTTGCGCGTGGACACGAGTCCCAGCAGTCACTTCCGGTGGGCAAATCTGAGGCCACATTATGATGCAGGCCTTGCCAACTTCTCTCTGCCCACGTCACGGTCGTTAACCGTCTGCATCTTTTAATTCAAGCCTTCTCATCTTCCAACCATAATTCCACAAGATGACTTACAAAGATCGAAAAAGTAAACCTAAACCAGCCCTTCAAAAATCACTTAAACTCCTCAACATTAGGTTCTCCAACATCCGTGGCATTAGAACCAATTTCTGCAGTGTGGAATCTTTCCTCACTGCAAACTGCCCGGATATACTGACTGTGTGTGAGACTAACATTGACTCGTCTGTCCCCTCCTCTGATCACTCGATCCCCGGCTACCATGCTCTCCTTAGAAAAGACTCTCAAACCCATATGCATGGCCATGATGTTTACGTCAAGGACCATGTTCCACTGGCGAGAGAGTTGTCTCTCAAATCGCCAGTCTATTCCTACATGTGTCTCCGGCTATCTCTTCTCAATGCCGTAAGCTATCTCTTCTTCCTTTATCGCTCTCCATCCTCTCAAGACTGGAATAATAGATACCATTTTTGTCAACATCGACAAGGCTCTCTCTACCCATCCGTTTGCTCACATATTAGCGTTTGGCGATTTTAAGGCCCATCATACCATGTGGCATAGGAATGCTACTACTGACTTTGCAGGCATTCAAACACTTAATTTTCCCGTTTCTCAATCCTTCACGCAGATAGTTGTCCTCCCCACACGATTTGCCTACAACCGGGACGGTAATGCTTGTAGCGCCACGCAGCACTGCCCTCTTGGTAACTCCGATCATGATGTAGTGACTGTCAACATCTCCTTCAACTCCACCCCTGCAAAGAAGCTCCTACCACTAGAACCTCGTTCTGCTATCAACGAGCAAACAGGGACTCGTTCCGTGATTTCCTCTGCGATGTCCCATGTGATGTTGTCTTTACGCTCCCCGTTCAAGAATGTGCCTCTCAGGTCTCCTCCTGGGTTAAAGCTGGAATCGACGCTTTCATCCCCTCAAGGAAATATAAGTTCAAACTGAGCTCCTCCCCTGGTTCTCCGCTGATTGCTCAGCCGCCATTACCCATAGGAACCACTTCTTTCACCTATATCGTAGCGACATGTCCGACTGCAATAGACGTCTCTTTGCCTCTGCCCGTAACGAGTGTAAGCGTGTCCTCAATGAAGCCAAGTCACTATTTGCTGCTCGAATGAAGGAACGTATTGCATCTCGCAAATTCGGCTCCAAGGATTATTGGCGTTTGGCATGCCGGCCTTCTTCGCATTCTCCAGGGTTATGGAATAACAGGTCGATTGTTTGACTTAATACAATCATTCCTGTCAAACCGTGAATTAAAGGTCGTTCTCAACGGATTATCCTCCAGCTCCTATCCCACGAACTCGGTGTTCCCCAAGACTCAATCCTAGTCCCTACTCTGTCTCTTATCTTTATCAACGATCTTCCTGACGTCATAGATTACTTAGTAGGCATCTACGCGGACGACACTACATTTTACTTCTACCTCAAAAACAAATCTAGTGTCGCTGACAAAACTAACCTAGACGTTCGTCTCGAAAAGGACCTCCAATCGGTTGTGAACTGGGGCAGGAATTGGCTGGTCAAATTTAACACCTCAAAAACAAAGCTGGTCTCTATTAATCACCACAGTGATCCTCCCGTGCTCTCCATTAGAATGTCTGACGCTCAACTTCGCGGGAGCACCTCTTTGTGGCTGCTCGTTCTCACATTGAATTCTGACCTGAGATGGAACAAATACATTGAGTCAATAGCTTCGTCCACTGCAAGGGAAGTTGACAGCCCATGCAGCGCCACGAATTCAAGCGTCCTACGAGGCTGTCATCCCGCTCTCACATTTTCACTGTTGAATCTATTAAATATAGCCGTCTCTTCTACTCCAATAGCTTCATGTATCGCAACTCTCGTCTGTGGAACTCCCTTCCCTTTTCCTGTTTCACTGATAGCTATATCTCCAACTATTCATATGTAATGTCAATCGACATCTCCATTTGCCTTGATCTATCAACTATCCTTCTACTCATCCTTTCCTCTATCACTCCTATCTGCTCTCACTCCAAATCCTCTGTAACCCCTAGCGTGCGAGTGGCTTCCCGCCTTGCTTTGGGTGAAATGCTTATGGGTTAAATTACTGGGATCTCTTGCCTTGGAGGAAAACCAGTCTAGTAGGGCAAATATGAATTTATAAGCATTTTTGTAAAACAATTACTTACACTCTATAAAACGTAACTTCTTCTGCAACAGAATCTATGCTTACCTAGCGTGACAGGCTTGTAGCCCTGTACTCAAGAAGGATTAAGAACATTCAGCAATAGAAATAATTTTTAAATTCTTGTGAAAAACCAGGTTTCACTTAAGGCAATAATATCCACTTTTATATATTAATCAATAATATAAAAATATAATATAACTTTCAATGCCAGTATATACGCAAGAAAATATATGTACATATGTGTATATATGTGTACATGTGATATATATATATATATATATATATATATATATATATATATATATATATATATATATATATATATATATATATCTGTTGTCTGAATCGTTTTCAAGAATCGAGAGCAAGATCTAAAATTCAGTCAGTCTACCACTGATCTCATTCCACAATCCTCACTCTTTCTCCATAGGTGGCTACCTCTGTAAATCACGAGCGGATCTTAAGTGCCACTTATTATTATAGAACAAAATTTCATAACTCAAACAAGCTCTCAGATCCTCATACATCCAAACCGACAAGAGTGAGAGTCCATTATATATTTTTATATATATATATATATATATATATATATATATATATATATATATATATATATATATATATATATATATATATATATATATATATATATATATATATAATTTTATAATGTTGCTTGCAAGAAACCCATCTTACTGTAAGTGATTTTGTAGGCATTCTGCTGAGGGCATTTCGCCTTTTCTCAGTATAATTTATTAGTCACTTTTTGTTAATAAACCTCTTTGAGTGCGACTTGTTCAATCGTTTTCGTACAAAGAAGACAGTATATTTGATGTTATCACCAGCGATAAAACGTTTTTGTTCGATTTTACGCGCCAATTCTTTGGGTGTATATTGTGATATCGTCGACGTTCTTGATCCCTATCTAGACCATGTATGCCATAGGAAAAGTAATAATCTTCCTTTGGATGCAAAAATTGTTAATTTTTTGCCAAACCAGAATGACAAATTTCAAAATGAGCATCGTATGTCTGTAGAATGGACTTGAACATATAGCACTGTTTCGAATTTGGTGCGGCGTCCGAGACGGCGTGAGACTCTTTGGTTTTCCAAGTTTCTATAATCAGTTCATAGGCTTCTCTGTGCGCTAATAAACTTTGATAATCCGGAGCCTAGGATAGCTGGACGCTGGAAATACAACTCATGTTTGATTTAAAAAAAATAATGTTAATATTTAAATGCAGTTTTAAATATTTTCAGCAACTGAAGTTACATTTAGCCAATGAATAATATGTTTCTATCACGGGCTAGCGATGACAGCACAGTTTTTATTTGTTCCAGTATGATTCGAGTGTACTTGAAAATAAAAAAAAACTTGGCACTAGAAACAGAGTTATAAACACTCAATCCGAGATGTTTGTATATTGTATATCATTTTACATTTATATACATTTATATTGTATATCATTTATATTGTATATCATTTAAAATTTATATACATTCATATTTATATCATTAATATTGTATATCATTTAACTGAATTATGCAGAAAGAAGTGAAATAAACGGAAAATTAAAACAAGATCTCAATCTATGGTATACATATATTTCCTAAAACTGTAAATTTATTGAGCACACGTGTTTGAGTCGGTATGCCTCTTTCGTATTAAACAGTGAAATTAATAAACAAATGGTCTGAACTGAATATATATATATATATATATATATATATATATATATATATATATAAATATGTATGTATGTATGTGTATATATATATATATATGTATATATATATATGTATATATGTATATATATATGTATATATGTGTGTATATATATATATATATATATATATATATATATATATATATATATATATATATATATATATATATATATATATATATAATAAAACGCAACCCTAGTTTTTCAAGACTTCCAACAACGCGGCTGATCAATGAAGACATACCCTATCCCACATTGTGATTTATGTTTGATCATAATTAGACTAAACCAAATCGTTGCAGGTATCTTTGTGTTGGGCTGATCCAATCAGGGCAAAAACGTACAGGGAATAAAATAACACTCGATTAAATTCAACAAAATTAACTGCTGTTTTTATGTCAGTCCTTAGTACAACAATTGGTTATAAGAAATTTCGCATCCAATTCATTATCAGCCCGTTCCACGTCTAAATCGGAAGTGATATCATTGTTGATTATGTAAAATTTAGTTTACTGGTTTTTGGTAAGTTTTTACACAAAGCTAAAGTCAGGGGGGTCTCTGAGCAGGCAGTAGCGTGGGGCGTATCACGACGGGTTGTTGCGACGAACTCCCTCTACCCTCAGGTCTCTCGTTTGCCACTCGTCTCTATTCTACTGACTAATTCGCTTCGCGTATTCGTATTTATAGACTTTCGCCCAAAATGTCGTGGGGGTGTATGGCAAGGTATGTGTATTTCGGTGAATCCCCTCCAGCTTACGTCATAAATTGGGGAATTCACTCTCTCTCCTCCCTCTGTTTTATTAGTCTCACTCACCGATCTCTTCAGTGAGCGTGGGTAGCTCCTCAGTACTCCTTATTGTCTTATCTGCGCCTGCTACCTCTCGACCATTTTCCGTCCAAATTCAGTTGTTTACAAAATCTACTTTTTCGCTTTCCAGTCTGCATTTGCAGCTGTGACTCAGTCAACATTTTGCCCTGTAAGTCTGAATCACTTTTTCATTGTTCAAACTGCTCGAAATACTTTTTAAGAGGTTTATATGTGAATGAAACCCTCAGTACTTCTCACGGGTTATTGATATTAAGCCTTAACGTTTCAATGTCTCTCAGCACATAACACTTTCTTATGCTTTAACAAAATTTTCTTCTGTTTTACCGCGGCAATGAAAAATAGTATCACATTCCTCTCGTCATTTTCTATTAAATGACCACTTAACCCCAAATTTACTAGTATACTATTTGTCATGCATACTAAGTGTTGAGATGTTGACTGTTTCCACGTGAGTATATGGCAATAGCGAACAAACACAGTCGTAGGGAAAAATACTGGTATATTCAGAGAGGTATTTACATCAGAGAGATTAGTAGTAGAACGAACGTAGGTTAGTAGTAACAATAATTAATAGTAATAAAGTCCAACGGTATCTTCCGGTCGAGAAACGGAAGTGTAACTGATCACTACAGAAGTCTCAGTCTGCACTGCACTACACTGCTACACTACGATATTTAACAACCCTCCCACGTGGGTCGAATGTGGCACAAGGCCGGCTTAATGTGGGCTCCCCGAGCCCGTAGGCTCGGCCAAAAATATGCCCATTTAGAACCCGTATAAACGGGTTCAGGGACTGTCTACATCCCCGGACGACACTTTGCCTTGCGGCAAAGCCTCGTCCGGGTTCCTCTCTGCCAAAGCAGAGAGTTCGACAAGAGTCGCGCACAGTCAGAGACTGCGTCTCGTACACTGCTACACTACGATATTTAACAACCCTCCCACGTGGGTCGAATGTGGCACAAGGCCGGTTTAATGTGGGCTCCCCGAGCCCGTAGGCTCGGCCAAAAATATGCCCATTTAGAACCCGTATAAACGGGTTCAGGGACTGTCTACCTCCCCGGACGACACTTTGCCCTGCGGCAAAGCCTCGTCCGGGTTCCTCTCTGCCAAAGCAGAGAGTTCGACAGGAGCAGCGCACAGTCAGAGACTGCGTACACTGCTACACTACGGTATTTAACAACCCTCCCACGTGGGTCGAATGTGGCACAAGGCCGGTTTAATGTGGGCTTACCGAGCCCGTAGGCTCGGCCAAAAATATGCCCATTAGAACCCGTATAAACGGGTTCAAGGACTGTCTACCTCCCCGGACGACACTTTGCCCTGCGGCAAAGCCTCGTCCGGGTTCCTCTCTGCCAAAGCAGAGAGTTCGACAGGAGCAGCGCACAGTCAGAGACTGCGTACACTGCTACACTACGGTATTTAACAACCCTCCCACGTGGGTCGAATGTGGCACAAGGCCGGTTTAATGTGGGCTTACCGAGCCTGTAGGCTCGGCCAAAAATATGCCCATTAGAACCCGTATAAACGGGTTCAAGGACTGTCTACCTCCCCGGACGACACTTTGCCCTGCGGCAAAGCCTCGTCCGGGTTCCTCTCTGCCAAAGCAGAGAGTTCGACAGGAGCAGCGCACAGTCAGAGACTGCGTACACTGCTACACTACGGTATTTAACAACCCTCCCACGTGGGTCGAATGTGGCACAAGGCCGGTTTAATGTGGGCTTACCGAGCCCGTAGGCTCGGCCAAAAATATGCCCATTTACAACCCGTATAAACGGGTTCAGGGACTGTCTACCTCCCCGGACGACACTTTGCCCTGCGGCAAAGCCTCGTCCGGGTTCCTCTCTACCAAAGCAGAGAGTTCGACAGGAGCAGCGCACAGTCAGAGACTGCGTACACTGCGACACTACTCACAGTCTCTAGAACTATTGTTCTATTTATAATAATAGGATCAGTCTATTGTGGTTGTGAAGGTGGGTGTGGCCCAACACTAAATCATGCAGTAGTAATAGAAAATGAATAATTTTCATGCATCGTTTCTATATGTCAGGCGAAGCTTGTACTCGTCCTCCTTTTAATTATTTATCATACAAATTTTATCATGCAATATTTTTTTATTTATCATGCCATGTTTCTATATAAGTATTTTTCCCTATGTAAAATTTTCATAAATGTATTTCTTCTTATATCTTTTCATTCAAATTTCCTTATGTTTCTGTTGTGTTGGTGTATGTGTTTTATGGTTTGTTCTTCTTGGGTATCACTCTTTTCTCTACAGAGGACCAATTTATCACTATCCATTTACTATCTGTCCACACCATACTTCCTCAACCCAAATCATTTAACCTACACTTTAATCGATTCATATCAATCATTTCTATCGGCTTTAATAACCTCTGGCATCTTTTGTAGTGTAACCTTAGGAATTTTCGCTGATTACAGGCTCCCACAATTCTGTGCAATTACCTAGTCTATTGTCAATAGTCTATAATTGTCAATGTCTATAATTGAGTAATATTATTCGTATCTCTCTTCGGTCTGGTAATATGGGGATAGGAAGAGCGATATCCCAAATGCCAATAACCGCAGTGGTAGTCCTATAAAGGACAATTGCTATTTCACTTTCTGTGTCTTAGTAGGTTCTTCCCAACATACCTTCGACAGAGCAATCGTCTTTTTTTCGGTTCCCACCCAAAATGCATCAGCTATACTGGCAGCTTTTGTTTATACAGTGTTTGTTATTAACTCTACTTGGCAATTATTCTTAATCCGTTCTCTATTGTACAGTTCAACTATATATAGCATGTGATTAACTGTCACATATTTAGGACTTAGCGAAGTGCATGTTCCCAAGTCATCATCCCTACATTTCCTTGCTTCTTCTTCCGTCAGCATCATAAATATTTCGTCCTAGCTGAATTCAAACCTGTATACTCTGCCTTAATTCGATAACTCGTCAATACCCCCAGACCCTGCTCTGCTTGGGGATACGGAATAGTTAAATTTATAATTTGATATATTTCAAAAATACATTCCAGTTCAACAACGGAATGGAAAATACAACCTGTAACTTCTTATTTTCTAGCAAGTTAATGGTGGCAATATTTTCAGAATTTTTTGCTTGGGTTGACAGGTATCCTCAAATGATTAGGTAACTCAGTTTGTATTTTAGCATTAATTCCTTCAAGTGCTCAGTGGTCACTATGTTTGTAGACAGGTGTTTCAACTAGTACATATCCAATTGAGTCCTCCCATGCTCCAATAAAATCGTAAGGGACCGACTAGTCTGTCGCACCTTATTCGCAAATGTTATCAAATGGAAACAATATTGGATAAGCCCACTCAATTCTTGCAACTCAGATACTACAGCTTCTGAACTATTAAGTACCTCCTGTCTTAGTTCTCTCAGATTGTTTATTAACCAATTGATATTGACACTATTCTTTCCCAACTCTAACCTTGTCACATTCAGTATCGATGCATTTTCTTTGACATTTCTCTATATCACCCCAATTTTCTTTTAACTTGGACGCCCTTTTCAGTAACTGTTTCAAAAAGGATATTTACCGCTTTTCCCAATATGGGAACTACTGCCCTCTTTTCTCTTGTTTGTAGTAGTTCAATTACCATTAGGTAATTCTTCATATCTCTCCACTGATCTTCTATTATAGCCGTTTCCAATTCTACGTAATATAACTATCTAAGATATTTTCCTTCAATGGCATAATTCTGCGCTACTCTCACCCTGGCTGTAATCAGCGCTATTATCTCACTCTCCAATTTCATTAATAGTCACGCTGATGGGTTCAAATCTATCACCAAGTTGGCCAAATTCATCGACTGTGTTATTATCACTTCGCTCGTTTTCATAAAATTTCTATTTACGTTGTGTCTCCAGGCTCCTGTCCTTATCATCATCATCATCATCATCATCGTCGTCGTCGTCGTCGTCGTCAGTGGTATCAGTCCTCTCATACCAGCCATTCTTGCAGGGTTAACAAGATTTCCTTGTTGCATTCCCTTAACCACTCATCGTAGTTAAATACTTTACTTAATTTTTCTGGAATGTTCCTACTATTTCCTTCTATTTAGTTTCCCATCTCCAACTTTTTTTTTCTTTCACTCAGCTTTCAGCAGGTCATTTGGTTCATACAGGTGTGCATCGCTTTCGCCCCAAAAATCGTGTCTCATCAATACTACCGCCGACATTACACGGGTCCCGTGCTGACCACCGACAGCACCAACAAGTAATTCTCTCAACCTCCGGGACGTGCATTCTACACAACCACCCTCTCCAAATAATCCTACTATTTGTTACTGAATGAGGTTTCGAATAGGCCCAGCGTCATCACGCACCGACACCGAACACATCTATACCTTTACTCAAAGCCATATTTTCTTACTGAGATTCGTGGTTCTCCACCACTCTTAATATCCTCTTAAGGGGTAAATCTGGCTCAACCTCTAACTTTTCTTCCTTCTTTATCGAGCATTATCTTTGTATAGGCCTCAGCGGAAAGTTCTGTCCTACCTCTTCCCCTTGCTTTATTCTCACTGTCTCGCTGGCCTGGTTTAAAAGCATTTGAGAACTATTTCTGTCGCATCAACCACTGTTTCACACAAGGTTACCTCATTTTCATCATAGCCATTTCGTCTACAGGAACTAACTGGCGATTCTCTTCCTTCCTTCCTTCCTTCCTTCATTCCTTCCTTCCTTCCTTCCTTCCTCTGTCACCAATATACCTTTACCTGAAACTATCGTTATAGGGAGTAGTCTTATGTCTTTTTCCACAACCACAGTCATTGACCCTTCAGATGCTTACTACAGTAGCGTCCTTACACCGTTTACTACATGCAGTAGGGTTAAACTCTATGCTGGTCTCATGGCGACCAAGTCAATCCTCTCCTAGAATTATTCTGTACATAAATCAGGGGTTACATAGAACTTTAAGACGCTCTTCGTCCGTCCTACATTCACTAGGATTTTCATCATCCCCCTTTTATCTTCAGTGGGCCAACTACCCCCCCCCAACCCGGATGATGTCTATGTCTTCCTTTCCCCAATAAGAACGCCCATTATCGATCAGGACCTGTATTACCAACTTCTTTTACCACCGCCTCGCGAAAGGTCCAATATGTCGGCAACTGTTCTAGATTCCTTATCCAGACAGGCGAATGCCTCGGACCAATACATCAGCCAATCCACTTCATCTGTAATAAGCCACTGTTACTAAAATATTCTTCCAAATTAAATCCACAATATCAGCTAGATATTTAAGTTTTGTGTTTTAAAAACATCTCATATCATGGTGACCTTACGGGCTAATTCCACATCATCCCTACACCCATCAACGTGGGCGGGGGCTAGTCGATGTTTGATCCCCCAGTGACATTAAGTTCGAATTTATACCATGACCAACCGGCTGTCTATATCTCAAAACGCTATAAAGTAATTCTTTGATCAACCCCTTCGTTAGAGCAACGAAAGAATAATTACTACAGCCCGCTTTCATTTTAAAACGCTCCAGAAAAGAGCTTTTACTTCAACAAGCTGCTAGCAAAATCCGATTTCAATTTAACTTTCCTCATCAAGAAACAAATTATTTTAAAGGATAAAATTCTCTATATATACGAATTTTCTTTCTTTTTCTAGCAGTAGGCTTTAATATCATTCTCTAATGGTATACATTCTCCCTTCCTCTCACTATCATGGAATATTCACAGAGATATTCACTATTTAGTGCTTCTTCGTTCCTTTCCCTGTAGCACCAGGCAGCGACCCCCTTCCACAATAGAATCCGCTTCTCCCTTTCCATTTCACTGTATTCTTCGTCTCTTTCTTTCTTCTCTCCAGCAGCGGGCAACGAATTCTCTTAACGGTTTTTGGAGTCGACAGAGAGGCATTTAATTCTCTTGTTTCTTAATCACTGTGCTCCTCTCTGTTCTTGGAAAGTTTCGAGGCAAAAATCCAGGAATTCTTCACAGGTGACATCGTTTCGTGTTTTTTCCTGAGTTCGCTATCTATTTCTTTCTTCATTGAATTTTATCCTTTTGGATGGACCTCAATTGTAGAGCCCTTTCTACCACTTCCATTTGTTCATCGTTTTTTTTAATTGTCTTGTTAGACTGATTGGACAGCATAATTAGTATTACATCTGCTGCGTCCTCCACGGACTGACACAAGCCACTTCGCCTTCTTCGGGGATGTATTCCTCTATCCAGGTCACTTGAAACCCTTCTTCTCCCATTCCTCCCGTTTACACCATCCTACCCTTACCTGTTACAGCTGTCCTTGGTGGTAATTTTATGTCCTCATCAACCACCACTGACGCTGACCTATGTGACGTGCTTCAACACCATTGACCGTTAGCACTGAAGGGTTGAACTTCAATTTCGACCCCTGGTAATGCATCCAATCTCCACCCAGGGTCATCTTGCCACGGAAATCCGGGTCCACATAGAATTTGTGAACACTTGTTTTTCCTCCTACCTTCACCGGGAGCCTTACCATTCCTGTTATCTTCATTGGCTTCCCGTCCCCCTGATCAATCTCTATATCGGGTCTCCTTAACCAATCCCACAACTTCAGACTTTTGTACTTCTCACCCACTGTAAGGACACCGACTCCCCGTGTATCTGAAGACCCTTAATAACTTTCCCTTTATTATAGTTCTTCCTCTTTGTCCAGCAAGGAAAGAACCTTGGTTACCGTCCCTCTGGGGCGATGTCCCTCTGCTCATTCAGACAAGGGTTCTCACAACAATAACTCTTCATCATCACTGCAGCGTGGGGTTCACGGCTGTCTTTGTCTACGTCGTGGTGCAGCCAGGCAGCTTTACCGAGGTTTACATTATCTGTTTCTATAGTGGCAGTTAGCGGCAAAATCCCCACTCCGAGAAAATGCTCAACATCGCATCCTTCTCCTGTAAGACCAATTTCCCTTCAGGCATCCCGGTTTGTTACGGAACCAGCACCTTCTTCCAGGGCCATTAGCAGCAAAATGGCCAACTCGGTTACATACCCAGCATCTTCTTTTCTTTCTCACATGAGGTACCCTCGCTCTCACTTACGGGACGGTCAACTGGGGTTTCCCTGGTTCTGTTTTCCAGGGCCTTCATTTTTAACCTGTATTGGTGAGCTACTTTTCTTAATCCTGTACCATTTAGTTTTATGTATCCTACGACTGCACCTTGGCATTCGTCATCTTCGAAATCCGGGGGCAATCCCTACTTCGTTGGGACGCTGACTGCCCTGTAACCCCGATGCCTTTATATTAACCCATAACTTGCGGGTGTGGGCTCATAGAACCCATGTCGCAGTGACTAAGCCCTTCTTCTGGGATTGTTGCTTCGCTCACTCACCCACAATTTCTAACATTTCAGACCTCTCTTAACCCGTTATCACTCAAGTTAAATAAATCAACTCAAATCGAGCAAAATCGAAAAAACATCGAAAAAATAGCGAATCGATTTGGCGAGAAAAAACAGAAAAAAATCGATAAAATTCAAGGAAAAACCGAAAAATATCCTACCTCTTACTTGTTACTAGTTTATCCACAGAACAATAAAAAAAAATACGGATTGTATTTTTTGAACCGTATGGTCAAAATGACCAATGTCCGTCAGTTCTCAATCCTTTTCTTATCTCCTTGATTTCCGTTGTTTGGACGTCCAAGAATTCCAACAACGTGGCTTATCGATAAAGATCACTTCGATCTCAGACCTTCCCTATTCCACATTGTGATTTAAGTTTGATCATAAAGAGGCCAAGACCGAATCGTCGAAGGTATCTTTGTATTGGGCTGGTCAAAGCACGGCGAAGACGTACAGGCAAAAATAACACTCGAATAAATTGAATAAAAGTAAAAACTGTTTTTATATCAGTTCATAGTATAATAAGTGGTTATATGACATTTCGCATGCAATTAATTATCAGCCCAACCCGCATCTAAATCGGAAGTGATATCATTGTTGAATTGATAAAATTTAGTTTCTTTTTGTTGGTAAGGTTTGGCATGAGGCAAAAATCGGTGTGTCCTATTCATCAGGCAGTAACGTGGGGCGTATCACGACCGGTGGCTTTTGAGATATATTATTAACTACAAACACGACCGCAATGTGCTACCTGTGTTCAGAAAATAAAACTTCCCTATAACTCTGAAAACATACACAAAACTAATACACTCTATTTTTAAATGAAAAAATAGAGTCATCGTTGATAATGGCTAAAATTATAGCCGAAAGTCCTCGAAATTGTAGGACATTTATACAGTTTCTACACACAATATGTTAAAAAAATCTTGTTCGAAAAAAAGAAAACTTAAATAAAAATCTTAATCGCAGAATCTTTTCTGTTGTATTTAATGAAACATGTATAAATGAAGGATTGCTGCCTAAATACACAATATGTGTGTGTGTGTGTGTGTCTGTATGTGTTTTCATGTGTCCGTGTGTGCGTGTTTTTCAAGGTGTATAAATATATGGCAAAAAATATTCATTAAAATCACGCAAATAATTCTCTCCATCACTCGCCACATGGTAGTCAAACAGAAACACAGTAAAAATCAGAACATGGGAGAAATAATTTTAAAAAGAAGCACAACAAAAAATGATCAACATGACAATTCGTTGTAAAACAATATAATTTAATAAGCCACTTAGCAGATAACGAAGAAAAATATACATAGGTGCAACTGAAGGACCCCCAGATACAGATAAACTACGCACAAAAAGCCTCCTTTACAAATAGTAAATAAGCAAACAACACAATGCTCTCTAAGTATATAGAGGAAACTAAAAACAAATTACACCAAGATATAATGGAAAATTAGGAAGACATCATCAGTCTACAATACTAAGTCTAAAAACTGCAAACTGTCTGGATCAGAAAATAACTATAATCATCTTCCAACAGAAATTAATAAATAATCGATCAGAACTTATCTCAAAATAAAGTTACGAAAACAGATTTTACTAAGTTACTTTTGAATAAATAACTAAAAACTAATACCTAGCAAAATACCACGAGAAATGCAAATATGTGCTCTAAGTACGGCGCAGGTAATGAAACATACTTTCGAAAAAGCGAATACGCTAAACAAAACGAAAGAAATAAGATAACGAAAAAATAGACAAAAATTTAAATAAATAAATAAATTAACAAACTATGAATTCTTACATAAACGCAACTAATAATAATAATAATAATTAACAAGAAATAATTAAGTAATAATTATTAAATAATGAGGAAAATGAACAAACATCACTATATAATAACTACAAATAACTGCATTTTGATTCACAATTATTTCTAATAAATAGAGTCTAGAATAATTTTAAACATAACCTTTACCGCCACACAATATCCGATAGAATAATACAATATATATTACTACGCATAATAAAGCAAGATAAAGCATCATATATAAATAGTCGAACCAAAATAGACAAATAGATTGTCGCCATTTGGTGCTGAATTCAGTGTCCGCTTATATATTTGCATACGCTCAGATATTGATTAATGTTGCCGATAAATATATCATAACTTAAACAACACACATATAAAGACACACACACACACACACAAACACACATGATCACCTTCTCCCCCATATATATATATATATATATATATATATATATATATATATATATATATATATATATATATATATATATATATATGTTTAAAAGGTGAATACTAATAACATTAGTTTCTAAACTTGTTATATTTACTCACGCTCCATCACGGATATTGAACTCTTAATGTATAAATATAGCATAGCTTAAAGTAATCCAGGACCGCCAATACTAATGTGCCTGCGTAAATATATATATATATATATATATATATATATGTGTGTGTGTGTGTGTGTGTGTATTTGTATGTATATATATATATGTGTGTGTGTCGGTGCATACTTTTTTGTATGTAATGTGCATTTTACGAGAGCTGCTTGGGCAGCAATTAATCATTTATAAGAGTTTGGTTAAAATAAAAAGATATTATTTTTGATAAATACCATTTTTTTATTTCTTTTTCTATTATTCGACATGTTATCATGGCTGCCGGAGAATGTTTACCACTAAATATAATTTGTACAATCTTCCATTATTTTTTTTGAGTCTGTTTTACATGTTTTTTTTCACATCCACTTTTTTTAAAAATATTGCGTCTACACTTGTCATGTGTGTGTGTGTGTGTGTTTTTTAAATATAGAATTTCCAGGCGTCCATAAGTTTTGATGTGTCTTTTTTCCTTTCTTTTTTTTTCAGTTTGAAACACACACGGTAAATTTCTTCACTAAAAAAATGTAACACGAAAAAAGTTCGAATCAGTAGAGCGAAGCGCGTCTGAGGGAGGTGATGACTGAATCACACCAAGCTCTCTCGGTCAAGTGTGTTACATGCGAGCAAAGGGAGAATAAAAAATACAGGCGGACAGATAACTTCCTATCGGCGCAAACGATCTCAGGTCAGCGAACAGTCTGCCCAAGCCGGAGATATGGAGATACACGCTGCGATGGATAAAATGTCGCCTAAATTACGCCAAAAATGAAAGTAACATTGATATCTCATTTTACCAGGTATACTTACCAAAATCACACCAACATATCTCGAAGTACTAAAGAGTAAATTTAATCAATAAAATAGTCGCTGTCATCAACCACAGCGTCCAGACGACTTCGGATTCTCCGGCATATTTTCTGGGTGGTAACCTTGTTGAAGTTAGGAAATACTGTCATAACACTTGCCTTCAGGTTATCTTTGGCGTTACGACGGGTTTTGTTTGTCGCTCGCTCACCTGCGACCGACACATAATACTCAAGGGGGTTGCAGTTTGGGGAGTTAGGTAAGTAGATATAAGGTGATGTGGTTGCAGAAATTGTCTGACAGCCATGACTGGGTTCTCCTGCTTGTGTTGCATGTTGGTGAGTCATGTTACTAGACATGGGGTCATCCATCTGTCAACCTCTTCACCCAGGAAAGTGATACCTCTCCAGGGAACTTGAAATGGCACTCCGTGTTGAATATGAGTACCTGTGAGATGAATGGAGGCATAACGTCGTTACCGCTAGTGATCTCTCCAAACACCTTCGTAATCACCTTTAGACTCATTCAACTCTTTCCGAATCTTCTGCACTACCCTCAGATTGTCATCCAATTACTCTGAAATGTTCCGGCCCGAATGCCAAGTAGTACTGCATGCTGTTTCCAAAACTTTGGAAGACTAAATTGCTTCATAGTGTCCTTTCTCTCACAGACGGTGCCCAACTGTGATTCTACTATACTGTGCTTCCGATAAAATCTAAAACATACAACATGTCCTTCTTAACAACTAGGTCCTTGAAGTTCATTGTAATGGCCAGTCTTCCGAGGCTGATGAGTTCAACCCCCGGCGTCCCCCAAAGTTTCTAAGTCTTTCTCGCTTTCTGCTTTATATTAACGATTTTCAAAAACATATTCCCTTTTATATACTAAGAGTCACCCAAGATAGATGGTTACACTACGGTATTGCGAGAAAGTGAAAAGTGTAGTTTAAGAGGTTATGTAGAACGGATAACGGGGAACTTAGACATGATAATGTTAAAACTAATGATTGGGGAAAAAAAAACATCATGCCGGTTTCTTTTGCACAATGTTGAAATTCTTGGGAATAAATGCTGTCCAAGTGGATCTTACTTCTTACGAATGGAATGCGAAGGGAATGAGGGATCCATTATCGTGCCCGTTGCATGGCGTGTCCCGTCTGCAAAGATAAGGACTAGTGGAACCTATCTAATGGAATCTGTCGCGTCAGATGAATTGCCATAAAATCACAAGAGAATAACGAGGGTCTTGCGACGTATGACTAGAGCCTGGCAGCCGATCTCCCATCTGCTCTAGCTCATTTGGGGGGAGGGGAAGTGGATTGTAACATTCAATACATCAAAAAACCAAAACCCCTTTCCCACAGTCAAAACGTCGCTAGCCTCTCGCGAAACTCGTTGTATTCCATGGAAAATTGTCTGATGGACTACAATCATTAGTTCCCCCATTTTAACCCTCATAGTCAAGACTCGCCATGCTACGTATAATAAAACAATACCTTTCCAATTCCTTTCTTCTTACATTAAAAAGCAGTAAGTTCCATTCAGATAATTTCCCCGAGAAACCGCTAACATTTAGAAAATCTCCTAACACGTTGATTTCTAAAACGTTACAATGTTAACCTATTCAAATCTAGGGTTAATCCTTGTAATCCACATAACCTTCTGAATTGCACTTATAACCCCATTCTCTGATGCCCACGTTAGGCAATAATAAATCGCATATTTACGTATATATATGTGCCAGCATCACCTGTGAGTACTTGACGAGACGCTTAATTGAATTTTCGGCTTAATCATAATTCACATGTTATTGATTGCATAAATCGTTTTCGAGATCTAAATCTATGAAATACCCTTGGAAATTTCTTCATTACACGGATAAATATTAGAGCTTCACAATCGCAACAAGATATTGCAATAACAATTATGCGTAGGACTGAAAGCCATTACTAAAGAAATACGCGCGTATAAAATAACTGTTTAGAATTTAAACTGATAAGATTTTCATTTTCACTGAAGAAGACATTAAACGTATGAGAGCGTATGGCTTTCTCTATATTTCTTTCCTTTATTCCTTCCTTCCTTCCTTCCTTCCTTCATTCATTCATTCCTTTATGCTTTCTTTTTTATTATTATACATTCTATTTTTTACTAAAAGGAAAAAAGGGGTTCTCTAATTCCTTTCTTATTTCTTTGCGGACAAAAGGGGATGATCCATTATTTATATGAGGTAATTGCGCATGGTAACTAATTTAATAACTAACGGAAGATCAAACGCAATTATATTAATATGATTAAACTTCTTGTATTCTATTGCGTCATCAGGGAAAATTGTGTTCATACCACCTTGACAATGATCTCAGTGCTTCTATCATTAATAGCAATATATAGAAAAATGATTTTGACATGAGAAAAGATGATGTCTTCCTAGAGGAGTTACAGGTTAAATTCTCCAGACACATCAAAACTGTTTGCTTTCTGTTTGACATTTCTTTTTAATTCTGCTTCCGGGTTATTTTGGTTAATCTCTAACTTTCCATTAATCTTTCTAACAGATTCATCGAAGTATAATCTCTTTTTTATTATTTCTTTTCATTTCTCATGTTTTCTTAATAATTTTCTTCTCAAGTACAAGATGAATTATCCAGAAAAATGAAGATGTATGCCTTATATTAAAAAAATAAATTATTCATGACTCCCTTTTCCTTATCGAAAATAAACACATGAATATATAATAGTTACGAGATTCCTGAAACGTATTATTTGTGTGTTCAATATAAATTTTAATCTCCAAGGATTTTTTTTTCAGGATGTAATATTATATTTTTTTTCGTCAGCGTTAGATTGGGAAATTTTCATTCTCTTCGTTTTAAAATAGCTAACTTTTTTTGGTAAATACATAGATTTTAAGCTTGGAAATATTTATCAAAATGCTATATTACTTTTTTCTTAGTTCTTCTTTATTTACTTTGGCTATGTATTTCCTGTAATAATGCCAATGTCTTTGTAAAAAAGCAGAATTCCAGACTGAGTGTATGCCAATAAAACGAACAATAAAACATATTAAGCATTAAACTTTTTTGAAAGAAAAATTTCTGTTACGTTTTGTGAATATAATTTTTGAAGTTTACGTGCACAGAATAAAGGTGGCGCTTTTTCATAATGAAAAATCATCTGCACTAAATGCGCGCACGCAGAGCCCCATTTACACACTCACAGACATACAAATAAACACACGCATTCTTTCTAAGTAATTAATGGATTTATATTTAATCTTATATATTTATTATATCAAACGTTATTACAAGTGATACTCGTTTCGAAACAGAGTGTTCAAAACTTGATATAGCGACTTAATTCTACAAGGAAATAAACGGATCGCAAGTCCAAACTCGAAGATCCACGGATAGAAAGAAATGTCAAAATCCCGAATTGCATGTCCAATGTCAAAAATCAAACGCATAATCAACGAACGAGGTTGCAAAATAAAACGACTCATGATTTATTATTATAAAATAATATAATTTCGGTACAAGGTCAAAAGATCAAGTGGGGTGAGGCTTATCATCATTAACTGTTTTATACCTAGCTAATCTGATTCACGGCCCATTCATTCATTAGAATTAACTCATTAACCACAAGAATTCATCCTTTACCATTCACTACTGCGTATAGCACAATACCCCTTTTCACAGGGAACCCACAAAACATCCCATGACAAAAAGTTCCTTTTCGTAGAATACAATATAACAATATATGTAAGTGTTGGTATGAAATGAGGAAAAGGGCATGTACCTCCAAAATAGACTAAAATATATCAAAATATCAGACTGAAAAAATAGTCTATCCCACAAAAATAAGAGTGACCGCTGTATTCTGTCTTCAGACAGATTCAAGAAGTTCATTCACTAACTGAGAGAGTAGGATAAAATAAATACGTATCAGTGTGGGTGTTTCAAAGACTTGACCGAGGCGAGATGAAAAGACAGCCAAAAACAAACTGGGGATGTTGGGAATTTCGAACTGGATCATAACAAAAAAGAAAAAACCGGGAACAGGCCGGGAACGACACTTATTCACATTAACTATCTAAACATAGTGAATCTGTCTTAACGAGAGTGAGGTTTCAAAAGGAAACTGCACCGTTGTGACCAAGAGTTTTTAAAAAAAGTAACTCAAGGTCCGCTCCGTTCACACGAAACAAGCTCGCTATTTTTACCTAACGTTCGCAGAAATCTGTCGACATAAAACACTTTCTATCAGTTTTGATTTTCACCTTTAGCTAAAGAAATTCAGCAATTTAATAATGAGAATAGTGTTCATATCGTAAGATTCCCTCCATTCACGTTGTCCAAATAGCAATTCTTGCCACGGTTGGCAGCGTTAGAAACACCATCCAATTCACCGCAAAATCAAGGGGCGACACATTTTCGCACCAGTATGTGATCTCGACGAGGACGAGATTTGAAGACTATGTCATTAAGAGATACCTGCTCCGAATCTATCGCCAGGTAAGCGAAAACATAGAGTTGCTGAGATAAATAAAACCTGGCGCAAAAAAAAGAGAGACCGCAACTCGGTCACCGACAAGTCGAGCCTCCCACAATGTAGATCCACCGCGAATCCATTCACCAATTCCCGATACAAGACTCTCCTAAACCGAGAAACTTCACTAGACTGAGAAATAAGGCCGTTCGATATTCTTTGAGGGTCTCGACTGATTCCGGAACTTACTACTGTGCCCAGGTCATGAAACAAGAGGAATAATGGTAAGGATAGGGAAGCCGTCCCTAACACTCCCCTCCAAGCAACTCGAGGCGTGTCGATGATTCACCAAGTATGACATTCTCGACCCCCATGGCATGGACGCTGGTCTCTGCTGATCTTATCCCTGCGACCACCCGACAAGGACAAACGCAACCGCGCGATCGATCCTTGTACAGACAACCGGTAAAGGATGAGATGTAAGTGGCACACGCATCAGCCCTACGCTTAGAGGACAAACGACCTCAGAGCCAAATCCGGATCGCCGCTCCGACCTTTGCCTCTAATGCCAACCAATTCTTACCCCGCTGAAACCGGGCCCAAACCACACTCCAAGAATGCGGACGGATCCGTGTCCGTCTGTCCAACCGAATGAACACGTGACCTTTTCGTACCGTTCTAACGCTTTCTGTACCACCATAATGCCGACACAAAAATATATACGTTATCGGCGAACGCGAGGCCCCACCAGCGACAGCGATTCCACACGTACGGACTGCACGCCCTGTACCTCACCCGGCGAAGGAGTGGCCCCAACGTAAAGCCGTAACGTAAGGGCTTTCCGTTCACCTCTATCACAACCCTGGGGGAGCGATACAGGAGGCGAATCCACTAGCAGAAGTCGGATTTGAATCCGGCAGACTGTAGGACAACAACTATGTACTGATGATCGACCGTTTCAAAAGACTTTGGCTGATTCAAATTGATCAGCGTTGCTTGCTCCTCGTCTTTTACACCCTCTAGAATCTTGAACGATCAGATGCCGGTTGATCTGAACGGTTAGGCCCTTCACAGCACAAATGTCCCTGGGTCCCACCAGAATCTCGGCAACTGCCTGCTAATGCTCCCTCAGGGTAATGGCTATAAATTTAAACCTGCGTTTAGCCAAGTTATGGGCATATAATAATCAAATTCCCGGCCACCATCCTTGCCCTTTATCAACAGCGTTATCACACTCCTGGAGATTCGTTTGGAGATGAACCCCATCAAGAAACAGTTGTTGAACGCAACCGTCAAGATCGGTACAAAGATGTCCGTCAGCCTCAAGTACAATTCATATGGAAAACCATCAAGTCCTGGATACTTGCCACTGCCAATCATCTTCAATGCCAAGTAGTCCTCGTCAAAAACCGAGGAACATCAGCCAAATAACCGCGGAACAGATCGTCACATAAACCAGGCTACTTGGTAAACCGGTTCCTGAAATGTTGTCTAAACATCTCGCACATATCATCAACCAACACCAGAGCACACCCCTCTGGGGTATTGACCTCACTAATGTATCGATCGGAACCAAGACAGACGCCTTTCTTGTGCAATACTTCGCCCATGTTCACGGCTTCGTTAGATATCTTGTTTAACCTATGGCTATCTATCGGACATTGGTAGAGCCTGCCTTGCTAAACGTATGACTAGTTTATCGCCCCAGACTCTACTCGTGACAGAGCCTTCACCTTTTTAGCCTTATCTAGTGCGAGCCACTGGCTATATTCGTTGATGAATGTCATAAAACTATATTTAATCCTCTTCCACTCCCTATGCCCATTAACCACGCATACTTTTCCCGGCTAACTAGTCTAATTAGCTATTGACTGAGGCCATGCCAGTCCATTACAGATTGAACTTCCAGTGTCCCTACTTTGTAGGTCTAGCACCTAACGGTACCTAGACACGGATAAGTCTATAGACCGAATAACCTAAGCAGTGGAACATTGGTCAATCTAGCAAGTCTATAATGGCCCTTCTCACTAACATTCTACTCAGGTAACTGGCTACCTGGGTAGACGCTTACCTAAGTACCCATGTCACCATTTTCTGCTCAGGGTGATCGTCCCGGCATGTATCGATTAGACCAAACTCGCCAATCATATCAACCAGGCTAAAATCGGTCCAAGATGGTGTTATAGACCCCACTAAGACTAAACGCGACAAAAGTACCAGGTGCGGACATAACTGACAGGAAAATGAAACACGCTCCGTCGGGTCCTTGGCACATAACGTGCAACAACACGAAACGAACTACTCTTCACGGCAATATCGGCCAGGATCACCCCAACCCGATTCGACATACACAAGGTCCACCCACGGACTTAGGATACGTTTAAGTAGCAAGGAAACACATCTGGCCAGCTGGTCCTCGTATGCTGAATGGACAACAAAGTCGCCAACATGCAAACGAGCATCAACGTTGCCAAGAAAGTAAGTTACTGGATCGCTGGCACATCTACGCCGAAGAACAGGAGATCACGAAGCAAGCAGGCAGCCTTACTCCGATCCCTCAATCCCCTCGCATTCAAGTTAGGTATCTTGAGAAACAATTTTCAAGTTTCCTCAACTCGTCACAGTTGGAAATTTGCCGATGAAAGGACCTCGACGGATTTTCCTTGGCTCCTGTACCCATCTCTGACGTCATACATCCATCATTGACAATGCCGCCGACGTCCATGGGATATCTTAAAATTTAGAGCCCTATTTAACGAGTGATGGAGTTTAAGGGGAACAGGAACCTCACTGCGCAGAATTTTGCCATTTCTTTTAAGAATCTGAGCTTCTAACCTCAAGCGTGCAGATTCTGGAAAAACGTCCTTTGTCCTTTTGTGGTAACTCCTCATATCCCTTATCCAGGTTTATCTAGGACCAAATTGTCATCTCCAACCTAAATTCCACCTTCTCTCAAAGAAGACTGAAATAAAAATCTTACATCAATCATTATGTCAACTGGAAAAGGACAAATTGATAATTCTCTATCAAAACCTCAAAAATACTCTAAAGGTAGAAGGTCTAAAAGATTATATTCCACGTAATATAAACAAGAACATTCCAACAGAACTCCAAATTGCTGCTACAGAATTAAAAAACAACCCTAATATAGTCATCAGAAAAGCTGATAAATCCAATATTTACGTAATTTTTGGATAAATTGGAGTATCACAAAAAACGTCAGCATCTTATTGATGGTCGTTCTAAATTTACCGAATCTCTAAAGAAATATTTTAATAAACTTATAACATCCAACAATGCTGTTGCATGATCCTTAAAAATAGACAAAATTATTGAAGATTACCATCCTAACTATTTCTATGGTAATGTTAACATACACAAACCGGGATACCCTTTACAACCTATTATTTCTCAGATTCCAACATGCATATACCAACTATCAAAATTTCTCAATGATATCATTACCCCATATATATCTACTAACTATAGCATTAAATTTACCCATGAATTCCTCCAAATACTTAAAAGCACAAAATTAAAAACAAACCACGTCATTCTTGCATCACTTGACGTTGAGAATTTATTTATTAATGTTCCCGTCTCCGAAGCTATTGATATTATCATTAATTCGGTGTATAAAAATAATTTAATTCTACCTACATCAACCCAAGCCAATTTTTTAAGAAAGCTATTGCTCGCTTGCACAACTAGAGTTCCTTTTTATAGTCAGAATGGTACTATTTACACACAAACTGATGTAGTAGGTATGGGAAAATCTTGTAGCAAACCGTGCGGGTGAAGACGTGAAGAGATATCAGAAGGTTAAAATTTCCTGCTAGCCGGTCCAGCTACATGGGAATGTTGGACTTTAATTAAGTCCAAAGAAGACAAAGAAAACAAACAAGACAGATATACATGTTTAAACAAATATATATTAATAACAAGTTAAAAAGACGTGGACAGTTACATAGAGTTTGTGTGGAGAAATAATGTGTGTGTGTTGTGAGTGTTCGTACGTACGTGTATTGTTCTTAGCGTGTTCCCAGAATTTGGGAAACGCTGTATCTGTGAGAGGTGACATATTGGAGTTCGTTGAAAAGACAGATTTTATGTTTATTTTATTTTGTGATTTTATTTTATTTTGTATTTTTATTTTATTTTGTATTTTTATTTTATTTTGTATTTTTATTTTGTATTTTTATTTTTATTTGATCCCCACACCCTCTTGGGTCGTGCTTCTCCAATGACTATATGTCCTGTGTTGAAAACAAGGTTTTTACTAAAGTTATTAAACCTGAAATATATGTTCGTTATGTAGACGATATTTTTTATTTTGGCTGAAAACAAGAACAAAAATAGAATATCTGAAAGCTACATTTCAACAATATTCCTTCGTAAATTTTACTTATGAACTTAGTGAAAAAATAAACTTCCTTTCTTATATGTTCTCGTCGATTTTAGCTATATTACTTTTAAAACTTCTGCATATGAAAAAACAACTAGTAAAGGCTCTTGACATCTTAATTTCTCTATTGAATGACCTGTTAGATATAAAATAGGTGTTATTAAAATTTTCCACACGAGAGCACACGAGAACTCATCCTCTCGCACGCTGTTCTTTAAAGAATTAAAAGATGTAAAGCAAACGCTGATTAATAACGGAATTCCTAATCAATTGTTGGATTTCCACATTAGGCGTTTCTTGTCTAAGGTAGCTAATAGCTACGGCGAGAATAGAAACATAAAGAATAATATTAATATTTTTTATAAAAAGCAGATGAACGAAAATTATAAACAAGACGAAAGTAGAATTAAGAATATTATAAAAAAATGAATAACAACAGTTGGCAATAACAAAAAAATTAATTAATTATTTATTATAAAAAAATTATAACCTCTAACCTTTATAGACAAAAATAATAATTCAACTCTTAGAACAAAATTAAATAGGGTAAATATTATTTACGAATTTAAATGTCCATTAAGGAATTGTATTCCTCATCAATCAAATTTCGTAAATATTTATAGAGGCCAAACTACAATATGTTTGACATGCAGACTAACTCTACACCTTTCTGACAATAGCTCAATTATATATCATTTAAATATTCATAGAGACCTACCGGACACTAGTCGGAACATACTTGTGGACAACAATAATATAATATAATCATATATATGCAAAAAAAAGGCTAAAAATAATGGGAGCCTTATTAATAAAAACAAACAAACCAACACCTAATAATATTAACTTTGAACATGGACATAATATCTTGACGGTGTTTTGAAACAAATAAAAAATTCAAACATTATATAAAACATACATACAACAAACTATTTCTTATTTTAACAGTTAAAGTATAATCATTGAAAATGCCTAAATGTATAGCCGAAACGGATTGGATAAAAAGTACATTCAGACAGTTTTTATATAATTAATTTATCATCCGAAAAAAAAAGTAAATTATTAGATCGCATGAGAAATTGTATAAAAAACTAAATAAATAAAAGTACCGTGTCTGTCGTTTTCAATTAAATGGGCATATATATATATATATTTAACATTCTTTATATAGATACAAGTATTTAAGTAAATGTTCTGTTTGTAATAAACAGTATTAAATAACATTACCGAACTAAATGTCCAAGAAATGTTCATAGAAAATATTCGTCCTTCGACAGGATTCGGACCTGTATCTTATACTGAACGCCATATAACCTGGCGTACCTTACCACTCGGCCACAAAGGTTCGTCCGGTAGGCTAGGTCCAATTTACTGCTTATAAACTTTAATCTTCCATGAATCTCTCACGTACATTCATAACGTATCAAATGTACACAAATGACGTCACACATTATGAAATGGACAAAGCCCGACAATTATTGAGAGACATTTTTTATGGTTAACATTCATTTTATAGATACAAGTATTTAAGTAGATGCTCTGTTTATAATAAACAGTATTTTATTATGAACAGAGCATTTACTTAAATACTTGTATCTATAAAAAGAATGTTAAACATAGAAAATGTATTTAAATAATTGTCGGACTTTGTCCATTTCATAATGTGTGACGTCATATGTATATATATATATATATATATATATATATATATATATATATATACCCAAGTTTAGGATTGGTATATACGGAGTGAAATCCAATAACCAACAATTAATATTCTTTAAAGAGTGCTCAATACAGAGTAGAGCAGATATAATTATTTATTTGAATATTACAACCTAAATATGTTATAAAATCACGACAAAAGTAGCCATTTTGTTTCAACACTTCTTGTGTCTTGTCAAGTGATGATATAGAATATAGAATAAATGGTTTTAAAAGTTTCAAATTAATCAACGATCCTTAGCTAGGAGTAAACGCTGTTACTTGATTGGCTACTCTAGCTTATGTAACAGCGTTTACTCATCATCATCATCATCATCATCATCATCATCAAAATTAAGGCATTGCAAGTACAGACCTGATATATTTTGTCTCTGGTTCATTTACCACCATAGCTTAGAAACATAAAATCACAACTGAAATCAATACGATCTACCACTTGTATTTTAGAGTTTCTTTGGGGATCAAGTTTAGAGCTGGGCAACAGATATCTTCTGCTCAGTTTATTCCGATGGATTAAGGAAAGGGGTTAATGAAAGCAAAAGGGCTATGTCGTTTGCAGTGAAGATAACCATAATTTATGCTTGTTTAAAGTTAAAACCGAGCATAAGATTGTTATCCTTACTTAGATTCGGCCAGAAGACAAGTACGCACAACGATAGTAACGTCCCTGTTCTATTAATACGTACGTGTATTGTTCTTAGCGTGTTCCCAGAATTTGGGAAACGCTGTATCTGTGAGAGGTGACATATTGGAGTTCGTTGAAAAGACAGATTTTATGTTAATTTTATTTTGTGATTTTATTTTATTTTGTATTTTTATTTTATTTTGTATTTTTATTTTATTTTGTATTTTTATTTTGTATTTTTATTTTTATTTGATCCCCACACCCTCTTGGGTCGTGCTTCTCCAATGACTATATGTCCTGTGTTGAAAACAAGGTTTTTACTAAAGTTATTAAACCTGAAATATATGTTCGTTATGTAGACGATATTTTTTATTTTGGCTGAAAACAAGAACAAAAATAGAATATCTGAAAGCTACATTTCAACAATATTCCTTCGTAAATTTTACTTATGAACTTAGTGAAAAAATAAACTTCCTTTCTTATATGTTCTCGTCGATTTTAGCTATATTACTTTTAAAACTTCTGCATATGAAAAAACAACTAGTAAAGGCTCTTGACATCTTAATTTCTCTATTGAATGACCTGTTAGATATAAAATAGGTGTTATTAAAATTTTCCACACGAGAGCACACGAGAACTCATCCTCTCGCACGCTGTTCTTTAAAGAATTAAAAGATGTAAAGCAAACGCTGATTAATAACGGAATTCCTAATCAATTGTTGGATTTCCACATTAGGCGTTTCTTGTCTAAGGTAGCTAATAGCTACGGCGAGAATAGAAACATAAAGAATAATATTAATATTTTTTATAAAAAGCAGATGAACGAAAATTATAAACAAGACGAAAGTAGAATTAAGAATATTATAAAAAAATGAATAACAACAGTTGGCAATAACAAAAAAATTAATTAATTATTTATTATAAAAAAATTATAACCTCTAACCTTTATAGACAAAAATAATAATTCAACTCTTAGAACAAAATTAAATAGGGTAAATATTATTTACGAATTTAAATGTCCATTAAGGAATTGTATTCCTCATCAATCAAATTTCGTAAATATTTATAGAGGCCAAACTACAATATGTTTGACATGCAGACTAACTCTACACCTTTCTGACAATAGCTCAATTATATATCATTTAAATATTCATAGAGACCTACCGGACACTAGTCGGAACATACTTGTGGACAACAATAATATAATATAATCATATATATGCAAAAAAAAGGCTAAAAATAATGGGAGCCTTATTAATAAAAACAAACAAACCAACACCTAATAATATTAACTTTGAACATGGACATAATATCTTGACGGTGTTTTGAAACAAATAAAAAATTCAAACATTATATAAAACATACATACAACAAACTATTTCTTATTTTAACAGTTAAAGTATAATCATTGAAAATGCCTAAATGTATAGCCGAAACGGATTGGATAAAAAGTACATTCAGACAGTTTTTATATAATTAATTTATCATCCGAAAAAAAAAGTAAATTATTAGATCGCATGAGAAATTGTATAAAAAACTAAATAAATAAAAGTACCGTGTCTGTCGTTTTCAATTAAATGGGCATATATATATATATATTTAACATTCTTTATATAGATACAAGTATTTAAGTAAATGTTCTGTTTGTAATAAACAGTATTAAATAACATTACCGAACTAAATGTCCAAGAAATTTTCATAGAAAATATTCGTCCTTCGACAGGATTCGAACCTGTATCTTATACTGAACGACATATAACCTGGCGTACCTTACCACTCGGCCACAAAGGTTCGTCCGGTAGGCTAGGTCCAATTTACTGCTTATAAACTTTAATCTTCCATGAATCTCTCACGTACATTCATAACGTATCAAATGTACACAAATGACGTCACACATTATGAAATGGACAAAGTCCGACAATTATTGAGAGACATTTTTTATGGTTAACATTCATTTTATAGATACAAGTATTTAAGTAGATGCTCTGTTTATAATAAACAGTATTTTATTATGAACAGAGCATTTACTTAAATACTTGTATCTATAAAAAGAATGTTAAACATAGAAAATGTATTTAAATAATTGTCGGACTTTGTCCATTTCATAATGTGTGACGTCATACATATATATATATATATATATATATATATATATATATATATATATATATATATATATATATATATATATATATATATATATATATATATATATATATATACCCAAGTTTAGGATTGGTATATACGGAGTGAAATCCAATAACCAACAATTAATATTCTTTAAAGAGTGCTCAATACAGAGTAGAGCAGATATAATTATTTATTTGAATATTACAACATAAATATGTTATAAAATCACGACAAAAGTAGCCATTTTGTTTCAACACTTCTTGTGTCTTGTCAAGTGATGATATAGAATATAGAATAAATGGTTTTAAAAGTTTCAAATTAATCAACGATCCTTAGCTAGGAGTAAACGCTGTTACTTGATTGGCTACTCTAGCTTATGTAACAGCGTTTACTCCTAGCTAAGGATCGTTGATTAATTTGAAACTTTTAAAACCATTTATTCTATATTCTATATCATCACTTGACAAGACACAAGAAGTGTTGAAACAAAATGGCTACTTTTGTCGTGATTTTATAACATATTCATGTTGTAATATTCAAATAAATAATTATATACACATATATATATATATATATATATATATATATATATATATATATATATATATATACATCTGATGAGATGAGGTTGGCATAAATCTCCGATCAGACGCACCGCCATCCGTAAAATTCTTATAACGTTAATAACTGCTTTGTATATTATTAACAATTGTGCATATAATGTAATTTTATGGATTATTCACTTTTTATGGTTTAGTAGAGCATTTTTTCTAAAATATTCCATTTGCCATATTTGGTATCTCCACAAATTTGACACTTTCTATGCAGTTATCCGATACTTGTTACCCGTAGACTCCCATGTCCCGTGTTCAATCATCATCATCATCATCATCATCATCATCAAACTCTATTGGAGAAGTTAAGGCATTGCAAGTACAGACCTGATATATTTTGTCTCTGGTTCATTTACCACCATAGCTTAGAAACATAAAATCACAACTGAAATCAATACGATCTACCACTTGTATTTTAGAGTTTCTTTGGGGATCAAGTTTAGAGCTGGGCACCAGATATCTTCTGCTCAGTTTATTCCGATGGATTAAGGAAAGCGGTTAATGAAAGCAAGAGGGCTATGTCGTTTGCAGTGAAGATAACCATAATTTCTGCTTGTTTAAAGTTAAAACCGAGCATAAGATTGTTATCCTTACTTAGATTCGGCCAGAAGACAAGTACGCACAACGATAGTAACGCCCCTGTTCCATTAATACCACATAATGACATTCAAATATCTGATGCAGTGGTACTTCGTGAAGAGACGACTCGTCATATTGAAACAACTGTAGTTGATGCAGTTTTTGGTTTTGAAAATTAAGACGAACCATATAAATGTTCACAAGGAGAGATAAGACTTAGTATTGTCAACGGATAACGCTGAACCTTTAAAATCTCGACTCAAAGAAAAGTGCCTGATTAATGACGATGTTTTATTACTCATTTCAGAAAAAAGCAATAAGGAACTGAATTCTTTATTCCCAGTGGGCTGACCGCTTTGTTTCTGTAATAACATTATTGGATAATTTTACGGTTTGTGCCAAGAACGTGTTCCTTCTAAATGGCGTTTATTCATTGATTCATCTAAGAGAAGTTTCAAGAAGTACTACTATACAAAGGGAATAAGTATCCATCTATTCTCATAGGTCATCTGTTGCACATGAAGGAGTATTAAGAGAAGGAGTGTTAAGAGAAAATGCAGGTACTCCTCAATGACTAAACGTACTCTGAATATAAGTGGAATATATGTGGAAAGTAAAATGTGCTTAGAATGTTAATGGGAATGTTCTCAGATTTCAAGAAAATGTTGCTGATTTTTATGCGCTTGGGACACTTGTGTAGCTGCAAAGCGATCAGTGCCCCCTGTGAGAATCATATGGCACAGGATACTCTAACAGCTAGAGTAAGCCATTAGTAAAGCCATAAACTTTCTTCTATCCGGTCTTCGCATAAAACAATATATGAAGTTACTTTTGAGATTTTCATATCAGAGTATTCGTCACATTCTGACATTTATGTGCCATACACGCTTAGTCGATCATGTATCTTTTGATACATGACTGACGAGTAGTAGTTTACTATTTCTTTCTGCGGTTCTACAACATCCAAGGCTATAGAATCCGGTCTATGACGCTTAGTCGATCATGTATCTTTTGATACATGGCTGACGAGTAGTAGTTTACTATTTCTTTCTGCGGTTCTACAACATCCAAGGCTATAGAACCCGGTCTATGACGCTTAGTCGATCATGTATCTTTTGATATATGACTGACGAGTAGTAGTTTATATATATATATATATATATATATATATATATATATATATATATATATATATATATATATATATATATGATTTATTTTTTTAATAAAAATATTTTTTGTCTACTGTTTTTCGGGTTAAAATAATTTTTAATCTTACTAATATATATACTAATTCCCGACCACCTAGGGAAAAAGTTTAAGAAACCACATCACTTGTGGACTGCCAAAATGGATGCGCCAACTAACTCGAAGATACAATAAGAAAATAAGCATGATATTCCATACTACTAAAAACAAAATCTTAAGAAGGAAATCTCTATCAATACTGGAAAGGACGATTACAGCTACAGGAATTTGAGAAAACTGTTTTCCTAAACTAAGCGTTTTAAAAGAAATATATATATTTCAACCGAAAACAGTACTGTCAGCTTGGACAATGAATGCCAAATATTTTTTGTTAGGAAACAGATGATACCACCATTCTTTTGTAGGGTTACGGCTAACACTACCATTATGTAGTAATGAATGTTGGGATAAATTTATAAAATATTAAGTTTGATGAGTTGGTTTACCCATGTGCCCTAACATATATTTCCATATAATTAGTTTTTTTTGTCGCATAGACACTTATTTTATGCGATTGTCAATAAGCATTGCTTTCTCGAAATTAAAGCATATGACATCAAAAATAAAGAATTACAATGCTGAGTTGAACGTAAGAACAGCACTTGTTGAATAGAAGACTGACGCGACATATTCTTCAAAATTGAATTCTTTGTCAAATCAGAACTCTCTGTTTCTCTTTTTCTTTCTTTGTATTCCTGCTTCTCTCTCCCAATTGATAAACATGTACAAACCGACATGAGAAACCTTATGGTGGACATTATGTGAAAGAGATATCTTGCATAATGGGTGCTCTTTCAAGAAACTATTTCTATTCTTCTATTTATCTCGGCCTGTCCTTGTTCAATATGTGAAGCTCTACATATTGCCATAACAGAGATAGCGAGGGAAAAAAAACTGCAGCTTTCCGTAATGAATATACTTTCAAAGATACTAGAAGCTATCCTAGGGACGAATTAAATAAAAGTAACGGATGAAAACAATCGTGACATAAACACATATAAGACACAGAAAGAATACCGCTGTATAAATCTATCATTTATAGACTGTTAAAAGCATCGTGTCTCCTCTCTCGTAATTGATGCATTTTCTCTGTATCATTTGTCATGCTTAAGTCGGTAAAAATGATTGTATATAACTGAATGAAACGGACTAGTAGGTAATCTATTATTCATTACTTACCAAGAAAACGGTGTTTTTTGTTGTTGTTTTTTTTTTTTTTTTGTTGTTGTTGCTTGCATCAAAACCTGATGACTCTCCCATGTCAAGAGAAAAGAAGAGATTATATTTGCTCCTGCCTGGGCAAGTATGGAATTAATGGTTTTGATTTGCTCATGTTCATCGATTAATATCACGCTTAAACCTCGTGGCTCAAAAGTAAAAATAGGCGGAAAATGGAATCAGCGAGCTGAGTTCAAATTCCCGCCTAGTCTACTGCATTCGAATTTGCACATCGCTCCTTGATCCATCTGCTAGGGTGGAATAATGGATAGCGACCTGGATCGAAAAATACGGATAGCTGTGATCGAATGCCATACGCGAGAATACGCTTGGAAAATATGAGAATCCATTTTCTCTCCCCCAGCTATGGGTTAAATAGTATTACATTTTTAAGCAAAAATAATTATCAAAAAAAAAAAAATCTGTTATTGGCTGCAATATTCTCACGTTAAAAAATATTCTTGCAATCAGAAATATTCTTCGGCTTTAAATAACCTAAATAATTGTTAATAAGACTTAAAAACAAACAAATAAATAAATAAATAACTAGATAAATAAATAATTTGATTACCTAGCTGTGAGGTAAAATGCAGGCTAGATTGTGATGTCTAGATTAAGATGTCTGTCAGTTTAGAATATCTCATAATCTTAATTAAAAACCGTAGAGAAGGGAACGGGAAAACATAACATGATCTTCTCCAAGAAGCTATAAAAATTCAGAGATAATAAGCAAATGAAATATGTAGAATCAAGATCTCCAATGTCCTGAAGGAAAAATGACATTAAAAATGTCTCAGAGTCTGTCTATATTTCTGAGATGAGGTATTATGTACAGTATTTACATTAGTCGGACTATTGTCCTCATCTTTGTCGCCATTTTTGTCACAACGTTTCGGCCGTTGTACGCTCCGGCCTTCTTCAGGTGGTTAGAATTTCGAATCGAACCCTTTATTTCGATCACTGGGGTAGACTGTTCCTCAAGGACACATGGCACAGTGGATAAAGGCGTTGGTTAGATCCAGTGACAGACCCAAATAGTGTGAGTTCAATACCCGGTTCAGGCAGTGGAGAACTTTCAGAGGGAAAAATTAGCAGGAGATAACTGATAACTGACATCCATCAAACATGGCTCGTGGAACTAGAACAGTCTACCCCAGTGATCGAAATAAAGGGTTCGATCGAAATTCCAACCACCTGAAGAAGGCCGGAGCGTACAACGGCCGAAACGTTGTGACAAAAATGGCGACAAAGATGAGGACAATAGTCCGACTAATGTAAATATTGTTAAAAATGTCTGTATGGCTAAGAGCAGAAGTGAACCGATACATCCTTTCTCCACGGGCAATAAAACTACATTTCAAATTGATTGTTTGTTTTTAGTTTTTTGGGGGTTTTTGGGGATTTTTTTGGTTTGAGAACAGAGAAAAAGTATGTATCCCTTTTCTAGGGAACTCATGCAGTGTGCATATGAATAGCCTAAACTCGGATTAGAACCCTATTTCATATTTTTTGTCGTTCCGACTATCGCTATACCATATTCTACCTTCAGAAGATTATAAATATATAACCCATTTTCTTTGTTTATGTCTTTTCATTCAGGAAATGAAACTCAAAGTAATTCTCCCTTTACAACATGTCTTTTGAGTAGTTGTTCCTCTGTCCATTTACATAAATTTACAAAGAACGTTAAGTACAAAGGATTTTCTTCTAGCTTGAGGAAAGCTTGTGCACACAATAAGTATGCTTGAACGTCTAATGACACTGAGATTCAATCCAAACAACAGATATAATTCACATATACGATCCATACCTAAAGAGACTCGGAATATAGTTAGTTTCTTGTATGCGTTTACTTGCCCTTTTGGGTGATTACTAATTGCCTGCACTTCAATTCTTTTCCCATACACTAAACGTCATATTCCTCTCTCAACTCTATCGATATTTCAGTGGATTTTTTATCTGACGCGTTACAATACTTAATCACCCACCGAATTGAGAGCTATACAGTTAACACCTGCCATGTCATGTAAACTGGGTCGAAACACCTTCATTTCCTTTGTATTCCTTCCTGTGTAAGGCGTTCCATTCGAAAAGTTTCTTCACAAGTAATGTTACTCATAGAACTTACTCCCGATTGGATATATTTCTGATCCGTAGAATCTTACACTTTTCAATTCGAGGATCGACCGCTGTGTATTTTCTTAATAATCTCGTCCAGTAATCATCTACACTGAGTGGTTCTTGGGCCTTGTATTTTCTAAGCAACAATAAACACGGCCTTTTCATTCCTGTTTCTCTTTGCTTCATTTAATTTAAGATTAAAAACGTCAGCTTTAATTTACGCATCCATTTCTGACAGTTAGCAGCAGGTATTTGGCAGATGATGTTCTTCGTTTAATTATCACATTTCGGAAATTCTCTGTAACATGTTATTCACCAAATTCGTCGGTAGAACAACATTTCTGTCGCTTCAGGTAATTTCTGCATATGCAAGGAAATTGTTGAGAATTTTCTGGGCTTGATTAGATAGTGTGTAAGTTATCCAAACATCACTTAAGGAGATTTTCTGATACTTTAATATGCTGGTCAACTTCGTGAAAATCACATTTCGCTATTTCGGTACACTTCATGTTTCTCTGCTAGATTAGATATTCATTTTTTACTAAGCAACTGAGGGCGTTTAATCCTTTTTTGTTTTGGACTGCGCAGATATCAAGCTCATAAAATGGGAATTATACTTTGCTGATAATCATGTAGCATATGTTGTCATGATTTAATAATGAAAAATAAGTCTTACTACGTCTTCCTATGATCATAACATAATCCTGGTTTATTGAGTAAATTTAAAGAACACTACCCTCTCTTACAACCGATTTTGATTTTTTAATGGGTAATTAGTCTTTCTCTCTGTGACTTATGCCTTTTGTAACCAAATGTGGTTGATTATCCTTTAAATATTTTCTTTGTCTATCAAGCTTTCCGAATGTTCCGTTTGCTTTATTTTCTTCCAAAAACAATTAAACAACGATTTATAAAATCGAATCTCAATGCAAAAAAACATGCTCAGTATATGGGTGCTAATACGATCACCTAGTTAAATATACGTAATGTTAAGAGTACACAAATTAAAATCAAAAGCAATGCTTAAACAGATGATAGGCTGGCCGCTCTCTTCTGTCTACTAGGGTGGCTAATCAGTCCCGTTATATATATATATATATATATATATATATATATATATATATATATATATATATATATATATAATGAAAATGATTAAATCCAACATAATTGAATTTATTTGTATAACGTTATTTTAGATGGAGACTCATATTCGAATAAATGAAAAGGACATTTATTTGAATAAGTATATCCATCTATAATAACGTTTAAAAAAATTAAATTTATACATATATATATATATATATATATATATATATATATATATGTGAAGAGTCATGGAAAAAGCAATAACGAGAGAGAGATAGTAGACATATAATTTAATTCACTGTCACGTTTTCTTATGAGTCTTCTATGTATATATCTATCCATATCAATAAATATAGACAGAGATAGATAGAAAAAAGAGGTTTGTACGAACGGTTATATCTCCTACCGTAATTTCTTGAAAATAATACGCACCCAAAAATAATACGTATCTCATCAAATGTTCGCACAATTGAGAAACATATCTATCCCTATCTATAATACGCATATATATATATATATATATATATATATATATATATATATATATATACACACATATATATATATTGTCAAAAATAATAATACAAAGACATTTTGTCGATCTTGATATGAAGAATGAAATTGAAACTATACGGCTAAAATAATGTTGAAAATTACTATGCGGTTTTCCCGATAAATATAACATTTTATTTTATTGCCAAAATGTCGTCAAAACCTGTGAGTTATAATGCAAATTTTAAACAAATATTAATAGAATTAGTAGAAAGAATAGGAAACTGAGCTTCAGCTAGGGAATATATGTTGAATGAGGCTAACATACGTTTATGGAGAAAGAATAAAAATGAATTAAAAGGGTAAATCAAGTATCAAAGGTAGAGGAAGAAAAGCTCAATATCCAAATCTGGAACAAAGTTTAGTTGAATTTGTGAAAACGACGATCAAGTGGATATTCCTTAAGTACTGTGGAAATAAATATGAAGGCAAAAGAACCTATGAAAAGCATGTATCCTGGAAACACATTTAAAGCTTCAGCAAACTGGTGATTTGTTGATGAGGTTTGATATAACTGTTAGGAAAAGAACATCCATAGCTCGGTGTTTGCTTGATGACTACGAAGATTAGCTTTTGAATTTCAGCGTATTGTTATTCAGCTAAATAAAAGCACAACTATCCTTTAGGCTGTATTGGAGATGCAGACCAAACACCCTTGACTTTTGATGTGTCTTGTTTTCAAATTCTTAAATTCAAAGGGGTGATGTCTGTTCCAATAAAACAACTGGAAATGAGAAGAATAGGTTCACTGTCATGCTTATGGGGATGTAAGAAGATGACATCTTAAGTAATTTGTAAACGGAAAACTCTGCCAAAAAGCGTTGAGTGCCCAGCCGGTGTGATAATTAAATATCATGAAAAAGGGTGATGGATGAGAATCTCACAAAAGACTGGCTGCTGAATGTTTGGTGTAAACACAGAAGAGAATTTGCAAGAAGTAGACATATGTTGGTTCTTGGTGCATTTCGTTGCCATAGGATGCCTTGCATGGAGAATAAAATTCAGAAGAAGACGACTGTTCTTGTTATTATACCAGCGGGGATGACTGGACAATTTCAAGTAATGGATGTTGTCTGCAACCGTCCTTTTTCTTCAAGAGATGCATAAAAATTGGATTGACTCGATGTTAACCGGTGTTCTCTGCTTTACTACTGGTGGCAACAGGAAAAAGAACGAACAAAGATGGAACTTATTTTAAACTGGATTCAGGAATCTTGAAATTCCGTCAGTGAAGATGTTATAAAGAGAGGTTTCAAGAAGTGTTGTCTCCTGACATTTATGGATGGTTCTGCAGATGTTATCCTTTGGCAAGAGAATGACGAGGCCGAAGATAATTTTGAATTGGACGAAGGTAATATTGTGAATGCTAATTTGTTTACTGACAATTTATATATTGATTCTATAATAAAAAGTGCCGATGATGATGAAAATTAAGATTTCAATAAATTGTTAACTTGATATTCTCTTTTCATCGAAACTGGCCTTTTCATAGTTTTTTTTATTTTTTCGCCAAATAAAAACCACGTTTGCTGCTGAACATAAATGCCTTGACAAAAACAAGCTAAACTTATTATTGTTGGATTTAAAATTAAAGTTGGGATGATATATTTCTATATTTTAGAAGAAGTACGCATTTATTATTATAATTCAATAACGAAAGCATATTTTTGTTTAAATCTATTTATAATACGCACCCCTACTATCACCTGTAATTTACAGTAAAAAAATGCGTATTATTTTCGAGAAAGTACGGTATTTATTTAGCCATACCTCTCCCTCTCTCTTTCTCTCTCTCTCTCTCTCTCTCTCTCTCTCTATATATATATATATATATATATATATATATATATATATATGCGTGTGCGTCCGTGTATGTGATATCAACAATGTAGTATTGATTGCTCTGTCCATGCTGTTTATATCTACAGTATGGCAAGTAACAACAATTTCTCAACAAAAGAAAATAGGAAAAAGCGCGCGCACGCACGCGCACACGCGCACGCGCACACGCACATACATATATGTCGTTATGTTTGTGTGTGTTGTGTGTTTTTTTTTTTAAAAAAAAAAAGCACTCGCTCACGCATATATATAATTTAATGAAAGAAATTCACGTTCAGAGTATATCGACAGAAAGTAAAATAAAAATCGCTTTATATCTTTCAGTTCTGCCAATTGTTAATCTTGACACGGAATGGGAAAAAAAAAGACGTTTACCTATAATTCTCTTTGTGTACATGTACGCGATTAGTGTATGTGCGAATATATGCTATTTTATATGTATATTTAAACATTTCTTTCGAAATCATGTTTCTTTGAGTGTAACTGTTTGCTTTGAGCCCTGACTCAAATCATATCCAAAGATAATTTTCACGAGACTCGATGTACAAAACAATGATTAAAAAAATAAATGCGAGTTTTCTAATATGTAAATTCTAATCAAAAGATAAATGTTGAGACATTCTCGCATGCTGTTTCATGGATATTAAGTCCCATAATTAAAAAAAAAGAAATGTAAAAGAACAATAACTTTACGTATTTATATATTTATTCTTTTTTCATTCGTGCATATAAAGTTCGGGTAAATTCTAAGTGTATAAAAATGCAGGCAAATATATTATAGGTAAATGCAATTGTATAGGTTTTGAGGCTACCTAATTGGATTTTTGATGTACGGAATATAATTCCGTTTACAATTTTTAGGTCGAATGTACCTACGTTTGTTTTTGCTGGAGAGAAAGTGAAAATTTGATTATAAGATAGCGACGGGGCTAAAAAGAGGAATCGTTACATTTCTTCAAGATGAGAGATTACAAACGGGCACAGACATGTGACAATAAAAGTATCTACCGATAAATTTTAACATCTATACAACGTACACATATCCTTCTGAACTATGCAGAAAGTGAAAGCAAAAACATCACAAACACTTTTTTATGTATCAACGAAAGACTTCGGTATTATTAATATAGAACAATGACATTGTAAACAATGACTAAATATATATACTAGTAGTGGGCTTGTCTAGTAATACTTAGAAGATGAGATTGAGAAAGACAGTGAATTACCAAAATTCCTACTAAACAATTTATCTCAAATGCTTGTTGTTTCTTCGAACGAAATTCAACTAAATCTCAAACGTCAAATATAAAACAAAATTCTCCAGTGGATGTTATTTTGAATACTAAGCATATATTACATCGTTTCACACAAGCAATATAAGTTAGAATTTACGTATTATGTTTCTGTAGCTTTGGAGATTTTTGGCGTGTATATATATATATATATATATATATATATATATATATATATATATATATATATATATATATTGGGCTTGGAAATCAACATCCAGTGGAGACAGTATGTGTCATGATTAAGCGCAATCATCAGGCGTTTAATCATGAATCAAACTGGATGTTGATTGAAATTTCCGGTGTCCGGTATATCTTTGATATTGAGTACTTTAGAGCATACATTAAAACTACATTTTCTATCATGTTTATTACACACACACACACACACACACACACACACACACACACACACACACACAAATAAGACATTTTTTATGTTTATACGTTCTTTTTATAGATACAAATATTTAAGTAAATGCTCTGTTCACAATAAACAATATTAACAACATTTACCGGCCTGAATGTCCGAGAAATTTTCATGGAAAATTGGCGTCCTCCGACAGGAATCGAACCTGTATTCTAAACGGAACCGTCATATAGACTGACGTGCCTTAACCGATTGGGCCACAGAGGAGCGTTCGGTTAGCAAGGTCGATTTTACTGTTTTTAAACACAATTCTCCATGATTTTCTTTCAATCATTCAGACCTGTCCATTGATTATTCAAAGGTTAAAAAAAATGACGTCATACAATATCAAACGGACAAACTCCGACAATTATTTAAGACATTTTTTTATGTTTAACCTTCTTTTTATAGATACAAATATTTAAGTAAATGCTCTGTTTATAATAAACAGTATTAACAACATTTACCGGCATGAATATCCGAGAAACTTTCATAGGAACGGCCCAATCGGTCAAGGCACATCAGGCTATATGACGGTTCCGTATAGGATACATGTTCGATTCCTGTCGGAGGACGCATATTTTCTATAAAAACATAAACAAATGTCTTACATAATTGTCAGACTTTGTCCATTTCATAATATATAAATATACATATACACACACACACTGGATGACAAAAATATTGGCTCCTGAAAAATTAATTTCGGTTGAGCTCTGTGGGTGTGAAGCGTGCGTTTGTAAACAGTGACTATTAAAGCTAATATAGCATGACTCTTCGGCAGAATTGAGTCACTGTCAGTCACTGTAGGTTTATCTAAATCTAAAAATAAATACGCTAAAATTCACCTTCATCTCTGTCGACGGCTTAGTGGTAGAAGTTCCGACTGACGCCAATTCAGTCGGGTTTCGATCCTAGCTAGAGGCAACCGGACGTCTAGCCACACTGATGAGCTGTGAAACAGCGAAACAGTCTGGCTGTGGATGAAAATATATATATATATATATATATACCTACGGATCCATGCCACATAAACTGGTAGAAGAAGCCCTAAATAGACATCACGTACCTCCATCATTATGCGATCTCATTGTAGACAACTATAGTAATTTCCGGCTGAGAGCATGTTCAAGTACAGCAACATCAGAATGGCAGACCCTGGAAAAGGGTATCATCACAGGTTGCAATCTCTGCTGTCCTATTTTCATTGACCATGAAGCCGAGGTGGAATGCCGAGGCCCTGTGTCTAGATCAGGAGTCCGGCAAGCACCGATAAGAGCTAACATGGACGATTTAACCGTGACAACGACATCTGTCACGGGAGGTAGGTGGCTCTTAAAGGGTCTCGAGGAAAATATGACTTGTGTCAGAATGTATTTTAAGCCAGCTTACTCGCGGTTTTATTTCAATATGTAAGCCTAATTGCATATTTATTATGAATGGAATGGGGGAGAAAGATATAGTTTCGTAGTAATAATAGTCTGGAAATTTAGGAAGTTGATGCTAGTACTAATTGAGTAGATTTATTTTGAGAAATATATATTAGATTGTAAATAGGTGTATAGGTTACTTACTTGAGTAGATAGCATAATTATTTATTTATTAATTTATTGTTATTAGGTCACCGAATTATTTTGGCCGGTAAATGACAAAACATGTATACAAGATTTTGTTTTTGAGCTGATAGAATAGCGAATTTCTTTTGAGAAATTGCTAGTATACGATAGTTTTGAATTGGGTATGATTGTAGGTTTAGTTAAAGATTTAGTATCGCTATGGGATTAGTATTTAAAAATTAAAACATGAACTTAAACAATGCAATAAAGACACCTGCTACCCTCGTTATGGATTCCGGAATTAGTAAACCGGATGTAGTAAAAAGGCACCACTATATAGAAGAGGAGTGTGAAAAGCCCTGTTTTCATTGGCTGACGCTGACTGACATATGTCAATAAGAACGGTCGAAGCCCGGCCTTGCTAGTTTCTAACGATTATTGTTTTTTGCAATGTCGCAGTGCGTAGCACGACGCTTTCAAGAACGCGGCCTGACTCGTCTAGAGTCAGGTCGAGGTTGCTGTTGGAGCCGATATGATGCAAAACCCGAAATCGGCGATGAGAACAGTGCATCACTGAAGACCACACTTGATGCACCTAAAATGCATGATTTAACTATATATATATATATATATATATATATATATATATATATATATTAGTGTGTGTGTGGTATCAAATATGGATTAGAAACTGATAGAATGATAAAATAAGGGACAAATAAGAAAAAAATTATAAATGTAGCATATTTCGCTTTTATTTCAGCTTCATGAGAAATTCGGACGAAATTAGTTATCGAATATAACTTTCTGGTACTTTTAGTTCTGTGTTGTTTAATTTTCTTTTTCCTTATTTAGATAGAACACATGCTAAGACGGAAGGAGTATCTGCCAATGAAATTAAAAGAGAAAACTTGATTGAAGAAAGAGAATATAGATGGGAAGGGCTTAATGGGACAGAATTTGACGAATGAGATTGTATTTAAATTCCTAAAGATCGCAGTTGAGATGAAGGCAAGAAGCCAGAACAGTGTTCGATAAGCGGGAAATACAAGGAATGTAACTTAGTTTAGAGCCTATGGCCGCAGTTAGCAAATTCGACAGTAGAACGGTCAGATAAGACTGACAATCAATTCTTAGGCTTAAATTCGTGAAGTTGAAGTACCAGTTTAGAAAGTTTATCAGGACAATTACCATGAAACTATAGTAAAGGCACTTGAAACCTACGTTATGGCGATTGGAATGTGACTGAATCTGTGATGCAAGTTTTACAACTAATATCAATGAAGATTCTTCTTTGTAATTTGCCCAGAAGCTCATATACGCAGCGCACACACACACACATACACACGTGCGCCTGTGTGAGTATTTAGGCAGAATATTTTTATTGAGACAGATTTGGTTAAATAGTTTAGGCATATTATGTCTGTTTATTTTTGTTTCAATCCTTTCGAGTCCGCAAATTAAGAAAATTAATCAAAATTTTCTTTCATATAATTTTTATTTTCATAAGAACTTTCAGTCTCATCCAAGACCATATGCAGAGCGTTAAATAATCGTTCTAAGTATATATCGATTTCTGTAAAATCAAAACTTTATTACTGTTCAATATACTAATGTTTTATTGTTCTATATCAATTTAAAATTCACAAAGTCTTCTGGAGTGTCGCCATATTCACCAGCCTTGGCCAGATGTGAGTTCCTGGGGTTATTTAACCCATATTTGGGGTGGATGACCGTTGATTCTGAGGATTTCATCCGCCCTAAATTACTTTCATTCTTTGTACCCTTGCGTGAGATGCGAACATGTGTGTGCGCACGAGTGTGTTAGTGCAGTTTATTCGACGTACGCATGAGGCACCATACGAATTTTCATGCTTGATTAAGGTATTACTTTGGAATGATGAATGAAAAACAGATTGAGTATCACAGAGCTGCACTTTATCGGTGTTTTTTTTAAAATTTCGCCTCCGTTAATTCAGTTTGCTTTTACTTTGTTTTGTATTTTTGTCTTGTTTTTGTAGCATTCCTATTCTTTATCTTTTTCTACCATGAAAAGTAAGATTTCATTTTGTCTGTCTTTAGAATTTAGAGAGAAATATCAATTCACGGGAATCAAGTAATACGTACTGGCGGGACTGGATAACCACAATATGAAAACGCCCACACATCCACAAAAAGACGATCAATAGTGACAAATCGGGATATATCAAAACAAATCCTCTGCTGTTTATACTTCGAACTGGCATGTCGCTTGCTTCTAATTCTTTATTAAATTAATTTCTTTTTCTGAACTATGTGCGTAATCATTTCCTGGAAGATTCTTAATGCTATTTCATATCCTGCTAACATTTAAATCAGATAAGCTGATACATATAATGTGTCGCGTGAGACTCACAGCATTTGATGCCTTGGTTGAATTCGAACCCGGTTTCTTTCAAGGGAGCCTGGTGTATCGGTGAGATAGCGTGGCAGCTTTCGTCCAAGCCAACAAGGGTAGATGAAATCCGCATATTATAACATTTGTTGACCCCCAACAGATGGACACGTGGTTAAGCCATCTGCGCATAGAATGGGCATGCATTAGAAAAAAACAAAACATGTATAAGAAAGTACGGAAAAGAGACATCTGTGGATAAACTTACATAAAATTACATGTGAATTTATATTACAGATATCGAATGTTATTACGATATTTCCTAGTATTTGAGAGTCAGTAACCGTTTTGGATATTTGCAAATACGTATGACTGTACTTCGATACAAAACTTGGTGTCTCCGTGTTAAAGAATAAATAGCTCAATGCATTAGCATTGCTGGAACTTTTTTTTACATCACATCGTAAAATCACAGGCTGATCCATAAATACAAACATATGTAGAGTGAACCAGTTCGCCTATCGCCAGGTTGGCAGTCATTCGCAGTCTTTTGAACAGGAGTAGAGGTTCGTCATATGTTTTCAGTTTCGGATTGTGTTTTCGGTTCCTTCTAAACTTTTTCTCATTTTCCTTCAACATCAGTAATCTCTTGAGTCTTGGTGGTGTTATCGCCTTGCTTGGGGTGAAAGAATATACAAAAAAGGAATATGCTGAATTATATTAAACTGAGTTCATTTGATAACAGGTAAACAGATTTGGTTGTAAAATGTTCTTGATATTTTTACACATGATCTTCTGTTGTATCAGTGAAAAACAAAACAAAAAGACACCACTTTTTCTTTTCTGATCGTTAGCAGCTTATCGATATATGTAAAGAAAAGAGAAAGTTGTTCAAAATGTCACGGTTTTCTTTATTCAAATAGTCTAAAGAATTCAGTCTACACAAAAATATACGAAAAAATCACCTGGTTCCCAATGTGTTTTTTCGTTGCTTTCTGGCTCCCCTCACATAAAAACGCCGTAATAAAATCCACATCCGCATTAATCAAGGAACTGGCTAGTTTTAACTGCGCAAAATGCGTATGCTAGAAAAAATGTTAATCACTGTCGTACCAGTTGGAACTGATAGCATAATAAATGAGTAGCTGTGGCTCGTACTTCTGACAAGGACGTATTGTGTTTGTTTCAATTTTCTTGCAAAATTGAGAAGTTCGCAAAAATGGTAGTACGAGAGTCGATTGTCTAACTATTGGGTCACGAATATTTGGAAGCTTGCAATCATATATACATTAATGCTAAATTTTAGCAAGTCAATAAATGGTTATTTTCAATATTAAATAAATTGAAACAGGACTATCTGAACTCAGATTTGACCTTCTCCTAGACAGTTGAAAAAGACTCCTGAGCCTTGGCTATCCTGCTGTTTATCCTAAAGCTGTGGGAAAAAAGACAGATTAATAATTTTCCCTGAGCATTTGTGCACAAAAAGAACGCAAAGACCTCTATCGGTATTTGATCTAAGCTCGCCAATAGTAGTTAGCGCACTGATAACCGCAACACAGCGTGCACGTCCTGTCTAGAGGCGAAGAAAAACATGATGAGAAAACATTCGAATCTGTGTTTTTAATATAGGGGGAGGGAAAGATTTTCATTTAAATCGCCCCATTATATAGTGGCGAGGGGGGTTTGATAGGTGCTAAATGCGAATAATATTAATAGTTTCTATCACGGCATCTTAATTCGTGAAAAAAAAAAAGATAAAATGTGTAAAATAAAAATAAAATTATCCATCATTTTGATAACTCAAAAAAAAAAAAAGCAAGATAAACGCAAAATGAAGCGTTTTCAATAAATTTCGTAGATAAACCGAATTCTATATACGTTATTAATTTTTTAGAAGACGGATGCAGATTTTGACTGGTTGCAAATAGATATTCCAAAGAAATTTTCTGTATTAATGTAGGGATCATTAAATCTGAGAGCCACGATTTTAGGATTTTACTTTCATACAATCATCATCATTTCTAAATGGCAATTGGAGGGCTCACCACATTGGCAGAATAATATTATTTGCAATGTTTAGTGTCGTTACTTTTCTGAAGAAAATAAAGTGATCCATATCAATCTATTAGCGACTACCTAATTCTTTCTGCCGATTGGTAATATATAATTTTCTTATATAAAATTAAGCAAAATGGTATTATTCTCTCTGCATTTAATCTCTTCTTCAATATATGTTGTGTTATTTTCTCCATTCAAATTTCAAATACAGCTCCTGTTAACATAACGTAAATATTTACACCCAATTAGTTACAATATAGCACTTGCGAACTCGGTTCCAGCATCTAATTCTTTTGTTTGTTGCTGAATTGGACGCATTCTAACTGAACATTGTGAATTGCTTCATGATTTCAAATTATTTATTCATGAGAATCTCATATATTTTCTGAATATATTTCAAGCTGGGCATAATATGGGCAGATGGCACTTAATTTAATAATGAACTCAGAAAGAAAGCAACGAAACCCTTAGACAATAAAGAAAGCGAGTAAAAACAAATAAATATTAACTACACACTCACACACACCTATAGATATATTCACACACATATTATGAAATGGACAAAGTCCGACAATTATTTAAAGACATTTTTATGTTTAAAATTCTTTTTATAGATACAAGTATTTAAGTAAAGGCTCTGTTTATAATAAACAGTATTAAATAAAATTTAACGACCTGAATGTACGAGAAATTTTCATAGAAAATATTCCTGGAATACATTATGAGGAAATGGGATTTCGAAAATCAAACAGTCGCAGCCCATAGTGAAAGACAGAAGAAGACAAGTAAACAATAAGTTACCTGCCTAATTTTGATATAATAAATCAACTAAATTATATATATATATATATATATATATATATATATATATATATATATCATATATACATATATATATATATGTGTGCGTGTGTGTGTGTGTGTGTGAGTGTATTTATATATATATGTGTGTGTGTTTGTGTGTGTGCAAACATTTCAGATATAATGTATCTGCAAAAGAACCATATGCATAGATACAAAAAAAAAACATTATCTCAGACGACGCGTTTGGTGCGGTGAGGGAGTTTATCATTTTCCTTGATGAAGTCCCTCAGATCATGAAACGCTTCGGCTAAGATAAGTTTTCTTTTTATATTTATATATATATATATATATATATATATATATATATATATATATATATATATATATATATATATATATATATATACGCTAAGAAACACATATAATTTATACGCCTAACAAGTTTAACTTTTAATAAATTTTCTTCAGGGAATTAAATAATGAGGAAAATAGCTGTTTTACATTTGTTGTCTTGTTTTTAACTGAAAAAAGAAAAATCTTATCTCAGCCGACGCGTTTCGTTCTCTAAGGGAATTTATCATCTGCCTTGATGAAATCCCTCAGATCATGAATCGCTTCGGCTAAGATAAGTTTTCCTTTTGTATGTATGTATATATATATATATATATATATATATATATATATATATATATATATATGTGGGTGTGTGTGTGTGTGTGTGTGTAAGTGTGTGTATGTATCTATATGTACATGTTATACGATAAGAAACAAATATATCTTTATACGTCTAACATGTTTTACTTTCATTAAATTTTGTTCCGTTAATCAAATAATGGTGAAAAATGGCAGTTTTACATTTTTGTGTTGTTTTTTCACTGTTTCAGGAGTCATAAAGTTTGTATATATATATATATATATATATATATATATATATATATATATATATATATATATATATATATATATATATATATCAATATATATTAATTAATACACACATATCTGTATATACATATATATATATATATAAATATGTATTCCTTTTGTGTTGTTTGATTTTCATTGTTTAAGCATTTTTCACGTTAAGAATTTAATTTCGAAATTCCAAGAAATAAATAGATTCCAATCCTAAGTGAAAAGCCATCAATATAACTTTATGTATGTATGTATGTATGTATGTATGTATGTATATATGTATTTATGTATATATATATATATGTATGTATGTATGTATGTATGTATGTATATATATATATGTATGTATGTATGTGTGCAATAATTCTACTTTGTCTGTGCCATTCAGATGATAATGTATATTCATAAGTTTCTGCGTGCGTGTGTCTATTAGATATGATGTTTGTTCTTTCTTTTTGCATGATGTTTTGAAAAGTTTTTACCCACGTACCGTTTGTTTGAGATAAACATACGTTGTATTTTTAAAGAATGGATTCAATAAAGTTAAATGATTTAATATAATGTTTTGAAGTGTGTTTATATTTGGTTATATTTTTATTAGTAAGCCGTCGATGTACTGTCTATGTAATTATTAGGTTATTTTACTTAGTGGCATCCCTCAATTTATGCGTATGGACAATTGTGTTCCTGTGTATTGAGTAGATACGAACTTTTAGAATTTGTGATGTATCTCCGACATAATTTCTTTTACATTGTAAATATTTTTGACATAAATTAACTCATTATCTGGTGAAGTTATAATAAACGTGAAAATTGATAGATTGATTAACGTTTACTATTTCTTCTTTATTTTAACTGTCTTTTGGATTCAAATCTCTATTTGACATCAGCCATCTATCTATTTATCTATCTATATCTCTCTCACTCTCTCTCTCTCTCTATATATATATAGAGAGAGAGAGAGAGGGAGAATGATAATATTACTGGTTAATATACACACATATATATATATATCTAAAATATATAAATATGTATACATACATACATAGATATATACTTATATATATATATATATATATATATATATATATATATATATATATATATATATATATATATATATATATATATATATATATATATATATATATATGAATTTCCAAGAGATTAGAATACAGGTAGAATTCAATGTCCAGGACGGAGTAAGAATATAATTAAAAAAACTTAAACACTAATATTCCATGGTTATAATTTATTACATTGAAATCGTAATTACGATCCAAATCATCAAACCTACAAATTTAAAAAGAAATCTGAAAAAATGTATGTATGTATACATATGTATATGTATATGGGTGTATATATGTGTATGTGTATTTGTATATATATATATATATATGTATATATGTATGCATGCATGTATGTATGTATGTATGTATGTGTATATGTATAGTTAGATGGATATATAGAAATATACCTTGTATATTTGTTTAGATGAGTGTGTGTATGTTAATGTATGGAGGTGTGTAAGGTTTTATGCATATATGTTTATGTGCACGTATTTGTATGTCCTTATGTATATGTGTGTAGATGTATATATACGCAGGAGTGAATGTTTATGGATATATATATATATATATATATATATGTGTGTGTGTGTGTGTGTGTTTATGTGTGTGTATGTGTGTGTGTGTGTGTCTGTGAATATAAATATGTTGCTCTGTATGTGTGTATATATGCATTTGTTTTTGGGCACAGAAATAGTAGGTCCTTGCTATATTAAATATTCGCTATTTTTTATGTTTATATTACATTGGTAACCTGTAGGTGATATTAATTTTGTCAAATTTTCTTGATAGCACAGCGGCTCTTTTATAAATGCCCTTCAGATTTAGTTGCCCCCATCTTCCCCGTTTTTTTCTTTTATTTTTTCTCTCTTTTCCTCATCTTCTGATTTTTAAGTGTAGATTATATCGTCTTTTATTGTCCGTAGTGTCACCACAAATGTAGACACCCATTTCCGGTGACGTTTTTTAAATTATTTAGGTCAGCGATTCAGTAATGAATTATACATCGGAAAATAATTCGTATTGATCTCTTTCTCACTCTTTAAACTCTCATTTAACCCCTCTCTTTAAAATGTCTCTCCGTTAAATTGTAATGCACTTTTAGAGATTCCTCTTCTTCTCTCGTCTGTTACCCCTCTCTAGAGCTTTCATTTAGCTCTCACATTCTTCCCCCACTATCATACATACACTCTCACAAAAGTTTATTTTTTATTCCCAGAGTTATTTTTTTCTGATTTCATTTTGGATTTGTAGGTCTGATTAATTAGATCGTAATTACGATTCCAATGTAATAAATTATAACCATGGAAGATTAGTGTTTAAGCCTTTTTATTATATATATATATATATATTATATATAAGTTATTATGATATAGATATGTTAGCAGCTCGAGTACATTTTGAAATTTAATTAATATTAACTCAAAATTCAGTCGAGAATCAAGCGTACAAACCCTAGGATAAAATTTGAATGATAAGTGTTTTCAGTCAGACATCATCAGATTAAATAGGCTTGTGACATTAATTAGTAAGTTATATATGGTGTCTCGATACGGAACTGATTCTGAGCTGCGAGCGTTGGCGCGAATATTAGTTCTACTGCAGAGCGCACAGAAAATATATCCATTTTAGTTTAAAATACCGAACGATATTAAAGTATCCTTTAATTTTAGTCTATTATTATATGGAGATATCTATTTAAAAATAAGTTCACCTTCCAAACATGAGACTCGAGGTCGAACCTCACATTAACCGATTTGACAGGTAGAGGATGTCATGGATCTACCGGTTTGGGGAAGCTATCCAAACGTCTGCATCTTTGCCTGAAGACAAGACCACGTGTTGACACAAGACAACTGAGTGGAATCTGTTTGACGGAACTGTTTGAAAACCATTGGTGTTTGTACTAGCACAAAGACACATGTACACATCTCCAAGAACTTGAGAATACTAGTGCTGAATTTGCAAAATACGCTTTTTCGAAGAAAGATTAGCTTGGGTCAGCTAAGCAGAGTCGCAATAGAAAATATTTGTGTGTTCCGTGCCTTTTAGAAAAAAAAAGCATTGAGTAACTGAGGTTGCATCGTTCGAAAAACACGTTGACAATCATTATATAAAGAAAACACACACATATGGGAAACGCTATAATAATAATGAATCCAACAATATAACGTCATTTATACAGGATGGTTAAATGAGTAGATTTAACAACAGATTTAAATGATTGAATCTTGATAATGTTTCGAATACATATATATATATATATATATATATATATATATATATATAGAGAGAGAGAGAGAGAGAGAGAGAGAGAGAGAATAAGTGAGACACGCAGGAAAGTATATATATATATATATATAAATGCAGGAATATATATATATATATATATATATATATATATATATATATATATATATATATATATATATATATATATATACCTGCATCCCATTAGAATGTCTGAAGACCAACTTCTCGAGAGCTCCTCTCTGCGGCTGCTCGGTCTCACGCTGTCTGCTGCTCTGAGATGGAACAAATACATCGAATCAGTTGCATCATTCATCGCAAGGAAAGTTGGTTCCCTGTACCGAGCCAGGAAATTTTACTCACCGGAATCGATCCTCCAAGTCTATAAATCGACCATTCGCCCTTGCATGGAGTATTGCTGCCATATATGGTCTGGTGCCCCTGCTGTTTGCCTCAGGGTTCTTGATAAGAGCCAGAGACGGATAGGCAACGTGATTGGCCCTGATCTGTCATCTCGTCTGCAGTCGCTCTCTCACAGGCGCGATGCCTTTTTTACAAGTACTTTCACGGTAATTGCTCCGAGGAGCTGCTTTTCCTTGTCCCTAGGCCTCGTGAATTTAAACGTCCCACGAGGCTGGCATCCAACTCCCACCTCTACACCGTGGAAACTGTTAGATGTAGACGTCTCTTCTACTCCAATAGTTTCATGTCTCGCTTCATCTCGCCTATGGAACTCCCTTCCCTATTACTGTTTCCCTGACAAATACAATCTCCAACGGTTTAAGTGTAGCGTCAATCGACATCTGCAGTTGCCTTGATCTATCCACTTCCCTTCTCCACATCCTTTCATTTTTCATTCCTATCTGCTCTCGCCCCAAATCTTCTGTAATCTCCTTACCTTGATCGACACACTGTCTTTCTCTTTCTCCACAACCTCTCCTTTACCACTTCTATCTGCTCTTCCTCCAACCCTTCTTTAACCCCTTGCGTGATAGTGGCCTCCAGCCTTGCATGGAGTGATACGCTTAATATATATATATATATATATATATATATATATATATATATATATATATATATATATATATATATATATATATATATATATATATATATTATACAGGAATTACAGTGATTTTAATTTTAAAATTTTAACATTATATTTAGCAATTAAATTAGCGGGAATTATATATCTATGAAAAAAGATAAAATTAAAAAAATATATATATTTGATTGGGGAAAATATTTATAATTAAAGGCAGATTACTTGTTCTTTTTAATTCATGAATATATATTAAATGGTAATATATTAAACAGAGACCGTAATTATCATCTAAAAATAGCACACACACAGGCACACACACACACAGCCACACACACACAGCCACACACACACAGCCACACACACACACACACACACACACATATATATATATATATATATATATATATATATATATATATATTCGACGTGCTTAAAATTGCTTTTAAAGGGAGCCTCTACTCAAATATGGGTATCCTCTAAAATAATGTTTAAATAATAAAATGTGTCGTATTAATAAATAAAAATTCCATCATTTCTTTAGAAATTGCTTTCTTTAATTGCGGATGCAGAACTGATGAGTTATTAATGTTTGCAGCGTCTGCGAATGATTTGCATTGATAAGAAACATTTCAACTTTGCCTGATCGTGATCACACTCTGCAACTGTGACGGTCTATGTAACGACGGTCCTTTGCCTGCCGGAGTGTTCATTCTTTCATAAGATTTCTCGTATTTTCATGGTCTCTAGCAGATAGTAAATAAAATCCTATTTAATATATATATATATATATATATATATATATATATATATATATATATATACACGGATTGTTCATTCAAATATTGTTATCCTCTTATAATTAGGTTTTAGTAATAATATCTATCAAAATGTGTATGAATAAATAAAAAATACATAAGTTTTACAAATTAGATTGCATTTTTGGAAGAATTGACTTTGTCAGAGGGTGATAGAAGAAAGCATTGCACTTACCTTGGATTGTAGAAATGCTTATTAACAAAAAACTATATTCTGTATTAATCTTTTATATTTGCAGTGGTAATGTGAACGTGTAACTGTAAGTTGTTGTTGTGTCGGAAACCTACCACCCCTCTTGAAGGTGAACTTGTCTGCGTCTGTGAACAAAGACTTTAAATAGTGGCATGTCAGTTGACATAAGAGAGAGACGGAAGACAGAGACGTTCCTGGCTGAGCTAGTTATTGACTACTCAGGCGATTTCTGTACCTTTTTACCAACCTATTAAAACCCTTGTTATTGTTACGTGTTATTTGGCGTTTGTCTCTGCTAACCCCAAACCAACATCATAACAGTTGTATAAAAGTAGAAGCTTCTTTTTTCTTGAATGAGTTATTTTTTTGGTTATCAGACGGTCATACATACATACATACATACACACACACATATATATATATATATATATATATATATATATATATATATATATATATAGAGAGAGAGAGAGAGAGAGAGAGAGAGAGAGACATTTTACCACTTTGTGACTAGAAGGGATAATTCCGTGGATGATATAAATCCACTGACAGCTCTATGTAGGCCCTTCTTCACCTTCACACACACACACACACATACACACACACACACACACACATATATATATATATATATATATATATATATATATATATATATATATATATATATATATATATATTACAAACATTAGTCTTCAAGTAAATTGAATTTAGTTCTCCGAGTTGCTGGCATATTTCGTATAGAGTAAAAATTTAAAATTTTCTTCCATTCTTGCGACGACGGCTTCGAGGTAAAATTTCTCACTGGTGTCAAATCAGTCGGGTTTCGATCCGCCTTGAAGCAATCGGACGTCTATCCACACTGAGAGAAACAGTCTGTCTGTCGATGACTATGTATGCACTAAAAACAAGCCCACACATACAGGGTATGTATGTGAAATGGTGTTTAACGCTACATATTAAAGGTAAATTTCAAGCCTGAAGACCTTTAAGTCACTTGTTCTTAAGATCACCTTTTTTTATGAAACTGAAACTCAATATGCACTTTTACGTTATGTGTTGAAACATTCTTCACAAATAATCATTCTGTTACGTACGTTGAGTACTATCCGCAATAAATATATACATTTTTACAATAAATTCGTGTATATATACGCGTATGTGTATTTTTGTGTGTTTAATACATATAATATTGTCATGTGCATCATTTCTGTGTTTTAAGTTATTCGTGTCTTTTTCGTATGACCCTTTTTATTTATAGAGATTACAAATCTAGGCACCTACAGCGTTAATTTGATAGCTTTATATAAGCAATTCATTTGTTTTTATTTTTTTACACCAGTTTTGTAATTGCTGCGTATCGATAATTGTCGCACATTTGTCACTAAAAATGTGAAAGATTTTTCTGTTTCGCATACGACGGGCGAAAAACTGCATTGTTCCTATTCTCTGGTCAAACTTTAAAAGGATAACGGGTTTTTTATGCTCTCTCTGCTTAGGAGAATATATTCACATATCATATTCTGAAGCCGATAGGAACTGCTTTCTTAATTGTTGCATTGTAAATGAAAAGAAATATCGACATATATTCGAGCTCCAAGCATGTGCACGGCCTGAGAAATCGCTTTAAGATCGTCTTAGTAGTTAATTAGTACGAACTCTTTCAGGATTTCTTTTGTAACATAATCAAAGTGTTGGTATTGATCGGCTGTCTCCATGCGGATATTGGTAGCTTTATTTTTAAATTCTTTTTCATACATATTTGTTTACATTCAGTGTCGTTTCATTAAATACATGACAGGAAAATCAATACACTGCAATTAAATGAAGCTGATAAATATCTGCATAGCTTCTAATGGCTTTAAATACTGACACTAACATTTCTGTTTGTTGTTTGCTCTCTCAAAACTGTCGACACTTTACTAAGTTGCTAGACGACTCGATTCTTTACTCATTTTCGCGTTATTGCTAATTAATTCAAGAAAGATATAGCGTAGATATGTTTTTTAAGTGAATTAACATTCGCTCAGTGATAAGAAGACTTGTGCAAAGTAAAATAATTTCAATAATTTTAAAACTATTAGATTTCTCCTAAGCTATAAGATTTCATCAACTTTTATCATCACAAGAAATATAACAACGTTTCAGCGTGGTCGAGCGAGTCGTTAAAACATTGCTAATCCGAAAATGAAATCAGAGTTCAAATTTCACCATGGCTGATTTGCTTGGGTGTGTAATTGGTCAGAAGCCATCGAGAGTTTAGCTCGTACGTCATCGTGACTGAGTATTTGATAATACTGGCCTTTTAAAATTACGCTCTCTCTCTCTCTATTTCTCTCTCTCTCTCCCTTTCTCCCAGAAAATCGAACTACGATCTCCTCAGAGTCTTCTTCTTTATGTCCCGTATCTTTGCAAGACGCACGGTGGAGTAATGGATAACGGCTCGGACTGAGGAATCGTAGAGCCGAGTTCGAATTCCAGTCGAATCCGTTACATTCACTTACGTGCTAACACCTTGGGAAATGTGTGAATCCTCTTCTTCTCCCTCCGACTATGGGTAAATAGCAGGACAGACTGAATTCAAAACCATTCGGCATCCGGCGGCCTCTTGGCTACTCCTGCCTCTGCGTCTGTGGAAATTCTGCGTGTGAAGTTCAAACTCCCTTGTCACTCCGTTTCAAGAATTCGCCGCCGTTTCAGCATTGTGCTTGGTCGGCCTTCGTTCCGGACGCGGTGAATTCCTTGGAAGGAGCCGGCTTAACCGATCCAGTTTCCCAAGAAATTCCTGTCTGTCTTTCTTCAGTTATTTCTCCTTGGCTTGGTTCCAGACATTTACTCAGGCTCACTATGTATATTATGCATTATTTTTCTCTATCCTTCTTGCCCCCTACTGTGTGTATCAGATTTTCCAAGCCATCTTTCCTCATTATTTGCTCCAGAAACCACAAATGTTAAATATTAGTTTACTTCATGTTTACATTTTCTCCAAACTTTCGTCGTTGTTAGGCTGTTCAGTCCGTGGTATCCTCAGCGTCCTTCTGTAGAACCCTATTTCTGTTGCTTCAAGTCTCCTCTTCATCTTAGAGAAAATTGTCTAGCACAAACTGCTATACATGATGACAGATACCACGTAACAGTTTAGTACTCATTTTCTTGAGAAATCTTTCTAGTTCTTAGTACTCAGCGTAACTTTTGAAATGCTTTCTTGTCTATCTCAGTACTCTTCCGGATTTCACTATCACACCGTCCGTCCACTGCTAAAACGTTTTCCAAATACTTACATTTTCGCACTTGTTTTATTTTGATAATTCCGACTTGCAGTTCGCATTTTGTGCTCATCCTTTTTCTAACAACCATGCGTTCTGTCTCATGCAGTTGATGTTTAATCCTCTCCTCTTTCTTTTCTTCACTACTTAGGAGTTTTTGACTTTTTTGAGTTTGCTATAAATATTGTATCATCTGCATATCTTATTTTTTCAGAGTTTGGCTAACAATAATGAATCCTGGTAGAACTTCTAGTTCTCTCAGAATCTTCTCGCTGTATACGTTGAATAATTCATGTAAGAACAAACATCTTTGTTTTAAACTATTTTCTGCTAAACTCATATTTTATCCGTATGCAGGATTTTGCTTCCGGCATAGGTTCTTGATTACCCTAATATCCTTCCCAAATATATCAATGTTACTGGGACGTTCTAACAGATCATTGTGGCGTCAGGGTATTTGTAGACCACAGACAGTCTTTTAGGTGTTGGAACATTAGAAATCTCTCTAAGCAGGCGTCTGCAAGCGGTATTGAGAACCTGTTGTGGATCCCGGGGATGGAACCCTGCAAAGATAAGTAAACAACGCCAACAATTGAAATAGTAAAATAAGTGTATTGAACGTAAGAATACAGACTTGACATGGAGATTAGTAGTCCAGGAATGCGGGTTAGTAGAAAGTATATGTACAAGTCTCTGTATTTATCTCTCTCTCTTTCTGGACTCTACGTATCTCAACCTTGTCTCAACGTATCTCCAACTCTGTCAGTATAAGTATACGAGTCCATCTTGTGTAAAAGGGGAGATACCCACAACAGTAACTCAACAATCAAAATGGTTATGACTTGCCCGCCATCTACATAATACTAAAGGTCAGTGATTTCGCGCGTCTTTGTGCGCTTGTGCGGTGCGTCCATCCGGCATATAATAATTTAAAATTTGAAATACGAGTTGTTTATATACTAAGGATTTTTACATTAACTTTTTTCAAACACAATTGTTAAAGTTGAAGTTAGTCAGACACAAAGAGATCCCTCTTTGATGCTTCATCCAGTTATTTGTAGAGTAATTATTTATATTTCAGTTATCTTCAAACAAAGAATATTTTAAATATTTAAAAAATAATTGTTGGCATATTTAAACAAATATTTTGAAACGACTATGTTTTGGCATATTAGAAAGTATTTTAAGTAAATCTGATTGAAAAAAAATATTTTAAATAAATAAGATTTAAAAATACGAATTGTTTATACATTAAATAATTTTATTTCAACTGTCTTCAACCAGACAATTCTTTTTAATATTGAAATCAACTTCAGTTATTTAAACCCTGAACCTTCAGTGACCAATAGGGTCACGGGTAGTTTAGTATTAAATATAACTGCGCTAATATGGATAAAGCATGATGGTAAGTAATCCTTAATATGGGAAACGATTCTAACTGATCTTTTAATATGACATTATCTGTTATAATACTTTCGATTAAACCGCGTTCATACATCTCTGTTGTCAATCATTTATTACCCTTGTAATTAAATTACGTTTTGATTTTCAAATTTACCGAATTATTCTGCTTATAAATCAGCGTAATGTAAACTCTAATTCTTTGACCAACCTTCACTTCACGAAGTACACACTCCACCGACCGTATTCATCTGTAAAAGAAAGATGACGAGATTCAAGATTTTACCTAACTGGTTTGTGTCATATCCCTTCTTGCCATTCTTGACTAATTTGTTGACAGCAGAACAATAACTTCCACAGTCTGTTTGCATATACACGAATTATATACTTAGGGATCTTACGATTCTATATAGCTGTGTCGTCCACTCTAGTGTATGATGATGAATACAGGGTCGTATATCAATGCCAGTTTCTCCTCCAATAGGTGATCTTCAGGTAATGTTCAAAACGTCCCGGACAATTTCTGGTCGACACAAGCATGGATTGATTTATTCTTTTTCTTAAAATACGGAATGATTAGAACTGATTTTAAAAAGAAAATGTTTGACTTCCACTCGTCATAATGTTTTGCGGCCCAACCTCTAATTAATTCAGCAGATGATTTCCAGAATAAATGTAGCGAGATTTCCCAAGATTATTCTCGTCTTCTGAGGTATCGACCACCGCTAATGGGTAAACAAGCGCCATTGATAGCCATTCCTGGTGTCACAAAATTTTGGCAGTCGCATTCATATATCCTTCTTCAGAAAAAAGAGCAAAAAAGAAGACAGTAAGCTAACTTTATTTACATTATTCGGTCTATTTCCCTCATATTTGTCGCTATATTTACGTTTCGGCCGTTGTACGCTCCGGCCATCTTCAGGTGGTTGGAATGTCGAACTGAACCCTTTATTTCGCCCACTGGGGTAGACGGTTCTAGTTCTACGTGCCATGTTTAATGGATGTCAGTTATCAGTTATCTCCTATCAATTTCCCTCTGAAGGTTATCCACTGTCTTAGCCGCGTATTGAACCCACACACATTGGGTCCTGTTACTGGATTTAACTAACGCCTTTATCCACTGTGCCATGTGTCCGTTGTCTCAAAAATATAAACAGATACAGTAATGTAAACTTATCGCCTTCCTTCAACCGATCATCGGTGTTAATTTATCAGGATTCTCATGTCTGGAAGTCTTGGATTCAATCCAATAGGAAATAACAGCAAAAGCATCCCTCGTTCCAGATTTATAGGTAAGTTGAAGTAGATAGATGCCTGCTGGGATTCCTTCCCATTCAATAAATAACCCACTACGCGTTCTCGTCCGCCATGTTCTTGTTATTTATTATCTTGAAGTCACCACACTGTGGTCATTTATCTGTGTCCCTTTAGCTTGTTAAACCATTTTTATATTGTGAACTTTTCGGCCTCATTACAATTGATTTGCGTACTTTTGTGTTACATATAAAATTTGATTGCTATTATGACTTCTATTGCATTTTATTTCTTTTATTATTGTTTATTGAAAAACTTTGTCATTTCGGTTTTTTTAACATTTTTGCTAACTGCATTTAACCATGCTCAATTATTCTAGAGAAATAATGAATGCTGTAGGTTATTACGGTTCGCCTTTCCCCCAAGAAACAATTATGATTTAGCCCAAATTGTTTCTGAAGGAACCGTGTATAACGATGTTGTTAGGTTTTCAAAAGAATTAAATTTAGGAGGGCTCAGCAATACACTTAAAGCTATCGGTATAAATATTTTGAAACAATGGAAGATGATTAGAAATGCAATGTAAAGCCTGATAAACGAAAATTAGTATATATGTTGTTATCGTTGTGTAAATTTTATTCGTTCATATATATATATATATATATATATATATATATATATATATATATATATATATATATGTGTGTGGGTGATTATTGTTTATTTTACTTGAATATGAGGAATTGTTTGTGCATTTATTTTAAATAATAAATTTTATTGTTAAAAAGTTTTCTTGTAATATTTTAAAATATATATGGTCAGGCTTGTTGGCTTGGAATAGAAGTATATCTTTCAGAAAAGGATACATTTACAAAATCCAGAAAATCTCACGATATTTGTCTTTCTGTGATATATATATATATAGACATACACACACACACACACACACATATATATATATATATATATATATATATATATATATATATATATATATATATATATATATATATATATATATATATATATATATATATAATATATATATACGCACACAGAGACACACAGAAGACACAGACACACAAACTCATACACATATACATACATACTCACACACGCACACACACACACACATATATATATATATATATATATATATATATATATATATATATATATATATTTATGCCTGATTCATTAAATATTATAAACAAGTTTTGTCTATTTATTTTAAGTAATTTCCTTTCATATTGTCTGATAAGCTTAATAACATTATCATTGATATTGATATATGTTTTAATCTTATTAAACCTTTCGGTTTACATAAGCCATTATCAAAGATGCCAATTACATTTCAATATATCAAATAATACATGGACGAAATAATAATGATAGTCTGATTTTATTGCATGAAAATTTCAAAACAACGATAAATTCGTGTATACGAGACGCGGAAGTGAAATTCATATCGCAGTTCGTGACTTCACACATGACCACGCGAGAGTGAAAACGAGAATTATTAAGTATGGGAAGCCGTTGGTATAAACCAATGGCTTCTGTTATCCATTATAGGAATTTAAGAATATTTGTGGAGATTTTGTAGTTTATTTTGTTCAGGTTACGTTTCAACTGTTTATATATATAATATGCGTCCTCTGACAGGAGTCAAACCTGTATCCTATACGGAACCGACATATAGCCTGACGTGCTTTTATTTATTGAGCCACCGCGGTGCGTTTCGGTTAGTAAGGTCAATTTTTCCTGTTTTTAAACTACAATTCTCTCGTACATTCATATCTGCTCGATGCGTATGCAAATGAAAGAAATGACGTCACACATTATGAACTGCACCAATTCCGACAATTATTTTAAGACATTTTTTTATGTTTATACGTTCATTGAGAATTTTAGTTTAAAAACAGTAAAATCGACATTGCTAACCGAAACGCTCTTCTGTGGCTCAATCTGTAAAATCACGTCAGGCTATATTACTGTTCCGTATAGGATACAGGTTCGAGGACGCATATTTTCTATGAAAATATTTCGACCTTCAGGCCGGTAAATCTCGTAAATAACTGTTCTTTACACATTTACAGCACATTTACTTAAATAGATGTATCTATAAAAAGAACGTATAAACTTTAAAAAATGTCTTAAAATAATTATCGCACTTTGTCCATTTCATAATATATATATATATATATATATATATATATATATATATATATATATATATATATATATATATATATATATATATATATATATATATATTGTGTGTGTGTGTATGTGTTTGTGAATTTGAGCTGGGTGAAATCTTGCGTTTCTCAGTATCTTCATTTTCCTTGTCTATTTTAATTTATGTGGTCTCTCTTCTCTAATTACATTTTGAAAGGACGTGCGACACACTGCCCTCATAAGCGGCCAAGCAAGGGAGGTAACACACTTTCCGTGGCTAATGCGGTTCTCCCATTGCTAGCGATACTAGAACCTTTAGCTTTGTTATTTTTTTATTTTTTATTTATATGTGTCAGTCTCTGAGATTATTATGAAACCGCAAGTCAGATTTTCAACGTTGTGTTCAAAGCGTTTGCTTTTGATCGTGAAGCAATACATAACGTCGCCTTAGCAACCGTTATCAATGAAGTAGAATGGAAGCTAAACAGATGTGTTTCACATCGGAAGTATCATTCTGTTACCACCATGGTTTTAATTATGTTTATCTTAGATATTGAGCAGATCCCCAGCGATGTCTGTGCCCTGGAGATGATATGAAGCACTCTTCAAGCACCGGCTAGACATGCCTACCTTACACCCCACCCCCCACAAAAACCCAATGAAACGATTGTCCGTTCAGCTGAATCTACGACACGCGGCCTCAATAATTAACATCTGGCATGCTCACCGCTTTTCCAATCGATTCGTAGTGTTTTTTCGTAGCTGTTTTTCTTTCGCTCATGTGCCTCATCTCTTTTCTCTTCCCATGGAACCGTTAATTCTACTAGGAGGACACGCGTCTTTGAATCAGGCTATGCTACAATGCGTCTGGATGATGTGAACCGGGAATTGCAAATGTATTGTAAGATCAACTAACACCTTCCAATCAGGGGCTCCACTCAGTAACGTCGTGTTGGGAGTTATTTGGTTCTTCTGCACAGCGCGTTGACTTTCCTTGTGAAAGAGGATTTTAGATCATCTGGTCATTACAGGCTGTTTTTGGATGCGTAACACTGTGCACCGATTATGTCCATGACGTCTTCCAGAAATTTGTTATGACACCAGGTATACATCTGCAGCAGTTGGCATGCAGAAAGCACGCGACGTAAATGCCTAGATCACTTTTACTTAATGCGTATACATTGGTGTTTGTGTACACCTACAACTTGGGGTCAGTTACATTTAGTAGATCATAGGTAGAACGCGGTAGGAATGATATTGTAAACAGCTCCATTCCAATATGGATATTCCATGATAGATTCATCGGATTAATATCACTCCGTATAGTCCAAGCCCATTGTTCTGACTGAGAAAAAGCAGTACTGTTCACTATTCTTCCTGGCTTTTCCTGATTTCTTCAATCACCATATCTCATTTTCCCTTTTAACCCTGTTTGGAGAAAAAAAGACTGGTTTCTCGTACTCCCTAGGCCAACACGATAAGTTTGGATTACTCCCATCTTATCCTCGGTTCACGGGCTGGTTTTTACTTCTTGGTTGGCTTCTTCTGTCGAGCCCTTGGTGCCAACTTTGATGTCAGGCTGTATCCTGTGAACGAACTCAACGGTTGAGTCTCTCACCATCATGGGAAGGCTTAACATCCCGACATTGTACTCCTCCAGTAATGAGGAGATGGGAAAGTTGAAGAAGGTTTGATTCCCAAGCCAATATTGCATGCGTTTGTTGATACACTGTTACGTCTGCTGAATGCAAGACGGAGTAATATCATAAATCTGCAAAGGCCATAGAAGCCGGTGCAGGAAAACCATGTTGACATCACCAAGCCTTCAGTTTGCCGAGGTGGGTTCTGTCGATTGATTAAAGTCTATCTAGTGATACTTTCAGCAACTCTTTACCTCGATGCCGATCAGTCAGTGAAATTTCGTACAGTCGTTAAGGGATGTTCATAGGCTTCTCTTTGACTGTCTGGGTCATCTCAACCACAATACAGAAGTGAATCTACCTAACAGATCTCCGAGTAATCGTAACCTTAGGCTTGGAGTTAGCCTTTATTCCCGCACACCGTTAAGAGCTTATGGTAGTGCTGCAGCAGTTCATTGTCAGAGACCCAAGAAGGGACCAGAATGGTGATGTCAGCCAGGAAAACACTGGAAGGGGGAAGGTATGTTTGTTCCATAATCATCATCGCCTTTGTTGTGTCCGCTGCACCACGTAATATGACTTCCAGGGACATAATGAAAGAAGTAGTGAAATGACACATCACATCATGATACTGACATCGAGGGCGTGTCATTTGATGGTGTAGTTACAAACGGTGAGCTACATAACCGCTGCTGTGAAATATTTTATTATGATTTCCCCAACATTACAAGGAAAACTGAAAAAATCGACGGTCATTCAAATTAGCTCAAGAGGGACTGATTCATATGTATTCACGAGATCAAGCCAAATCACATCAACCTCAGTTTTGTTTTGCTTAGCTGATACGATTGAGTTACACATAATGTTTGAATGATCCCAGCCTTTTTCCTCTCTACATTCAAGAGGGAGATAGCCGGAAAATTACAATTCATTTTGCATTCTCACACACTCTATCTCTCTCTCTCTCTCTCTCTCTCTCTCTCTCTATATATATATATATATATATATATATATATATATATATATATATATATATATAACCCGGATAAAAGAGACCCGGATATAAAATAAACCCGGATATAAGAGACTTCTTCTCCGGTCCCGACAGCTCTCTTATATCTGGGTTACACTGTATATATATATATATATATATATATATATATATATATATAAAAAGACATTTATATATATTATGTTTAACGTTCTTTTTATAGATACAAGTATTTAAATACTTGTATCTATAAAAAGAACGTTAAACATAATATATATAAATGTCTTTAAATAAATTGTCGGACTATGTCAAATTCTAAAATATATATATATATATATATATATATATATATATATATATATATATATATATATCCCGCGGTGCTATGTAAAGTACCATGTTGAGAACTGGCACGGGCTATCTGCACTTGAGGGTGAAAGGAATCTTTCTTTTTTAGCTTTGGTTAGCAATCTTTTTTGTGTTGGTTTCACCATAAAATACGTCAGATGGGAGGGAAAACTCATGACAGCTTAACCCGGTCATTATATTGCATGTGTCTCCCTAGGGGCGTGTACTGGCTGGTATTGACTGAGATCCGGAGATGAGGTTAAACCCCGCGATAATAACACATGAGGACTGCCGTTCGGAGTTTTCGTGGCAAGTCTTTTGCACCGTTACTTTTTTTATCGACAGATCCAAAAAGAAAATGAAACGAAACGAGAAAGCAAAGTAAGATATCTAACTGTGTCCCTGCTGCACTTGGATACAATACCTTCACCTTTCTGCACTGTTTTATGGTCTTTTGTGCAATTCTCGAGCCGATCTCAAAAGTCATACCCGTCATAGGCATGCAAAAATTAGTTCGTGGTCGTCGGAACCTCATACGTCGAACTCGACGGGAGATTCCATCATCTATCTATCTATCTATCTATCTATCTATCTATCTATATATATATATATATATATATATATATATATATATAAAATATATAATGTATACATATATATATATATATATATATATATATATATATATATATATATTGCGTATATTTAGCTAGCATGCTTTCATTAAGACGTATCTCATTATATAGTTTAGACAAGATTTGTCTACTTATTTTTAATATGATCCTCTCATAATTACGTATTTCTTAGTATCCTTATTAGTATCGGTGTGCAGTGTCAGCTAATATCTACACTAGATAATCTGCTTTCTTTACAGGATGAAAACTGCCTGAAATTAGTATGAATAACGCTTAAATTCGGTTAATGACAAATGCCAAATCAAAAGCAAGAATCTTAAAGTGGAAATTACTAAAATGTATCGTACAAAGATATTTTGTGGTTGATACCCTGCATTCCATTGGAAATGTTTCTGATAGACTTACTGTAGTGATCCTTTGTAGCGCATACCTTAAAATAATACAAAGAATTTTTCGCACAAGTACATCTCACACATTACGGTGAGGTTTAGCTATGTAATATATGTCTGATCTTAGGTTGTTCTGTGTGTTTTTTTATAAATATCTTCAGTGGAAAATGTCATAATGCCATTTCTGACCTTAGATCTCAGTTGTGACCAGGAAAAATTGTTATGCAACAAAAATCAAAGGAATCCCAACAGCATCAATAATAATGCTAAATAATAATAATAATAATAATAATAACAATAATAATAATAATAATAATTAGCGCCAAACTTTGCATTCAATACGGATGCAGTATAGCCTAATCATGTTTTCAAAACGTTATTTCAAATATAATTATTTGAATCAAAATTAAATCTGAATTAAAACATTCTATTTTAATTAAAATCGTGATTACAATAATTGGTAGTCAACGACTGAGAAAATGTTAACGAATTGCTTTTAAGATAATTTTACATAATAATCGTTTTACGCTATTTCTTACATTTTCTTCCAAAATAATTTGGCTCATAAAATTTCAGATTAAACTAATTTTACTCGTTCTGATCTCTCGATATTCTTTGAAGAAATGATTTATTAAACGTCACTAAACAATGCACAAGGCTACAATGAATTGCTCTCATTATGACTTAGTCCAAGCTAACCTGACATGGAAAAAATATTTGTTTTCTTATTTAACGTAGATTTGTGGGAAGCACCCGCGACAAATATTTATGTTGAGACAAAATAACAAAACAACAAACTCACAGAAAAAATAAAACAAAAATGTCACAACGGATTAATTCCTAGTAAATTTTAATATTAATTCTCAATGTATAAAATCAACGGTGTTCTTTATATAGTCGACAAATAATTAATTAATTTTTGGCGATTGAATTGATAGCATTAAAATAAAAAAAAACACAGGGTTACTTAGTCTATATAAAAGTTGTTTTCTTTCTTAGAGTATAATTTGTATTAATTTCTGTCGTCTAGCAATTTCTCCCTACTTGTATAATGAAGTTCTATATTAAAATTATTGTCAGTGCCTTTATAGTAAACAATAAATTTAACATTCATTTTTAAGTATTTTTAGAGCCAAGAAAAGCCATGAAACGTACCCAGGTTTAATACAAGAAGGGGTACTTTGTAGAGCAGACTCTTAGGAGGATGATTCCCTGATCAATACATGCTTAATCCTTTTAGGTCTAGTGCATGCGTTATGTATCTTATGTATCTTCATAATTTGCACTTTTTTCCGTAACTATATTCATAAAACAACCTCTTTCAGTAAAACTCAAACTTGTGTAGGGCTTTTATTGGCTGAATATTTAGTAAGAATAAATACATCATTACTTCTATCTAATAAACAATATTTGTCCAATATAATCTCATTATCAATGCAGTTATATTAAATGAATATTTTTATTCTAAGTTAAGATGCTTGTCTCCGTTAGTAGTTGCACTTAAAAGAAAAAAACATGTAGTTCCAACGAATAATTTATTTCATGGAAATATTTCAACTAGCTGTTGCTAGCCTTGGTCACTCCTTTAATTTGAGTAAAAAAATGCAAATTACAAACGGAGACAAGCATCTTAACTTTGATACGAATAGAGCTTTTCCAAACGTAGCTTAGATGTGGCACATGGCCGAATGTAGGGAACACACAGTGAGGATCGAACTCACTACTCTGTTGTAATTATTCTAGCGAGCCAAGCTCGCTAACCATTGCACCGACTCGAGGTGCCCCAACTTCGATGCGAATAAGACATGGCCCTCGCTAAAAAAGCGTATGCTCTTACTTTTGTAAACGACATCAAATCAGTTTTTTCATTTGTTTGAATTCTTCAGCGTTTCTAGTTCCTTTGAATTTTTTTACACAAATAAATGAAAGTAAAATCATTCGGGGGAACCACAAGTTGTTCTTTTAACTATTTTGATTATTTTTAATTATTTTTTTAATTTTTTTAATTTTAATTACATTGTCTGTAATCCGTGCATAAATTCTTGATCGGATGTGTGATGAATATATCAATTACCGGCGCAAACATATCTGCGAATCGAGTTCACATTCCAGCCTAGTCTATTTTTCTGTCGCATATTACCCCTGAAAAAGGAATGAAAAACTTTCCCCTAACTATTTGTAAAGTAGAAGCATCGAATGATATTAATAGAATTAATATTGACAGCTAGACTCGAAGAACGACAAATCCACTTTCTCAATAAGTCTTAACATTTCAGGAATCATGGAGAGACCAAACCGAAGAAATTCTGGGTAGTCATGAACGCTTGCATCTTCAGTCATGATTCCTGGCAAACTAATTTTCAATTTGTACCACAATGTTTTAAATATTATAAGAAGTTTTCCCTTAATTATAAAATTTTCTGCTTTGAATATTTAATTTCTTAACACCGAGCATGGATAATACTGATGAAGGATGCGTACTATTATTGTAAATTGAAAGAGAAAATAAACTAAAACAGATATTTTGATTATATGTGCTCGGTTCAAAATTCTTCAATCAACGGAATTTATCTAGCCATCCTATAGTCACCGGGCTTACGTCCATATAACGTTGAAAGACCGATTCCCGTATAATCAACGAAATTAAGCAACGTCGACCTCGCTAATTACTTTAGGGTGGCCGCTTGGGAATACCAGGTGGTGTAAGCTTCAAAGTGCGAGTGGTATAATGGATAATATCTAGGAATTCTTAATTAGAGAGCCGAGTTGCATTTTCAGTTGGATTCGTTATATTCAGCTACGCGAAAACACCGTTTGGAAAGGTATGATTCCACCATTTCTCTCCCAGCTATGGATTAATTTCCTAGACTTTTATCACTAAATGATTTCCATCTCAAAGTATTTCACAATCTGAAATATTTACTAGATTTAAATAACTTGCTAATGGTTGATAACTCGTGGAATACGAATCACTCAATCGATCTAACTCCTGTAATTTGCTCTCTCACAATATAATTATATAGATTTAAAATTTTAATATATTTCTAATAAATGCTCTCTGACATATGGCATATAAACACAATTCTCTTGCTTCTATCTGAAAGCAGCGTGATATAGATGAATGGCATGGGAATATAATATTCGCTTCGTAGGATAGGAAAAAAGGAATTTCAACTTTTTCTCATACTTTTTTTCACTAAATAATCCTCAGTTAGTGTTTTGATTTTTTTTCCCGAACGGCCAAATTCGTCCTGCAGACATCAAGAGGTGTTAACAAAAATCGAATCATCTGTCGTCCCCGTGACTCAAACAATGACATGCCAACCCCAACCCAGGCAAGAAGTAAACATCTGGCATGGTATTTGATCGATCTGCAAGTAATAGGAAAAAAACAACATCCTCAGGAATAACTGGAACAAAACCAATAAATCTGATGCGGTCACAGCTGCCTTCAAATGGAAGAGCAATAATGTATGGATTTAACTTGCAATTTTTCATGTCACATTCGCTAGCTCTTTTGATCTGCTCCTCGCATTCTTTCTGCCTCTATCTCCGAACGACGCTCTTCCCCACTTGTTCTAGACAAGCCGAGGCGTTCTGGCGTGAAATATATCCTAAGTAAATTCTGAAGAACAGTGAAAACTGTATTTGATGTTAAACAATTTTGAAATAGGCATTGATTACAGACAAACACATCACATCATGAAGAACCTACAAAAAGCATTTTTCTACTGAAAATTAAAGAAAAGATATCAAACAATTTGCAAAATTTTAAGAAATCATTTATTTTGCTCCAAAACTCATAAATCTTAAGGAATGAAATCATGAGCATAAATGCATTATCGGTAATGTAGTCACTCTCATATGTAGTGTCAGTCTTTCTCTATGAGTGTGAGTAGATGAAGAAGAAACTTGAAACAAAAGAAATATGGTTTTACAGATAGATGTTTATAATGTTGGAGTTTTGGGGTTCTTTAATTTTCAGTAGAAAAATGCTTTTTGTAGGTTCTTCATGATGTGATGTGTTTGTCTGTAATCAATGCCTATTTCAAACTTGTTTAACATCAAATATAGTTTTCACTGTTCTTCAGAATTTACTTAGGATATACTTCACGCCAGAACGCCTCAGCTTGTCTAGAACACCAGGGTACCCCAAAACTCCAACATTATCAACATCTATCTGTAAAACCATATTTCTTTTGTTTCAAGTTTCTTCTTCATCTACTCACACTCATAGAGAAAGACTGACACTACATATGAGAGTGACAACATTACCGAAGATGCATTTATGCTCATGATTTCATTCCTTAAGATTTATGAGTTTTGGAGAAAAATAAATGATTTCTTAAAATTTTGTAAATTGTTTGATATCTTTTCTTTAATTTTCAGTAGAAAAATGCTTTTTGTAGGTTCTTCATGATGTGATGTGTTTGTCTGTAATCAATGCCTATTTCAAACTTGGTGAGCCAGCCAAAATCAGCTGACTCATTTTATAGTTCACCAATAGAAGAGTTAACCAATCAGAAGGCTCAAAATATTAAATTATTAAATAACGTGTATAAATACGGCCATGTTTTTCCCGAATATATGCTGCCAGCCTTTGATATCGAAGACTGAAGAATTACGGAAGAGCTGCTGGTGGTATTGGCGATATAGTCAGATTCAGTAGAGTGTCTGACTCGTGAGTGTTAATCTTTAACGTTGTTTCATGGAACATATTACGTAATGCGCTGTATTCTATATTCATAGACTATGGTGAACATGGTCAACTGATAATACTATGGATCGAACATTTGAGCAACCACAATGTTGTAGACAACATAGTAACAAAAACACATGCTAAACATGAGGAAGAGACAGGTGAAATTTCTGAGGCTAATAATGAAGAAAGTGGGCTTGGAAACTTTGATACTCACAGGACAGACTGAACGTAAGAGGAACAGTTGAAAACAACAGACAGCATACATGGCGAACTTGAGCTGGCTTTGGGGAAGATCGGAAAATAATAAAATATATAAAGAGCTACTAAGAAGAGAGAATTGTGAAGAGCCATAGCCGACAGTATCATGAAGGGACATGACATGTAAAAGATGATGATGATGATGATGATGATGATGATGATGATGATGATGATGATGATGAAGGAGAATAAAAAAAGACGCTATCAAAATTCGAAGAAATTTTGATGTACACACACACACAGAAACACACACACAGAAACACACACACAGACACACACACACACATATATATATATATATATATATATATATATATATATATATATATATATATATGTATATGTATATATATATATATATATATATATATATATATATATATATATATATATATATATATATATATAAATAAAAAGGAAAGAACAGTAAGTTATAAAATCCGGTGTTCTTATAGATATTTTTAACCCTCAAAATCTTTAAATATACAAATAGAAAAAATACCATAAGAATTTTTGCCGTTAGAAAAAAAACCAGATGACATGAATTTAGCGGATGTCAGAATTTGTTAAAAGATACATCCCTACCCATCCCTAAACATAACCCCGCTTTCAAATGTAACTATTAACTGATACAACGAAAATTAAAAATTGAACCCTCTACCACCCCTTGTCTAGATGAATGGATTTATCGGTAACCTTGGAAACCCTCAAACTATGAATCTTTCCTGTGCCGTTAACAACCGTAAATTTTTAAAAGTAAGTTACTCCAAAATTCGCTTGATGAGGAAATGGAACTAATGTCTTTGGTTTAATAACAAAATTAAATTCAGGGGCTTTAGCTTCCATTTCTGAAACATGGTTATCACTGTGTAGCGGTAAAACCATATTTTAAATCTATTAATTTATAATATATATATATATATATATATATATATATATATATATATATATATATATACAGTAAATTTTGTTATTGGTCTCTCAATATATAACTCATGGTAGGATTTTATTAATTCCAAATTCTACGTATTTTTATTTCAAAAGAATCGCAGGTTTTAACATTTTCAATATTTAAAAGGAAATAATTTTCACACCCGTGATATTTGGTCGAGCCAATTTAATTAAATTTGTATCACAACTATTGCTAAAATGCTTCACTCCTTCAGGGTGTAGATGTTCATGTCTCTCCCCATACTCCGTTTTAATATCTTTCAATTACTAAGATTTGTTGAGAAAGATAGTTTATTGGTTACGCTTTGTCGGTATTGAATTCATTATTATATTTTTGCTAAACTGTTTACCAACTTAGGCAAGAGAGCCAAGTATACCTGGTGGTGATTAGAAGAGGTGTATTCACACCTTATTCATGTATATTAGTGTGAAATAAATCAACTGCTTTAGCTGGATGTGAACTCAGCCTACCGATTCCAATTTCCGCGTTAGTAAATATTTCATTGTCCGCACACCTTTCATTTTCATATTTTGTACCAGGATTTTTTTGCTACTGTATTTATTTGTTATTATTTCTTTATTATTATCTGATTTAATAACTACTTTTGCTTTATTATTATGCTTCTATATCGATTAAGAATTTTATTTCATCTGTCGATATAAGGTTTATTAAAGATGGCCGTCAATGTTTAATCTGTGAAATAATTATTAGATTTGAACTATATAATACAATTTATTATGATGTATATGATTTCTTCTATGAGTTTGCTTGTCACATCATTATATTTAAAGACCTTTTAAGGACGTTATTTTTTCAAATTTAACATTCTCTGATTAGTAATATTTTTAGCTCACTCTACGAACTTCAATCAAGACACAGCAAGACTCAATGAAATATTATACGCACAAAATAAATGATGATACGAACTAGAACTTACCATTAATTGAATCCGTCTTATGTGTTTACAAAAAAACAAATATTTTAATTCCGAAATTCTGCTTTTTCAAATATATACGCTATTTCAGATTCAATTATTATGGAAAACTTGTAACTAAACTCTAAAAATAAATTTCTACACTATAGGTGTAAGCCAATTTATTTAACAGGCTAAATTATCTTCTGAATATACAGTCTAAAAAAGAAACATCGTATTGCACCTAAGGTATTTAATACAAACGAAATATTCTGTTCAGTTTTATTATTAATATCAGGAAGTTACCTTAAACAAAATGTCTTCAAAATATTCTGAGATAATGCTTTGTGCATAATATCATATTAATGAGATGCATTCTTCCTTAGCTTGAATCAGCAACCTGCACGACTACCGTCAGCTGTTCAGCGTCTAGACTTTCCGAGATATCTACGTCAACATCATCATTATACATGTAGTTGAGCAATTTTTTTATGAGTTTCAATAGAAATGATTGTCATAATATCTGGCTCTAAATTTTCTTCAAATATAAAAATGTATGTTTATTTCTCAGCGGAAATATATTTCAATTCACTATTTCGTTTAACATTATTTTGTCTTAGACATAACGTTTAAAAGTGACATTATAAAAGTCTGGTTTTTCCTGCAAATAAAATCTTCCAAGTATCAATATTTAATATAAGGCCTTATATTTACACTACGTATTATCTAATTGTTCATTGAGCTGACACAATATATAATTAAATGATCATTATCTCTCTGGTGTATAATCTGGTGATCACTGATGTGCTATCATAAAATTGCAGAGAGGACAGCCATATCTTAGAACAGCTTAACAGCTGGCTATTTGCCAGGAACATCTACTTTGGTCTCATGATCTTTTGGAACATGCGGAATTATGGATCTCTACTATTTTCTGCCTTTTATTGCGTTAAGATTATCTTTATTATTGTGTTTCTTGTTCTGCCATTCACTTATTCTTAAGTAATTGACTCGCTGTTTTCCAGACATTTCTTTCCTTCAATAAGCCTTGTCAATATTAAAGTTTCCAAACGTTCTATAATCATTAAGTGTATACATATTATTCATTTAACGTTTTAATGTTACTTTTTAATGCATATTCACTCTAAAACTTATTTTGCCGCATGCTTGATCCCTGATATACTCAACATAGCTGTTAGGACGACATCTCTGTAATTTCAAGTTTCTTTATTTGTGTAATGGTATTTAAGATAGTAACAATAGTAGTTTATTTTGTTGCTGGTATCAACACATTTGATGAGATTACAATGCTGCTATTACACTTGACCCTCAAACAATTTTGGCCGACTTATGTGATTCCAAGTAATAATAAGATATAGAATTTAAACAAATAAATATAAGCAAATATATTGATAGGGCAAGTTTCAAAATAAAAATGAGAAATTAAATTAAATCTTTGTAGATGAGCTACCTCCATGTCGGCGGGAGCGGAAAAGTACGTCTTCTCGCTAGGAAAAGTCACCGAGAAATAGATGGATACTTTAAAACTCGCTCCGCATGTGACTATCGTCAAGGGACGGTAATTCAAGATCACCGCTAGTGATTATCATCAGGAGGAGGTAATTAAAACAATTTCTACAGGAACTTTATGCATTAAATGATCGAACACTCGGTACAACAGCCGGTTGAAATTTATAACATGTTTCTCTTAAAATAAATTTTCAGTAAAATAGGGTACAGAATACAGCATCTGTCATCGTTCTTTCTTTTACTGATGGTGTCTTTATTCTTTGCATTTTGTTTGAAATAGTGTGGAACGTCATAATTTCATTGTTTTCGCATCTAGTTGTTTTTGATATCTCCAGCTACTGCTCCTGCTTTTGAATGTCCTCAAGGTATGTGGTTTCACTTATCTGGTACATTTCTTTATTTGTGATTCTGTAGCGCCTGTATACACAATGTTCAAAGAAGAATGGTCTTCTCCGAAACCGAAAGGCTTCATCCGCTCACAACTATTTTTAATCATTGATCTGAGAAAGCGTTTATATACAGCCTACATATGAGATATTTCTGAAAGGATTTGGTGCATATGCATGACAACCAGGTGTAAGTCACGATAAAGTTATTCAAAAACATGCCGAGTTTTCTTGTTAATTGATTGTTTTCTACTCTTCGTTCAATGGAAAATTATTTATTGCAACTGCTTTATGGAATATCAGATATTACATCAGAATCCAGCACGTGTTTGTATGATTATGACGTCATTTTCTTATCTCTAATTCATTGCTCAGTTGTAGAAAGGGATATTCTGTTATTCTTACGTGGCATCGCATTTTTATGTTTCATTTCCCGCCGTCTTTTAATATATTATGTAAATATTTATATATCTTGATTTTATAGTTTACTATCGCTTGTTTCTTTCACTGACATTCGTGGCTTCTGTTTATGATCACAGGAAGAGTCGATTTTCAAGTATTTATGAGCTCCGTCTAAAAAGTAACGGGGCTGAAGTCACAAACAAATTAATTTCAATTCTAAGTAACAAACTACACGATTTCACTTTCGAATTAAACTCTTTTGTGTTTAATGCAATTCTCCATCCTTCTCTGCTCCGCGTCAATTCCCTGCTGGAAGGATTCTTCTTGGATGTCCTTCAGCTTCAAAACAGGTCCCCGTGATGATCTGCATCAGTTTGGGGAAAGGAAAAAATCACACTGATCAAGATTAGGTGAAGAGCGCTGTTGTTTCACTACGGTGACGCTGTTCTCCGCCAGTAACTGCCGAAATGCTCAGGGCATTGTGAGCAGGTCCATTGTCGTGGTTAGACAGTCACGATTTGTTTTGTTACAACTGTCGACACTTCACGCGCACTGAGCGAAACAAACGCCACAGGATCTCTTTGCATACTTGCAGATTGAACGTCTAGCTCTCTGGCAAGAATTCACTGTGGGCGATATCACATCGAAGAACGTGACCACTCCTATCACTTTTCAAGCAGATCTCGTATATTACTTTTCAGGCAGACCTCGTAGATTTGTGACTATTTGGACGTGCGGCTGTGTGAACCTTTGACCGTTCGTTTGAATTTTACTACAGTATCTATGTAAGTTTTAAATAAATAATCATATATTATTCATAAGCGTATCAAAATAATTAAAAAAACGTATATCATATGCAAAGCGGTTGCAGGGGTGAAAATTTATCAAATCGAACCAATTTCCCAAATCTGTTCAAATGGCCAAACATGAGAATGTTTTGAGGACATCTTAGTTGGACCGATAACATTTAAAGGACTACGCTTAAACGATTTAATGTATCATTTCTGAAACAAAGAAGAAATTAGAAAGAAAAAAAGGAAGAAAGAAAGGAAGAGATAAAGAAAGAACACTTTTTTTGTATCCAGTCATTCTACTAAGATATAAAATTATTTAAATTATGCCAACAATATTTTGTATCAACTTTCCAAATTGTTTTGTTTTTCTATACTTGCTTTTTAGTTCCAAAATCCCAAAATATCGGTGTCAGTTAGTGAGTGACTTTAGATTGAGACAGCGTATGCTCTTTGCTGATTGCAGAGAGGGAGAGAGGGAAATTCACGGCTCAATGTCGAACATCAGTTGGTTAATTGACAAGTCAAGTGACAACGCTAAATTCTCTGAAGATAAAACATCGCAAATGTAATCAGTGCAGATATTATATTCATTTTTTATAAGCGGGTTAATGACAGAAGTTAACACGTTTTTCTCTTGTTTTACTTCAAGCCTTTTTCACGAGGTGTTATTTATGTAACAGGAAAAATTACTAGCTATTTCTATGCGCAATAGTAATAATAATAATAATTATTATTATTATAATAATGATGGAAACAGCAGTCTTATGTTGCAATCGTAAAGAAGTAAGTAGAATTTAAAGATATGGCACATGGAAATAGTTAAAATTTGTTGCATTTTTTTTTACATATGGCGATGATTTTCCAGGTATTTTTCTGATCAAAACTTCAGAATAAGCTATAATTATATGTGAAAAGTGTACTCTAATATCTCTGCCACCTTGTCTATTCCTAAGATACAGGTTTGCCTTTGTGTTTCTACCCACCTCTCAATGCAGATATGTTTTGATGCGTGTGCTTTTGACGGCGGGATCATCATCATCATCATCATCATCATCATCATCATCATCATCATCATCATCATCATCATCATCATCATCATCATCATCATCATCATAAGACGATGTCTCGAACGTAGTCGTCGGTTGCTGCGCATCTGAGCATTCGACCAGTTTTCTCCACGTATTTGGTTTGCAAATGCATGGCAGAAGTAGCCGTTTACGTATTGTATGCCTTGCGCAGTTAGATCTGGAGGGGTGCATTGCTCTCCAGGACAAACCACAGCGGATGTCCCCCTCCAAACTTAAACCTCGTCGTGTTCAATGGCATGTGGCTGTTGCTTTTATCGGAAGAACAGCCGTCCTGGCCGTTGACTCCAGTCTACGACGCCAAACGCCCGGTCATACTGTATCTTTACCGCGCATGTTGTATACATGGTTATGGAGCCTAGTATCCCCAACTATTTAAGATGGGGACACTAGGCCCTGTAAACCTTGTTGTAGCTAGTGGTAACACCGGTCACCATAATAAGTTGGCATATTTTTTATTTGTTTTTATAGTTGGAAGGAAAAGTGGAATGGCGAACAATGTTCAAACTCCGCCCCTACCTGCTGTATTCATATTCACAAAATTCCCCTGAGAAAGATAACCAGTCGTCAGTTCTCCACAAGATATGGAGAAGACAGTAAAAAAACGTCTATCATAACCTTTCATCATGAAGAAATATGAATTAATATTTATGAAGTTGACGGGGAAATCACTCTATCATTTTCCCCCAAAATTATGGCAATTCCCACATATTAACAAAAAGAAATCTGTGAAGAGCCATGAACGTACATGACGAAAGAAAAAAAGTATATCAGAATTAATACATGTGATAATTCAGAGACGTTCTTGATCATTACATGAGCTGTCATCTGGAATATTAGCTTTTCAGATATTGCTCTTTAGAATGATTGTCTAAGACAACGCCTGCCTGAGTCAGGGATCGAACTGTCTATAAAATCTGGAAAGACTATCTTGCGAACCATCAGTCGAAATAGTTGTTCACTTTTATTTAGAGCACCAGTAATTCACGAAAAGCTTAAATGATTTAACAGTTATATTGATTGTAATTCTCCAGAATATTTAAAATTCAAAATGATGAAGAAAGTAATCAGTCAGCGCCACATGATAGCCAAAGAAGTTCATTGAAAGAAGTCGGTTACACAAGCGCTATATTCTAGAAACATTCCGAGTTAACATGGGTGGGGTATACTATGCAGTATTCTACTCAAACTCCCCGAGATTAAGGATTCTCTTCCAGTAACATTACATTATGTGCAAAATATTAACTTAACCATTTCCTTTCGTCTTCTAATGGATTTTCTGAAGGGAAATGCAAGGTTTATATTTTGCAACATGAAATGAGATGACATTAGCTTTTTATAACGTTTCAAGGGGACTCATAAATATAATTATAAGTGGACAGCAAGTCACATTAACGCATGCGGAATACTAAGCCGTGATCATTTAATATCTATTAAGCGAAAATGAGAAAACTTTCTTACTGACTTTATTTTATAATATAATTATTAGTTATAATAATTTAGCTTGGGAAATTAAGCTGATCATTATATATTTGAATTGAGCGGTTTATTTTAATTTAAAAATAATTTAGTAATTCATGTTGTCTTGAGACAGGGGTTTTTTTCTTAGGAAAGGAGATATTTGAAAAAGTCATTAGCGCAGATTAATAGTTTGGTAAGTTTTGATAGAACGCTCTCAAGAATGTCATGTTTAAGCGAAATACTTACGTTTTTAATACGTGTGACTTTCTCTAGAACGAAGTTGTGATTGAACTGGTTTCTATGTGTGACTAATTCACTTGACAGCTTCTAATACACTGCAATTTAACACACAGACAGAGACACACGGACAGATACACACACAAACACACCCACATATATATATATTAATTTGATTCGAGTCAAGAGAAAATACGTTGATTTAAAAGCTGAAACTTGGATGAATAAATTAATATGCACCGGTTGCTTAATCTGAAGTCTAATTACTCCAATGCTATTAACTAAAGAAAAACATCAAGCTAATTAAGTTAGCATGCTAATCACGCTGATTTAAGAAAAAATATCTATCACAAGAATCCTGATGATACTGTGAATGTTGTTCAGATAGTGACGCAGAATGAGTGAAATTATGTTTCATTAAAAGCCGAAATAGTTTATAGTGTACTGCTAAAAATCGCAGTAAGTGTAAATGTGTGCGTAGGAGGTTACTTTTATAACTGGTAGTTCTGTGTTCAAATCTCACTATTATCGAGTTGTGCAAGAATATATGCCTAGAAAGACGATCACCATCCGGCGGAGGTGTAAAACGATTTGTTTGATCAAAACCTGGTCAACAAAACTGTTCAGTGTTCAACTCCAAGTCCCGCCAGTTTAAGTGTTCTTTCTCCAGAAAGGAAACTTGAAATTATGTCCATTTAGTATAGCTTCAGTAAAAATAGCCTTTGGCTTGTGGGTGTTGAAGAAATACAATTATACCTGAGCAACTAGCGAAAACAAGTAACATCCATCCCAGTAGCAGATGGTTGTATGGCGGAAATCAGCAGCCAGACATTATTAAATTAATTTCACGAGGTAAAATAAGGTAGCAGGAAATAGGACAGAACAGAGCGCGTTTATCAAAGACACTAGAACAAAAAATGCGATATATAGGTTCAGATTGCTACTAGAAAGAGCAATACAAATGCAGAAGGACGTGTACATATGTCTTATAAACTACGCAAATGCGTTTGATAAAGTACGCCACAAAGGCCTGTTGTAAGCGCTTAGTAACCGACTGCATACGGATAGAAACCAACTTCAGCAGATATACAAAAATAGAAAGGAGTATAAGACAAGTAGGTGTCTTCTCACCAGACTTATTCAACTTATAC
>OZ038481.1:106164593-106182093 GCA_964036315.1 Acanthosepion esculentum
TATTTTTTTTCTATATGAAATATCAAAATTAATAAAATGAAGGGAAATAGAAATAATACCATAAAATAAAATAAATGTATATGTTTATATTTTACACCTTAGCCTTTCATAAGAAAGGTATCTAATTAAAGTAATTAGAATAATTAAATTAATTTGTATGCACCTTATGAATTTTTTTTTCTATCAACACTCTTAGTTTTAAAATTTTCATAAAGCATCGTACACGTAAAGATGGAAAGCTAAGAAACAATTAAAAATTAAAACGCTGAAATTTTCCCTTAATAACTGGTTACGCAAGTTGGTTCAATAAGAAGCTAAATTATTTCACTTTCGTCCATCCGTACGATGAAATTAGGTCGCGTAAGCTGTCAATACTTATTGACAGCATCAATCGACACCTCGAATGTGTCACTATTGTTCCGACCCGCTGTCTTTTTTTTTAAAGTACACTTTTCAGCGCGTAAAGTAAGTAATGTTTTCTTTCCAAATATGTTAAATAAACATTTAAATTTTAAATTTTGTAAAAATAAATTTATAAAAAAGTTTAACTATTTCTTGGCAGAATTTAAAACGGAAAAATTAAATTTTTGTTTATAAAATTAAAAAAAAATGTCTGACGATCGGTTTTTTTTTTAAGAAAATAAACATGATTTTAAACGACACTTTTGGATGTGCTCGAAATGATAAAAAAAAGTAAAAAAATAATCAAAAAATACTTTGATCTTTCCTCTTTATTATAGCATAAACAGTTAGACAAATAAAAATTATTTTCGTCAAGTTTAAGGCAATTTTTATCATGCTATGCTCATTTTCTGTCGATCTCATGAAGGTACCTAATATATATATATATATATATATATATATATATATATATATATATATATATATATATATATATATATATATGAAAGGACTTTTGCGGGTACCGTTGCATTAAGTTTCTTTTTACACCTTCTTCCATTTTAATTTCGATTTATTCATGTCAATTTTATACACACACACACACACACACACACACACACACATATATATATATATATATATATATATATATATATATATATATATGTATGTATGTATGTATGTATTTTATTTTTTAAAATACCCATAAACCGTATGTAATGCTCCACTATTACAATAGTTCTTTATATCTATACCATTGTTATGCTCTGTTACTTTACATCGAGCACTATTTTATTCATTAATGTGCGACATTATATATATATATATATATATATATATATATATATATATATATATATATATATATATATATATATATATGAGTGTGTGCGTGTGTGTGTGTGTTCTTGTGTGCACTAGTGTAGTAATTAAAAATTAAGGATTGATTTATGTATGGATAAGTTAATCTTTCTAGGATCAATAAATTATCTGCATACACTCCCTAGAATCAAATCGCCGCTATCCTCTCTTCACCCTTCCGTCGTTAAAGGATCAGTGCGTTGCACATATTATCAGGACTTTGTTCCACTGCATTCTGTCGAGGTTCACTAAAGTGTCTGTGAGCCCTGCTAACCTGAATTTTCTAATTAATTTTACGATGCTAGATATGCAGTAGAAAGCTAGTGCTGTTTCTGTTTTAGTTGCTTTACTACCTCCCAGTTGAACTTTCGAACCAATACACGGTTCACTTGTTAATTATAAACACATTTGCTTTTAGCCTGACAGAAGTTATGAAGCAATGAACATGAATCGAATAAATAAAGAAAGAAAATTAAAGCCACGTTTTTCATTATACGGGCAGATATCTATAGAATTCTTTGCGAACCGTCGGGTTATTAATGTTCTTCTGTTTGTTGAACAGCGACGGACTTTATAATACAGGTTAACGTTTACTCAATAAAGTTAATAATCGATAATATTCCTCAGATAGGAAAAGTACATCGAACTTGCCTGTTTCTTTAACATATGAGAAAAGGTAATAATACATGCTTTAATTTATAATGGAATTTTTTTTTCTGTTGCCAAAATATTATTAGAAAATCCGGCGAAGTCTGTGCCATAAGAAAGCGAACAAAAAACGTTATTGTGTACACTAGCATCGATGACCCATCTCCTTCAACGAAGTATCTTTTATTTCACCAGCCTAACCTCTGAATAATATAGGTGCAGTAAATATTCTTCTCTTTTGTGCGGCTGTGTTAGTAAACACTGATGTTTATTGATACCAATAAAGCCTATGCCAGCATTTACGGAATACAATAAATTATTTCAAATCGCTTCTTTCCAAATGCAATCGAACAGAACGAAAAAAAAATAGAGCTTTAAACAAACAGTCGTTTGGTGTTGTTTAAATGGCGGCTGTCACTTTTCTGTTATTTGTTCCCAGCTATTTTGATTTAAAGCATTTTTAAATGTTCCCAGTTTTATTTAATATTGACAGGCAACCATTCGCAAGAGGAATGTTCAGAATAATGCATCTGGAGGTTGTGAGTCAAAGTGTCATGTGGGAAGTATCGGTTACAAAACCTGAAATCAATTGCCGTCTCAGTGACAAGCCCTCTGATGTGCAAATACCGTAACAGCGATGTCAGATATTAAACAGAAGGTGCTATTTTCAGTAGTCTCTTTCGAGGAATAATACAAGATGTTTTATGATTTTTACATTCTTGAAAAATATGTGTGGTCAGCAGTCAAGAAATGGAAATTTAATAAAGCCAATTGTTCGGATCAGCGTTGTACCTGGGTGACGAATGTGATGTGCTGTTCAAAATATAAGTTTTAGTTATTTGGCTTTTGAGAACAAATATGAAAATAATAATAATGGAATAATATTCTGGAAAATATAAACGACGTAAAAAGAGAACGTGTTTTAACAGTGATGTCTAAATTATTTACATTACAGATTTTTATACTATCAGTTGGATTAAAAGTAATCAGGAATCATCCTAAATTACAATATTTACAGTCTGTTTTTTTATTCTTGATTTTTTGCTATTATCACAACGTTTCGGCTGTTTTGTCATTCGACCTTTTTTTCCGATGTCTGTTTATTCGATAAAACTTCATGTAATTAACATTTTATTTAATTTTCGCTCTTTTACTCGCTACAACCCGAGATGATTAAACGTTGGTTCGGGAATTTGGTCGCCTGGTATTATGCAGATCAAACTCTGTGTAGGGTAATACAAATTCAGACTCAGTGAGAACAGAACTGCAACAATTGGGCAGTAGTAGCAAAATTAAGATATAATTATATGCACATGAGAGACACGGAAATATATTCCTTTGATTGAATAAAGTGTGAAATACGAAATTCCCTGAAAGTCATCAACGAGATGTAATAATAATAAAGAAAGGTGATTTAAACTTGTACTTATACAAGGCCCCGATATATATATATATATATATATATATATATATATATATATATATATATATGGAGAGAGAGAGAGAGAGAGAGAGAGAGAGAGAGAGAGAGATAGAGAGAGAGGTTTGGGGAAAATAATTGAAACACTTGTTAAATTCAAAGGAAATTTATTTAATATGGAGTTGGTACTCTTTTAGCCTCACATACAGCTTTAATACGTCTAAGAATGAAATCATACAGCTTCCTGACATCATTCAGAGGAAGTGCCAGCCATACATTCATTAACACCTGCTCCACCTCTTTAAGACACGACGGTGAAGGATAGCGGCTCCTAACTTATCGCTAAAAAATCCACAAAAGATTTTCAATAATATTGATATCTGGTGATTGGGGAGGCCACTCCGTGTGTTCTAGCTTACTTTTATGCTCTTCATACCAATTCTTAACCACTCGAGCGGTTTGTATTGGAGCATTATCATCTTGGAAGATACAGTCGCTATCAGGGAATAATGTCTCGGCCATTTGATGAACATGATCTCCTAAAATGTTCAGGTAATCTTTGCTGTTGATTCTACCATGCAGGCCAACTAGTGAACCGAGACATTTCCATGATATGGCGGCCCAAATTATCTCAGATCCAGCTCCATACTTCACTGTTGGAAGAAGGTAGTCAGGGTTGTAAGCTTATTTGGGCTGTTTCTACACATAAACTCGCTCTGAAGTTGTGAAAATTGAAAAACTGGACTCGGCTTAGAATATGACTTGCTTCCATTGGTCTGCTGACCAGGCATCGTGATTTCTGCGCCACTTCAACCTCTTCTGGATGTTGCGAGTGGAGAGAAGAGCTTTCCTTACGGTGGCTCTTCTATGATATCCAGCCTTATGGAGATCACGACGAAATATTTTAGTAGAAACTGGAATATTCAGATGATTATTCAACTCCGCAGTCACTTTGGCCGCATTAGTCCAATGATTTTTTGTCAAATTGTATTGTATGTCTTGAAAAACCAATAATTTCAGAAACCTTATTGATCGACGCTCCTGCCATACGAGCGCAATAATTTGCCCTTTTTCGAACTCGGAGTGGTCACGCATTTAGCTTAAATTTTACTAAATTCTAAAAATAAATGAGACAAAGGCAGTAAATTAGATGAATAAATGAATTCACAATAGATATAACCTGCAATTACGAAGTTTTAGTTAAAATTCTTAATATAATAAGTCTTTGAAATTTAAGAGTGGATTTTGCACTTGTTCCAATTATTTTGTCCAACCTCTGTATATATATATATATATATATATATATATATATATATATATATATATATATATATATATATATATGATTAACAGCAGCTATCCGTTTGTGATAATCTATCTATCCAACACACCTATCCCCACTATCTCGCTCTCTCTCTATGTGTGTATATATGCGTTGAAACATGCACCCCTACCCCACTTAAACTTAACCTTTTTTTCGAACGTAACTCATAATTGATACAACAATAGTTAATAAAAATGAACACGCTACCGGCCCTGTTTAAATGATTGTATTTCTCTGTATCCTTGGAAAGAGGGAATTATGAATTTATATATGCGTTTAAAACGCAGTAAATTTTAAAATTAGTTATTCCAAAATTCGCTTGAAAAGGAAAAAGAACTAATGCTTTTAATTTAAATATATAAATAAATTTTAAGTTTTTAGCTTCGGCTTTTAAAACATGGTTAATACTGTGTAGCGAATAAACCATATTTTAAATCAGTTAATTTATAATATTTATGCTCTGGGAATTTACATTGAGCTCTGTTTTGTAAAAATAAAAAAAATAGAAATAAGAACACCGGATTATATATATCTTAATGTTCTTTGTTTTTATTATATATATATATATATATATATATATATATATATATATATATATATATATATATATATATATATATATATATATATATATAGTTGTATATTTAGGCAACAATCCTTCGTTTATGCATATTTCATTAAAAATGACAGACAAGGTACAACGATTGAGCTTTTCATTTAATTTTTCTTGTGTTCGAAAAAGAGCTTTCTTTACAGGACAAAGGGCGTGTAAGAACTGTACAAATGTTTTATATATCCGAGCGCTTTCGGCTAGACCTTTAGCCACGATCAAGCATCATTCGATTTTTCAGCTTAATTGTGTGCATTATGTGTATGTCTTAGTATGTAGTAGGGATGTTTTTAATTTCCGAATACGGTGAGCACATTGTGGCTTTAGCAAACAACATTAAAGAAATAGACGCACTTAAGACCTCATTTGAGAAAATCTCCGTCCTTAACTTTACTTATGAATTCAGCCAAAAAAATCTTCCATTCTTAGATGTCCTTGTTGAATACTGCAATAACACTTTCATTACATGATTATACAAAAAAAACTTCAGCAAAAACTCCTGCCACCTTATATATAAAAGCGAATGTCCACTTAGCTACAAAATAACCGTAAAAAAAAACATTCAAAAAGAGCACACCGGAATTCATCCTCTCGAATATTCTTCCTCAAAGAACTTAATAACGTTAAACATACACTAATCAACAACGGCTTCTCTAAACACCTTATAGACCACCAAATTAGACTATTTCTCCCTAAAATAAGTAATAACGATAGTGAACACACAATCAACAATCACATGCACATTTATTACAAAAAACAAATGCTTAGGAATTACAAACAAGATGAATCATCACTAAGACACATTATAAAGACATACACTACCCCAATTGACCCAAATAAAAAAAATCAAATGAATTATCTACTATAAAAAATTTAAGACAGCTAACCTAATCCTCAAACATAACAACACACCAACTAAGTCAAAATTACAATGAATGAACATTATCTATGAGTTCAAATGACCCTTAAGGAACTGTGTTCCTGATCAAACAGAACTCATGAATAATTACATCGGTTACACAACTACGTTCTTAACCAGACGTCTTACGTTACACCTATCTGAACACAGCTCCATTAGGACGCATTTAAACACGCACAGAAAGTTACCGGTCTCCATTAGAAACATACTCGTAAAAAACACAAATCTATTAACTGGATCCACCTGCAAAAAAAAAGATTAAAAATAATGGAGGCATCCCTGCTGCACACTAAGACATACACATAATGCACACACTCTATTAAGCTGAAAAATCGAATCATCCTTGATAATGACCGAAAGCGCTCGGAAACATAAAACATTTGTACAGTTCCTACACAGCCTTTGTCCTGTGAAAAAAGCTCTTGTTCGAACACAAGAAAAATTAAAAAAAAAACCACAATCGTAGTACCTTGTCTGTCGTTTTTAAGGAAACATGCATATATATATATATATATATATATATATATATATATATATATATATATATATATATATATATATATATATATATATATATAAGTGGACTTTGTGGAGCAACTGCCTGTTTCAGTCTTAAACGCAATCTTCAGATCATGTATATTTGGGTTCTGTATGAAAGATCATCACCACTTTCTTTTTACATCAACGTACTCTTTTATATTTATACACGTTCTATCTATGATATTGATCACTCTAACCTATAAACATATCACACACTTTAAATCTATATTTTGTATCATATATATATATATATATATATATATATATATATATATATATATAAGGATATGAAATAATGTGTAAATTTATATATCATCTAACAGTATTTATATGAGAAATTGGAAAACATTTTTTAGACTTATCTTTCTTTGATAAAAATATTGTTCAGATTTTGCTCAGTTAGACGGAGGATGTAGGAAAATACATACATACATACATACATACATACATACATACACACACACACACACACACACACATATATATATATATATATGTGCAGTAACAAATATATGCATGCATTATTGATTAGTGCCATCTACAGATTCATATATTTCATAACCTATGTGGGAGACGTGCATACGGAGTCTCGGCTGGAGCTCCAGGACGACTGCTGAATCGCGATATACAAGCTAATAAGATCTATACCTTCTCGAATATTTATAAAGACTGGTAAAAGGATAGAGAATTAGAAAGATAAGAGACCTTTTGAAATTGTAAAGGTTAAAGCATCATTTATATTTTCATTAATTATTACTATATCAGCATTTAATTTATAGTTACGAGAATATGTTTATTAGGTGAAAAATTATCTTAAGTGTCATTGGCTCTAATATCTATTCTGATATGACAAGTCTCCACAAAATGTGTGCGTATTGAAGCCGCACTAAAGGATATTTCTTTGAGTAGAATGCTTGCCATCTGATAACAAATGAAATTAAAAGGATATTTGCACATACAATGGATAAGTAAAAGTTGAACTTTCCCTTACAGACGATGAGCAAACACTCATATCTGAGTCATGTTAGTACAGATGCAGGATATGTTTGACAGTTAAACCTACTTATATATTTAATTGCGTCTGATCGAGGTATTTCTGATGCCTTCAAATATACCGTAGCTTGCTTGTATTGACATCCCTCGATAAGAAATATGTACGTTATGCCTTTTGTCTATTCCTATACCAGTATACATATACTCCGATTCTAAGGCGGTAAATACATAAGAAATTCGTCTTTGTTTACTCCTTTTTCATACGCGTGAATTCAATAATTTTAAACAAAATTATTCCAAAGATTATCAAGATGTATAAAGTACTGTTATAAATGATTAACTTTCTTTACTGACAAGGATATATAGCGAATACTTTTCTCTCTTTAGTTATTGAAGAAATATTCGATCAAGTGTGTTATTTAATCTTACAAATTGCAATGGTAATATTAGACGTTTCCTTATAAGGAAAAATTCGGGATTCATTGTTCGAGCATTCAGTAAAACTGTAATAAAATATTTCCATTATGAGGAAAACGTACTTGTTATCGCTCTTTCTATTAATGTTAGGTGTTTTCTTCCCAACCCTTTATTTGAATTAGAGTGTAATGTCAACTTTATTTCATTATATTCTCTTCTAGTTACATGTGGTATACATTTTCCCTCTTGCTGCTGTTGAAAGTCTTCGAGTGATATGGTTACTGTTAATTGGTACACTTCTTTCTTTGTAATTCTGTAGCCCCCAAACCACAATGTTCGTAAAAGAATGGTCTTCTCCAAGACCCATACACTTCCCTATCCCAGGGCTATTTTAACCATTGTTGTTAGGAAGCGTTTGTATAGAGCTGACTGTAGATATTTCTGAACGCTTTGCATGGCATCCATTTGAATCTCGCGATCTGACACAATGTTTTCATTTGCGCTTAAAATTTCTGAAGTTTTCATACTATATTCTCTAACACGTCTTTCAGATTTATAAATGATTCAAACAAAAATAGATACAAATTCTGCAGCGCTAGTAGTAACAGTCAGGGTCAGCTTTGATGAGACATTCTCAACAGAATATTTTAATTCTGGCAAGCTGTATATTTCATGACAATGAAACCGAGCAGTGTTGGATCTTTTAATCATGTTTGCTTTGTCGTTTCATTCAAGCTACAAAATTGATATTTGGGCATCTGAAGAAATTTCAAGGTAAATATAGTTTTTAAATGTTTCTCTTCAATGTCTCATTAATATGATTATGACGTACCTTTATTAGTAATGTGAGTACAACCTCAAGAATATATTAAATAAAAATTGTAGAAAACATTAGCTTTTATATAGAATATACTATGTAGAATATTCTCTATCATATTTGGCTGCTATAATTACGAGACGTAATAGCGTACTTTTATTGTTATTGCGTTACTTCGAAACGTTAGCATCAGACCAGAGAAGAGAAAATTCGCCTGCCTGAAGACTTATTGGGATGTCCAAGACTCATTCCAAAAGCTGAGCAGAGTACTGCGAAACAGCATGATTTCTTTGGTAACAAAGAAAATAATACTGAGCTCTTACGTGACATCTGTTCTTCTTTACGGTAGTGAATGCGGGACGATTTCCTCAAAGATGAAGAAGAGACTCGATTCGTCGGAGATGTAGTTCTACAGAAAAATGCTAAGGATATCATGGACCGAGCATGTGAGCAACAATGATATCTTAGAGAGGTTACAAACAAGAAGAATTCTTATATATAACATCAGAAAGAGGCAGCCGACGTTTCTGGGACACATAGTGAGGAAGGAGGGCATGGAAAATCTGATACTCACGGGTCAAATAGAGACAAGGTAAAGCAGCGCGTGATATACCTGTCAAGCTTGACGTGGTGTGGGGCAGGAAGCACAGTGAAGGAGCTTGCTGAGAGTTGCAAGGGGTAGAGGTAGGGGAAAGCCATGATTGCCTACGTCCTGAAAGGAAATTAAATGTTTCCGCAGTTATTTTTCAAAAGGAACGTGGTTATCCACCCCCCACTGAATGAAGAATAAGATTATTAGCTAGATAGTATTTTGCTTAACATCGCCCTAGATAAAACAGAAAAGTAGAATAATGTGTTTAGCTATAATCCAAATGATTCCTCAATCGGTAAGGGATTATATGTGCAGTTGTTCGCACAAATGACCACAACGGAAATGATATATTGCCAGTTTCCTTAAACAATTCATAAAGTTGGAATATGTCAGACGAGAAATAGAAAAGCTAACCATCAACATTCTGTAGTTATAAATAAAAAAGATGAATAATGCGGACTTCATAAGCGAACAACAAATAATTACATCTAAGCGTAGAGAGAAATGAAAAAGGAGTACGACTTGTATTAGATAAATATATGAACATCTCTGTTTGGACGTACCGGGAAATAACTGATTCTGTGAAAATTCCCTTTATATACTCATGCAGGTGATTTGTCCTAGGATAACAAATGAATATATATCCTTTCTAAATACGTTTTTTTTTAATATCCTTTCTAAATACGCCAAGGTTACCTAGCATTTCCGGCACTTATTTTTAACGTAGTCATGAACTATTTTTTTAAAATTAAACATCAAGTTACTAATTACCATGAACACATCTGAAACATTTTGTATACAGACATATACATGTCTATCATATCTAAACCGGATACTATTATCAGGAATATTTTTTACGGAAGCTTAGAAAAAAACATTTTGACTAAGTGCAATTGTCAAAAGTGGCTTCAAACGAAACGTATAATGGACAGCGTTAATGGAATATTATATATATATATATATATATATATATATATATATATATATATATATATATATATATGAGAAGGAAAACCAATTTCCATACAGAAATAATAACGCAGCAAGAAGATAGTAATTGGTTCATGCGATGGATTTAAAATAAGTCTTTGGACAACACCAGCTGAAACTATATACATAATCGGATTGTTGCAAAGAAAATATATAGTCAAGAAAACATTAACTGAAAATATGGAAAAGTGTTACTTTGAAATGTGATGCATTATTACCTATTCAGGCAAACAATATCAGATTCTGTCGTGGTTAACGCAATAAAGAAAGTCAGATTTTTTATTGACGCTTTTCGGATAAGCTGGAGTTGAAAATGATGGAAATAAATATATAGAAAATTCTACCAAAAATATGTTGAACGAACAAATTATTCCGAACGAATGTATGAGCTAATCACGGGGACGTTTCTGCAAAATATCAATTTAACAATGTATACATTTAAAAATGAGACAAAAACATCGTCTCATTACAAACCAGAGGTGGACATCTTAAACTAATGATAACTCGAATTTCCACTCTACGCAAAATTAAATGATCAGTAGTTGTCTAAAAATATGATGGCCAGGTTCGTGAGGTTTGAATTTTTCAGTTTGAAAAATGATTCAACCGATGCGATATGCAAGTTTCTCTCGTCAGATTGGTTGCCTCAAAATAACCCTGTCGACTCCCGCGCCATCTTTTTTCTTACTCTTCTTTTGTCTGTTTAATAGACCTGGGTAAGTCACTTTAGTAAAAATATTTTTCTTTGTACATATTCATATTTTAAATGGTACTTAACTTGTTATTTGTTTATATTTTTTCCGTGCTAATAAGCTACAAATTATTGAATTTTCTATGATTAAAGCTGACAGGAATTATAATACTGTTCTTGCCTGTACATCATTATTATTATTATTATTATTATTATTATCATTATTATTATTAGTATTATTATTATTATTTTCTTTTATATCTGGCGTTTACACATTTCTTTCCGGGTCCCGCCCAGGGACCTAAGGTTAGAAATGGCATCATGACACTTTCCACTGCAAAAAAAAAAAAATAAATAAATAATTACATATATAAAGCCCTTCGTAAAGTGTGGGCTGTAATTGTCAGAACAATATTTGTATCTCTTTGAAGCATGTTCTTCCAGGGATCCCTTCAATCAGCCTACTCTAATCTTTTACAACCGGTCCAAGGACTCCAACTACAACAAGGATTGTTGAATTTCCCATGTGCCACATTTTTGAGATTTCTATTTCAAGGTTCTTGTATTTTGACAGTTTTTCGAATATCTTCAAAGATACATTGAAGTCTGCAGGGACTTCCATATCAATAAGGAAGCACTTATTTTGTTTGTGGTCTTTAATAACAATGTCTGGGCGGTTGGCTTTGATTGCTATGTGAGTGTGTATTGTGTAGTCCCATAGAATTGTAACAGGTCCTATCTCCGTAACCGGGTCAGGGTGGTTTTCGTACCAGTTTCTTTCAGTTTCCTTCCCATAGGAGTTGCAAATTTTCCAGATTTTAATAAATTTTAATATTTTGAAAATATTATTATTATTATTATTATTATTATTATTATTATTATTATTATTATTATTATTATTATTTCCTTCGATTTTATGTTGCATCATCATTTTTTCTAGGTCCCAACCAGAGACCTAAGGACAATAATGACTTCACATTTTCCACTGTAAAAAAGTAACAACTAAGATAACACCCATTGTACATAGATAAAGATCTGTATAATGTCTGAGCTGTAATTGTGGGTGCAATTCTTTGTATTTCATTAAGGCGTGATCTACCAGGAATCACTTCAATTCGTGTATAAAACTCTTTTCCAAACAATGCGAAAGCCCCAAATCTAAAGAGAATTATTGGTGTCCTAATGTGCCAAATTGTTTATATTCCCACTTTAAGATCCTTGAATTTTGGTAGTTTTTGAAGATCTTCAAAGTTACCTTAAAATCTGCAGGGACTTGCATATCAATACGAAATCACATTGGGTTCTGGTGGTCTATGATCACGATATCTGGACGATTAGCTTTGATTTTTTTGTCTGTGTGTATTGTAAATGCCCGTAAAATTGTTACAGGTCTTATCTCTGTAACCGGGTCTGCATGATGTTCATACCAATTTCTTGCAGTTTCCTTCCCGTAAAAGTTGCATATTTTCCATTACAGATTTTGGCCCACTCAATCATACCAAGTTTTATATTCAGTGGGTGCTAACACTGCAACCTGAAAGAAGATGTTCATTTTTTTCCGGTACCTGCATTTCGGGATAACACAATATTTCAGTATGTACTAGGTAATTTGTAGATAGCAATCTTTGCTCTTGTATTGCAAGATTAAAACCTTCGGTTTCAGATTTTAACCCTGCGCTAGGTAACCACTAATCGGTACCCTGTTTGTCCACATCAGCTTGCTTGGAACAGGCAGAGTTTTGACCATGAATATGCTTATCTTACTGTCGTTTTTGCATTTGATAATTTGCGTTTGCTTTTGTTTTATTTTTTAGGTTCTTCACCCACTTGTAATACCCTTTTGAATTAGTTGGCTTTATTAATGAATAAAACTTCTTATTTCTTTCACGTTCTTTGACACATATTATCATCTACTTTTCTATAGTTTCCAGGTATCTTTGAAGGCCGATTCTTGTGATTTTGTAAGAAAGTTCTAGTCGAACTAATCCACTACCTCCTTCGGATCTCGGCACATACAGACGATCAGCATCATCTTTGGGGTTATGCATGCGGTAGCAAGTGAGAAGCTTTCTCGTTTTGGTATCCATTCAATTAATATCAGCTATAATCTAATTGAGTATATTGCCACACAATCTTCTAAACCAGATTATATCATTTCTGCCATTTGTTGTTTATTCAAATCGAAAAGAAAACAGATAAGAATCTAGAAAATATACAATAGTCTTTATATTTTAGCCTATGCATCCTGATGTACCTCATCTTAATTCCTTCTCTGTATTTTATACCCTCGTAACATTATTTATGTATCTAGGAAATAATTTTGAATATTCCTTTGTAAATGGCTACGGTGTTATAATTTCTGCAGTTTTCAAGGAGCAGCTTTTACACGTCTATTGATTACTAAGTAACACAACACAGACTTATTATCAGTAGTATTTCTTGTGTAATGTTGGATCGACGTAATTGACAGATAAGTATCGTTTTCAGGTATTGGAAAGAAAAACAATATACGAGTGAAATTGTTATGGTCCAATAACCTCGTCGCCACTGTTATGGTCCAAGTTTAGGACCAAGGAAGAACAACACGAACACAAGAATAGAAATAACAAAGATATATTAAACAGAATACTAATACAAGATGTTGAAGGTGTTAGTATGACTATCAGTCTGGTTTGGAGTGAACTACTAAAGGCTCGACTCGATTCCGTCTCCCCTCTTGAGAGGCGCAGTATTTATAGTGTCAGGAAGAGTTCACTGTCGTTATAGGTAATGTCCCATAACAGAAATAAAAAGATTTATTCTCTAGGTTAACCCTTTTTTATAACAGTGTTTTTATTCCGTTACCTACTGGTTTATATAACTTAAGCAATTTCTTTTAGTTTTAATCTGTAGTCTGCTTAGATAACTAAATACATTCTATTTCTGATTCGTTTTTTTTTTCTTTTTCTCTGGCTTCTTAGAGTACAAAGAAATTGTATTTGAATCTGAAAGTTCCCAGCAAAATATCTGTCTTTCTCGGGGACAGCATGTGATTTATCTCATGCATTTATTTAAATGTTGCAACCCAAGACGTCCCAGTGAATAGCTGTCTCTTTTTGTAATTCTTTTTCACCAGTTTGATGCTTTTACTAATGATTTACTGTCTCGTCTTTTTCTTCAAATAGCCGGCATGTTAGATCTTATCGATTTTCGCCTTGACGTAATGCATTATGATGGTTTTGGTTACAGAATGCCCTCACAAGTGATTTTTCTCTTTTCCTTTGGCTAATACGCAGTTCATACTATGCAACCTTTTGTCTTCCATTCGGAATTATCCATGACGTTGTTTTTCCTCACATCGCTGCTTTCTTGTTTTCAGTTCTCTGATTCATGTTCGTAATGTGTTTTTGTTTTCAATTAATATACAATTATCATTTTTCTATCTCCTTCTTCAAATCCTCTACTGGTTTCCAATTCCTCTTCACCTATATATCGTAAGTCAGCAATACAGCAGCAGTGGAAATTCATCTGGTGCTGTTTGGCTTGGTTTATTTTATTTCATGGCATATCAATATCAATAAGATATTTAATGCCGACAAGACTTTTAGGATAGGTTAGCATGAGTAGAATATGTATTTTTTGTAAGAGATAAAATTGTAGACCAAGTTTCTTTGATATATTTTGTAAAGCGGGTTTTTCTCGAGAGTTAGCTATGTTGGTAGTATTTAAAAAAAAATATTGCTGGTAATTTTCTTTTCAAAAAAGTATTGCTTGTCATATTATTTTTCGAAAGGTATATTGCATGTAATATATTTTTTCAAAAACTGTATTGCTTGAATATTTTTAACAAAGGTCTATTACTGGTAATATATTTCGTTTCAAAACTTTTTTACACCTAATAATTTATTTTTCAAAAATCGTACAAATGGTGATAATAATGGTAATATTTAGATATATTGATGGTATTCTTACTATAAAAGAAATATTTTTTATTACAATTTCATAATATTTTGACCCCAGTTTGGCGGTTAAGTCTTTGCTCATAGCTGGGACCCTAATAGTTGCTAAGAACTCGGGTCAGGTTGGCCTTGAGAACAACTACAATTAAGAGGTGGTTTCACGATACTTTAAACCTCCTGTTTCAGATGCCGTGCTGTAGTTTATCGTCATAACTAGGACGCCATCTGCTACAGATTCAGAGATCATCTGGTACAGATTCAGAGATCATCTGCTACAGATTCAGAGATCATCTGCTACAGATTCAGAGATCATCTGCTACAGATTCAGAGATCATCTGCTACAGATTCAGAGATCATCTGCTACAGATTCAGAGATAATCACACAGCTTATGTCTCATGCCAACAAAAATATAATTTACTAAACGTAGACGTATGTAAAGTCTTTAACCATTATTCTATTATTGTAGGGCTTGCTTTTAGGACTGGTCTACTTCTTTTGACTTGAGGTATTAATTCTTATATCCTTGCTAGTATATGAGATAAAATATGAATGTTGGTCTGAAAAGCAATTCATAAAAGAATATCAATTTCTCATCTCAGAAATTCTTACTAATATTAATTAAATATAATGTTGTACATTCTTTTCTGTGTATCGTGTTCCTTCAGAACGTGGGCGGCCATTGTTCTGTCCAAATGTATATTCTTTTTTAGCTCTTAGTGAATATATATTTTTGCTATCTTTCCTAATCCCTGTTCTACCAACCATTTACATCCGTTATTTAGGTAGGTTATTTCATATCTGTCTATATTTCTGTAATTAGGTCTTATGTATATTATTTACATTATTCGGACTATTGGCCGCATCTTTGTCGCCATATTTATTACAACGTTTCGGTCGTTGTACGGGCCTTCTTCAGGTGGTTGGAATGTCGATCTGAACCCTTTAATAACGACATAAAACGTTCAGTTCGACATTCCCACCATCTGAAGAAGTCCGGGGCGTACAACGGTCGAAAAGTTGTAATAAATATGGCGACAAGATGAGGACAATAGTCCGAATAATGTAAATAAAGTTAATACGTGCAGTTCACTATCCCTTTTGAATTCCATGTGTTATGTGAGAGCCATAGCCTTCATTCCTCGTTATGTCCCCGATTAATTTCAATTGTCTTTTTTCCTGATTCCGAGTATAAGTCTCATTACTATTTCTATTTCCCTTAAAACGTCGTCATTGTTCATGGAATTAACATGCGAGCAAGAAGGAATACTTTTAACAATAATTCTTCGTATTTTCTCCCGATTTATATCTTCCCTATAAACACACTGATGGGAGGTCTCTTTGCATTTTCAGTACTTTTTAATTATCACATATACCATACATATATTCAAAATATGTTAATATTACATTATCTTACTGAGTTATTTCTCGAGACATTGCTAATATTCTAATGATTACTGAAAAATACAAAATATTACAAGATTTCAATGTTGGGGGTCTTGCTTTCCAATCAACGTTGAAAATGACCATTCTGTTAAGTTGTTATTATTTCTCTTTAAGGGAACAAATTCTAATGGGAAAAAGTATCATTGTAAAAACTTGTCATACCTGAGAGTTAAGAATAAATATGGTGTAATGTAACCTACATTAATGATTAAGGCACAAATAAGGATAAATGTTCTCAATTTACCTCAAAATTTGAGCTACATAAAGGCATGCTGATTTTGTGCGTAGTATAGGATTGTCAAGGCATTAATTTAGAGTTTTAAAAATGTATTGAAAAACTACATAAGTCCATTAGATGCAATGTGTCCATAAATTTTCATTCGAACGACGTCTTGTGTTCGTTTGTTGGAAAAATGTTTTTTCCCCTACATCACAAAGCAAAGCCGCATACAGCAAGAGTAAAAGATGAAAAAAAATTGGAATTCTTTTGGGCTATTCTCCCTAAGCCGCCATATTCATCTATTTTTGTACTATCTGATTTTACGATCACTGCAAAATGTTTTGTTATAAATTTACCTAATGAAAAGAAATCCGAGATTTTGTCGAAAAAAATTTCACATCAGAACCTGCGGAATTGTACAGGAATGATATTGAAGTGCTTTCCAATAAGTTTAAGTTCCAATAACGTTTGCATATATAATTGAATGAAATATAATGTGATTTATTTTTGGAAGAATAAATGTGATAAACAAATAGGAAATATACCGTGGTAAAAATAAATAAATAAACAACAACAGCAACATCATCATCATCATCATCAACAACAACAATAACAATAATAATAATAATAATAATAATAATAATAATAATAATAATAATAATAATAATAACTTT
>OZ038481.1:106187093-106229593 GCA_964036315.1 Acanthosepion esculentum
GGTGGTAGTTTTGATAGTATCCGTGGGAGGATAATTTTTTTATTCGTTGGGTTTGTCTTGATGGACACCTCTTATATTGTGGAATAATTTATAAGCCTTTTGATCGTATTGAATATGAAATACTTAGCGTAGGATCTTATATGTATTTTGAATATATTTCTCCTCGTCGTGTAAATACTGAGGGCAGCAAATTCTGAATTCTCTTAAAATAATCCAATGATCATTCCGGATTTTATCTTGTTTTTATGTTGGGAATAGAATATATGAACTTTATTTTTTTCAATATGTCATATTATTTTTCTAAATGTTGTTTGCTGATATACAAAATTATATATATATATATATATATATATATATATATATATATACATATATATATATATATATGTGTGTGTGTGTGTGTGTGTGTGTGTGTGTGTGTGTGTGTGTGTGTGTGTGTGTGCAGGAATAGGAAAGAACAGGTTAGGTAAATAATCCGTAGTTCTTTAGTATTTTTGTTTTTATTTTTTTAAAAAAACAGTGCTCCATACAGAAGTAGAGCTTAAATTATAATTGTTTTTTTTAAATATGATTTCTTCGCTACATAAGAGTTCTCATGTTTCAAAAACGAGAGCCTAAATCTTCAATTATTAAAATTAAATTGAATTAAAATATCAAGCCCTGTTTAATCCTCAAGCGAAAATTTAGGAATAACCAATCTTGAAATTTAGGCATCTTTATAATCATGTTCATTCGCAAAATTAATGACGATGGAAACGGCTAGGGCGACCATTTTGATAAAGGGTCTAAGAGTTAATTTGTATCCACACATCAGTTACCTTCGGAAAGCTGTCAAGCCGAGGTAGAGTCGGGGTCTCCATTTCAAAGCGAATGATGGCGTTCATGTACGCACATCGTCTGATCAGTCACAGCGAAAGATAGCTTTTGGCACCATAATGTGTCGTTAGGTGTCTAGAGAATTTTGTTTTATTTTATTTTATATATAAAAATAAAAATAAATAAATAAATAAAACAAAACGATAAGGTAAAAGGGCTTGGTAAATGTCTCACTCAGAGGACAGATTGAATGCAAGAGGATAGAGGAAACACGGTACAGCCTACCATATAGAGCATGAGTAAATGGATGGTGGACTAAGTTTTAGGAGATGTAACGAAAAGACAGTAGAGATTGAGCGATAAGAAGAGTATTAAATCTTAGACAACCATAATCACCAAAGTCCTGAAGGTACATGACACATAGTAGAAAAGAAAAATACAAAACATTAGACAGATTAGTTCAACAGTTGTCCTCGATAAAAGCAAATTTTATCGATCGACATATAAGAGACTTTCAAGACGGAAAACGAAATATTTACAGCACTTTTAATCAATGTCTATTACAATTTTGCACCTGGGCATCTGAAAATAGTATATTCCATTATTTTACCTGATCTCTGATAGGACCATTGATGAATTCAGTGTGTGGGGTGAATTTATCTTCTAATCCATTCATGGAAACAAATCTCAAAGCATAATCAGCTCTGAAATAAAATAATATATAGTTACGTATTTTCATTTCCACAGCAAATAACTTGTAAACCACCGGGGATCTTGTGTGAGCAAATCTCATTGAATCTCAATTCATATCCTCTAAGACCACAGCAAATCTTTTCTCTGGATAGTTTAACACTTTCGTCCAATTTCCAAATTGATTAATCTCGCTTCTAGGGTGTTTGGTGCAACAACTGTTGAAGGTCCATTCTTAACTTTAATGTTCCAAACCTGTCTTATCTGCAGGAGAATATTCCTGTAATTCCCATTGCGTCGATTTTTTTTTTTTAGAATTATCGCCACGGAGCTTTCTTTTGCGTCTACATATGTCCTTCGGCAAACCATTTCTCTTTTGGATGGGTTAGATAACCAAGTCCCATTATAAATTACTCTTTCATGTTCTACAATAGAATCTGGTGTGTACGCATAGAAAATAATTTACACTTTCTTTGTCAATTTTCATATTTTTCAGACAAATAGAAGGAAAAAGAATGAGCATTCAAACCAGTAATAAATGATGGTAACCGATGAGAGATAAAATAAGGGCAACACTTTAGTGAGCATTAAATAATAATAACTCCCTTTACCCACTCTCTTCAAATTCTGATGAGCCGAGGAAAAATATGTAAAGACATACGCGTGCCTATGTGAAACTTTCATTGGACCAATGAAAACCTTGCATTTACAGAGATTGGCCGGAAGGTGAAAAGAAAATGAAATAAAATCGCAAGCCTATGTGAAATTGATTTGGACATATTAAAATTTGCATGCGTTGAACTAAGAAGAAAGGAAAGTAAACAAAGAGCCTATGTGAAATTCCCTTTTATATAAAATGAAGAGAAGATTAAATTAATAAGAATGTTTGAAGTCATGTGAAAGGTTTTGTTTTAGGTCCTCGCGGCCAGCAACCAGCGTTCAAGTTCTTGCCACTATAAAACCTTTCGACATTTACATTTTCGTCTTTTAACCAAGGACACGGTAATTCAATGAACTTTCCTTCAACAATTAAGGAAAGCTAAGTATTTTAAACTATACATTTGAATGTTGTGCAACCTTACATCACTTCTGTGAACCACGATCTGATTTGTTTTAAATATTTTTTAATATTATTTTGTATCAGATAATCTAATTTGTTGTATGGATATACCGTTATAATGACAATTCGTTAAAACTACAGATTTAAGAATTTCTAATTTATTTTCCTGGAACGAGCCACTGAAACAACTTCAAACGTGTAAGGTCGTAAAAAATTCATGACCGTGTTTAGCTAAAAATTACCCGTGTTTTTTCTAGTCATTATCATCCTTCATTAATCTTCTTGGCGTGGGAAAATCGACTGCCCATTTTACCAATGCGACTATAAATCTTCTCAATTGTACAGTACAGTTATCTTTTTTCATTTGAATGTGTTTGAGGGATTTCATAATCATCAGTTCTTTCAGTATTTTTGCTAGGATAGTGTCAGTACTACACCGGCTGTGATGAGTACATTTAACATTCAGATTCCATAGTATCTTCGATACTTTGGTGATTTACAGGGACTGATAGAGTTTTTCATTTTATTTACTGTGAGATTTAGTGGAACAGAAATAAAATTACTTTACCTGTAAAGATACAAAGTTAAGAATTTAAAGATGATTTAGTGTGAATTGTTTTCCTTTTATTTTCCATTCACGGAATTTTTTTTTTCTTTATTGTCGCTTTCTTCCCCTGATTCCTAATTTGAGGTTAATCCAGACCGGTTGGTATTCTGTAATCTATTCGAATATTAGGTTATTTTTCTGTATAACACTACACGCAACTCCACTTCTTGCGGCATATCTATAGCTCTGTACTCTCTGTGGTCAAGTTGGAATAACTGATTTCGGCATATAAAGTCTTTCTTTTCTCTTTCCAATTCTCATTCTCTTACGCTGTTAACTTCTATATCCTTATTCTTTCGCTAACCGTTTGGGGGACAGTTCAAGAATATACGAAAATAAAACAGTAAGTTTTATAACGTAAGTAAAAAGACAAAATTATTAAAATGATTATTATTTGGACACAGTTTTCCTTTGTTAAAATCGATGAAAATTGATTGAATTATTAAACTCTAGAGAGCCTTCCTGATTTTCCATTTCATTATGCCTATGTTATTATTTAAAACGTTCCAAGTAGAATCGTTTCTGAGCTAATTTGATGCGATCTTATATGCGGCTAACTCCTCCGTCTGAAGCTCTTAACTCTCTGTTATTTTCTTCGGCCTTGTCTCAGATTTGATATAGTATTCATTTTTATGGGGTTTGAATTATTGTTAAAATGATTTCAGATTCCCCATCTTTAGTTCTTTGTATGCGCAAGACATGCCGTTATATATGCAATTTTGACCATTTGTATTCTGAAACATCGATATGTTTATCTTTCGTGAATAGAATGTAACATTATTTAATCTCACAAGACAAATTATTATTGACAGAATTATAGATAGATAGATAGATAGATAGATAGATAGATAGATAGATAGATAGATAGATAGATAGATAATTGTGTATTTGGGCAGCAAACCCTTTTCATACAAGTTTCGTTAAAAACGATGACATGCTAATTAGTTGAATTTCTTCATTTAATTTCTCTTGTGATCTTATAATTTTCTTCATTTCTAAACTTAAATTATGCAGTAATTGTCCAAATGTTTTGTATGCCCGAGCGCATTTTGCTATAGTTTTTGCTATTATGAAAGATGATTTTATTTTTACTTTTAACTAAGCAATACGAAAAACAATCTATACATTCAGTTAAAAGTACAAATAAAATCATCCTTGATAATAGTTAAAAGTATAGCTGAAAGCGCTCGTGCATACAAAATATTTGTAAAATTTCTGCATAATTTACATCCAGAAAAGCAGAAAAAATTCTGAGAACATAATAAAAGTTAAATAATAAAAAAAAAGACTAAGCCGCAGTAACTTCTGTGTAGTTCTGAAAGAAAATTCAAAACGATATATATATGTGTGTGTGTGTGTGTGTGTGTGTGTGTGTGTGCGGCGTTCGTGTGTGTGTGTGTGTGTGTATGGATGTGCGGTGTGCATACGTGGGTATATATATATATATATATATATATATATATATATATATTTATATATATATGCACACACACACATATATATATATACTGGATTGAAACAAGTCTGTAGTTTTTTCAATAGATGACGGTTGAACGCGTTGTTTACATTCACATGTGCCGACAATATTATATATATATATATATATATATATATATATATATATATATATATATATATATATATATATATATATATATATATATCTTAAATGTAAAATTTCAACGCGTTTTCCTATATCATTTTAGTAGATACTTAGTTTTATGTTGAATTACGTGAAAATTGAAACTGGACGAAAATTCGGTGCGTTTAACTGATCTGAAGCTCTTTCATTAGTCAGTTGAGTGTAAAACGTGATATACGCTTGGCCGTTCATGTCACATTCTATTCTTGACTGCACTAGGTTGACATGTCTGTCGGCAATAGTCTGTAGCCAACCATGGCTATAGAACCCAACCCATTGTACCATTCCCACCATAGCTTTGAGGAGAAGACAAGGTTTCATATTTTTCCAAAAGATATTTGTGCAAAAGTGAATGTAACGAATCGATTCCAATTCGATCTCTGCTCTCCGATTTCTTTTCTTAACTGAAGGCAAATAGTTTCCGAAACTCTTAAATATATGATACGCTTATGAAGACTATATTAAAACCAAGGGTGATACTTTTTTTAATTGGTTGGCTATGCTTAGAAATGGATACCATCTGTAAGATTGAACATACTCCGGTATTCCTGTAGTTGTTGACGATGACCAAATCGAAACGGTGATTATATAAGGAAGATATATAAATATACTACCTAACTCATAATCGGGAACGGTCTAGACACTATATTATTTAATGTATTTCCATGTGCGATTCTCTATTCAAACGCAGCAAAACACGCCATTTGGTCACAAACAATGAAAAATGTCGTTTGTAAAACACTATGAACCGAAAAAGCTCATGGGCAAAATGAAATGCCCGTTTACGTCCGAAGATGGAAATGATGTGTATCTGGTGGAATAGGAAAAGCATTATGTATCGCCTTCTGCTTCCGTATTATCAGACGTTGAATTCAGACAAGTAATATTCCCAACTGGATCGATTAACGGCAGCAATCGATGAAAAGCGTCCGGATTTGTCCAAACGGAAAGGTACGCTTTTCCATAAGGACAATGTCAGACCTCACGTCGCTTTGCAGAGCAGGCAGACATTGGTACAGTTTGTCTGAGATGCATTACTTTACCCACTGAACCAAATTTCACTTGCATCTTCGGATTATCACTTATTTCGATTCCGTGGCGTGTTCTTTTACAATAAATTTAAAGCTCTGAAAGTCGTTAAAAAATCGTTAGAATAGTTAATCAACCGGCAAAAATATCGCGATGGCTCAAGATTATAGCATGGAATTATCTTAAATATGGCAAAATATAGTTGTAGAAAAATGTACCATAAACTTACTCCATCTGAATGGAATTATTTCCGTGGCCGAATACGGATTTTATAAATCGAAAATTATACGATGAAGTTTTCACATACATTGCTATCCACATTTTAGTATGCGAGTTTATTGGTGCAACATATATATATATATATATATATATATATATATATATATATATATATATATATATATATATATATATATTATAATTATTAAAGAAAAATATGATTCCTTTACTGCATAAGAGTTCTCATGTTTCAAAAACAATAGCCAAAAGCACTGTTTCATCCTCTAGCAAAATTTTCTGGAATAACTGATCTTGAAGTTTACGCATCTTTATAAGTAAATTCATTCGTAGAATTATATACTACGGAAAAGGCTGAAGCAACCAGTCCAATAGGGGCTTATGGGTAACAAATTGTATCAACTTATCAATCACCCTAGGAAAGAGGGCAAGCCAAAGCAGGGTCGTGGTGTCCAATTCAAAGCGAATGATGACATTTCTATACGCACATTGTCTAGTCCGTCTTAGCTACAGAGAGATATTGGCAACGTTGTACCCCGTTAAGCGTCTAAAGTTTTTTCAAAGGGCTGTTGGTACATAAACACGTCGTACTAAACAACAATTTGTGTTTTTTTTTACGACCTCATAAAGGGTTTTTTATCTTGTGATTGTGTTAAGCTTTAAACCCTTTATTAGACCATAGAATTTAAAAAAAAAATGTAATCGAATTATTTCATGCGAAAATTTGTTGATGTCGGTTTAATAAATTTTCATTATTCAGAAACTTAATAATGTGTAGTTTTTCATGTATGCATAAAGGCATTGGTCCTCCTAGGTTTTACAAGTACTTATTCTATTTATTATTTTCCATTTTAATTTTTTCTTGTTCTTCAATTGTTTTCCATTTTATTTTTGATGATTTATTCATTTCTTTTAAAGGCCCACAATCTTTGGATCGGGATGTCTGTCATCCTATTAATCCAAGCGTCAAATATAAAAGTAGGGATAGTACAGAAATATAATTTTTATGGTAACTTTTGTCCGAAAGTTCATCATTTCTTGCTATCCACATTTCAGTCTGCTAGTTTGCTGATGCAACGTGTATATATATATATATATATATATATATATATATATATATATATATATATATATATATATATATATATATATATGTATATATATATATGTATATATATATGTATGTATATATATATATATATATATATATATATATATATATATATGTGTGTGTGTGTGTGTGTCTGTGTGTGAGGGAATGATCTTTAGTGCCACACCAACTAAATATTGTTCTTAAATCAGAGAACATTAATCAAAGCATCTAATATAAAAGTAGGTACCCCCAATAATTCGCTAAAAACATCAGTATAGCAAAATGATAACAGGTCCGAAACTTAATAAAAACAAAGTTTCATCATTAAAATATTATTTCATTATTAAGAGGAAAGAACAGAGTATTTTTTTAAATATTTTTATAATTTTCTACTTCTTTCTAACACGTTTTAAATTTGGGACAAAAATCTCGTTTTCTTTCTGTTAAAACCGTACGACTTGTGGTCATCTCAATTTGTAGTGTAGCAGTTTCGGGGGAAAACCCATTAATTTTGAAATTATTGCAAAAATCAAATCATTGTCTAATTTAAATGAAACTCTCAGGACTTATTAAAAAATTAATGAATTTATTTTTGAAATTTTTATTTTTAGAAAATCTTAATAAAAATATTTTTTTTTACATCTGTTAACCCCCCCATAAAGTAATTTCATGAAATTTTATAGAATTTCAAAGAGTTTGCAAACGTTTTTTTTTACAAGCAACACTCCTTGGAGAAGTTGCATAATTAATTTTTTTTTCCCAAGTTATGCTCATTTTTAAAAAAATGTGCTCCAAATCGTAAAATGAAAAATACAATATACTCTGTAATTATCACATTAGCTAGGCTTTTATTTGCTTTTATAAATAATATACATTAAGGACATTATTATTTGAAGAAAAAACAAATTTTCGATGAACAAATAATTTTTACAAGAATTGTTTGCATTTATCTTTAATTTTTTTACATTTTTTTTCTTTAATTTTAAAAATGTTTTAAAATTCTTTCATGTAGCGCATGGGGTCGGTTATTAAGTTTTTAAGTGAAGACTATATTTACTAAGCGAAAATTAAAAGCTTAATACAAATAATGCTACCAAAACGTTTTACAACAATTAAAAAGAATTTTTCTTGTGCGTCAAAATGTTATATTTTTTGTTTGTATGATATCTCATAAGTGACATTATGGTTAAAAGGTCACGTGTTACAAAGCTTGTCTCCTCCTTGGGCAAAGCCCCTTGACATGTAAAGGTCTTATCTCACTCTCAGTTATTAAATTAAAAATTAAATTGAGATAATAAAATTGTCTTATTTATGAATTTAAACAATTAATAACTCAGTGAGATATTTTAATTAATAATATAATAATAATTTTATTAATTATTATCGCAGTTATTAAATTAAAAATATAATAACTTAATTTAATAAATTAGTTATCATTATCTTAGCTATTAAATAATGAAAGAGATAGAAGTGACTCAATCATGTAAGACATTTTGATAGTATTTTAAATTATTATAAGAAACAAAAAATCCGTTATGTCACTTTTGATACTAAACATGTCAACACATTTTCAGTCATCAAATTATCGATGGAGACGTGAAAATAACAAGACCCCGAGGTCAAGAAATGTTTGTCTAGAAAATGTTATGCTATAAGTAAGTGATTTTTGTTTCAGAACAGAATAATTTAACTTTAAATTTGCTAATTTTACGAAAGTAACATTTCAGAAATATATACCATATTTTAGCGGGAATTTTAAATCTGAAAAATAATTTCGTTTACATTTCACTAAAAAAAGCTAAAAATGGTCGTTTCGATTGTTTTTTTGTTTTTTACGGAAGCATCGATTAAAAATCATTTAAATATCTATTTGAAATACTCCACAGTATTTTACTGGAATTAGAAAATTTAATCCTTTAGATTTCAATTGAAGCGGGTGGAAAGCTTCTAAAAGGATATTTCCCTTATGAAAAATACATTTAAACCTTAGGTATACCGAATGGTTGGAGGTACCTATATAAAAGTATCGTGTCGATTCGAAATAGGAATCTTAAGTTAACTTTTGTCTGAACGTTCGTCAGGAGAACAATCGTCGAAATTAAGAGAAACTAATGAATGGAAACATTCCTCCTTGCAATTTAATTAAAAGAGGCGAGGGGGAGGGTGTAATAATACCACCCGCTTGAGATGTAAATTACGGTCCCTTCCTTCGTTTTTGAGTCAAATTCTTAAAGTCCTGTTCTCATAATCACGTTATGCCTGCGGATATTTCTAGGCGTATCTCTAGGATTAAGAGCCGTCATTCGGTTAATGTTGAAAGAGCATTTCTTGTATTACTGCAATCTTATTTTAGTCGTGAGTATCCAGTACCAATCATTGTGGTACATTGTCTTGTCTACACTAACTTTTCTTGATAAACCTTTTCCACATATCTGTCCAAATGTTATACTTACTTTAGTAAGAGAACCAATACTATGAGTTTAGCATATGTTAACTTTCTGATTAAAAGGAACATTGATGTGTCTGTTACAAGAGTTAATCATATTAATTTATCTGATTATAGTTTGCACGAGACCTATATGTTACGCCTATCTCGCGGTTTGGGCTTTTGTATCCTCGCTATAATAGTCATAGTGATGGTCAATAGAATCGAAATTTTTTGTGAGTTTGAAGTATCATTTTCCGAATTAGTAAAATGTGTGCCGGCTTCCGCTGAGAATATAAACTATTTTAAATACCGTCTAAATGAGCCTGCATATGACTTCGTAAATTTGCCTATCGACTCTAGGACGTTACTTTGGCAGCACATAAAACTATGAGACAGACATATTTTAAAAATCTAGCACTGATATTTATATAAGCAGATCCGATAAAAGTTTCGGTCTGTTAATTCTGAATTATTCTGATTATATCAATAAAATATTGTCTATATTGGATGACAGTAAATTTTGAAAATTAGGTGATGAATTATTTGATGACACCGCGAAAACAGGAGTTAGATTTCATCTATAAGATAAAATTTGATCTGTTGTGCTCACAGCGTCCTAGGCTGTATGGTTTGTCGAAATTTCATATAATGAATGTTCGATTTCATTCTTTTTTTTTTGGCTAGAGTGGACTGTGACGATATGATTTGACCATCGTAATCGCGCAGTAATTTCTAAGTAAATTATATGAATGAGTAAATTATTGTGTAGAATCATGATTTTACAAAACACAACGTGACTGATAATCTTACTGTGCCCAGTTTAAATTCGATCAATTTGTATCTTAGCTTTTGTTATCGAATGTCATGCTTTTGACATGCAACGAAAACGATTGAGATTTGTTTTGATTGTTATATTTCTTTTCAACCTGATAATCTGTTTAAATTGGACGACACTAACATTAGATTTTTCATATTTACTTCTTTCACAGAAAGTCCATATAGGATTATGCATTTGCAATGTAGTCGACCAATCAGTCTTGTGAACTTAATAAGTCGAGAGAAGTGTGAAGATTATAATTGAAATTCCGGCGATAAGGGCATCTGGTGATAGTCGAAATGCCGGTAGGGGGAAAGGCATTCATTAAATGTAGATGATGTCAAAACAGATGAAATGAGAAAACTGCAGAAAGCTAATCCATCAATCAATTCATCTGAATAAATCTGCGATATCATTTAATTTAATACACCGGAGTGCTCAAAGTGTATCCAATTTTGGAATTTAGTACTTATTTTCATCTTTCTTCACTCGTATTGAAACATGAAGTCTATTTAATATCTTGAGTCCAGTAATTATATTCGTTTCATTTGAGCTCTGGAATTCAGTGGTTAACTACGCCAGTTTTGATTACTTCCGTTCAATAAATGTTTCCACTCGTCTTGAGCCATGGAGACTATTAAATACCAACAACTGTTTTTATGTCTTGACTTCAAAAAGTAATTTAATCTAAGGTGAGTTCTGGAGTTACCTCCAACCGTTTTGATCTCTTTAGTTCAATAAATGAGTTCACTCGTATTGAGCCAGCGATTCTGATAAATACGGCCAACTTTTTTTCGTCTCTTCAGTTCAATAAGTACTTTCATATATGTGGAATTCTACTGTCCACTAAAAATCTCCAACCATTAGATTTCTTCAGTTCAATGGGTAATTTCGGGCGTATCGAACTCTATAGTCAAGTAGATATGTTTGCCCTTTTTGATCACAGAAATTCAGTTCGTAATTCAACAGGAAATATGACGGTGGAAATGTATAAAACCTTTATAACACTTTGAATATCGTAATACTTCTTACTGCATTTGTAAAAGATATTGAAAAGCAAACGTCTTTAGCAAAATCTTACTAAAAACATCTAGAGCTATTACTGTTTGAAAAGTTTCATACTAGAATATAATACATAAAATGTAACCATGAGGAAATTTTATACACACTATTAACCCTGTATAAAAATAGTACTGTATAAAAAATCCCAGAACATTCTACTGCGTATCAGTGCTTAATTAGAATCTCTACATGTTAATGCCTGGAAGAATTTATTTATTTAAACGTTATTTTGCCAGAAAGGTTTCACGAAATATCAATCAATTAACACATTACTTATTTTTGCGTAATGTCAGAAATATATATTTTTGACTGCAGAAATATATTTGTATAATTTTATGAGAAAATATATAGGTTACAATAGATATATCTTTGCAAATTTAAACTAATATCTTCGATGTTCCTCAAGGGTTCCGTGTGTGGACTATCATGGTCGTTCACAATTTTATGTCTGTTGTGATTCTTCGTAGGTTTTGTCTTTTTACTATCCATCCTGATCCCTATTCTTTCAACAATTTTCACAAGCTAGTTAAGTAAGTTAATCTCTGTTTTATTTTCTCTCTTTTTCATTGAGTGTCTCTTGCACGTGTCAAATTATCAAAGGCATCTTTACTTATTGCGTACCGTAGAAATTTCAAATGCTTCGTTCTGACACGAATTATGTGCCCTTTTCGTCTCCACTTTAGTTAAGACATTGACTCAGTAGATGCGTCCATTCTCAGCGTCCTTCTGGAGAATAACATTTCATTTGTTCCAGGTCTCTTTTTCATCCGTGATCTGATTGTCCAATATCCCCAGCCATGTAGGGGGATCGGTATTACAAAACATTTCAGTATCCATTTCTTCGGTACCAAATGAATATTACAGTTTCTTTAGATTTTACTTAGCTTTTGGAAACTCTTATTAACTTTTGTTATTCCATTGCGTCTTCATATTGTGGAGTCACATTTTCTGTCCTCCATTATATCAATAACTAGATATTTAGCTATCGTATTTACTTGATTTTTGTTTTTCTAATTTATTGTCCGCCTCTTCGACTGTTTGGCATACATTCTATCTTCTTAGAATTTATGTTTAGCAAATTCTTCTTAGCTAATTTCTGTGGTAGTTCTTGCAGATTCTTTTCGGTGTCTGCTATCAACATTGTATCATTTGCATATATTACGTTGCTAATATTGTGAATTTGAAAATGGAAGTGAAAAATATGCCCCGAATCTGAAATAAAAAAGACAAATAATTCAAATGAATTATTAAATTTTTTAAATTATTTTCGCTGGAAACTTCTGACATATTGTTATTAGACAAAACTGTTTTAATAAGGGAGAAAAGTAGAATTCATCAAAGAAAATACCAGAAGTTTTAATAGAAAATTTTAAATGTATTTTATGGCTTTGGGAAAATAAGTAATTAGCATGCTTTGAAGATCCTTAAATATATAACAAAATTATATATTTTATTTAAACTTCGATGATTTTAGTGCACGGGTTTATACCCGTAAAATCCCGGGGTTTTTTTTTCTACAAATAAATTTTCCTTTCATGTAAACGAACCTTAATTATTTGCAGCTTAATCTAAGTAATGTTGTATCAAATAACAAAAAGGCTTCTAAACCCTGGCTTCATTATACACATTTATTTTTCTCTTCTTTATGGTTGTACGTTTTTTTATTGCAATTAAATCCAAATATAACCATCAAAGAAACCACTTAAATTTCATAATACGTTTTAAATTAAAAATAAATGAAGTCGTGAATGTACTCAATGAAAAGAAATATAACGATTCCTCTTTGTGTTTAATTATATGTTAAAAGGTAAGCGTGCAAAATTGTGCGTTAATATATCTTATCGGCTTGTATTTCTGGATTACAACACCGCGAACTCTTTTGAACGGACATTTACATGACCTTGATTTATCAACACATAGTATTCCTAATATAGCTCTCATGGACACCATCATCATCATCTAAGAAGAGCAGAACTGAAGGTAAAACCAAATTTTGTTATTGTCATATTTCCTACCATTATTTAAAAAAAAGAATTTGAGAAAAAGAATTAGTGACTAAATAGTCAGAATATTCATGCATGACATCTTTCTTTTATTTTAATAAAATAAAATTGTTCAATTAAATAATAATGAAATGAAGGTGCAATTGAATTTATTATTACCTAAAACAGTTGTTTGACTGATTCGTTTCCTACGCCTTATCAACACTGTACGGGTTATTTAAAGCCCGAAAATATTCTTAGATTGTACAAATGGTTTGGAGAGATAATAATGATTTGATTATACAAGATTTGCTAAATGACTATTGATGGGAGATAAGAGATACATTCCTACCTTTCCCAATGCGCGTAAGTGAATATAAAGAACCCAAATGGAACTGGAACTCGGCTCCCTGATTGAAAATATCCAGTCATTTACCATTAAACGACTCACACACACAAACTTACAACACCTGGTATTCCGAAGCGTTCACCCATCTAGATACTGACCAGGCACGACTTTGCTTAACTTTGGTGATCCTAACGGAGCCGGCATATCCACATGGTATCACATTGATCGCATCTAAAACAAGTGAAAACGTATTATCATCAGTAAAACATATTATTACAGAATTTTTTAAACTGCTGCTTATATAGCAATTTAACGATTTTAGATTGAATACACACGGATATGGGATTCCCCCCTAACTGATTATTTTGATTCTGAAGATGGCGTACACTTAATACCTGGTTTTGATCAATTTTCCATTTATAAACATCCTGGTTGATTCGCTAATCAGCAATCAAAACCTTATATTTAAGGATTTAAAGTGTAACCACCTGAGTTATAAATCAGGCGAATATGAAAGACATTGCACTGTAAAATGAATATATATTTCCAGTATATAGCTTTAGACGTATCTTTTTAGAAGTATATTATTATTAAACTGACTACGGTACGAGAATAAAGTTTTTGGTGCAAACATTTCCGGTATAGTTATGTATAATTGGTTTGAAAATTGGGATTGGTTATCTTTACATTTGTCTAGATTCAGTCCTTAGATGGGTGACCGCTTCGGAATATCAGGTGCCGTGAGCTTTGGTGTGTGGGTGGTTTAATGGAAAATGCATTTTTAAAAACGCATAAAATCTGTCGAATAACAAAAGAAATTAATTAATAGTTTACGTTCTGTAATTCTTCACACAGACTCCTCTTTTTTATTTCATTCGGCGATGTTATCTACGAAATTCCTTTAACTTCTTTGAGATTTTTTTATGGAACATACATTATTTAGTGTCAGGAGAAGTATCGAAGCTGGACACTAACGAAAGTAGAAATTTTAGTATTGATTATTAGTCTAAAACTTTAATACACGATTCTGTAACCATACTGACACGTCCCATTACTGTGATCAGTATGAGCATGGTCCCCTGAAATACCTAACGCTACCGTGAGGTTTTGACACTACGATTCGTGAGCCGAGATACCTGCCGTTCGTTTAAGATAAGGTCTATTTTCAATATAGAGAAGAAACTTTGGTAGTCGTTTCCACGAAGCTTTTAAAGCCTCGCATATCAGTGGGCAATTCACGGAAAGTTCTATCGCTAAGGATCATTTGACACGCTGCTTGGATAAGATTTTGAACGTATCTCATAATAGTGGACATTGTGTTACCATAACGGAATAGGCTTGTTTTCAATTTCACAACATACGGTCAATAGAAGCCAGGTACAGAGTTGACTCGAAAAGACCCCAGACGGCGGTTGAAGTACAACGATTCGTCAATTTTCAATGGTTACCATAAAAAGGAATACCTATAAAACATGTATATATAAACAAAGTTACCGGATTAGTGGGGATGTATTTTTGATAGGGAACAGAGTAAATAACATCCACGTATTTGAACAAGTAACTGTGGTTCGATTCACACACACACACACACACACACACACACACACACACACACACACACACACACACACACACACACACACACACATAGAAACAGAGAGAGAGAGAGATAAAAAGAGAGTGTAGACTAAGAGTTGAATAAAATCTAATGCTAATTCCGAATGATTCAAGTTTTGTGTTATCGTTGAAATCAGCGCACTCAACTTATTACATACAAAATAAGGCAACATCTTAGAATGTGTTCCTGATCATATTAGCAATTTAGCACTCGGTAAGTTAGGTTCTCTGAAAGTTCTAACGTTAACGGGAATATTTGCACTCGTTTCATTGACTCTGAAATTGTTACTTACACCACGTATATATTTACCTGTCTGTTAATTTCGTTCTCTCTCTATTTACACACACGCGTATAAACTGACACACATCCATACCCACACACACACAAGCACACACACACACACACACACACACACACACACACACACACACACACACACATATATATATATATATATATATATATATATATATATATATATATATATATATACACGCACGAAGGCACACACACACACACACATATTCCACCTTTAAATATTACCCAAATATTAATCTACGCCCAGGCTTTTTTCCCTATTTCACCTTTCTTAACAGAATTACTACTCTCGCAAACAAACGTACACAACAATATCGTGAAATCAAAAGAAAATGGTTGAATTCGTCAACACAGCAATAATAATGATATCTCCTCACCTGACAGTAATTAACGTAATTTTCAGTTAACAGTATGAAGATAACTTACTCTAAATTCTTTCAGTTGCTAACGACATTTTGTTTTTGTTATGATTAGTTACTTTCTTTAAATAAATTAATTTCGTTTTTTTTTTTGCTTTTTGAAAGTCCATATTGGACGAAACGTGTCGGCAAACTATTACAGTTTTCCTATTGTCATTTATATCTATCTATCTATCTACCTATCTATCTATCTATCTATCTATCTATCTATCTATCTATATATATATATATATATATATATATATATATATATATATATGATGACAGTCAGCTCGTCAAACGTATACGACCATGGCTGACATTTTTTTAAATCGTCTTTTTACGTGAATTCACCGCTTATGAATCCGGCAGTGGCTTATGAATCCAACTAGGGTTAAGCATTTTTGTAGATGGTACATAGGCACTCGCCCGATGGTTGTGACAGTAGTCTATGATTATGGTCATTCGCGTCATACAATTTATTTGCTTCGTTAGACCTGAACTAGAGGTACACACACCCTGATAGTTCGGGTAATCGACATCTGCTCGCCGACGTGCATTATAATCGACTGCTTGCTGTTGCTGATTAGGCTTTTGATGACTGCAGACCAGCACTAGAGAGACAAACACGATCGCATTAATCACAAGACCAGGTCGGAACATCAATGTTAGTTAAAATCCTTCGTTTTATTCATGATTGGTCTTAATGTCATTAACAATGCTCGTTCTCCATTCACCTCGACCTCAGTCGAGCTCTCCACAGTTGTTATCCTCAATGTGACGCTTAGGGAGTGAGTCTTCGAGACAGTCTTTGAAACGGGCGTTTGCCGATCTCTAGTGATCCGTACAGCATCCGTTTGGGAATTCGGTAGTCTTCCAATCGAGAGACATGTCAAGTCCACCGGAGCCTGTGCTTGTGGATATGAGCTTCCACAGAAATCGTGTTCGCTCTCTGCAAATATTTCTGAATCAGAGGTATAAGTCATCCAGTGATTTCACAGAACAGTGCGCACAGCGCTAGTGAAAACGGTCCCACAGTTTAACAGGCCTACATTAGATTACCCAAGTGTATAGCAGGGATGTAAGTATACAAGCGTTGTAAACTTTAGTCTTAGTTTGTATTTTATGCTTTTTGTTACTCAACAATCGATCATTGAGACGGGTCAGATGCTTTTTTTTTATCCGAAGTGCTATATCATTGTCAAAAAACAGTGGCGGTTAAGTGTACTACCAAGATATACAAAACTGTCAACGACTTTAAATCCATGGCCCTCGACACACATCGAAGGTTCCATATACTCATCACTAATTTTTTTCCAGGCTAGTAGATAAACCAAAAGACTCACAGGAACGCGAGAGTCGCTCCATGAACTGGTTGGTTGATGCGTGCATCTAGTTCACAGCCACCCACATAAAGGTGGTCGCGTACAAGACTCAAAAGAATCTTTGTCTTTGGTGTAAACCTGCGCAGGTTATAATTTGCTAGATATTCTGTACCTGATAATGATTCCGACATTACAGTTCCAGAACGCTTCAAGCAGGACCATTGCAAAATAAAATGAAAATAGTGTTGAAGCTGAGAGGTCTCGCTGCTTTCTGTCGATTTTCACCTTTGTGCGGATCCGTAAGCACATCAGCAACACTAACACTGACCTCCAAATCAACAATTATGAACTTCAGAATCCTGAAGAAATGGGGAGTACACCCAAGTTTTGAAAATGCACCAGAGACCAGTGCAAGTAACTGTATCTTCCTCAGATCTACAAATTCCTGATAGAGGTCCATTAGTTTATCATAGCATTTCTCGTGGATTCAATGTGCTGTAAAGATCTTATCAGTTGTGTGCATTTATGTGGGTGGAAACCACATTGATACTCAGGTAGTATATTGCCATCTTTGCTCTGATTTAATTTCAATAAGAGAAAGTCAAGCCAGGATTGTACCTTTAGCTGAAAGAAGATTCATGCCTCTAGAGTTTCCACAGAATTTTCTGGTACACTTACCCCTGTAAAAACGAATCATGATTGCATCCCTTCAATCCGCGGGCATCATTCCACTCCCATACATTTGCAATAAAACCGTGCATCAGTCGAATTACATGTTCGCCACCGTAGAGGAAAACCTCTGCAAAGAGATTATCCCGTCGTGCAGCCTAGCCCATGTTAAGACTGTCTACGTCAGGTTAAGCTTCTTCTCACGATATTTGGTTATCGAGTTCTACCAACATACGTATTTGTGCTATTTTATCAAGAAATCTTACCTCCACATTGGAAAGTGTGTTAAGCATTTCATCGACGTGTTTCTCTATTGTTTGAAAACGACATCTATATCCGCAAGGAGTTCAGTGCAATCCTCCGACACTAGAGGAAATAATTTTAGCGGATCTGGGGCCGAATTGTTGTCGTATCACGCAGCATATCTGCTTGGTGTTTTGGTTATCAGCTTCAGCTTCTATCTCAGCTGCTAGATTTCAGCACCGCCTTAGCATCATTAAACCCTTTACTGGTTTAGTCTAGTTGTTCTTTGGACAAGCCATCTTATAACTTGAAGTTTCTAATACCATTCTTTTTCGTAACGATCTCATTTCATCAAACCAGTCTCAGTGTTTGGCTAGTGGTTTCCCTAAGATTTCCTCAGCTGCATAGACGTTCCTCCGCAGAAATCCCTTGAAGATGTATCCATCACCTGAGAGAGTCGTTGCCTCAATGCTACAAGCGTTTCTAGGAATGTAATTTCGAAGCATCCAGACATTTGGATCTAGTGTTATTTTTCTCTTAGTAATTGTTTTAAGCCCAAAATTCAGCTTCTCTCTTACCCGGGCATAATCGTCCCATCTATCACCTCCAAGCATAGAACAAAGATTGTGCATGTCCTGCATGTCTCCCTTGCGACATGATCAATCAGATGCCATGGTTTGAGCGAGAATGCATCTACGTAGTAACATAGTCACTATTGTGCTTGAACTGAGTGCTAGAGATAAAGTGATTAAACTTGGTACAGAGCTCCAGAAGCAGTAAAAGGTTGGAGATAGATTTGCAGAGCCGTATCTACCAATTGTGCTCCAAGTCTCCCAATCTGAACCAACTAGGGCGTTGATGCCACTGACAAGGGTAACTTATCACCCACCGGCATCGAATTCAGTTCTCCACTTAAGGATTCATAGAACTGAGCTATTACAACACCATAACAGTCCAGCGTCGATGCATAGACACCAGCTACGGTGGCACAGCGAGGTACATGTAGGTGTAGGTGAAGGTTCATCAAACGCTTATTGACACACCCTCTCTCCTGTATTTCCAGCAAAAGATGTAGTCACCTCCCACCTCCCGTCATAGACCATCATCAGAAACACGTGTTGCCGGAAGAGTAGCTATATCAATAGAGTATTTCCCACGCTCCCTAGAAACCAGAGCCGTACTTCGTTCAGGAGCATATCCTAAAGGGTTATTTACAAGTGTACGTAAGTACCAACAGGATATTGTCAGTTGTTTCTTTATTTTTGTAAGGTTTCGTGCGCAGTACTCGCCAGATAACTGTGGCAGGCAGTGATGAGGTGAGCTATTTTAGATGCTCTCCATCAATCTTCTGGTGAGCAGTGTTCTCCTAAAAAAGCATTGCTCAGACACGCTGGGAGAAACCCTAAACTACACCTGTATCAGTGAAGGTGAGGAAACGACTTTATATCTACCGAGAGAACGCCAAATGTGTAGGACATTAGCAACGTACTCACAGTCTGTCAGACCAGTACGCGGCGCAATCTCCACGTCGCCATTGGACATTTTTTGTCTATCAGCAACTCCCGTGTCTTTGGTTAAAGACCAACTCAGCTTGCACAACGACTCTCACCAACATACCCTTATAACCTGGAGACAAGCAGTTGCAAGATATCCTGTGTGAGCATGCTGCGGATTTATGTCAGAGTTTTCCTTCTCCCACGAGGTTAAGGAGGTCATCACCCACAGTGGTGCGGCTTTGGGGCTTAATACACACCAGGACACTAACCGAGGATTTTCTCCGTCTCGTCCGGGTTTCATTTCATAGATATATGTCACAGGACATCAAACCAAGTATTACTACGACCTCGTGAATACACGCGGGCGCGCACACACACACACACACACACACACACACACACACACACACACACACACACACACACACACACATACAAACACACCAGTGGTTTATACTGCAATTAAGCAGAGCGGACTTTAGTTACATTTTCAAGGTGATTGCACGTTATCGAGCGCAAGTAACAGCCTGAACAAGGCCTACACTATCAAACCTCGACCACGATGACTTGCGAACGACTTATTGCTAGCACAATCATTAACAGCTCCGCTGTCGTATGTTTTACAGGCACTTTCCATATGGGGCAAATGCTGGTATCGACTCCGTCGGAGACATAGAACATCAAGAATTCACCTACCTGAGAAATCGTAAAAATTCCAACCCGGATCTCATGCTTTAAAAGCGAAAGTTCTACGCATATGTATATCAATATATATATATATATATATATATATATATATATATATATATATATATATATATATATATATATATATATATATCTGAACGTTCCTATCATATATATATATATATATATATATATATATATATATATATATATATATATATATATATATATATATATATATATATATGATATGAACGTTCAGATAAGACAAACTAATTTTCTTTAAGGATCTTATTGCTTATGTATTTTGTTTTTTCGCATTGTTTCACTTCTTTCCGGTAAAATGTCGATAACACTTTTTTCCAGTATCTGCTTAATTTCAGCTTTCATAACACATTTCAAAAGAGTTTTCATTCTTTTTTCTTGTTCATTTCGTTTCAGTTTATTTTTCATCTGTCGTGGCTTCACACGGCGTACCATTTTTCTAACGACTCGTCTTCTCACACGTCAGTCCATTTTGTGGTATGCTTTATTTATGAAATATATTTAATCGTACGTTCTTAAATAGGTAAAGTTTTATTGATTCCAAAGATATTCCAACCAACAAAAGTCATCCACAAAGAAAGATAGAAGAAAAAACGAACTAACGCGAGTACATAAGATATATTCAAAGTCGGCGTATTTTGTGAAAACACATTATTGGATAAATGATGTCTACACCCCGCCCCACATATATATATATATATATATATATATATATATATATATATATATATATATATATATATATATATATATATCGTGAGTTACAGCAGAACTGTTCAATTTTTACATTAAGATCTGAAACATTTTAAAAGTAATTATTGGAGATATCTTACTGAAATTCTCCAAGGTTTTGTTAACACTATTAGGTTCTACTCTGAGCAATAAGAATGTATAATTACACAATAATCTTAACAGATGAATCGTGTGGACATCCATTATAAACGAAAATCACTTGTTTATCAGTAAATTAAGCATAGCTAAGGATCGGATGCTCATGAAGGATGGAAACAAATTTCCAATATATATATTCCAGGACCATTTCACAACTTATTAAATATGAACTTTGCCCTCTAACCTTCTATCCTGGAGTAACAAGATGCCTCAAAGTTTTCACGTATGATTTTATTTTCATGTCTTTTTTCACTGCTATTTGAACTGCCGTAGATGAAATTCCTCTATCACGTGCCAAACGTCCTATGGAGTGAGTTTTTCTTTTTTCTTTTCTAATTGATTGCTTTAGATCTAAGTTGAAATGATGATCCCTCGTCCTGCTGTTACCTCCTGATCCACTTTTCCTCTCTATTGTTCCCACATTTTTTACCTGCTTTAACGTTCTTTTGTTGGTTCCAGAGTGGATATTGAAGATTGGAGCCAGAGTATGTATGATAGTATCATTACTGAAGGCCTGAATGTTTTTTGTCCACTCACATTGCTCATTTCGGAGGAGAGTGCAGCTGACACAAATGTTTTTTCAATGATTTTTACTAGAAGCTGTGTCATGATGGTTAAACGTTTTACCTGAAAACCTGGAAAAAGGAAACTCAATTAGTATAGTGTATTTTTTATATATTAAATATTTTGCAGGATGGATAATTATGCTGTTACACGATTTGAATAATTTTGATGTCACACCCGGTATATATATATATATATATATATATATATATATATATATATATATATATATATATTAATGCATGTTTCATTAAATAATATAGACAAGTTCTGTCTATTTATTTTAAGTATGTTCCTTTCGTATTGTCTGATAAGCTTAGTCACATTATCGTTGAAAGACGAAAGGAAAACACCATATTGACACATATTTGAATCCAATCTAAGCTTTCGGCTTACATAAGCCATTATGAAAGATGACAATTTTAATAAATCAAAATGGCCCGTCCTTGCTGTTTGAATAAGCTCAAAGTAACGACAAACTCTTATTTACGAGCCAAGGAAGCGAAAAACGCGTCGTACATCGTAACGCCACACATGACCACGCGAGAGTGAAAACGAGAAGTATTAAGTATGGGATTAAAACATGTATCAATATGGTGTTTTCCTTTCGTCTTTCAACGATACTGTGATTAAGCTTATCAGACAATACGAATGGAACTTATTTAAAATAAATAGACGAAACTAGCCTATATTATTTAATGAAACATGCATTAAGGAAAAATTGCTGTCGAAATATACACAACATATATATATATATATATGAAGAAATATAGTCTTAAAGTGTGCTATATTTATGGGATAAAGTGCTCAATATCAGAGATAGGGCGTGTGTAAATATAAAAGTGAACATAGAAGTTAACGCTTAGAGGCGACAGTCTGTTTCATGCTAGTGAAATCGTCAGGCCTGGCGATTGCACTAGCATGAAACAGATTGTCGCCTCTAAGTGTCGACTTCTATATTCACTTTTATATATATATATATATATATATATATATATATATATATATATATATATATATATATATATATATATAATGGTCTAAAGTTTGTAAATAACATGATTAAACAGAGAGCATATTTCAAGAAGGAGGTGACTGTTATAGTAAAAGAAATTCCCAGTTGTTATAATCCTGACCTACTCTTACATTAAAGTCTCCGAGCAGAAGGATTTTATCAGCTACAGTAATCTTGGTCAGTATTGTCCTGAGGTCTTGATAAAAGTCCAGGATCACACCTTCGCTGCTTCTAAGAGTGGAAGCATAGACAGAAATAATAGCCAGGTATCGATTATTTGGAAGAGGAACTCTCAGTAGCATAATTATATCGCTAAAGCCTTGAATATGTTCCCGGGGATTAACTAGCTCAGATTGTACGCAAATGCAACGCCCCCATCACGTATTTCACCCTGGGTTTATTTTTCTAGAAGAACGTATAACCAGGCCCTGTTTCAGTTAAATTAACTTTGTCATTTAGTCGAGTTTGTGAGAGAGAGACAATATTAATCTAACCACAATTCCAGTACGTCTTTCATGTCTATTTGACACTTGATGATTCGAATATTTCAAGAGCTTATCTTTTAATTAAGCCGCTTATTTCTGTAATTCTTTGTTTTTCTGCTGCTAGAAAAGGACATCCGTCAAACGTAGGATGCTGACTAGCTATATAAATTTGTTTATGTTACCTTTTCTAGACATTCCCAAATATATGGATGAACGGTAGATCCCTAGATGAAGCCTTTCTGTCACTAGAGCCGCCTCCGAAGCTTATTACTATTCGGTCAACAAAATCAGCGACGTTAAGAAAATGCCTTGACGGCCACCAGCATATTTGAGGTTATGTATTTCCAGCCTGTCAAACCGGCACAAATGGTATTGTTTGGTTTCGCTTGGTTTATTTTACGGCATATCAACATCAATGGGTCATTTAATGTCGACTACTTTTTTTTTTTTTTGTAATATTTGTGTTTTGTCAAAAATCTATTTCTGGTAATATTTTTTCCTCGAAAATGCATAGCTGGCAATATCATGTTAACATATCTATTGCTGGTAATTTATATATATTTTTAAATATTGCTGGTAATAGATTTTATTCTTCAAAAATTGTAATAAGCCTTTAAAAAGTATTTCTGGTATTAAAACCCAGTTTTACACTTTCATAATGCTTTTTACCTCAGTTTTGGGGTTAACTATTTGCCCATAGCTGGAACCATAACAGGTGCTACCACCCCGGCCCAGGGTGGACTTGGGAACACCAGGAATTAAGAGGTGGATCCACGCTCCTCAAAGCCTCTTAATCAGATGCCTTACTGTTGGACGTAGTTTATCGTCTTACCCTGGACGCGGATGTAATTTATCGTCATACGCATGACGGCAAATCTGCACACGTTGCCACATCTCCATTGCTATGGGTATGTGAAGAGATAACTGCACATATAAAGGGGAACGCTGCAAGCTTGTACTACACATATAGCGTCCTTTCCTTTCCTTTTACTGATGCTGAGTGACAACCCTGGGCAAGTGGACAGAACGAATAATGGAATCGCCTGTTTAATTTCAAAGAATGTGACCACTCATGGTTGTACTGAGCTGGAGCTTGACCAGTAGAAGGAATAAATATACCCTGACGAAATATATATACATATATATATATATATATATATATATATATATATAGACGCAAATAAAAATATTTATTACACAGGCACCCATACACACATGCATATACACATACACTCAAATGTATACATACACACATATGTACACATATACACACATAAGCAGACATCAATATACACGCTTATATAAGAACATAGCTTTATTGTTGAAAATTTTCCTTCTCCTAGGAAGGATGCTAAAGAAGGATAAAGAGCCTAACCTCTTCATAAGACTTTCACTATTTGTCCAGGTGCTGCAATCCAGAGTTAGAGTGGAATTAGAGAGCACTTAAAAGGTGGTTCCAAACTTCTATAAAACTCGGCTCTCCCGAACAGAATCCTTACTACCGGATGTAGTTTGTGGTCAAAACCAGGACAACACACACACACTCATATATATATATATATATATATATATATATATATATATATATATATATATATATATATATATATATATATATATATATATATATATATACATACACACATCTTAGGAGGTTTAAATTAAAGTTGTCTTAAATGTGCTATCTTTTAAAGTTATTTGCCCAAATATATCGAATATCCTAAGCTGGGGTTAAATGATCATGACGACAAAAGGCAAATTAGGTATCACTCACCTTTCCCTGTTCCATTAGTTAGTTACAGAATATTTTGCAATTTACAGCATATTTTGATTAATTTTGTCGGCGATATCTTGACGTAAAGCAAATAAATGATTCAAAGAAGAATAACTTGCTAATTTATTTGGAATCTTTAAATAAAACCAAACACTTTCATTTTTTTCTTCTTGCTGAAATTACACAACATATATGCTCTTGAAGAAAAAGAAATTCATTGTTTTGTCTGTGCCATCGTTGGAAATCAATATCTTCGTGGAAATATTGCTTGGAGAAGATAAATTTCTGAAAAACTAAACATACAATCTACTGATCAATTCTCGGCAGTTTTTTCCCCAGAACATTACTTGATATTATGTATAAAGCTTGGTCAAAATATAAAGACTAACATTCTTTAAATGGTTGATTAAAAACTAGAAATGTACACGGCCTACAATAATGAAAGGGTTATCACAGGATTCCAGGTCTAGATCTCAGCATACACCCCTTCCGGACGCGTTGGATTATTGCATCTTTGAATGAGGGAAATATATATGCGCCTGACTTGGAAACCTAGAATTTAAGGATATAAAAGGTTTTGTTAAGGATAATGCAAAAGTTTCTTTTTCATAAAGGTTTATGTATACAAAGGTAATATTATTTCCCATCTTGGAGAAAGAATTTACTTATGGGTGAAAGGTCCAGCAAAGATCAACTTACAACAAATTACACACAATAAATGTGGCCTTTAGTGGCGACTACTTATGCCCAATATGTTCTAGTATGGACAAGAAAAATATTGCAGGTTTTCGGTTTTGCCTTTTGGGCACATTAAAACGAATAGTTTGCTTTTATTCGTCCATTTTACAAAGAACTTATCTTTATATATATATATATATATATATATATATATATATATATATATATATATATATATATATATATATAAGTGAACATTGAGGTCGACACTAAGAGGCGACAGGCAGTTTCATGGTGGACGCAATCGGCAGGCGGCTTGATGATTGCGTCTAGCATGAAACAGCCTGTCGCCTCTGAGTGTTGACTTCAATGTTCACTTTTATATTTACATACGCTCTATCTCTGATATTGAGCACCTTATCTCATAAATATACCACACCTTAAAACTATTTCTTCATAAATATATATATATATATATACACACACGCACGCACACACGCACACACACAAACACACACATATATATATATATATATACATACATACACACACACTCTCACACACACACACACACACACACACACACACACACACACACACACACACACACACACTATATATATATATATATATATATATATATATATATATATATATATATATATATATATATATATATATCTCTACAGACAGACTGTATCAGAGCTCATCAGTGTGGCTTGACATCCAATCGCTTCAACCGAAACCAAACCGATTTGTTGGAATTAGTCGGAAATTCTAACCCCTAGGCTATCGGCGCCAGGCAGGGAGAAAGGCTAATTTTAATTCAATCCGTTTGGGAGTTTCTTGCATTAGCAGCAATAATAGTCACTGTTTACAAATTCAGGCTTTCTCCCCACAGTGCTTGAGCGAATTAATTTTTTTATATAACTAAAACACGCTAATAGCTTGGTAGTGAAATTTAGTTCTTCTTTGATTTCTGCGAATTGATTTTGACAAAACTTTCCCTAGCTGCTTTACAAAATATGACAGCACCATTGTTAGAATTTCATTATTCTTTTTAACGTCCTTTACTTTTTATTTCAGATTCGACATTTTTTAGGTGAATAGCTTTTCCATGAAAATAGCCCATCTATAAATGTTTTGAAGAAAATAAAGTATGATGATACATTTAAGCCTACATTGTGTATATAATTAACAGAAAACAATAATAATATTACATGTTTATTGACAAAATGAAATATTTGGCAACATAAGCGCCATATTGACGGATCTAATATATGTATAAGACGTTAAGAAGAGAAGCCTAAGTTATATTCTCTTCCCACACATTTAATACCTTATTCTGCATGTGTATTGTTTGAATACGCATGAGGTTTACATTATTATGCATAATTAATCCTTGAACCAATGGACAGATATTCTGTTCGAATAGCTGTTTTTTGCAAAATAAAAAAATATTGATATATATAAAAAAAAATAGCGATTTCTTTTTTAAACTAGCGGTGGATATTTATTGTATCTGCACAACAATCCTCTAGTATCAGAATACGCTAATCTTAGTTCATGTCAATGTATGTTTTTTATGATAAATTATTTCAATGCTAAAGATATATCTAAAATATATATGTCTTATTTTCTGCCTAACACATTTCTTGTTTACTTATTATACATTCTCTATATATGATTTTATGCTCACTCAATACTTGTTTGACATTAGTATCTACTTATTTTCCTATTATTTGAAAGACTTATTCGGTATTATTAATTTATCTCCTGTCATGTTATTCCCTTTCGGCATTTGTCTTTTCTTTCCTCAAACTGATTATTAGAACTCAAGTTATTTTCTACTCTTTCATTGTACACATTTCCTTATGATATGTCCGGGAAAGTGATATATTTGATCGAGGTAGCTATGTTTTGGCTACTGTAACCGAGTAGTACAATCTAGCAGGTAACCGTAATCGACTGGTACTCGTCGTAGTCGTAGTCAATGGGTGTAGGCAATAGGCGGGGACCAATAGGATAGGCAATGGCGTAGTCCAATGGGCGTCGTCTCTATACCTCCTCATCAGCTTATATTTATGGCTGACACCAGCCAATCATATTACTGTGAGAGGGAACCTAGATGTCTGCATATACATTACATCACCATCTTTCCCTCTTTCATGTATATTAAAGTATATTTTGTTTTCTTTTCGTCCGGTATTAACTCATATTATACAGTACTATTTTAATACAGTTTCTCCATCTTTCCTTCCTAAATTTGATTTCACTCTTCATATATTTCTATTAAACAAGCGTAAATTTCATTCTTGATGCTGAAATTAAAAATTATAACTTTGTTTCTCTTTTTCGTTTTCAGTTTAACTGAATAAAACTTCCTTTTTATTTAACGATCGCCGCTTTAATCCCGGGTCATTTCACATTCCCTGTCTTTCCAAAACATCTAAATTCATTTCTCTATTCCCTTTCCATTCTCTATCTTACTTCCTTGAACATCTCATTTATCTATCAATATAAGGCAATATATTTCTATTCAGTATATAATTTTCCCCTCATTTTTTATAACTTATCTCTCAAAAATATTCTTCTTTTTGTCACTGACTATTTCTCGTTTTCATTTTATCTATCTTCCGTTAATTTCCATCAAATGCAAATTAGCGCGTATTAATAATCCACTCATCTAATTCCATACTCACATATTCTGCATTTACCCGCTAGCCAAATTCACCATCTTCCAGGGTAGTTCGGGAAACTACGAATTCATTTATTTGCCTAAATAATTACAGCGATATTATTTTTGTACTTTTTATTTACTTACGCATGCGCAGTTAAATCATTTGCATGACTTTTCTTCTCTCATTGCCCTACAGATATTCTCTTACATTGTTGCCTTCTGTCGAATGAATACACATTTCGCCGAAAATCTGATCATCATTTTTCCATCAAATTGGCCGGCAGGTTCCCCGGAATCAAGCTAGCATTTACCTATGGTTGAAGTCCATTCTAAATATCATCTTCTTCGTAAGAAATGAGGTAAATTATATCTCAAGGTGACAGTTAGCTTTGAATTATATCAACATTGTCGTAATTAAGCACCAATATAGTTATATATATATATATATATATATATATATATATATATATATATATATATATATATATATATATATATGCAGAAATATAGTCTTAAAGTGTGCTATATTTATGGGGTAAAGTGCTCAATATCAGAGATAGAGCGTGTGTAAATATAAAAGTGGACATGGAAGTCAGCACTTAGAGGCGACAGTCTGTTTCATGTTAGTGCAATCGTCAACGATTGCACTAGCATGAAACAGACTGTCGCCTCTAAGTGCTGACTTCCATGTCCACTTTTATATATATATATATATATATATATATATATATATATATATATATATATATATATATATATATCGATATGTAGATAGATGTATATATATATATCGATAGGTAGATAGATGTATATATATATATATATATATATATCGATAGGTAGATAGATGTATATATATCGATAGGTAGATATATATATATATATAAATAAATAAATAAATAAATAAATATATATATATATTTTTTTTTTTTTGGCGGGGGGTAATGTAAGTGGTAGAGTTAAGTTATTGAATTAGTATTTAATGAAATGTAAAACATTGGATTGAACCTTGCAAGAACGAGTCCAGCTTACCTCGTTACGAATCCCAGGAAATAGATCGAAACCGGATGTAGCAAATACAAGACTATATAGGAGGGAAGGGGGGAAAGTCCTTATTTCATTGGCTGATGTTGACTGACGTATGTCAATAAGAACGGTCGGAATCCTAGCCATATTTTATTTATCTTTTTTTTGCAATGTCGAAGTGCGTAGCAAAACGCTATCAAGGAGGCGGCCTGAATCTTGTGGAATTAGGTCGGGGTTGCTGTTGGAGCCGATATGATGCGAAACCCGAAATCGGCTATGAAGACAGTGCATCACTGAAGACCTTCCTTGTTGCATCTGAAATGTATTATTCTTCTATATATATATATATATATATATATATATATATATATATATATATATATATATATATATATATATATATATCGATAGGTAGATAGATGTATATATATCGATAGGTAGATAGATGTATATATATATATATATAGATAGATAGATAAATAGATAGATAGACATGTGTATATATATACATATATATATAATTATGTATATATATATATATATATATATATATATATATATATATGTATTGTGGATTGGGACAGTAATCCCTATTTTATATTGAAGCCCGCTGAAAATGGACTTGCGATTAAACATCATATTATTTTTTCTACACTCGTTTTTTCTTCTTGACATTCATTATGTAAAAACGGACTATCGATTTAAAAAATGGATGTATCGATCCCAGCGCTTATGCCTAATCCATTAGACATTATAGACTAAGAACCTGAATATGCGCTTCTCTCTCTCGCTCTCTCTATCTATCCACACACACACACACACACACACACACACATACACACAGATATACATATATATATATATATATATATATATATATATATATATATATATATATATATATATATATATATATATTGGAAAGTGATTATATTTAACGTCAGAACATGGTCAGAACATGCTTCAAAATTGATATTATTTAGAGTTGCCTTTTTTATTATTAAACTTTCCTTTATTTTTATCACTGTGTTTTTCATGCGGATGCATCTTTCTCTATTTGTATTTTCCACGATTATGTTGTGGAAGATGTTGTACCGCTCCGTCTGTATTTAAATGGGCCCTGTTAGAGCTATATGACAGACTTGCAATATAAATATCATTGGTAATTTTGTATTGGAATAGCAGATTAATTATTATTCCTGAAAGTTTTCGCCTATTTCAAATAGGGACTCTATTCCAAGTGATATCATTTTCCTTCGGGTATTTGCGTCTAAATTAAAACACAGTAAGGGGGTCGATTACTCGTTCCTCCTTGATAGCTGTTACGCTAAATTCACTTATTTTCAACTATGTTTAGACTCGTTACGCTTGACATGTACACTTATATATATATATATATATATATATATATATATATATATATATATATATATATATATATATTGAACATATCTCTTCTACACGTGAAAATCTACTTATGAAGAGCACTGAACTCTAGGTTTCCTTCGCAGAATTTTCCCAAAAGTGATTTATGTCGATGTTTCTTAAGGAAAATTGCCTCTTCATGATTTAATTTAATAAATTTGTTCAATTAATTCCACATGGGAGTCAGTAACCATTGTTCTGCTACAAAATCACTTTATTATCAATACGAATAATATTTACAATGCTACTTTAATATGTAATTTTATTCAGAGAATCTGTTTATAAATTAATATTTCCCTAACAAATGATTCGAAAATCTCGGATCAGTCACTTGGCTACAACCGTAACCAAATTTGATGTTCTCTAATATGCAAATAGTATTTGCGATGGACGTCATTGATGTGTTTCATGCTGTTAAGAGTAATAAACTCTAAATTAGAGTTTTCGAAATACGATATTTTCAGCAAAGGAAAATAGGCTAAAATGCGAATTGCCAATTTTCAATATCAAGCAGAAGGGGGGCTTAAATATCTGGAAGGAGTTTTAATAGAGGAGGGAACGTGCGATAAAGTGATGAATTCTGGGTCATCGTCCCACGAATGAGAAAAAAATCTGGAGGCAGTAGTAATATCGTTCTACAGAAGGATATTGAGAATTCTACTGAGGGATGGAATATGGAACAAAGTAGCTTTAAAGAAAATGGCAACGGAAAGAACATCAACATCAGGAAAAGGTAGCTGGGATTCCTTAAACACATAATGACGAAGGAAGGCTTCGAAAACTAAATCCTCACAGGGTATGCGCTGAGTTATGCAGATAGCCAATTAACTGACGGAATGTGAAGGATTGGTGGAATGAGGGGCACCAGTTTTAGTAAAGGGAGAAAAACTGTTGAGAGCAACAAGCGAAATGAAAGCGAGAAGTCGTGAAGGCATGCGGCGGATATAAGTTCTGATGACACCGATTCATAGGTGAAGCATATCAAAATAAATGTTTTCCACATTATATATATATATATATATATATATATATATATATATATATATATATATATATATATATATATATATATATATATATGAACATTTCATTGAATACGACAGACAACGTGTTTTTATTTATTTTTTTGTACAATTTATCATGCGATCTAATATTTTTTTCTTTTTGGATAATACATTATATAAAAACCGTCCGAATATTCTTTTTATCCGAGCGCTTTCGGCTATACATTTAGCCATTTTCAAGGATTAAATATTTTAACTGTTAAATAAGAATTAGTGTGTTGTATGTATGTTCTACAAAATATTTTCATTTTTCAAAACTCGTGTTGGAGTTTTTTTTTCTTTGGACTCAGAGCTTGGATTATAGACGATTGTTTTCGCCTCAATTACATGTTCTTAGTCCTTTCTTTTTTTATTCTTTATTTTGCCTTGGGTATTGTTTTGTCCAGTTACAGGCCAAAGCACCTAAGGTCTTTCCGGACGAGTATAATTAATTATATTTATAAGATTAAATATATATATACATATATACATATACAAACACACACACACACATTTATATTATATATATATATATACATATATATATATATATATATATATATACATACATACATATATATATATATATATACATACATACATATATATATATATATATAAACATACATATATAGATATATATATATATACATACATACATATATATATATATATATATATATATATATATTTATATATATATATATATATTCGAAATTCTTTATGCAAAGTTGACATGTGTCTATTTTCTAAAGACTATGTACCAAAAACAATATGAATTTTTTACTTAACTATTTGTTTTTTCCCGAACCTGAAATGCATGCGGCTTGATACATTAACCTCAAGGCCAAAACATAGAGACTGACTTTACTGCCGAACGATGTTTCGTGCAAGTTTCGTCAGCTCATGTGACAGTTTTTTTTTTATTCTCCGGAATATTTCTAATTAATTTTTATTTCTATTTTGTGGAGGCAATGGCGGATAACTTTTTGTCTAAAACTATAGTTATTTGCGCGTAAGTAAATATAAAAACCCCTACTGGAATTGAAATACGGCTCATCTAATTCCAATTCCCAGGAATTATACATTACAACACCTGATATTCCCAAGCGGTTGCCTAAGTCTTGACCAAGCTTGACGTTGCTTAACATCGGTGATCGTAGTTGAACCCGTGTTTCGACAACGTCTGTGTTTCAACAACTTAAAACTGTAAAGTTCTGTAAGTGCTAAATATGTTTAAGTCCACAATCCCTCCTTTCGTCACTCAATTTGAAGTGTTATCACCTTCTGCTGATAAAGGCAAATGCTTTGCCCGTAATTTCTCTTCCTTTTTTCTCTCTTGCCATCAGCTGTCCGTGTAAATAGAATATGTATTAATTTTTTAAAAAATATATTTTTGATATATTTTTATAAATGTAAATGCGGCAATATTTGTTTTTCAAAAATGTTTTGCTGTAAATATTTTTTCCGCTCAACTTAAAAATGAGCCTCTGCCGATAGACTGGTCTTTCTGGCATTGATCGCAACATATAAGAATGACAACTGAGATTTCATGAAATGTTGCCGATGAAGGTACCATCTGCACAATGCAAATCTTAGTTGCGTGACGAGGTTGTTGTCCAGTATTCTGGAGTAAACTGGACAGTGCTAGTTATAGGCATATACTAATTTGTCATATAACATCGTTGTATTTTCATAATTAATGTGCAGTATTTCCTAATGAAAGGATTCAATACTGTGTTTACTTCTCTGTTCATCCATAAATAAGAACGCCATAAGGTGAGACGACGATTTGTTATTGCTGTAGTATGTTTAAAATCATTTTTCCACTTAAAAAAATTGGGTTTGATTTATTTCGTTTTAAGGCATATCAACCTCAGTTGGTTATTTAATCTCTACAAGATGTTTTGGATAGGTTCTTATGAATAGAAAATGTATTATTATTTTTTTTAAATGTATTGTTTTTAATATATTTTTAAAAATCTAAATCTAATAATATTTGTTTTTTTCAATATGGAAATATTTTTTCTCCAAAAATATATTGCTGGTAATTTTTTTTTTCTAAATATGTATTATTGGTAACATTTTTTTTCAATTAGGTTTTGCTGGGATTTTTACTATAAAAATCTATTTTTATACTGTCATAGTATTTTTAGCGGATTTAAATATTTGCACATAGCTGGGACCCTAGCAAGGGATATCATCACTGGTCTGGGTGAACCTGGGAACAACAGCAATTAAGAGGAGGTTCTACGCTCCTTAAAAACTGCTCGATTAAAGCCCTTGCTGCCTGATGTAGTTTATCGTCATACCAACGACGCTACTACTTACTAAACATATTCATATCATTAGGAATATTTTAGACTGACGTTAATAAAGATATGGCAGTAGAGAAAGCTAATTTAATAAAACGGAAATTATCAATCGTTTTGGACAATTTATAAGCAGTATTTTTAATCACTTCACCACAAAACAAAATATCACAAAGACACAAGGGCGTGTATTTACCTTTGATTGTCCACTGGGTTAGGATTGGACACAAGTCAATTAGTCTTAATGTGAGGAACCCAAGCGTCCCCACTCGGGCATCTGGTCTTAGCTTGCCATAGCTTGTCGTATCTAGATATAGACAGTCAAAAATCGACGCTACGTACAAATCCGCGGATTCTGTTTAGGTAGGATGAGGTGGGTCGGAGCCCGACCCGGAACAGCGAGCCGGCCAAGCAGTAGGGAGGTGTCGGCTCGGCACAGAACCGATACTACAACAGCAGTGTATATTGGGAATGAAAGAAGACTTACGTACAGACAAGATGCAAAATAAATAAATTAAGGCAGATTCTCGTTGCATCGCAATGTCTGAGGATCGTAGGTGTCAGGGGAGCAAGAAACCGGAAGCTAGTTCCACAGGTGAGAAGTACGAGAAAAGGAACTGTTAGTATAGGACTGATGGTTATATCTCGTTATTTCTACAGTAAAACGATGAGATCTAGTAGCCAACCTAGTAGTACCATAAATTCATGCCCCGAGTTACCAAGGAAGAGAGCCCAACAAAACAATTGCCATTAAATATTCATAAAAAGAACAAACAAAACAAAAACAAAGAGAAACCACATCAGGTTGATGGGGAAATGAAGTCAGTGCGTCAGCTCATGACTGATAAAATTACAAACATTTCTTTGGATTTTGTGTAGAATCACGAGATATATTACAGAAGCTCCAGACCAGAAATAGCGGATGGCTAGTAGATTTATAAATGTGTAAAATGTATTCTGCTTAGAAGTACTGTCTGACATAGCGAACCACTTTCTTTGCAGCAGACCTAGCAGTTGATCCAATATAATCATTTCTCTTCCAGTCAGTAGAAAAAGTAACATTAAGAATGAGCAGGAAGTTTTTTTTCTCCAGGAGGTTGACATCAGCCAGGTTGATGTAATATAAAAAAATGTTCTCTATGATGACTAAAAGATAACAGATACTTTTTGGAGTCGTTAACATTTGCAGGCCATTTCTTACCCAACTTATTAACTGATGAGAGTTCATTTTAGAGAGCAGCTCGCTAGTTTTACTTTGTCGGAACTTTTAGACATACTATTAAAACAGTCGTAAATATTTAGAAGATCAACACAGATAGCGAGTTAGTAACTGATGAGGTCGGAAAGGATGCTGATGAAGACAACAAAAAATATAATTCCAACGTTAAATCCCTCGAGTGCCACGATTAATGTGAAATGATCTAGAATCGTGGCAGTTCAACAGGCCCTTCATAACCCTATCTCTTATGAACGACTGGATTAAGTCAAATATTCGGCAAGAGACACCGAAGTCCTTGAGCTTGTGAAGAATCCCAGTATGTCAAACACTATCAAACGCCGTTGAGATATCTGAAGCCACAGACTGAGCCGGGGTCTTCCTGTCTAAATTTTGATAGACGAATTCAGTAATAACCGTTGACAAATTGTGTGTTTATCTAGTGAACAGAAAACCATATAATATCATTATAATTTTAACAAAATGCTTTTACATACCTGTGTGCTAAATCCATTAATGTTTACTTGACTTCAGATAATTAATATTCGTTTTTATAGAATTCATATCATATTTGAACAAAACTAACAGTGCGATGTACACTTTTTAAGGTGTAGCATAAAATCATACAGAAATCTGGTCATTTTAATAGAACAATTAATTCCATATACATTCATATATATATATATATATATATATATATATATATATATATATATATGTGTGTGTGTGTGTGTGTGTGTGTGTGTGTGTGTGTGTGTGTGTGTGGTGTGTGTGTGTGTGTATTAGAGGAACTTCACTAAAATTAGCATTCAATATAAATGGTATTATTTCCCCTGAGTTAGCCACTTATTAAAATATAGATTATAGAGATTATCGAGTTTAGAACTAACACAGCCGTCACATTTATTATTAAGTGGAATATTCGTTTGAGAATTGTATTAATCTATAAGTTATAGCATTGTAATCTATCTGCGTTTAATCAATTGCTATGAAATGACGTTTTGGTCATGTGGCAGTAACAATAAGTAAGCATACAATAAACAGAAGTTTAAATATATTTATTTGATCTCTATTATTAATTTATTCAGCAATTATTTGCTTGTTCTTTCTCTCGTCTGTTAATGTCATTCTGATTTGCTTTTTAATTTTGCATCATTTATACAACTTTGAAAATGATAAAAACGAACACAGTCATTATTATTATTATTATTATTATTATTATTATTATTATTATTATTATTATTATTATTATTATCAGAGAGTATCGAGCGAACAATATGACACTGGTATACAAATATACGAAACCCAAGGTACCGATAATGGCATCCAGTTATATATGATATACAAATCAACAAAGCAAAATAGACACAGTATGGTGACATACTTTGATAAAATCATCGTACAATGTTTATAGCAGGAGCCTAATATGCAATAATTCAAGTTTGTTTTGCTCAGTTAGCTTAAGCGATCTCCAATTTTGGACATTCACAAAAGAATCTAGAGAATCCTAAGTTGCCTTGACTATCCCATGTGTCAGACTTAAAAAAAGACATTTGACATCAGGCCAATGTACTGACCCTTTACATTTGCACAAGTACATTGACGTATAGTGCGTCAGTCTTATGAAGCTATTCTTAAATATTTAGGCTTAGACATCAGGCAAGTAAATTCTTGGTACAGAACATATCATTTACTATGAAGCATTTTAATTCAGTGTAAATGAAATTATATGTATATTTGAACATTTCTAATAATAAAGATTAGAATCTATGAGAACCTTAACTAGTATAGCATTAGGCGATTCATCATTATATTATAATTAGTAGTAGTACTAGTAGTAGTAGTAGTAGTAGTAGTAGTAGTAGTAGTAGTAGTAGTATGGCAGCAAGGTGGAGTATTGAATTGTGGATTGAGAATCGGAGAGTCGAGTTCATTACATACACTAACGGGCTAATGCCCTTGGGATGGCTATGAACCCATCAATTCTCCCCCACAGTTATGGTTAATAGGAGGGAAGAGTGTTTTCTATAGCTATGGATGACAGTAAGAATAAGAGAAAGAAATTTCTGAATTCAAACCAGACACACACATTCTACTGCTGCAGCAGAATATGTGGAGCTCACGACCCTAGGGTTGAAGGAGTCGTCGTGATCGTGATCGAATATTAGTAGTAGTAGTATATTTGCTTCTGTCGAGTTTTTGTCAAAGCATTCACAACAAAAAAATAATAACTTTAAATTATAGAGGATCATACTCGATTTCACACATTATCCTCTTTTAAGCGGTTGCTGAAGTACGTTATAATCGAATACATTAACTTGCTACTTGATAATTTTTGTCTTTTTGATACTCTCATTTCAATGTGTCATAGTGCCTTTCATGCTGTCACTTGTTCAACTGCATCCAAATGAAAAAAAATCGATTGTCATTCACGGTAATTTACAATGAATATATATATATATATATATATATATATATATATATATATATATATATATATATATATGTATGTATAATTAACTACGTTTCCTCTTAATTGTTACATGTCAAAATAAGAAAAAAAATCAACTGATTCGGTAAGTCAGAACTCGGAATAGATTAGTTCGAGGAATGAATCTCTATTTCATTCCGCAAAAAAGTATTATAAAAACGATCCTTTGCTTATTGTGATAAAATAAAAGGTGTCAGAATGATAGGTCAAACCACCATGCCGATATCATAGACAGCGATATTCCTGACTGTCGTAGAGGATAAAGGAAAGCCGGAAAAATGCTGAAGAGATATGAGTTTCCAATGGTGACTGAGCAAAACAAAATAGATTGACGCATAAAGGAGATTACAGAAATAAAATATGAACGGAATTTCGAAAAAAAAAAATGAATATGATGTGTATTTGTTTTTATTATAATATAAAAATGATATAAATAAGTTGATGCCTGAAAAATACTGTTAGATGTAATGTTAGAATGGATAGGGTATCATTTAGAGATCACACAAGTAAAGAAAACTATATAAAATAAAACAATATAAAATTAAACAATATAAAATAAAACAATATATAATAAAACAATATAAAATAAAACTATATAAAATGAAATAATATAAAATAAAACTATATAAAATAATACAATATAAAATGAAACTATATAAAATAAAGACAAATTGGTTTTGTTGAATAAATGCAAGGAGATAAAGATGCAGAAATCAGGTACCAGTCTCCAGCTCCCCGGGTTTGTCAGAAAAATCGATGAAACTGAAGATAGTTACGACTTTTTGCCAAAACCAAGAGAAAGTTACACGCGAAGAATTTTTTTTTCTGATGTTCTTTGCACTTAATGCAAAACAGTTCCTGTTATGAATTTTACGTACAGTGCTTGATAGTTTTCCAGCGTCATTGACTTCGAAGAAAAAATTGCAAAATCGTACTAATGAAAATAAACACTTAAAAAAACTTCTACATTTTTTTCAGAGTTTATTCAAACATGTAGAAAAAAAGAATTCATTATGCAAGAAATGAAATAGTGTGGTGTTGGTTCTGCTCGCTTCCTCGCGTATAACGAAAACTCACGAAAATTGTTTTTAAAAAAAAAACTTTTTCAGCCATAACATCCTGGTTTTTCATCCGAAGCTTTCCGAGTTTGCCATGTAAATTACATATGACACACACATTGTCTGGTGTAAATGTTTGGTTTAGATTATTTCAGTTAAATGAGCGAAATCTTCGAAAAGCTAGGTCCAAAATCGCCTTTGGCATTTAGCCAATAGTTTCTGCATATGATTCCATCATAAATTAGCATCCCAACAAACTTTGATACAAAGATTGTTTGAAGCGTTAAAAGGGAAAAATTAACGAAGACACTTTTATTAAGCCCAGCTTTACAGTAAAGGGGCGAAGAAATGGGGAACTTCATGCGGTTTCACTTGCAGTTGAATCAAGCTCTGACGCTTCGTCCCTGCTTTTGTTTCATTATTAGATTTGTGTGCAAAGCCATACTATTTGAAAGTTTTTACAGCCATAGAAAATTTACTGAATATCTAAAACAATGAACCCCGATCAACGCCTACCCATGAAGGTTTTATCGATGAAATTCCTTTATTAATTACAATCAAACACTTGCAAAGAACATACTGAAAACTGACTATAACAAAGGATGATGCATGCATGTAGGTACGCAGGCAGATAAATAATTCTAGACAAGGGTATGGTTATACAGGGGAAGGTGGTTATACAATTACAACCATATGCACCCTGGCAACGCCTGGAACTTCGGCTATTTTATATATATATATATATATATATATATATATATATATATATATATATATATATATATATATATATAAGGCAGTATGTGTTTGTGTGTGTAACGAATGCACGGCCGCAATTTTCGAAAAAAATTGCACCAAGATTTACATGCACATGCTCCAAGTTAGCGGGAAGGCCAAGACCGACTTTGCATTTCCCAACTTCTATCGATAGTGGAAATAATCGATTTATCATGCTTCTACAGTAGTTTTCATGTAGTTTGCAGCCATCTTCTACTGGCCAGAGTGAGAGCCTATAGATGGCTGTCACAAATAGGCCGGAAGATTTTATTGGCCAGCGTGAGAGCCAACAGCTGACTGACACAAATGTTAACTAGCATGCTAGCATGCAACAAAAAATCGATAGCTGCGTTCGTCACAAGTGGGAAAAAATTAAATCTGCATGCCACTTTTCTCCAATTGGCTCATTCGCTTGCTTAAACTCAACGTTGATTCTGGTCCCGCAGAACTGCGTTGGGTGTGAAAAATTATATGTTGTTAACATAAATATTGTCATTCGGTTTTTCAAGTTACGAGTCCTTTCTTAAAGCTGATCGTTTTGTGTTCATTTTGTTTAGTTCTTTTTTCGTAACAGATTTAATGTTTAGTATAGAGCTTAGAAAAATAGTTCTGGTCACAGTTGTTTGTCTAATGCTCCTGTAATCTTCGCTTGTCAGGCCTGGGTTATTTACAGGTTCATGTTTATTTCACGACAGAGAATATTGGTAAACAAGCCTCGAGTAACCATTATCGGCACTATTACATACTTTCGAAAGATCTGCAACTAACCTTTTCACAGTTTGGGATATCTTCCAATCATTTTGGACATTTTTAATGTTGATTTACCTTTAGCAATTGCGTGTTTTATAACAGACTTCTCAGAAGCGTTTAAGTCAAAATTGCGACCCATAATTGCACGATTATGAAGTCAATCATTAATATTTTGGAACACGGATGCATTGTGTTACTCGTGTTTGTACACTTACACAGATCCTTACAGTTTTTACACAGATCTTGCCGATAACCGTTGCCATCATTCTGTGAATATTTCATTTTATTCCAATGTGCAGCTTTTGGACAAAATGGAAATTGTCACATCATTATTATTTTGTTAGACAGTGTATATATAATGGTCTTTTATAAGACAGATCAAAGTAAGCGGTAAATAAATCAGTGTCATTGGTGAAATTTATTTATGTCTCTATTGGATCATGTTAATTAAAACATGGCCAGTATGTATGAAAAATAATACCGCCCAAATATCCGCCAAGGCTTGTGCGTTTCACCTCCATTCGACGGTCAAAATTTTTGATCACGATACTGAATAGTTGCTTCTTGGTCTCACCAATATGCCTTATTATCTCATCCTTCAGCTATTGAATTTTGTTTGGCTTGTTGGCATAAATCTTACTTTTGAGATGACCCCAAAGGAAGAAATCTAAAAGCGTCAAGTCGCACGATCATGTAGCCAACTGACTTCTCTCTTTCGAGACATGGGAACCTCTCATTCAAATTCTGTCGGAACCTCCATTTTCGTAATTAGCTTCGAAAACTTTATCACGTTTTCTGATTGCGAATATTCCAATGGTTGAAATTGCCGAGGATTTAAGTTGTTAAATCTGAAAGAAAAAAAAAATCATTAGACGCTTAAACATAATTCACATTTAAAATCGGTCAAAGTTAGTGGAACAACCTTTATGTCGAAGGCTATTAGTGTACTCGAGTTTGACCATATGTGTAAGGGATAGTCGGGTCAAACTATATTTATACAAATATATGTAAATGTTTTAAATATATAAAATGACCCAAATATCCTTGATAAAAAGGCTGAACTATCCTATACGTTTAAGGCACGTCAGGCTATATGACGGTTCCGTATGGGATACAGGTTCGATTCCTGTCGGAGGACGAATATTTTCTATGAAAATTTCTCGGACATTCAGGCCGGTAAATGTTGTTTAATACTATTTATTATAAACAGAGCATTTAATTAAGTATTTGTTTTTGGGTAGATTATGGAATCTTCTTTCAAAATATTAGTAAAGTCAATATTCATATGGAACAAATACTTTAGTATTCATAAAATACATCTTTTTGTTTTGAATTTTTTTTTAAATTAATATCCACAAAAATTATGTATAAATTTTGTCCACTGTTAAATATTTCAGTTTAATAAACATTAATAACAAGTTTATAATTTTGTGTTGTGATCACAACAAAAAGTAGAAAAAGTTGTTATTTTACCCATAGTTGGGGTCAATTAAAACAGGCACTATCACTCCGGGTCAGAGTGATTCTGAGAGTCATTTAGAGGAGGATAGGGCTAAAAGTAGGACTATTTACGTTTATACCCCGAAACTAAGAACTCACGTTCATACCAAAAACTGAAGTCTCTTAAGACAATAACTAATGGATGCAGTTTTACGTCCTACCCAGGACTAATAAGGACATGATAGGTCAGTACCAAATATGACA
>OZ038481.1:106232093-106254593 GCA_964036315.1 Acanthosepion esculentum
AATATGAGAGGTAAAGATAGACATTTTTATCATTTGACGCTCTCTCAATTCCAGAAAGGGAAAAAAAACACTGTGCAAACTGTAAGAATTATTTGGATTTTATGGAGAAAGTGCTGTATTTGTACTGTTCGTTAAATTTTTTGAATTGGAAAATATGTCATGGAAGTTGTTCAGCATTTGATAATAATAAAGTCAAAACTCAAGACATCGGATATTTCAGATATTCCATATATCTCTACATATCGCATATGATTATTGTAAGCCATTTGACAACATTCAAGATTTAATGGAAACAAATAATGGGCGCGTTTTGCATTTGCTATTTCAAAATGACGCCTTCTTCATAACGTGATTAAATATTGATTGTTTATAAAAGTTTGGAGCGATCTGATTTCTGGAGAAAAGAAAATGTATCACCAACACCCTACAGAATTCAGTTTATGACCTGATAAGCTGTTCCTGCTTGGATTGCGAGTGTATTGTCTATTCCAAACTTCTTCCGCAAAATCTGACGTTGAATTCAGACAGGTCCCCGTCAAGACGATTTAAGGTATCAATAAATGAAAAGCCTCCAAAATTGGCTTGTCAAATGATGTCGCCTTTCGTTAGGACAACGTCAAATCTCATATTTGATGGAAAACACGACTGACTGGATAGTCTACTAAAATATCGTAATTACCTAGATATGTAACATCGGATTAACACCGATTTCTATCTCTGGACCATTTCCTCAACGAGAAAGATTCCATGATTTGATATAAGCACAGATGTGTTTCAATAATTTTGGCAGGTTCTTGGAACTAAACTACTGCTTGAATAGGTCTAATGCCATTATCTGAATATACTTGGTATTATTTTAGCATCATGAAATAGAATTAAATACACAAATCATTCTCTTCTTTTAATTGCCAAAGTTCACTATAACATCGTCAATCAACATAAAAAAATGAGCTGCTGGAGATAACCGATCAATTTAACAATATTCTCTCCGAAATCAACAAAGAACAATTCACTCTTTGAAGAAATCAGCAGATGCATCGCCAAAGCTGTTAAGGTTTCGGTCGGAGTAAGCGGGAAATTGTGGAAATCACTCAGTGTAGCGTGAATAGAAAAATAACATTTAAAAGTCATGTAAAGCGATTTAAAAATGTTTTATTATAATCTCTTAGAATAAAATATAATAAAAAATAAAAAAGGAAAAGGCTTCGAACAGTAGACTTTTAATCCATTCATATATATATATATATATATATATATATATATATATATATATATATATACACATACACAAATGATGAACATTGTATTCATGATTTTTATTTATTTCTTTGGCATTCGCAATTTTAGGAAATTACAAATGTTCATCTAGTCTTTAGATTGCTCGGCGATCGTTGCTATTCGATATTTTAAAATGCATACAACTATCATATATATATATATATATATATATATATATATATATATATATATATATATATGTGTGTGTGTGTGTGTGTGTGTGTGTGTGTGTGTGTGTGCGCGCGCGCGCGTAGGAGATGAGCAGATGTTTGCGTTCAAGAATTAAAACAAACTATATATCCCGATGTAGATATCAGTAGCCACGTTTCTTTCGCTGTACCTATATATATATATATATATATATATATATATATATATATATAAAAATATATGTCTTCATCCTATGTCTCCCTGAATTCTGACTTTTATTATCGTCTTTCTCTTTAAAGATTTCTCAGTACATCTCCTTCTCAGTAACTCCTTGCAGGTTAGCTAAGTATTTGCTTGAAATGATTAATAAAAACGTAGATTATATATATATATATATATATATATATATATATATATATATATATATATATATAACTCATAACTAAAAATATATGTCTTCATCCTATGTCTCCCTGAATTCTGACTTTTATTATCGTCTTTCTCTTTAAAGACTTAAATATATATATATATATATATATATATATATATATATATATATATATATATATATATATATATATATATATATATATATGGTTGTGTGTGAGTATGTATGAATATATATATACTTATATATATAAATTCTCTTCTAATATATATGTATATATATACATATATAATTTTCCTTTTAATATATATATATATATATATATATATATATATATATATATATATATATATATATATATATGTATATATATATTATTCCGACAAGCTTGTCTTTTAAGATAATCGGAAAGCTTCCAGAAAAATATAAGTGATGCATAAATCCGATTCAGAAATTACAGTCCCGTCCGCTGGTAATGTATGAAAACCGCCGTGTGGGTCATGAAATTGCTGTTGCCGCCATCTTTGCACTTTCCACCGCACCCTCTCTTACGACTTTTTGCTACATTTGCCCTCGCATCTCTTTATAACTGCTTGAAGTTACTGCCAACATTTGATACTGTCACTCGTGTGTTCATCTCAGTTTTCCTGTGGCCAGCTCACCGTAGATAACATTCTTAATTTTGCCATTGTCTTTCATTCGTTGAGCCTGGCCTAACCAAGGCAGTCATCGCTGGCAAATGATATATAATCATATAATCGTTCCTGTCGTTTGTATTAGATTTTGGATGCACAACAAAGGGTTTTATCCCTGCTAATACGTTGCCCATACGAATGCAAATTGGTGGTGTACAGATGGCGTTTTTCTTGACTCCAAATCGGACCGTTCTTCCCCAATCGACGACGCACATTTATTGTTACTTTTCGATGCGATTTAATTGAACTATTTCAAAATAGTGAAATAACATCAGGGCATTGTATCTTCATATAACAGTCGGTATAGCAGTCATACAATTTATTTTCGTATTTCTTTAACTGAGAATGGTGCATTAATTTACATGTTGTACTCAAGCTTTTTTTGGAGTTTATAATCTTTTTTTGATATTGTCAGTTAAATTTGCATGCACTCGTTAGAAAATCTCCAAAAGTATTTTGAATGCTTGAACGCTGCAGAAACGTAATAACAACGACATTTTGTTACTTACGACACTAGGAGACGCTTGACATGGAAGCAGCATTATAAATAATATGTCTATTAAATAATCTGGAATACCGAAAGAAAAAAACGGACTATCAACATCTTTTATCTCACTTTTTTGCATACTTAAGTTATGATGATACAAAGAGTAAAAATGGATAATGCTTTCTAATGATTTATTTATAAACACAGCCAAAGAAACCTCATTATGACTTATAATGAAAAGATAATAATTATATTTCTTAATGATATATTTATTTATTTGTCGGTTTATTATAATTTAACATTTAATGAGTATCTAAACACGGCGTTTTCTTTTAGAATATCTTATTTGCAAGTCAAATTTTGTACTGGCAATTATCTTACATCTTCTTCCAAGGACTTTTTTAGTTTTGATTGATTTTTTTTATTATTATTGTTTATTACAGAAAAGCTACTTTCGCTTAGATATAACCTTGAGAATGGACGGCTTATCATTATTATTTTTCTTTTGTAACATTTCAAAATTCAAACTTAATTGATAAACAAAATAATGTAATATTTTAATTGCAATATTCTGTCATTTCTCTTTTGTAGTACTTAATTTATTTTCTCTTTTGTTAGAGCTAAATTTGCCAATAGACACGCGCTAAAAACAAGAAGTTTTTCCACAGAATCCTAAGATCATGTGTCAAGTGTCATAGATTCTCAGCCATTCAAGTGATATGTCAAGCGGCACACCGATGATCCACTCACAGCACACCAGTATGCCGTGACGCACCAGTTGAAAATCACTACACCTGAATAATGAGGGCATTGCTTTCAGATTATCGCCTGTGAAAACAAGCAATTTCTATCGCGATAACAATTCATTGAGCTTCAAGTAATTAATAGCGTAAACGTAGAGGAAGGCACCGATAATGTACTTGAATTATGGAAGATAATATTTTAATGCTGTATTCTCCGGTGATAGCATATATCTGTGAACAATGTGTTAACCTCTGTCATTTGTAAATTGAATTCCCATCATTACTGCATTCTCTATTCAGGCACAAAGAAAAAAGAAATAATGGCTTGACCGAAATGGGTCGAGGTTCATTTTAAACGTCACGACAGGTTTAATTTCTATCAGGCAATACAGCTACATCCGCAAGAATATCTTCAAATACATTAACCAAAAGAAAGGCTATTACCTATAGTCAAGTTAAGAATTATAGATATTAATTTTATTAAAACTCCTAACGATCGTATAAGAGGACGAAATATTCAGGGGGAATAAAAAAATCTTTACAAATTCCTCAATTTCTCTCATTTTCTCTCACTCTAATAATTTCTGAAGAACCCGCCCTACTTTAGCAAATATATTTCCCCAAAGTAACCGATATTTATGTAGTCTCAATAATGCTTCCTTCTATTGCACTGGGTGTCGTATTTGGCTTGTTGTGGTCTTTCAGCAATTCGTCAATAGGGACCTCCACGCTGTCTCACAGACTGAGTGATTAACGCGCGATTTTCTTCAGATTTCTTGCATTTTGGGGTGAATCGTCTATGATGCTATGTCTATATGTCGGTTTATCGCGAGACGAAGAAAAAAATAAATCACCCACTTTCCCCATCTGGATGTAGTTTTCTATTTAGCGTAGATCTGCCACTTAATTAGTTAACCCAGACAAGACTAGTTTTAATTTCTGACCTTCTACTCTACCTTTAACTTTAGGAAATGATATAACGATTTGTTTTTAAATTTTCCTAAGAAATAATTTTATAACTAGTTACCTACCGTCACATAAGGACGTACAATCATAGTATTGAAAAGTGAAAGCCTTTGTGTAGCTATTTTTAAAAAAAAAATTATTATAATTTCTTATAATAAAAATATAATAATAATGATAGATAGAATGACTTATCGAAGAGCCTGAAAATTACAAATCTAGAAACGAGACAAACAACTCATAATCATTTATCATTGTTAATATATATATATATATATATATATATATATATATATATATATATATATATATATATATATATATAATTTTATCTTATTAAATATATAATTGAATAGTATATATAACTTATTTATATAATCATTTATATAATACTGTTGAAGTACTGAATACTTTCAATAGAGAGATAAAAAATCGTATTATTTTTCAATGTATGTTGAAGGAAGACTACCGAAGCTGGCTGAGAAAATGGGGTAAGTTTTTATATAAAAATAAATCTTAGAGCATTAAAAAATAGATTTTTGTTAGATTTATACGTGGGAACGTGGCTTCTCTTTTTGTTACCTTGTCCCTTGTTTTAATATTCTCACATTCATCTACAAAATCCATTATATGTGGTCAATTTATGACGTGAACATATATATTCACAACCTACATAAAATTCCTCATTAAAAATATCAGTATATATAAGCATATAATCTGAGTGTGTGAATATGTATGTTTTGTACATTTTCTGCCATCTCCATTTTCACTTGTCATCTCATACAACTGTATTTTTATTGATGTAGTCTTATTACAGATTTGTGGACGGGAGTTATATGTATGTTAAATACCCGACTTCCTTCACAAATAAAGAGGATTATCAGTAAAATATAATCTTATTTATCTAATGTAAAAAAATATTTTTATGTTACTTTTTGCCCTAGAATTCATATATTTATGATCTGATATTTTTTCAAAATATATTGCATCTCACTGACAATACAAACACACACACACACACACACACACGCACACACACACACACACACATATATATATATATATATATATATATATATATATATATATATATATATATATATATATATATATATATATATATATATATATACGCCCACGAAAAAATAATATTATTTTAAGCACTTTAGAGGGAAAACACGAATTTGTAAACAGTGATTGCTACTGTTTATGCAAAAAGCTCTTCTATGAATTGAGCACTCTGAGTCACTGGCGAGGTTATGAAAAAATAACTCCTTAAAAGATTCACATTCCTCTCAGCCGGGAGCTGAGAGTTGAGGGGAAAAATCTCCGACTGATGCCAAATCGGTTGTGATTCAATCCTGGCTTGAGGCAAATGGTTGCCTATCCACACTCATGAGCTGTAATACAGCGAAATAGTCTGTCTCAGGATCACAAACACACATACACATAGTATGACAATGTGTAAAATGTTTCTTTCGTCATATATATGTGCGTGTGTATTGTGGCAGCTATTTCGTTCTCTAATGTATGGCTTATTTAAAAGCCATACAGACAAGTTACTTTGCTCATTTTCTTGTATTCATATAATAGATTAAATTCTTTTTGTAATTAGTGCATGTAGAAAACGTTTGTGTGTGTGTGTTCCCGATCCCGAGGCTAGTAAGCTCTTCGGGGAGTAGGGTCAACCTAATTATTGCAGCTGAATCATCAATGGGTGTATGTAGTTCATTCTTACCTGATGTAGCTTGTCACTCATCAGGCTGCATCGTATGTCAGAGTGTTTTTACTATATTGATGCTTGTCATGTGAACAGACCTTAGACTTTCCTACTATTTAGCCCATCCAACGTCATAAGCTTGAGGAAAACGTAACAAATTCGGTCAAAATTCGAACACAGATCGTCGATACAACTTACGACGCCAATAGTTAACACATTATAGATAACAGAATGGCTTTCACTTCTGTTTGATTCGCAGGTATATTTTCAAATTGGGAAATGCAATGCACATATTTCTACACTATTTACATTATTCGGACTATTGTCCACATCTTTGTCGCCATATTTATCAGAACGTTTCGGTCGTTGTACGCCCCGCTCTTCTTCAGGTGGTTGGAATGTCGAACTGTACCCTTTAATTCGCTCAGTGGGATAGTCTCTTCTAGTTCACGTGCCATGTCCAATGGATGTCAGCTATCTCATGTTAATTCCCCTCTCCAAGTTCTCCACCGTCTTAACCATGTATTGAACTCACACTCTTTGTGTCCTCTCACTGGATCTCGCTAACGCCTTTATACATTGTGCCAGTGAGTGAAATAAAAGGGTTCAGTTCGACCTTCCTACCACCGTTTGATCAATATGGCGACAAAGATGAGGACAAGAGTCCGAATAATGTAAATAGTGTACATAATACGTAATCTCAGAAATATAGGCACAGATTTCTATAGTTATACATGTGACAAATACAGCTTATAATCATTATAAAATATGTATTATGGCTTTGGGATTTGACGACAAAATCTAACAGTTTCATTAAAATAAAGAATAAATTTAATTGTAAATCATAATTCTCTCTGTAGGGTTAAATGGATCCTGCAATTTGTGACATTTTTTATTTAATGATTCCCTATTACTGAATGTATCATCCGTAGAATGTATAGAAATAAAATATGAAGAAACAATTTACCTTCATTTTTCAGAAAGTGTACACTGAATCAGCTCTGATGTTTACTTTGTGTTACATATGTCCATATCCCAACAAATGTATGTTTCTATTGTTTGAACAATCGTTGTTAGAATTTAACCCTTGAGATTACCCGATTCTATATTGTTGCATATCGAAATGAAACCAACACAAAGACAGAGTGAAATTCGAAAATCCTTTGTTAAAAAACATTTTAAAATAATTTTAGAAATGACCTTTCTTCTCTATAAAGTAAAACATTAAGGTTATATCAAAAATATTTGCATAATTTTTAGTCGTTAATTACATCTTATAAAATTACATGTATATCTTTCGATTTCTTAAATGCTGAAAATCAGTTAATAATTTATTAATATTATTTCTGATATTTAATTTAGTTTGTTTTTTTCGCAAAATTACTGAATAGAAAAAATATTTTCGTCGAATTGCGATAATTATAATTATTGAGTTAGATTCCTAACGATTATTCTCCGAAGGCTCAACTAGGAATCGTCATTTTTTGTGACCATATTAATTCATTTATACGTATATTCCTACATGTAATAGCCGTAAAACTTATCAGATAAAACATTATTATTAATACCTATGTATTTTATATACCGTTTCTAATATTTCCGAATTAAAAGACGGGGAGTAGACGTTTATCTCTTGTTTCCTGTGTAGGATTGTGTACTAGTTCAATCTAAAGTATTTTCCTTATGTTTCCCGTCCGGTATCCCCCTCGCATCTTGATGGCATTATATCCTTCCCTGGGGTTGGAAATCTTTCTTACTCTGTACACCTCTACCTCTTGCTGCTCTTGGGAGTTGTACAAGGTGAGCATCATTGTAACATTATTATAAGAAATCTCATGTTACTTTTAAATAATAATGATCCATGTTTCATCGCGTAGATATATATATATATTTTTTTAGCGTATCACCCCAAGCAAGGCTGGAGGCCACTATCACGCAAGGGGTTAAATAAGGGTTGGAGGAAGAGCAGATAGGAGTGGTAAAGGAGAGGATGTGGAGAAAGAGAAAGACAGTGGGTCGATCAAGGCGAGGGGGTTACAGAAGATTTGGAGCGAGAGCAGATAGGAATGAAAGGTGAAAGGATGTGGAGAAGGGAAGTGGATAGATCAAGGCAACTGGAGATGTCGATTGACGCTACACTTAAACCGTTGGGGATTGTATTTGGCAGGGAAACAGTAATAGGGAAGGGAGTTCCATAGGCAGGATGTGCGAGACATGAAGCTATTGGAGTAGAAGAGACGTCTACATCTAACAGTTTCCACGGTGTAGGGTTGGGAGCGGGATGTCAGCCTCGTGGGGCGTTTAAATTCACGAGGCCTAGGGACAAGCGAAAGCAGCTCCTCGGAGCAATTACCGTGAAAGTACTTGTAAAAAAGGCAGAGCGAGGCAACATCGCGTCTGTGAGAGAGCGACTGCAGACGAGATGACAGGTCAGGGCCAATAACGTTGCCTATCCGTCTCTGGATCTTATCAATAACCCTGAGGCAAACAGCAGGGGCCCCAGACCATATCTGGCAGCAATACTCCATGCAAGGGCGAATGGTCGATTTATAGACTTGGAGGATCGATTCCGGGGAGAAAAATTTCCTGGCTCGGCACAGAGGACTGTACGAATCTCATGTAAAATATTTATGATAGCCAAGGTGTGCATATGAACACACCAAGTTTTTTTTATTTTCTTTTCTTTTTAATGAGAATGTATGTGTTTTTAAACTCGACTCGCTGTTTGTTTTATTGGACCTGGGCAAATGCGCATTAGAGCGTGCAAGTATGTGATGCCCTACGCCCTTCTACAACTGCACCGTGCAAAGATCACGTCGACTTAAGAATTACATCCGTTGATTGATTGACAGACGCGTAATTAGAAAGTTAGTCGGATATTTAAAGCCAAAAGAAAACAAAAAAAAGTATCTACATCACATCCACAAATATCTCATCTCATTTAAACCCTATTGTCACCCTCTTTCTAAGTGACTCTGCACTGTGCAGGAGAATCAAAGAATTTTTTAAAAAATGTGCGGATAACAATAAGTATAAAGTATCTCAACAAAATGTCACTCTATCAAGTAAAGAAAGAGAAAGGAAACGAAATAAACATCCACACACGCATATAGAGAAATATATAAAAGCGCGCACACACACACATACACACAAAAAAACACTCTGATATATGTGTACAAATAGATGTATTTGAGCATATATGCATCGTTAAATGTATACTTGAATAAACACTATATAATGTATTTCCTTATTTTCATATATAGATCGAACAAGTGTGTAGGAGTGAAAAAAATGTAATACGTCGGCGTATACGCAAGAGCACACATTTGATTTGATTGGCATAAAAATGTAAAGAAATAATACACACACACACACATACACACACACACACACACACACACACACACACACACACACACACATATATATATATATATATATATATATATATATATATATATATATGTATACAGCGAAACAGTCTGTCTGTGGATGAAAATATATATGCTCCTGAAAAATTTATTTCTGTTGAGCTCTCTGGGGAGTTTGTAAACAGTGACTATTACGGCTAATAATGCAAGACTCTTCGGTAAATCGAATCGAGTTCTCTCCGTCACTGTGTGTTTATCTAAAAATAAATACGCTATAATTCACCTTCTTCTCTGCCGTGCGCCAACGGCTTCAGGGTAAAATTTCCGACTGACGCGAATTCAGCCGGTTTTCGATTCTAGCCAGAGGCAACCGGATGTCTAACCACACTGATACAGCGAAACAGTCTGTCTGTGGATGACAATATATACATCGACTACAGACGAACATTTTGAACCAACCACTGAATTGAAAAATTACCTAAGATTAATTAACCCGCACTAAACTACGATTCTGAAACGATGTAAGCATTAGTGTATGACGTTCATACTTTTTTTTTAGAGAAGAGGTTACTTAATTTTGAAATCAGGGTCCCTTAAATTATATTAGCCAATAAGATAGATTATGCAGAAACAGCGAATAATTCCAAGGAAAGGTTCCGCAGTCATCGGTTAATTTCATTATTATTGTTATTATTTCCTTTGATTTCTGTTGCATACACATTGCCTTCAAGGTCCCAACCAGAGACCTAAGGTCAGAAATGGCATTATGTATTTTACACTCATCATCTGCGTGAAAATATGTAAAAAAAATTAAGACCACACCCTATTTACATAGATAAAGCTTATCGTAATGTGTGAACTATACTTCAGATTACAGCTTTTGTGGCCATCACGAATGGGCCACCACGGATTCCTTCAATGAGTCTCTCGGAACTATTTCCACTCTAACCGAGGGCTTTAATTACAACTGAAATTATTGACGACCTCATGAGCCACACTCCAGAGACTTCCCCTTTACTATCCTTGTATATTATTATTATTTCCTTTGATTTTTAGTATATACACATTTCTTTCCGGGTCTCGCCAAGAGACCTATGGTTAGAAACGGCATCATGGCATTTTCAATTAGTCTACTGGAATATTTTCCACCCAATCTGAGGGCTCCAACTACAACAGGTATTATTGATGTTCCCATGTGCCACATTTTGAGATTTATTATTATTATTATTATTATTATTATTATTATTATTATTACTGAATATATGACACTGCAGTTCACGAAGAGAAATTCCATCTGACACGTACTGAACTCGTAAATTAGTTAGGTAAACGCGCGTAATCTCCAATTCTTTAATTAGATTAATTAAAACGAGTTACAAACTCAAGAGATATAAGATACAAATTACAAAGTTAGTAAATGCCAGTTGTATTGCAGTTGCAAATTTGAAGATAATATCCCAAATGGGAAGAACTGGAAAAATTCCTACAAGTCTGGAATTAAATATTATGTGATGATTTCAGTCAGGCAAAATCGTATATATACAATACCAGTCGTCACGCTGATTGCAAAATGACTCGAAGACTTCCGGGAACACATTAGGCCTTGGTCGACAAACTTGCTGTTGACATGGAAAGATCTAGTCTCCCACTAAATGTATCACCACCTACAAAATCAACAAAATATAATCTTAAAATGTCTACAAATGGAATATAGGAAAAATAAATGTCCAGTCAGAACGAGATGAATTCATGTTGAATTTCATTTCAGAACAATGTAGAAAGGCGAAAAGTAGATTGATGGTGACACCATTACACAATTGAGATACAATATTGTACAGGACTAAAGGAAAAATGACGTTATGGAGAGCTGAAATTTCAAAAATCAAACCATTAAATATTTTAATAGACAATATCTTACACCAGTCAAATACAATACAATAGATTATTTGTTATTGGCTGTAATAACCAGAACGATATCAAAATGGCCCCACTGACAAAAGTGTGGTTTTGAGAACCTCTATAGAGGGTTAAATACAGTGTACAGTAAATATGAAACTCTTCATTAATGGTGTTTTAATGCAAACTCTTGTGTCTATGAACGCTACCGTTCTTTTGATAGGAATATAGCCGTCTTTGAAAGTGAAACCTCAAAAAACAATGCCGAACTCTTGTTAATTGATTTTCATCGAAATGTGTTTTTTTTTTTACCACAACAAGATACATAGGATCTAATGACATAATTCATATAGAACAAAAAGTAATTAATTCGGATTATAGGCTAAGACAGTTGAGACTGATGTCAGATTTTATATCTCACTAGCAGCATGGCCCGGCGTTGCCCGTGCTTGATTCAAAAATCGTACGACTCATACAGCAATCGCTATCACTTGACTAAAAATATTTTTGCCCTTCCTTGCCTTTAAAGGAGTGTCTTTTGCCGTGCTGATATTGCTACATGCCGTATTTCTTTCCTATCTCACACTGTGAATTTTCTAAGCTCTATACTAAACATTAAATCTGTTACGCAAAAAAGAACTAAACAAAATGAACACAAAACGATCAGCTTTAAAAAAGGACTCGTAACTGGAAAAACCGAATGAAAAAAGAATGTTAACAACAAATACTTTTTCACACCCAATCCCAGTTCTGCGGGACAAGAATCAACGTTGAGTTGAAGGAAGCCAATGAGCGAATTGGAGTAAAGTGCCATGCAGATTTAAATTTTTCCAATTTGTGACGAATTAAGCTATCGGATTTTGAATGCTAGCATGCAAGTTAACATTCGTGTCAGTCAGCTGTTGGCTCTCACGCTGGCCAATAGAATCTTCCTGCCTATTCGTGGCAGCTAGCTATAGGCTCTCACTCTGGCCAGTAGAAAATGGCCGCAAACTACATGAAAACTGCCGTAGAAGCATGGAAAATCGATTTTTTCCTTTATCTATGGGAGTTGGGAAATGCAATGTCGGTCTTAGCCATTTGACTAACTTGGAGCATGTGCATGTAAATGTTGGTGCAAATCCGTTCGAAATTGCGACCGTGCATTCGTTACACACACACACACACACACACACACACACACACACACACACACACACACACACACACACCGCACACAAACACACACACGCACAGACACACACACACACACACACACATCCTGCCTTTTATAGATAATTTGAAACTAATCATATAATTCTTTTAACAAAACTGATAACACCAGTAAACAAAATAATACGCCATTACTCCATGAAAGATACCTAGGTATAACATCTGAACACATTAAAAATGAACATGTAATACAGAAATTCTCTGAAAATGTGAATCCAATTTGACCATAGCATCAGAGAGGAATCTGTTATGGGAACTTACACATAATAATAATAATTGACTATTCCGGTCATTATAAATACTGCGCCTCTCAAGCGGGAGGTCGGAGATAATTGTAAGAACATTGGAATAGTGATACTTGTCGAGACAACATAGTTCTAACCAAATATGACATTCAGTACTAATAATTCTACTTCTTTGCATTATATTTCTGTTGTAATATATCTTTCTTATTCCATATCTGTGCTCGAGTTATTTCTTCATTGGTTCTAACCTTGGACCATCACCGTGGTGCAAGGAACTTTGACCATAACAAGTGGCGTCGAGGAAACTCCAAAAAAAATACGAACTCTCTACGCGAAGGACAAACCGTTTTACTATCCGTCGCACATAACAGTGTCGACGAGTACACTGTAAGAAACAAGTTCTACGTGGAGATTTCTAAAAAAAAAAAAACAAGTTCTACGTGAACATACAAGAAAAAGGAAAAAAGAATATTTTCTTTTTGGACATCAATTTTACTGTGGCAATTATTTTTGCGTACACAGGTTCCAGAATATCAGTCTACACTAAAGGAAAATACTTACACAATATTAAATTAACATGGAAGATTTTAAGTCAACCATTGTGGATCTTATGAAAATCCAATTTGAACAACAACAAAAAACGAACAGAAACATCTTGAATTACAAGAATTATTGCTACGTGTAATGTCAAATAAAGGGCAAAATTCTGAAAATGAAACAGTTCTCTCACAAGACACTATTTGGAGCACTATCGAATATTTCACGTATGCACCCGACGAAGAGAAAACCCTTGCAACTTACTTCCGAAGGTACGAAGATCTATATGAATTTGACTGCAAAAATTGGTCAGACGCAAGAAAAATACGTCTATTACTAAGAAAATTAATCATATGCGAATATACCAAATTCGTAGATTACATCTTACCGAGGAAAACAAATGAGTTAACTTTCAAAGAAGCCATAAATCTGTTAACAGAACTTTTCAGCCCTAATACCTCACTATTCCACAAAAGATGGAAATGTATGAACCTAACAAAAAAGGACATTTAAGATTACATAACTTTCGCTTCCATTGTAAACAAATATTTTGATGACTTTAAGTTATCGGAACTCAGCCCGGAAAATTTCAAATGTTTAATATACGTCCACGGCCTGGTTTCAACCAAAGACGCGGAAATTAGACGCAGAATACTTACAAAATTGGAGAGTGAACAAGATTTGACACTTCAAATCTGGCCGAAGACTGTCAGAGATGCATAAGTGAAAGGAAAGACTCAAAAGATATAGAAGAAGCTGACATCGCGCACATACGTAAAGTACGAAGACAAACCAACTGTCCCTCCTCAGAAATAAACCAAACCAATTTTCCGTCCTCAAAACCGGTAAAATATTTTTTTCTACTTCGGAAAGTAAAATATCAGAAAAAACTACCACCCAGTCCATGCTATCGCTGTGGGACTTGTCCATACCGTTTTAAAACTTGTCTATCACCCAAAAAGTAGGACATAAAAGTACTCATTGTTGGACTAGAAAAGAAATCAAAAGCAGAATAAGAATCACGATGACTGACCAAGCGGATGAGACTAACATAAGAAAATACATGCAAGTAGAAATGCAACACAGAAAAGTCAGACAACAGTTGGATTCCGGCTCCGACTTAACTATTACTAACGTACAAACATGGAGAAAACTGAACAAACCTACCATGTTAAGAACTGATAAAACTGCTAGATCGGTAACTGGGAGAAAAATTAAATTTGAGGGTGACGTGATTACAAATGTAAAATTTAATGGAATGACCTAAAAATTACATATGTATGTGTTAAGAAATACAGAATACTTATTCGGAACGGACTGAATGCAAAAATTGGAACTTTGGGATTTACTAATAAGTACGTACTGCCAAAATGTAAAAAGGTTATCGACCGAAGCAGATAAATAAAAAGAGAAACTAAAAGAGAGTTTCCCCGAAGTATCTTCAGCAGGTCGCGGAAGAGGTAAAAAATGACAGCAAATATAAAAATAAAAGAAAACGTTCAACCTGTCACCAAGAAAAAATGAGCGTACCGTTTGCTTCAATAGAAAAAATAAATCAAGAATTGGCTAGACTCGAAAACACTGGCATATTGACAAAAGTAGAATACAGACAATGGGCCGCACCTACGGTTTACGTCAAAAAGAAATGAAGGTAGATTCGAGTATGCGCTGATTTCTCAACGGGTTTGAACGCAGCGATAAAAGACTACCACTATCCTCTACCCAGTCCAGAAGAAGTATTCACAAAATTAAACGGCGGAAATTTTTTCTAAAAAATAGATTTAAGTGAAGCGTACCTATAAATTCCAGTCGACGAGGAAAGTTAAAAATACTGTGCATACACACACACAAAGGATTATACAAATACCAAAGATAACCATTTGGGATTAAGGTCGCGCCGGCTATATTCCAACAGAAAAAGGATACTATGCTCGCCGGACTAGAGTACACGATTGCATAACTGGACGAGGTATTAATAAATAGCGAAAGTTTGGAACAACACTGGGAACACGTACAAGAGGTGTTCAGGAGAATACAAAGCTATAGGTTCAATGTAAAAGAAAACAAGTGCGACATTTTTATGAAGGAAATAATATACCTGGGCCATATCATTGATCAAGAGGGAAGGCGACCAGACCCTGAAAGGGCAACGGCAATAAAAAATAATGCCAGTTCCAAAGAACATAACAGAATTACAAACTTTTCTAGGCTTATAGAATTACTACCAGGAATTCATTCCTCACATGCATAAACTTCGCGCACCACTGAACGAAGTGCCGAAGAAAGAAAAAGTTTCGGAGTGGACCGATGAATGCCAGAAAAAGTTTGACAAAAAAATAAGACGGTAATTTCGGATTTCTTTTTGGCACACTACGATCCAAAATTAGAAATAATTGTATCAAGTGACGCGAGCGCCTATCGAGTCGGGGCGTGTATATTGCATAAAATGACGGATGGGACAATAAAACCCATCGCGCATGCTTGTAGAATCCAACTACCAGCAGAAAAAATTACTCACAAATAGAGAAAGAAGATCTGGGTATTATTTTTGCAGTCACAAGATTTCATAGATATATCTATGGTAGATTTTTTACTCTACAGACGGATCACAAGCCGTTATTAACAATATTTGGTTCGAAAAAAGGTCTACAGGTTTACACTGCCAATAGGTTTTTAAGATGGCGTACAATTCTACTGAACTATAATTTCACATTGGAGTATCTATCAACGAAAAAAATCGGGCATGCGAATGGTCTGTCGAGACTTATACCAACTTAAACAGAGCCATTGGAAGATTCTGTAATCGCAGTCCTTCGACATGAAGAAGATATCAGGACAGTACTATGTTGTACAGTTCGAAACCTCCCCGTCACACTACAAGAGATAAAAAATGAAGCAATAAATGATGAATTCATAAAAGAAACAAAAAGCAAAATTAGCAGAAAAAATAAGTAAATATCGGACAGCTTTTCTTTGTGCGATAATGTACTACTTTATAACGAAAGCGTAGGAATTCCCAAAACACTACAAAAGAGAATCCTAAGGGATTTCCACAGGGGTCATCCAGGAAAAAATAGAATGAAATCGTTGATGCGAAGCTATGTATATTGTAAAAACATGGACCAGGAAATTACACAGATGGTGGAAAAATGCAAGGGTTGTTCCTTATCAGACAAAGCACCGCCAATCATCCATAAGCTATGACCAGAGACAGATCGTCCGTGGTCAAGAATACACGCAGATTATGCAGGTCCAATAGATGTTTTCTACTATTTAATCATAGTGGATAGTTATAGTAAATGGCCGGAGGTGTTTCGTTGCAAGAATCCTACTTCGGAAACTACCATAAATTGCCTCCATGGGCTGTTTGCTCGGTTCGGAGTAGTGGATTGTCTAGTCACAGATAATGGAACGCAATTCACATCAGCGAACTTCCAAGAGTTTTGCGAAATTTTTCAAATCAAATCACCGCCATATCACCCAATATCAAATGGGCAAGCGGAGAGATTTGTTGATACACTCAAAAGAACGTTAAGGAAAGCATATGATATGCCTACGAAAAAAGCGTGACAACAATTTTTACAGGTATATCGAATTACGCCAAATAATGCTACGCCATCGGCATTATCACCCTCAGAATTGATGTTGGCCAGAAAAATCAGATCAGTATTTGATAAATTGCTACCAAAACAAACGAAGCAAATAACACAATCTTGCGTACCAAAAATAAAATTCCACCCAGGAGAAAAAGTTTTTTTTTAAAGCATATAAAAAAAATACATCTTACTGGGAGCAAGGTACAATTGAAAAAAGAATCGGTAATATGGTTTACATAGTACAGGGACACACATTCTCACATAAATGTCACGTAAACCAAATAAGAAAGAGACTGTTAGAGGATGCTAACGGTCCATCTCAGGGAGAAGTGATGGATACGATTTTCGATACATTTGATATAAAAAGGCCGCAAACAATTCCAGAACCACGAAAATCGTCCAGAAAAAGGAAGTTCACAGAACCTTTGGTAATAGATCCAATGAGAAAAAAATATTGCAAGCCCCTGCTACGCAAAAGCTTCGAAAGGGGGTATGGAAACTTACCCATAATAATAATAATGGACTATTCCAATCATTATAAATACTGCGCCTCTCAAGAGGGAGGACGGAGATAATTGTAAGAACATTGAAATAGTGATACTTGTCGAGACAACATAGTTCACTCTAACCAAATCTGATAGTCATTACTAATACTTCTATTTCTTTGTATTATATATCTGTTATAATATATCTTGTTATTCCATACCTGTGTTCGAGTTATTTCCTCAATGGTTCTAACCTTGGAACATCACCGTGGTACAAGGAACTTGGACCTTAACAGAATCAAATAATGTAATCTTAGACTCCAAATTCCAAGAATATCTAGACCAAAAATAAATCTTCCCTCGGGACGACAGTGCTCATATGAAAAGATTAATAGGAAGAGGGCAAATAGATGAAAAGGAGAATACTTTTAGCGATTAACGACGAATAGAAATGGTTAATGCTATAAAAGAAATAACTTATGAAAATTCTATACCAAATTAACGGAGCCAAACTGCATAGACAATATGTTGAAATGTGAGGAAAAGGCGATAAATAGTACTAACTTTATACAATCAGAACCGATATAGAAGAGATGACAGTTTGAAACCAATCCTTAATATATTAGTAGAATATGCCAGCGGAAATAGAACATAAGTCCATATATATCCAAGAATTAAAAAGAAAAAATAGAAGAAAAAAAAAACAAACGATGAACAATTAAGGAGTAAATTAAAAAAAGATCTAATGAGTAACTCAGCCTCTCTTTTTATTGAGGCTGACGGTTAAAAATAATGTAACCGATGCATGAGGGATTCTGGAATCAGAACATCCCGAAAAATTACTGCGCATCAAATATTAAGATACAATGGAAACAAAAATGTAACTCACAAAACCTTCATGCAAACAGAGGTTGTATCCGTTTAGTGAAAGTATGAATGAGCATTGTTCTAAGAATAATCACAGTTCAAAGTGAGTTCTTCACGATCCAGTTTGGATTTTATTCCGGTGAGGGTTTTAAAGATGTCATATATGTAATCAAATCAACCCAGGTAATTGTATAACTCGCCAGTAGAAAAGTGTATATCCCTTATGTCGATCTCAGTGCAGTATACGACCTCATTAACAGTGGCTTACTTTTATAATCAAGTAGAAACATTCTTCCATACTCGAAAGGCACTGAATATCCAATCTGATAGAGAAAATATATCGGTCCACCAAAGTCGCAGATGTGTGACGAGGACACCAATGACAAACGTTGTCAAAATCTACCAGGTTTACAAGGACGAAATGAAATAACCAATCTATTTAATTTAATATTAGACTATGGTCTACGCAAATAAACACACACGTGGGAGATGTGGGTCAATCTTATATCAGTCCATATTATCTCAGAAACAAATCTTTTCCTCACGAAGACATTGTATAATTAGGGCGGGGTTTGTCGATTATATAATAAATATGAAAATAATATTGAATAAAATATCCACATCCAAGTATTACAAGAAATAGAAAAAGCATTCCAAAATAAAAACTTTGATCTGGGATTGGAATGAAAGAATGATGATATGTGCACTGAATCCATGCTAAAATGTCCTTAATGTGGAATTATTAAATATTAAAAAATGCAGATACCTCTAGGTAGATCAGCTATAAGAAGGTTAGTGTAGGAGAAACAGACATTGAACAGAGAATAGATTTCACCAGGTGTTGTTTCGACACAACAGGGGAAGTTACTTAAAAAAGAGAAACCAATTAATTATAAACTGGTGTCATATTCTAAACACAGTTATACTAAAAGATCAAGAATTACATAGGAATGTTATGCATGAGGCGTAATTACATTAGAAGTATATAGAATTGACATCTCTATAGAACAGCATTAATTTCTGAAGCCTGAGAAAAGGATCTACAAAAACCCCTAAAACTGTGACAGATCGAAACACCACAATGCATGCATCTTTTTTCTTTATAAGGAAGCGACTGATATTACCATTATATATATATATATATATATATATATATATATATATATATATATATATATATATATATATATATATGTACATATATATATATAGGTATATATATATATATATATATATATATATATATATATATATATATATATATACACATATATATATATATATATATATGTATTTACTTATTTATATGTATGTTTACATTTGATACGCCATGAGCAGATATGAATGTACGTGAGAGAATCAAGGAAGATTAAAGTTTAAAGACAGTAAAATCGACCATGCTAACCGAACGCTCCTCTGTGGCCGAAAGGGTTAAAGCACGTCAGTCTATATGACTGTTCCGTATAGGATACAGGTTTGATTCCTGTTGGAGGACGAAATTTTTCTATGAAAATTTCTCGGACATTTAGGCAGGTAAATGTTGTTTAATCCTGTTTATTATAAACAGAGCATTTACTTAAATATTTGTATGTATGAAAAGAATGTATAAACATAATATATATATGTGTGTGTGTGTGTGTGTGTGTGTGTGTGTGTGTGTGTGTGTGTGTGTGTGTGTGCGTCTCTGTGTGTAAAATCTATATTAAAGGAAAAACAAAATCGTTGTTGGAACCAACGGACAGCTTGCCAATGACCTAAATACATTTAAACAAGATAAAGTTTCGGACAAGGACAGCGATAAGAAAAAAAAAGAAAAAAAACTTAAAGGCAATCACCTTCCTATTCAGTAAAGTGCTGAATAGCTGGAATACCACGACAGGGCAAAAAAGCCTGAGGACGTTAATTACTATCAAACAAATGCCAAAATCGTAACCTGAATTCCACGCTCATGCGATCTTCTGAAGATTTTAATGCAAATAATAGAAGGGGATCACTTTTATATAACTCATTACCGGAAACAGACCAGAGTTTCCGGTCACATGGACTATATAAAAATTCTCCCTGCTTAATTCATATATATATATATATATATATATATATATATATATATATATATATATATATATATATATATATATATATTAAAAGAAAAAACAGACCACTTTAAGGCTCCATGTAATTATTTATTTCACCATAGCCCTTTTAAAGGACGTAGGATCATCAGCTCTGACGCTTCGTCCCTGCTTTTGTTTCATTATTAGATTTGTGTGCAAAGCCATACTATTTGAAAGTTATTACAGCCATAGAAAATTTACTGAATATCTAAAACAATGAACCCCGATCAACGCCTACCCATGAAGGTTTTATCGATGGAATTCCTTTATTAATTACATTCAAACACTTGCAAAGAACATACTGAAAACTGACTATAACAAAGGATGATGCATGCATGTAGGTACGCAGGCAGATAAATAATTCTAGACAAGGGTACGGTTATACAGGGGAAGGTGGTTATACAATTACAACCATATGCACCCTGGCAACGCCTGGAACTTCGGCTATTTTATATATATATATATATATATATATATATATATATATATATATATATATATATATATATATATATATATATGAAGAGAGAGAGAGAGAGAGACAGCGAGACAAGAGGGAGAGCTATAGTGAGTTTTATGACTGCGAGTATTCTATAATATTGGAATATGTCGAGAGAGACCAGTATTGTTGCTATGCTAATCAATTTAGTAACCTCCCACTAATTTCCATTAATTTGGGTGTCTTGTTCCAAAGAGGAGCTTAGAGTCAGTCGAGCAAAATAGCTTAATTTCTGGCACTAACTGAACGTTTACCTAGACGAATCAAAGTACAGGGTGCAGCATAAATTACTCTCGCGTTCACCTCCCAGAAATACCTTCCAACATAATGATAAAACGTTATTGACAATGGTTTCTTGTTCTATGTAATGTCTTACTGTTTTATCTCAGAGGTGTATATATGCCCTATTTCTGTCGTACTGTGTATGTGAGTTCAGTTAGGTCACGTATAAACGTTTATACAAAACCGCCAAAGATACCGTAGCCCTGCATAGCTGTGAATCCAAGAATGGAAAATTTAGTAGTAATATTTCATTTGTTACACACATTCGTATAATATATATATATATATCAGAATCAAATATACACATAAACTCATTAAAGTTTATATTTCGTGTGAATTATTTAACAATAAATGAATATATATGTACTATGCTCACTGTATACACAGTTAGAATGGCTATTTACAAAGTCTTGTTTAAAAATGGAAAAATACAATAGAAAATTAAAAGAAATATATTACCAGTTGTAAAAGCATAATTCGTTCGGATTAATTCTTGTTGCGTCAATGTACATTGGATTAAAGAACAAAACGTTTAGATTCACTTGCTCATCTCCTTTTTCCACAAAAGCCATATCGATTCGTCAGAAGGTTTGATTATAATGTTTGCTTCTATATATATATATATATATATATATATATATATATATATATATATATATATATATATATATATATATATATATATATGAAGAAATATAGTCTTAAAGTGTGCTATATTTATGGGATAAAGTGCTCAATATCAGAGATAGAGCGTGTGTAAATATAAAAGTGAACATAGTAGTCAACACTTAGAGGCGACAGTCTGTTTCATGCTAGTGCAATCGTCAGGCAACTCTGACGATTAATTGCCTGATGATTGCACTAGCAGGAAACAGAATGTCAACTCTAAGTATTGACTTCTATCAGTCAGTTGGATTTCGAAGAATGGCTAAGAATGGAAGGTTTAGAGTTTTATCCAAAATTCTTTACTAG
>OZ038481.1:106257093-106277093 GCA_964036315.1 Acanthosepion esculentum
TGTGTGTGTGATCCAATAGTTTTTGAGATTTTATATCATATACCTATTTGATTGTGTGTTTTCAATCACTAGTTTAAAAAAAATTAACAGATACGCGGAATATTTGCTGCACATATTTTCTGCATATACTCCCATGCGTGTGCATTTATTTATAGAAACTATTGCAGATAGAGTAATAAGTATTTGCAGATATAAATAAATAATGTTGTTAACTATTACGGGAAACATAATTCAAAATATACTATTCTATTCTATTCTAGTCCCAACGCCGACCACTATTCATATTTCTACTAAATACATGAAGAGACATAAACTGATTTCCTCGAATTTACTTGTTACAACTTGTATTATATATTAATCCCCTCAATAAAGAGAAGAATACAAAACGTTTCCATTAACGGCTTCTAATACTGCAGTATACTTGTAAAATCTGTCATTTCCTTCTCGTAGAAAATGCTACCTTTCACTTTCTTTACTCAGTTATTCAAGTGTTTTATTATTCGTTTGTGTTGAATCCAATAAGCGACGCCGAATCCTTTTCATTCCCTTTGCAAACAATCTCGTTTAGTCTGACCACACGAATCAATTGCTTCCTTTTCCCTGGCGTATTCGAAGCGAGAGTCAATCGATTGCAATATAAATTGCATCAAGCAAAGACATTACCCATGGTATTTGCAAATCCAGCCGCATAGTAAGGCACAATACCTGTAAGTAAACTGTTCCTGCGACATGCAATTTAAGATCTACACCAGGAATTCGATCTTTCTTTGTGACGATAGATTTCTAGTGATACAAGCTCTTACTTTTTGCTTCAGTCCCAAATCTATTTCAACTGTTTCCACGCAGTTGTTAATTTGAAATATCAGTCAAAAGTCATTTTAAGAATTTCAAACAAGCGGATTTGTTCCACTTTAGATATTCACTAGTGCAACGTTACGTCCATAAATAACTGAACAAAACGGGAATCCTTTGCTAGTTGACTTCGACCTTTCTGTTAAGAGTCTTCATGTCTGAACCTAAACCTTATGTCAGTTGAATGCAAATTGATGACAGAACAAATGCCTTTTCACATTGCTTTCTTTCTTATTTTACTATGACTCATATGTTTTGTAGCGTCCTATTAATATGCAATATTTATTACCTTATCACCATTATTATGGCAACAACATCCGTCATCTTCAGCCTTAGTTCCATTAGCTTAACCTATGGAGTAACGGGACAAACCCCCGCCATGTTAGGGATGCCTTCTGTGGTTTCTGTTGTAAGTAGCTATTTCCTGGTTGACATTTTTAACCTACATTGTTTACTAGCCAAGGTTAGTTAGATCCATCTGCCTTTCTACTAAACTCCAAGCAAGAAAAAGCCACCAAGGGGCCTGGGGTTACAGAGAGTGAAATGAACAGTGAAGAAATTAAAAGAACTGTGCACAAGGAGACAGGATATGATAATTGATATTGCGTTTAATTTTTTGAAGACCGCAGTTGCATGCAAACAGAAAGTCAGATGAGTGTTTCACAAGTGAGAATTAAGAGAAATAAACTATTAATATTAGTATTTGTATCCCATGGTTACAAATAATTTCAAAATTGATATTATGTGATCTAGTTTCCAATCTAGTACTGCGCATAAACTCTTAAATTCGAGTAGTGTGTGTAAACGGACGCATAGCTTTTCCAATGGCATTTTTACTAATGTGAACTCAATGAATGTTTGTAGTTATCAGAGAAACAAAATATCGGAAGAAAGTTCCACAAGTGCGAATTACGAGAAAAGATTCTGTTGGAATAGAATATATTTAAATATTTGTATAAAAAAGACAGATGGATGACACGGAAACTAGGTATATTACAAAAACAGAGAGATGTAGTTGTAAACAAAGAATCGTATATATTATACAAGATATGTAGTGCAGAGCAATACATATCTTGCATAATATATTGGTTACTTGACAATCCCCTCAGAGATGGTGGATGGATTTGAAGCGCCCGAGGATTCATTCTAATAACATGATGGGAAAATCTAAGCAATGAGGAAATCTATTGTCCAATAGCAGATGCGTGAAAACCTATAATCAGAACGAGGCAACTGGAAATTATGGGATACGAATTGAGCAATGAAGACCAAAAGAAATTAACACTCAAACATATCAAATACAAGATGGGAAACACCAACTAAACTACATAATATAGTTGTGTGAATGGGTGACAGAACCGAGACAAAGAAGGAAGGTTCAAAAATAGGAAGTTGTGGAGATTCATTATCATCCAGGCTCAGAAATGACTTGATATACAAAAATGAATAATATAAACATATTCAGAATTGTGTTACTGCTAATGGGCTTTTGTAGAATAGAGTCAGAAGAAATATTGTTCTACAGAAGGATACTGAGAATATCATGGACTGAACATATAAATAACAAGGAAGTTTTAAGGAAAATGGAAACAAATACCACGTTTGCAGTTATAATCAGAAATATAACAATTGAAAATGTCTAGCACAACTAAGGAGGAAAGTCGTCTTGGAGAATTTGTTACTCACAGAAGGTAATGAGAAAAAGAGGGAGAAGAGAAAGGAGCCAGTTACCTACGTAGCGAATTAATGCAAATGGTTAGCAGCAAAAGAATGTTCGATATGCACAAAGAATAGGAGGTTGTGGAGAGCCATGATCACCAACGCCTTTAAGGTTGATACATAAGAAATATAACATTGATAATAAAAGTCATGATTTTAGCAGGTTTGAAAAATTGATAACAGAGACATTATTGGAGGATATCAACTTTCTATATATAAAAACAATGATAGGCAAAAGAAAATTAAATCGAAAAAGTAATTAGCGTTCCCACACCTTCGCTTCGATATATACGTCGTGCATTCCAGAAGTTTTGAGACATTTTCAGGAGCGGCATTTATTAATTACAATGAAGTGCAAAAACTTTGAAGTAGAATCCTCTAACTTCATTGGACTTGTAGCCATTTTGTGAAGGCCTCATGAAAGTCAACTAAAGTGACGATGCCCACCAGCTTTGTCACGGTTTCCTTCGTCTACCAAACTTCTTCAAAACGACTATATTTGAAGTTCTACTTCAGATTTGGGAACAAACGATGATCAAAGTAAAGTGTGAAGGACAGTTTTGATGGCCATCTCTCTCAGCACAAAGCAATATTGCACAACGAACTTCCAATTTGTCTTCACGTCCCGACTTGCCAATGTTGAGTGAACACATTGTATAGCTGTCAGCAACAGAATAACAGATTTTTTGTTAGTTAATAACAATTATAGTAGATGTAAATCTCAACGACAGGCCTTCCTAGTATATTATCATTTAATATTTTCTTCTTTCATGTGCCGTATCCATTCAGGACGTAAAAGATCATGGCTCTCCAATTCTTATTCTCCCTTGTAGCCCCCATTTTTTTTTGTCTTTTTTACATGTCACCGACACTTTTCTGCTATCCACTTGTTTAAACCTGTTAAGTATGACACGTGTTGCTTTCCCTTGTCTCTTTTTCCCTCTATCTGCCCAGTAAGTATCAGATATTTCAAACCCAGCTTTCTCATTACGTGTCCCAGAAATTTCAGCTGTCAATTCCTTGTTTTCATCCTTTCTAAAATCTCATCGTTGCTCACATGTTCTGTCCATTGTATACTTAGCATCCTTCTGTAGATCGATGCCTCTGTTGCCTCGAGTCTATTCTTCATCTTTGAGGAGACTGCCCAACATTCTCTGCCTTAAAGAGGACAGACATCATGTAGTAGTTCAGTTCTCTTTTCTCCGAAACCTCCTGTATCGTAATAGTCTGCTTAGCTTTTGGAATGCGTTTTTGGCCATCTCAATACGTCTTTGGGTCTCAGCGTTTCAAATACAGTTCTCTGTCAGAACACTTCCGGGATATTTAAATTTCCGTATAGTCTTGATTTTAGGGTTCCCTACATGTAAATCGCATTTCGGATTCATCTTTCTTCTGATGACCATGAATGTTGTCTTCTTGTAGTTTATGCTTAGTCCCTTCTCACTCTTATTTGCTACCTTCTGCAGGAGGATTTGGAGATTCCTCACCATGTCTGTCATCATCATTGTGTCATCTGCGTATCTTATGTTGTTAAGATTGTGGCCGCCAATGACGGATCCTAGTAGGATTTTCAGCTCACACAGAATTGGCTCGCTGTATAGCCCGAATAAGCCCGATGAGACGACACATCCCTAACCCATGCCCTTTTTCTAATGTTGTATATCTGCTGAACTCATTTTTTGTCTTTATGTAGGCGTTTTGCTGAAAGTAGTAGTTTTAATTCTTCTAATGTCTTACCTGAATAAGTGAAGGTAGCTGAGCAGCTCTAACAGACATTTTGTGGAGAACTTTGTCGAATTCTTTTGTGTGATCTATAAAACACAGTTGCACGTTCTTCTGCATTTGTATTATTGTTTCTGAATATCGCGTTCTTTGTTCCAATGTCTTTAATGGTCTTTCATGAAATCGCATTGATTTTTTTCTATCTCTGGCCTGAATGTTCTCCGTTCTCTATTAATCAGAATAAGGATGATGAGTTTTGTTATGTAGCTCATTGTTCGGTGTAGTTCACATTAGTTTGCGCCTTGTTTCATAGGTAGTGCTATGAAACTATATTTGCTTAGTTGTTCAGGTATTTCCCCACGGTTGTAGTTTTAATTTATCATTTCCTTAATCTTGTCTGTGTCCAAATCATCTAAGGTTGTCAGCGTCATTGTTACAATTTCCTCTGACCCTGCCGCCTTGTTTCTGTTCTTTTTTTCTTTCTTTTTTTGTTAAGTGCAGCTTCTACTTTGGATTTTAGAATTTCAAGCGAATCGGTAGTTCTATGTATTGCCAGTTGTTTTCTTCTTCGTGGAAGAGTTCTTCCATATATTCTTCCAGCGCTGAAGAATTTTCCTTCTCTAATATAATCGTTCCATCCTATGCAGCCTGTTGGTGAGCAAATCTTCTCTCCTGCTCGTTTCCTTATTTGCTTATGCGTATATCATTTGTCTTCGGTATTCAATCTTTCTATTTCTGCACATTTTTCGTTTTGTCACTCTTCTTTAGCCTGCCTGCATTTCGTCCTTATTTGGTTGTGTAGTTTTCTGTATTCCGTTTAGTATCTTAGCAAAGTTTTCTGTCTCCTTTGCATCATGTCAAGATTCTCATCAGTCATCGATTCGTTTTTTCTTCTTCGTCTATTCTCCTTTCGGATTATATCGTTTGCTGATGTCACTAAGGCCTCTCTTAGTGCGTTCCACTTCGAGTTTCCATTTCCATTTTTTTCCTTGTATCTTCTTTTTAAATTCTCCATATTTTTCTCAGGTTCGGGGTTCTCAGGAGTTTATTGTATTGCTATTTGTGTAGGGCTTCTTCAATTTCTGCAATTTCGCTCTTAGTTTATATATAACAGGTTGATGGTCGATTCTGTATCGGCACTTGGGTTGTATTTTCACTGAACCATTGCATTTCCGACTCTTTTGTATAACGTTACATAGTAAATTTGGTTTACGTGTATTTATTTATTCAGTGATATAAAATGTTACTTTAAAATATTAAAAAATGCATTTCTGACAGCTACAGTGCTTCTAAATATAAAAATTAACTTTCTAATTTGATGGCAATTTTAACCATATGCAAGGGGTAAATTGCCATGCTGATTGGTTAGATACATACATAATAACTGCCATTTCAGTAAACGAGCATGATCATCGCTGACAAGTATTCCATCTACTTGGATGTAAGAATTAACGTTTTCCTTTTCCTAGCCGGTTTACCAAACTTTACTGAATAGATCATTCAGCCATAGTATTTAACCCGAAGTTACGAGAAAAATACTTCATACCTTTCTTAAGGTCATTTGCACGAAAGTGAATGTTAAAAAAGACAAGAATTTGGATCTGGCTTTGTGTATTTCTCGTTCCATGTCTATGTAGCCATCAGTACATACCTCAGTAGATGTTAAGAAGTCAGCAACGCAAGTGATAAAATTATATTCTGTTGCATCTTGCAAAACGGAGCAACTAACCACACCAACAATGCTAAGAATTACAGAGACCGGCAGATGTAGGCTTATCCGAATTAACGTCGATTGGATTTTATCTGATAGTTTATATTCTTGTAAACGGATATCTTATCAAAGGCTTGTGATTCATCAATCCAAGTCTATAAATCACGCCCATGAGCACCAACCTATGTATTTCTACAAAACCGAACATATATATATATATATATATATATATATATATATATATATATATATATATATATATATATATATAACATAACTAGATAGAGAAAGCGGGAGAGAGGTATAGAGAGAATGAGTTCATTCATACCTATCTACGCGGAATTATGGCTATGGACGTCAATGTTAATATTCAGTACTGACTAATAAACACAATCTTTGAGTTCATTTCACCCCAAGAAAGACAATACAGCTAATAAAACGCAACGGGCTACTGAGAAACAACGAAGAAAAGTAATATTACGGACAAAGTATAATAAAAGAACAAGAATTAATAAGAAAAAGATAAACATTGAACTTACACTTCCATTTTTGAAGATCAATGTTGATTGAGAATCAAGAAAAGAGAGTCCACAAGCAAGAAGCGCAATAGAAGAAGATGTTAGCATGGAAAATATGGTTACATCTCACCATTTCAAGTGTAAAATTACGAGACCTTATCTAGTACTGCTAGTAAATTCATAAGCTTTAAGTACGGTAGAGGTTGAAGATAATCAGAACTTTTACCATGAAAGTATTTATAGAAAAGGCAAAAGGAATCAAAATTACTACGGTTTAAAAGTGATAGGGGCCGGTAAGCCAGATCAGGATTCTTTGCATTTTGTCAAAAATTTGAAAATATTTAGCAGGAGCACCAGGCCAAATATAACATCAAATTTCAAAGCAAAGATGAACGGTAGACTTATAAATATGAGTTATTCTCGAGCATGTAGAGTGGGAGAGCAACCGTCTATACTCGCGGGTTTAATATAGTATCGGTTAAAAATTAATCAAATGAAACACAAATCTGAAAGTACACAACTTATAAGAATTAGAATAAAACGATAGTTCCAAGAAAAATGTCTTTCGCTTCAGCCAAAAAAAAGTAAACGATACAAATTTCCCTTTGGCTGTTCAGAATTTATTTGTAAACGTTGTCATGCAAAAAACGTATTTACTGGGCTTTTTAAAAAGAATATCATTGAACTTCCGCGAAGCCACTCACATCAGAATGTGGCGTTGACCGTCTTTTAACGCAGTCAACGTTGCTGCAGTAGATTACTTGCTATTTTGGTGCGACATGCTGATCTGAGCCGACCTAACTTAGATTCATTGTAATTTCTGCCGCTCTTCCGCTCTCTAATTTAAGGATATTCTGTCTCCCTCCTCTCTCTTTCAAGTTGAAGTAATTGTCCATGTTTCTTGTCCATAGAGGTATGTATATATTAAATAGTAATTCCAGACACTTCTCTCTGTTTCGAAAACAATTTTTCTGATTCTTAATATTTGTTAGATCGTAACACATAAAAGTTCTTATCTATAAATCACTATATTTGTAATCAAGTTAAAAGAAACCCATAATTTTACAGCCTATAATATGATCCCAAAATGGTACTCCAGCTCCACTTTGCTATTTTTGTCGTGTTCGTGGACATTTCCCCGGCAGATATCGAATCTAGTTTGTCTATGAAGTCAAGCCAGCGCAGCAAGCTCTACTCATCACTAATATTTACGGTCAGGGGATCGGTTTTCAAGTAATTCTTTGTCCAACTTAAAAGATTTTGGTTGTGTGTTTATTTGAATGCATCATATTATTTGACTTTTTTTGTCATTAACTTCTCTGCATAATATTTTCCATAGTTCCTTACTGATTTCATTTCTGCAAATACTTTCATCCTTTTACTTTTCTTCTTCTTTTTTTTTGGCTACATGTTTGAATATTTTGAAAAAAAGGATGGAGTGAAACGAAGTCTTTTTTGTTCTAATCAAATGTGCGTATTAAAATTATTTTATATCGTTATGTATTTGTTCTCGGTGATATATTCTTTTCATTTACGAAATCCTCTTTCTCATTCGAAGTGTTAACATTCTTATAACCATTATCAATTATATATATATATATATATATATATATATATATATATATATATATATATATATATATATATATATATATATATGTGTGTATACATATACATACATATATATACACGTACATATATATACAAACACATACATACATATATACATATACATACAGATAATATATATATATATATATATATATATATATATATATATATATATATATATATATATATATATATATATATATATAATTATCAATGATTATGCGATTGCGGCTTTAAACAAGTAATTTAATATTATATATAGATATAATGAGTTTCCAAGCGTAGCTTAGAATCCGCACAAGGCCGAATATATGAGGCAGCCAGTGAACATCGAACTCACTACTCAGTCGTAGTTGTGCTAGCGAGACAAGCTTGCTAACTATTACACCGCCTCGAGGTGCCCAATTATATATAAATATATACGATTCTATATATAGCAAGATATGAGCAAATATAACCACACAGATACAAAACCATGAAGTTGTTATTAGAAAATTTTAAAAAAATCAACAGAGAATTTAAAAAATACTACTAACCTGTTACAATGAAGACAAGAACATACACATGTGTGCAAACAACTAAGAAATGAGAAAAATGTCACTACAAGAAAACCAGCAGTATGAATGAGAGATATTTCTTTTAGAGACAGTAGTTTTTCTTTATGCTTTCAGGGGGAAGCCTGCTTAGACTTAACATAAATTTTATTATATATTCTAAGATGATAATATGAATGTACTCTACTGATTATGGTAAAACATCTTCGTGAAAGACGAAGCCTTATCCTTCAGGAGAGTTTTTTTTATATTTAAAATACATTTGCAATATTTGTTTTTATAGACCTAATAAAATACTCTAACCCCTATAGTTAATTTCCTTAAGCTATTACATATTAGTATTTGAAATATGCTGAATAAAGTTACATACTAAAAACAGGTATCGCCAGTGGATAAATTTCAATGAATGTCCACCAAATTTGTGACTTTTCCCATTCCACATATGAACAGTAATATATTTTGTCATTGTTAATATTTCAGTTACTCATCATTTTCTGATTTTATTTTAATGTATCCTTCGCTTGATGCCAGTTTTGGAGTAGAAGCATCTAAACAAATGAAATATATAACTCCTATTAAGAAATTTCAAAATATTACCTTCAACATAATAAAAATATGAGCGAAAAGGAAAATTATACAGGGTGCGGCAGAAATACATCACACATACGCCTCCAAGACGGTGCAATGGTTCGGAAACTTGTCTAGTTAAACCAATTATATTGGGTAATGAGTTCAATCCTCACTGGGTGTCCCATACTTTCCACTATATGCCATATCTACGCTATGTAAATCACCACATACCTCCAAGAAATAACTCCCACAAAATGGCAAAACATTAGTAGTAATCGAGTCTTTATCGAGTTCAGGGGTGGGCAGACTTTTTAGTACAAGGGCCGCATTCTAAAAATTTATAGTTTTACAGGGCCGCATAGTATATATAAACCAAAATAATTGATATTTAAAATTGGCAAAATAAAGGGCTTTTAAAGTAAAAATACAGTTTTAATCAATAACATTTTAAAGCGGGCCGCACGAAATCGTTTGGCGGGTCGCATGTGGCCCGCGGGCCGTAGTTCGCCCACCCCTGATCTAGTCAATGTCTTACAATTTTGCGAGAGGTATATGTGAGAGGTATTTCCGTCGTACTCTGTACTAAGTATTAGAAAGAGAAAGTAGATATTAATGTGTGTAATGAGGAATGAGGGTGTGGTGAGATATAAACATTACAAGACATAGAGACGATATGACGTTAGAAAAGAAACAAAAACTAACATTGTTATATTGAGGGACAGATCACAGAGAAAGTAGTTCAAAAAGTATAAACAAACAAAAATTTCTTTAGAACTACAAGTGACAATAAGTTGTGGCGATCACCCACCTAATGAAGTGACAAGGTACACAAAAGAAAATATATACAGCATTAAATGCTTGCTTTTTTACACTGTAAGTGAAAATCAAAAGGGAACACACGCAGATCTCTTTCGAAACAACGGAATTCAATAAGAAATGAGTGCTTAAAATCAAAAGGAACCTCATGTGCCTCTGATGTCGTCGGGTTCTCTCTAAATTTACTACTGGATAAAGGAATTTCACTCAGTAACGTCTCGCATTCAAAGCTCGCTTATTCTAGTCAATGATGTATATTTTTATAGACATTTACGCCAAATGCCAACTGAACATAAAGAAATCGGTGAAGCCTAATGAAGCTCGGTCAAATGAATAATGAATTCCAGTTTTATAGCAAAAGAAAAAGTCACTCCTCTCTGGAATCAAAGAAATTGGAAAGTAAACATGTGAATAAAGTTTTAGTCCTTTTACTCAACCTGTAAAATCCAATAGAAAATATCCTGTTGGAACTCCGTTTATTCTTAAAACTAGTGAATCAATTGAAATTCAGATTTGTATATAAAGGAGGATTTTTCTCGCTATATATCAGGACTTGCCCGTGAAAAATCATGTTATTTTATTGTCGAAAACGTATATATAAAAGTAAAGAAAACGAATACACACTTTCGCAAATATACCGATTTCATTTAGAATTTTCGGGATCTGAAGTTAATATTACTTACAGGCGGACTATTGTCCGCCTCCTTGTAACCTTTATGTACCATTCTGAAAGATTCCTTGCCTTCCCAAAATGTAAAATCAAGCAAATCTTCTTTTCGCTTATTAGGTCTAGGTTTTTAATTACTACTGCTCAGATATTGCTGATGATTCTACAGATTACAAAGGACTGAACTTACAATTACCTTGTCACCAAATACACGAAACAGAGCTTTAATGCACGAGGCCGTTTTTCAGCAGGACAATCATGCTATTTTATGGCCGAAAAGAAGAGTCATTAACGAATTAAAGTTAACATTGTCCCTGTGTTAGTGCCGGTCACGCTTGGCCGAACGCAGTAAGAATTTTCAATGGTTCAGCGAATGAAGATATAATGTTCTTTCATACTTTATAACGTCTCCTACATCGTATTTCTTTTGTACTAAAAATACCCGTGAACATTTCTGCTTTCTATTTTAATTTCCTGATGAACTGTAATCCTTAAGTTAATGATTGAATACGATGCTTACGATTTCCCTGAATATAAAATACCTGTGAAAATATCTATATTGTATCGATAGGTTTAACCAATTATAGAAACGACAATCAAAAGTGTGAATGCAAGTTATCATTTAACGGCGGAAGAGTACACATATCGAAATATTTGAAAATGAAAATCTTTCGATTTCAGTGAGGCAGACGTTGAACACATGTGTGGGTTATCGGTACATACTTTTTCTTTGTTTTTCTTTATTTATTTATTTTTCTAACTGAAACCAAGCAGCCTCACTATTATGTCTTTTCCGTCTTTCCTACAGATCTAAACTGAAAAGTTTATTATTTATGAGATATTGTCATGGAGTTAAATATGTGCTAACTACGTGGAAATGTATGCAGGAGAAAGGCTCGTTTGGAAAGACGTGTGTGTACATGACAGCTCAATTGTTCGTTGAAGTGTTATATATATATATATATATATATATATATATATATATATATATATATATATATATGACCACTCGTATTCGACGATACTCGTCTACTAGTGCAGTTATATAATCCTTATTGCAGACACATGTCCAGTCGCATTTTGTGTTTGTTCAACACCCAGAGAGTCCACCTATGCTCTGTACTGCATCTACATTTTCTGGGAGAGTATCCTGTTATCTACCGTGATAAAAAATCTGAACAAGGCCAGCACAACCAAACACTCTGTCACGATGACTTGTGTCTTCGTGCTAGCACAGCTATCGACGGATTCCGTCTACATAATTTCACTCCGAAGACTTTGGTCAAGACGTGGTGTGGTTTCCAGGCTCTTTCCAAAGGTTCTGCATGCAAGGATCCTCCCCCAGACCGATAATTTCAAAAAGTTATATTCCTAAGAAATCGACAATGGCGAGAGTCGAAAGGTGTATTTTTTTCTTTATTTTTATTGGCCTTACGATATACGTTTTTTTATTATTGTTAGATTCAACCCCTTATTTGAATAGGGATTCAAAAAATGAAAATAAGAAAAGTAAATATAATCGTCTTCTGAAGGCTGACTGGAATGCACTGTTTGGAATTGCCTTCTGTTTCTTCAGGCTTGGTTTGTCATCCATCCACAAACATTTTCAATGGAGTTCAGATTGCCTTCAGTTAAATGCCACGACAGAATCCTTTATTAACTGCGGCATTTCGCTGCTGAAAGACCAAGTCGTTTCCCCACAAACAAGCGCAGTGAGTCAATTTAGCAGGCTCTCTCTGACATAGCAATATGACTAAATGCGGTGTGACGAACCTGTATAACCTGAAGATAAATTCCTTGGAAGATAACACCCTAGATCATGATGAATACGTAAGAAAGACTGTGCAGTGTAAAAATGTCCCTGTTGGAATAACCTTATAGTGCCATTATCTTTGGAAGCGACATGTACCATCCAAGTAACAATATATATATATATATATATATATATATATATATATATATATATATATATATATATATATATATATATCATAAAAGAACAAAACCATCTTCCCCTTTTCTATGTCCAATGTTTGACGCATCTCTCAAAGTTTAACCCAGCTGTTTTGTAATGTTAGAGAGGCCGAAGACGTTTACAGTTTTTAAAACCTTTCTCACTGAAATATCGTCTTATTTATCTTGAGCTGCATTCTGCGTCCGTAAGTGTCTTAATCTAGTTGGATGATCGACTGGTGTATTTCCGGACAACGCGTGAAATTCCCGTTCAGTATCCCTTGTTTGTTTTTTTATGAAATTTAATAGATCCAATGACTCCAACGATGACACGATTTGAGAGATCTTTGCAGCTCAATAGTTCTGTCACATTCAAACACTGTCACCATTTTAGCAATTTCCATGTTTTTACATGTTTTTAAAGCATTTCACCCCCAAGCAAGTTGGGAGTGTCACTAGCATGCATGGGTTACAGACAGTGAGAACAAGAAGGGTGTTTGAAGTAAGGATATAGAGAATGACGGGGATCAGTTTTACGGCATGAGAATATGTCAAATGATTATTTGAAGTATATAGCTATCATGGAGGCAAGTAAGAGGAAGGGAGTTCCACTATCGTGCCAGAGTGCCAGAGATGAAGTTGTTGGAGTAGAAGTGGCGGTTACATTTAAATGTGATGCAGGAGATACCAGTATAACCGAAGACGTATGAATATTTTCCCTCAAAAAAGCAAGAAGCGAATCTGCACATTGTGAAATACATAGAATGCCATAGATTTCATTTCAATTTGTTTGCGTTCTTGTGAACAAAACTTGAGATATGTGTCATCAGTGTTCAGTTTATACATTTATAATTACTTTAAAATTTATGTTTACTGGATAAACGTGTTTGAGTGGATATCCCTGATTTTGAAACAATGTAAATATGTCATTCAACCTGTGCATTTTAGACTATTGAAGTAAATGTGCCTTTGCCAGGTTTCGACTCTGAGTTTCTAAACTAAGAGAAGACAAGTTAATAACCGGCGTTCTCTGAGACTTCTCCGACAGAGAAAACATTAAAATGTAAAGATCAATTACGCTGTTTAAGAAATATTACCACTAATATATAACTTTTTCAATAATAATCAGTAATGTAGGATTATCAATAAAATAGATTCTTTATTTATAAATACAATTATATATATATATATATATATATATATATATATATATATATATATATATATATAGAGAGAGAGAGAGAGAGAGAGAGAGAGAGAGAGAGAGAGAGTTAGATAGATAGATAGATAGATTTAAGGTATTCTATATTTATGGGATAATGTGCTCACTATCAGAGATAAAGCGTATGTAAATATAAAAGTGAATATTGAAGTCAACACTCAAAGGCAACAGACTGTTTCCTGTTAAACGCAATCATCAGGTAACATACATTTATCTATACCCGTCAGTGGTCCATTGTGGGTTATCTATTCTAACAAACATTTTGGCTGGATTCGTTTGTTAATTAATTAATTTATTTGGATTAATTTATTTTACATTTTTCGTATTTATTTATATTTTATATATCTTTATTCATCCTTTATAGTTTTCAATTTTTAAGTTACGTATTAAAAGATTTGAGATGTCTTCTGATCGTTTATGTAGTAGTTTGTTTTGTCTAGGCTGGTAATTATAACTATTTTTCGTCTAATATAAGTTTTCAGGGTTTTTTATTGATTCTTTCAGTCTATTCTGTTATTTTCGCGGATGTAGTTTGTTAATTTGTTTATTATTTACTTCATTCATTTATTTGCAACTGTAGCTGATTATTACTGTGTTTTTGTTGAATATTTTATGGAGAGTGCTTGGCGCGAGGATGTGTTTGTGTAAGAGTCTGATAAATATTTTCCTACGTTTGTTTCTACATTTGTGGAGGTGTACGGTAGGATTGAACCATATGATATTTCGCTTCCTGTTCTATTTTTTTGTCCTCTGTGGTGAGAAATTTTTGTACGTTTCTTAAACATCGGAAAACTGAAAAGAATAAATAAAATAAAAATAAATAAGAAGAAAACAAGTAAAATAAGTCAATCCAAATAAATAATGTAAATAATAAATAAATTAACAAGCCACTCTGGCCAAAATAACCATTAGGATAGATTACTCACAATGCAGCACTGACCTGTATATATAAAAAGTCGACAAGAAATACAACACATGTGTCCTGATGATTGCGTTTGGCATGAAAAAGTGTGTCGCCTCCGAGTGTTAACTTCAATTTTCACGTTTATATTTATTTATTTATATGACAAAGTGGAAAAAAGCATTCGTGTGACACGTTTCGTCTATTAAGAGTTCATTGAAGTTAGTTTTTGTTTGCGCTGATGCAACTACACATGTGTACGAACGAAAGAGAGACGCTGATTATTTTAAATTTAAAATATTTTTAATATGTTTTGGGGTGTATAATCTACCCGATTTCTTTTAGATACTATTTTTGCTGTTGTTTATATTTAAATCACTTTCTTTACTTACAATCCCAAATTCTGATAATAGAAGATCAGACAAGAAGAGTGAAACGTTGTAAGAACCTAGACGAAAATTTACTGCGGATGATGTAGCAATTAAAGCTCTTCTCTATATTTTGTTTATTATATTCTCAGGAAATTGGTTTGTCTTTTAATTAGAATAACATATTTAAACCGAATGTATTTTATAAAATAAAACATAAATTAAAAATATGTCAATGTATTGTAGTGTAATTTATGTAGGCCCCTGAATAAAAAAAATAAACAGAAAGCGACGACATGTTCGCATATAAGGAAGCCAGTATCAACAGGCAGAAATTACAAACACACACATAAACCCTTAACCTATATTTACTTTGCGATCTTAAATTTTACCTGTATCCTGACTCGTTGAAAAAGCCAACAACCTTTTCAAATTTGTAATCACTCCCACTCCAACGTAAACTATATAATACTATTTAGCTTACAAAAAGTAAATAATCTTTTCCAAAAGATATTCAACATCACTTGAGAATGGAACAAAAAATAAAAAATTACTTTTAAGTTTAATTTAACGTTTAGGTTCCGATACATCTTAATTTCTCTGTCGCGATGAATACATATTTGTAAATAATATTATAATATTATGCTTTACGGTTTATCGAGTAATAGTTTTAAAAATGAATGCTAAATAACTGTGGATTATAAATTCGACAGTTCTTTCTTTTTATTTTGATATATATATATATATATATATATATATATATATATATATATATATATATATATATCTGTGTGTGTGTGTGTGTGTGTGTGTGTAATGCATTTATCTCGGTGTGTGATAAAGCCTGGATAACAAAATTTACAAGCAAATTGGCATCCGAATAAAAATTCGAAAAAATAAAAAATCAGGCATATTTCATTGAATAATGGAGTACTTTCGATATAGCACACTGCTATCATCACGATATTGTTTATTTCAAGACAAGTATTGTACTGTTCATCTTTTCAAAGAAAAATTGCTGTGTTCAGCTGAAAGATAATTGTTTTACTTGTGAACGGAAGAGCGCTGAGTGGATACGGTTGGATTGACACCGTTTCAGGGGAAATAACTTAGTATGGCGGGTCCAGAGTTTTTAAGAAATATTTATTGAAACTATTAGTGCAAGCCTTTATATCTTAAACTGTACTGTACGCATTTTAAAACATTTGTTCAGTAGCCATAATTAATTTCATTAAAGTTTGGTTTCAATATTTTAATATAGATACCATTGACAATTTTTAGTTTGTGTTTATTATTTTCATGAAATGTATAGATGTTTTAAGAATTGCGAATGTGCGCAGGTATGCTGTTGTAAATGCTTAGAAATTTGGGACATATATTAATGAAAACACAGCCGCTTAAACAACGTTGTCGTAGTGTGTCCAGCATAAGTATTAATTTTTTCCCTTGGAGACACAGTCTCACAGAGGACATTTAAATTTATATACAATGTTGCTGTTTTTTTCTGCAACACATTAGTAGTTGGGTAAGATACCTTGCGAATGATTGAATTAGATATACTAAATTTAGTGTAGCATATAATTAATTTTAATTTTTTATCATGATCTTTGGTGGTAATATTGGTATTTATTAGATTTTTAGCATATTTTCGTTTTGCTTGCAATGAGAATGTATTTGGCTGAAATATAACCAACTTGTTCCCTAATTATATCGTTGATGACCAGATAAAATATTCTATCAGATATTTTATAGATGAGTTACAAATGGCGTTTTTCTCCCTTTCATTGAAATAGTCAGGAGTATAACGTGACACCCGATAAATGACGTCGGCGAGAGATTGATGAGAGGAGTTATAGGAGACGAAGGACGTCATTAGGCTAAATCGGTAGATTTTACAGGAAAAAGTAGATGGACTAGCCCTGTTCGTAACCCCTGTTTTACATTCAGGAAATATAACAAGTAATGCTCCCTTTACTTTCACGCTGTTTGTTATAACGTATGTTATAATTTCTTTGCATGGGACACTTGTATATATGTCATATATCTAATTTCGTGTACGGCAAAGCATTATAAACCATTCTATCCACAAATCATTTTACCATTCAGCTATTCCCTTCTCTCCGTGAAATAGCAGTGTTGTTATATCATGGATATAGCACAGCACATAACACGAGAAATGCATTAGGGAAAATAAACAATTCTTTACCACGCTCTTGGTACAATATTAATACTTTACGTCTCAATCAAATTCATTCTGATTTTACACGAGTAAATATCCTAAAATAATTGATAATTGCCGATATATACAATATTCAACCAGTATTTTCAATACTTATTTTTTTTAAACTCTCGAGACACAATACTAAGTTGCCTCCCCTGAAGCGGTGTCAATACACTCGTAGCCACTCAGCTCTCTTTCTTATAAAGTAACGAATGTAACTTTCAGTTGAAGACAGCAATTTTATCTTTGCAAATGATGAACACTACAATATTTGGCTTGAAATAAACAACACCATGATGAGAAAATTGTACTGTATAGAAAAACCCGGAATAAAATAGTATGTATCAACACGGGGATTTTTTTTCTTTCTTTAATAATGACACTAAAAAGCCTGTCCGTGAATAGGAAAGGATACAGTTGAAAGTAAGTAGGTAAAACCCATCTAAATTATTCAATGAAACATGTCGCAATGAAAACATGCTCTCAAAATATACACGCAATATATATATATATATATATATATATATATATATATATATATATATATATATATATATATATATATATAGATAGATAGATAGATAGATAGATATGAATGTATGTTTCTGTGTATGTGTTGGTGTGTGGAGATAAGGCCAGAGTGAGAGAGAGAAACAGAGGGAGATATTCGTTTTTGCTGATGCTTTGGGTATATATCCGTAATGCTCCAAGAACAATACGCCCTAATTATTCCCTCTCAAAAAAACATTAAATACTATATGTACACTTAGTCAACACTATTGGCTATTTATTATTAAAACTCTCTTCATCTCGTTGGTCATAGCCGGGCAAGATAAGCTGGAAATTGATTTATCATTTATATTGTTGCTGCCGCAGCTCAAACGCTGCTCACGTCTAATGGTCATGACCTGTAAACGTTCAGTAAGCATCTACAAATGTTCACATGTTAATATTTGTTTCTATATAGAGCAATTTCTATATAGAGCAATTAAATAACTCCCCTCGGTTTTGTACACACTTTCATGTCGGATAGAATTTTACTAGACTGCCACATTTTTATAACAATATCAAATTTTATTTAAATCCAGTTATTTCACTCAAGTATTTTGGATCGTCATAGATATCTGCAATTGCATATAATACATGTAATGATAATTTTGCATTTAGAGGTTTCTAAACATTCGGTCTTAATTGACTGAATTGTTAACATTATTTTCGGTTAGAACAGTTTTTTTTTATCATGTTCACTATCTTCTATCACTCATTAAATGTTGATGGTTGTTTCTTCCAGACATTTCTTTAACGTACTTTGATATAATTATGACATGGGTGCGATTAAAGGGGTTAATGTAAAAATGTAATCTATTAATATGAGAGTGTAGGAAGAGAGAATATCGAGATATTGGGATGCAAGGGGAAATCGCTCAGGTATATTCCAGGTTATTCGGTAACCGTGGGAATTAAGAACAGAATTTAGAAAAGTTGAGTTACGGATGACAACAAAAATTGGAAGTTACGAGTGGCAGGCCGAAGTGGTATCTGAAATATAATTGTGGAAATATGAACAATTCGGGAGAGGAGGCATTATCTATCACCGGAAAAAGGAAACTGAAATGAGAAACGAGACTGTAAGCTTTGTCTGCATGTTAACCTGAGGGTTGTAGTTGTTCATCTTTTGTTTGGGGTGCAATAGAACAAACCAGACCAAAGTCTAGGAAATGCTATCAAGGATTAAAATAAGAAAGCCTCTTCGCCCACACGCTTTAAAAATCAAATTGTCAAAAAGACAGTCAAAACCTCCCTGTATGGATGGTCTCGGATGGAATACCGAGAGAGGTGAAAAAGCGAGACAAGTTACCTGCGACGCTTTTGAAATAATGGTGTCAAGCATAAATACGAGAATTAATGATTTGCAAAGGCGAGACAATAGTTATTGAATTACCGATTCTCCAGACCAGTCGACCCCACGCCAGTCTTGGGCCAGACTAGATATAAGCAGATTGCGTTTGCGACTCAGACAGAGAGAGAGACGAGATGAGAGGTGAAGAGTAGACGAACTGCTACCCCAAATCCCGCGTACACTGTTGCCGGGAGAATTTGAATCCCGTTCCAATATTTACAAGAGCAAAGTGACACTATCGAAATCTAAGAGGGAAAGGTTGATTTTTATGCCAGGTACGAAAGAAACGAATTTAAACTAACATGATGGATTTTGCGTTTTTCTTTCGTCTACGAGAATATTTTTATATCTTCTTATAAAGCTGCGAATTACCAGTGGCATTGGATCTACACAGTTCTGAGATCAAAGACCACACCATGGGCAGATTGGTGTGGATCGAAACGGCCAGTAACCAATAACCAATTGACCGACGACGGTATTGGCCATTGTAAGGTTGAACCTTGTGACTGACGTGTCGGCCTACAAACCTGAGGACGAGACGGCTGGTTCTGTTATATCTTCTGCTATAGGCAGCATGTGGCAATGGCCACACTCCCTGATTGCTGCAACCCAGGATTGATCCAAAATCGACCGGGCCGTGCTTGTTAGATATATTTTTTCACGTCTAGTTTCTGCACAATAATATTTTTTGTTGC
>OZ038481.1:106282093-106307093 GCA_964036315.1 Acanthosepion esculentum
AATTTATCTACAAGCATTCTCAATGCATTATAAATTTATTAAATACTAGCAGCATGACCCGGCGTTGCCCGTGCTTGGTTCAAAAATCGTACGTTTAGGTAGTTTCCGCTTACTTTTCAACGAATATATGTAAACTGATTTGCAGTACAAACGGTAGTTACGCTCACCAAGCGTTTCATGTGACAAAACATACTGCCTCCGTTGAGATTGACTCGAAAGCCCCAAAGAAGCCTCTACCTCGGTTTCTTCCTCCGGCTTTCTCTTTGCCGCAGAGCCTCTTTTAGAACGCCTGCTAAGGTTGCATCGCCATGGTATTTTGGCACGCTTAGCAAAGCTGCCGGGTCGGTCATCGCCACGGCACTCAGAAGAGTGCAAAGCAGAAGTTGAAGTAGACGCCAGCCGCTTCTCCCCCAATGAGGGGCACTCAATGGAATCTTGCTCCCGTTTCCCCTTAGCCGGTCAGGCTTTTTTAGAACGCGTGCAAAGGTTGCCTCGCCTAGGTGTCTCTGCAGCCTTTGCAGCCTTTGCAGAGCAGCCGGGTTGGTCATCGCCACGGCACGCAGAATAGTGCAAAGCAGAGGTTGAAGTAGACGCTATATGATCACCTGTAACCGGAGTTATTATGTGCTCCTCCGCAGTCGCCTGTTCGGCATGTGTAACAACGGTGTTAAGGGTCTTCAGTTGCTGACGTGCGGATGTTCGTCGTGTAGGAGCCATTTGAAGGATTATAGAAATGCTGTGTAAGAATGCTAATAGAAGTTGATGCCGAAGCTGAAGCGGTGCAACCTCGTTGTATACGAAAACTAAAAATGCAGTGGAGCGGTATGGAAAAAACATCTCCTAGCTATGGGCCGTGCTTTCTGGCAGCACAAAAACGTCGCTGTAGGAAGAGGTTACGCAACCAAAACTTTGAAGCGTTGAAGGTTAAAAAGTAGTGAAACACTGAGGTGTACTGGGCCGCGTAGTAAAGGCAGAAGAGAAGTAACTTGCGACAGCAATTAACTGTCTAATAGCAAAACTGAACTACAAAAACGTAGAAATAGGTATGGAACGCTAAGATGGACTGGGCTGCGCAGTAGAGGCAGCACGCGGAGATAAAATGTGTAATGCAAACGTTTAAGCAAATAGGCAGTGAAGTACTGAGGTGTACTAGGCCGCGTAGTAAAGGCAGTACACTTCAACTTACAGTGAAAACTGTAACGTGGAGGTAAAATAGGTTGGGCAAACGATTGAGCAAATAAGTAATTTGCGGCAGCAGTTAATTGTCTAATAGCAAAACTGAAATATGAAAAGGTAGAAATAGGTAAGGAACGCTAAGATGGACTGGGCTGCGCAGCAGAGGCAGCACGCGGAGATAAAATGGGTAATGCAAACGTTTAAGAAAATAGGTAATTTGCGGTAGCTGGAAGTTGTCAATTAATCCAAGGACAGATGCGTTAATGGCGATCAAATCAAGACGTGAGTGCGGATGCAGCCGCGCTGAAGGTATTTAAAGGGAACGTGACTTGACATTGATTGGTGTAGCCTGGGCAATGGCCATGAATTTAGAACAATGAATGATCTTACGCAAAATGGAAGATACTAGGGCGCATTCACGCACGCGCGCATGTTTTGGCAAGCGCAAGGCTTGGCCGTAAACGGGGTCAAGCTGCCTGCTGCATATGCAGCTTGGCTCTAAAGCATGTGATGCCGGTGATGAGAATGCAAGGAGCTGCAATGAAGCGTTTGCTCGTTTGGTTTGTGCGACAACGAAAAGCCGCTAACCGTTTACCGGCATTAGCTTTGAAATGGATTGGGAGGAAGTTCTGCTGTTTTAGCGCAAAATCTCTTCGTCAGGTCTGGGATGCGGCCTGGGCTAGTGGAATTTTTTTTAAACAACTGGAAAATGGACTTCTGAGGGCGGAACCATTTTCACTCAACATGTATGCGGGTTTTTTTCAGTAAAGACGCGAATAAAGGAGGCGCGCTTATTTTGGTAAGATGCGACGATTAAAGCAAAAGTGTTGACAAAGTCGAATCTGTCATTTGTGGCTCAAAGTCAGACCTGGTAGCAGGGATAAAAAAGCCGAATTTCAATGGCCCTGCACCGATTCCAGAATTTGAGGTCAAATGTTTTCTTCCACTCCACTGCACGCACTAACCTGTTTCTTCCTGGGCATAGCGTGACCTTTAATTAATCTGCATTTAGGAAATACCCAACCGGAAAAAACATTTTTGAGGGTTGACCGATTGTCGATTTGCACTCTGTTTGGGGGGGGCGCTCAGAGTTGAAACTTCATATGGTGACTCCCAATGGCCTCCTCATAAATACGCTCGGATTTCGCTAAAAACCGACATGCGTTCAGGCGCAATCTGGGCGTATCGGCTTTTGGGTTTTATCGATTTTCCGCACTGTTTAGAGGTCCGTGGTCATGAAACTTCTGGACAACACTTCTAATGGCAGACTCTAAGAGGGTGTCAAATTTGGTTGAAATGCGATCATTCTTTCTGTAAGCAGATCTTTTCGATTTTCGATTTTTTCGATTATCGAATCTTTCGGAACCTGAGTCCGAACTCAAAAATCGGGCTCAGTCATGTCCTTACGGCAGCCATTTGCAAACTTGTGGTGAAAACCGCATCGAAATCGGGTGAGAAATGCGGTCTGGGCGAGGTAACAACGCCCACGACAGACACACAGACAGACAACATGTGAAATATAGATAGCAGATTAGAGAACATGTTGTTCACCGGAGAACACGTAATTTATAGAGGAATGTACTTGATGAAATCAAATATTTTTTAAAATTACTAATGTCTATTGTATAAAAATGGTTAGTTACGTTTTGATGCAAGCCGTATGAAATTATAATGGACGTATTTTAAAGCATGGGGTTTCGAAAGATATCTAATTTAATTCTGTTTTTTTTAATTACTTTGTGAGAATTGAACAAAGTGATATTTTGTTTTTAAATATGAAAGCAATGATTGTTTACTTAATTCTAAAGGAAATTATCCTATGATCTAACTGCTTTCGTTATGGCATTTGCAGATCAATAGATTTTACTCTCGGAGAAAGATGAGGGAGATTGCAACGGCTTATATGTTATCAGTATAATCGAGTGACAGTTCCCCGAAAATATTTTGGGTGAAGCCAATCCATATCTTTAGGTATGCCATATCTTTAGGAACGTCAATATGAAAACAAATCAACTCAGTTCTTTGCTCTTAAGCTTGTAGCAGAAAATATACCTCTATTTTCTGAACTATTAATCCAGTAGTTGAAAAGACAGTCGTTCGTTGTAAACTAAACGTTTGTCTAAGTTGAATTTTTATAATACAAAGTTATTCAGGGTGTAGACAATAATAACACACCAAGGATTTTTAGACATAGCATTTCTAAGATAGTAATCTCAGAATTCGCATGATTGTTGGTAATAGACAGACGAGAGGGTTCCTGCTGGCTTATATACCGTCTTGAAGTCTGCCTCCGAACAGAGAGCCCTTTCTTAATTCTTAATTACATCATTCTACTTCTTTATGTGTCGTGTCAACTTAGTACGTTCTCGATCATAGCTGTCCACAATGTCGTATCCTTTGTAGCTCTTAATACATTTTGTCTGTTATTTCTCCTAAACCTTATTACGCCATACATTTACTCAAGATTATTAAGTATGCCATACGTTGCTTTTCTCTCTCTCTCTATATATATATATATTCACCCATTCTGACTTGTGACTATTAAATTTTCCAAGCCTTCCTTTTTCATTATGTGCCACAGTAATTTTAACTGTTTCTTCTTGATGGCAAGTATAAGATTCTTTTTTGTTTCCATTTTCTATAAAACGTCGTAGTTGCGCACATATTCTGTTCATGGTATCCTCAGTATCCTTCTGTAGAGTGACATTTCTATTCCCTCTTTGGGGAAGCTGTCCCGCATACAATGCCATATAAGAGGACAAATATCAGGCAACAGTTCAATACACATTCTGTTTAAATCTAATTTTTTTTCAGTTTCTTAATAGTGGGGTCAGTTTTCTGGAATTAATTTTGGCTATTCCAATGCTTCTTCGGATTTCGGTGTCGCACTTTCCATCATCTGTTAGAGTACTTCGCAGATATTTAAATTTGTGTACTCTGCTGATTTTCGTATCTCCGTATTTTTATTTTCATTTTGGGCTCATCTTTTTGCTGACGACACTAACAAAAGCGATAGATTTATGTCTTTACCAAGGCCGTAAGTACCAACGCAAACGCAGCTGACTAGGCTGGAATTTGAACTCAGTTCGAAGATTCCACTTTCAAACAGGCTATCTCTTACGCTATCCGTATATTTGAATAACGTCCGCAGTAAAATATTTGAGATATAATAATTTTCTGGTTTTATAATTCAAATTCTTTCAAAAATTGAATAAAATTCTAATAATTTTCTCGTCTTTTTCCTTTCCTCTTATCGCTGCGCTTATGGCTTCATATACAGATTTTTTTTTATCAGCTATTCTTTTTATTTTTTTATTTATTCGGATTAGCCAATAACAGTGGAATAGGAAAACATTTCCAACTTGCAGTCAATAAATATTTTCTTTATCCAGCAGCAGATTATTTGCTTAATATATGCGAGTCTCTAATTACCTTGCTTTTTCATTAATTAGCTTCCAAATTTAAAAATCTCCAAAATGTTATTTTCTTGCAGTCTGGTGATTTTAAAGTACCATTTCATTCTTTCTCACACAGACACACAGAAAATATTTTCTGTAACAAAAGCTGTCTTTTAGTAGTTTTATTTCTTTTTTAAGTGAATTGCGTCACATGTGTTCTTCAGTCAAATTATAGCAAAATACATTCTGACAGAATTTCATTAGTATTATAGCGTATTTAAATACCAAGAGAAAGATTCGTGCATGCATTTTTAATAGGACCAGAAATAAGAGAAAAATAAGTCTACAAACAATGATAAATTACTCAGTAGTCTTAGTCCGTAAAAACGACTTTATATATCACGTATTATTACATTTAAACACAAACGTAATTCTAATTCTATGATTCAACATATAACACTCTTCGTCATATTATGAATACGTAGATATCTTTTATATGATTTTACATTTGAACAAATGTAGCGAAACATTTTGTCATATCCAGAACATTTCAGTCTTTGAAAAACCCGACCCCTTTCGGTCGTATATCGTACTTAGTAAACCGGAATTTGTACCGGAATTTCGAAATGCTCTCTTTATTTAATCTTCGTTCAATCTGCAGTCAGCCTTTCTTTCAGGGTTTCACTGATCATGTAGTTGGATTCCTTAGAGAACAGTATGAGATAGAATACATATTTCTAGTTAAGACTCACTTATTCGTTGAAAGGCGGGAGCTGGGTTTGGGGAAGATATCTTCGAACCCGTGGAATAGTTTTGGAATCAGTCTTGTAGCACTGACTAAGGTTCTTCCTTATCTTTTCAGATAGAAATTGTTTGATTCGATATTCTTACAATATAAGTAAATACAACATGAAAGCTAAGGATACCGGAAGATAAAATGCAGATAAATATTTGATTCTAAAGCCATATATTCATGAAAATATCTTCATCACAAAAATTCCGAACATGAATATTTATATATACATTTATAAATTTGCTCTTTATTCATACTTCGTCAGAAATATTTTCTCTCACTGTTATTACCTGAAATGACATAATTTAAAAACAATATTTGTCTTTAAGGTCATCTTTACAAAAGTAGCTAATCATTTAAAGACACAATATTTTTAATATATAGAGAAAGGTAAAATGTCACCCAGTGAATCTCTATGTTACTTTATTTTCCAAATTTCAAACAAGGAAACATATAACTGGTTAGTAATATAAATGCTTTCCCACCATTTTATGTGAAATTCAAGTTTGCTGTTAAACGTCGATCTCGTCTGAACGGATTCATTATATATATATATATATATATATATATATATATATATATATATATATATATATATATATATATATATATATATATATATATATATATATATATATATGTACAGTGAGGTGAAACACGAATTTGGACAGTAAAACATGGATTTAGAATCATATATTGAAAGAAAAGTATTGTCTAAAGCTCACAATATATTCGTAAAACAATTATAAATGCAAATAAACAGCAAAAATAAATTATTTGACACGTATATATATTTTATATACAAATTATTAAAACAGGTAGTGAAAAAAGTATTTGGACAGTTCCGAAATTATGCTAAAAATTAATGTTTTGAGTATATTTCATGCTGGAATGTGTTAGAATTTTATGTAATAGTCTACCCATGTTTGGAGAAAGGATGGAACAGCCTTCAATCAAAAGAACACCATCCCCACTGTGACGAACGGAGGCGGTGGCATTATGGTTTGGGGATGCTTTGCATATAATGTCAAGGGACAACTGAAAATTATTGAGGGCACAATGAATGCAGCCAAATATATTCAGATTTTAGAAGATTGCTTGCAGTCATCAGTTGAGAAATTAGAATTTGGACCAGATTGGGTTTTTTAACAGGACAATTATGCGAAAACATACAGCCAAAGTAACACGTGCATGGCTTCAAAACAATGCCATCAACGTGTTTACATGGCCCAGCCAAACGCCGGACAAGAATCCAATAGAGAATCTTTGGAGAACCCTAAAGAATCAGATTCGTGAAAGGCGACCAAAGAACCTCAGTGAATTGAAAGTTTTTGCAGAAGAAGAGTGGGCTAAACTTCCAACCAAATCATGCCAGGTGCTTGTAGCGAGCTGCAGGAACAGACTGAGAGCTGTGGTTGCAAATGAAGGAGGACCAAGTAAATATTAAACACATTTAAAGCATAATTTATATTCTGTCCAAATACTTTTTTCACTACCTGTTGTAATAATTCGTATATAAAATATACATGTAAAATAATTTATTTTTGCTTTTTATTTGGATTTATAATTGCTTTACGAATATATTGTGAGCTTTTGATAATACGTTTCTTTCAATATATGATTCTAAATCCTTTTTATTTACTGTCCAAATACTTGTTTCACCTCACTGTATGTATATATATATATATGTATATATATTAAAAAGAAGAGAGGTACCGCAAACGTTTTTGGCTGTAATGTGGATTTAAAAAAAAATATTATTCTTTATTTTTCCTAATTTTACAACACGTGTTTCTGGTCACGCGACCGTCTTCAGGTAAAGGGTGGAGATTTCCACATATTATTAAAAATAATTAATTTTTTTCCTTTATGTTTTTCAATGTTAAATATTCTCGATATGAGACATTCTCTATTTTTGTGTTAGCAATCCGAATGTCTTTCTTGAAATATATATATATATATATATATATATATATATATATATATATATATATATATATATATATATATATATTATATATATATGTAATGCTATACGATCATACTCAGGTTGGTTCATCCCCTGGATTTCTCTAGCTGTCAGAAAATATACCAGGTGATATTTGAAACAATATCATCTATGTCTGCCTTTGTTGTAATGATGTTGCTGGCCCGGAATTTGACCAGAATCCCGTAGCCTCATTGACGAATGCTCTATTACTAGCGGTTCTCTGTTTTTGTCTGGGCCACTATTTAAGAATTAAGGCATCAGAAATTTGAATGCATGTAGACATTATTTAACATCACCATACGATTGCACTATTTTATGGCAAATATCCTTATTAGTATGCGCGCAGAACTCTGAAACATACATTTTGTATTTCGCGAAGGGAATTGTTACTAGGGATTTATTCCGATGATTGTCATTCTACTTTCTTTGATCATATACTTTGATCCCAGATGAATAGTAAGTGATTTAAAGAGCCGAGTAATTATCCTTTCATTTACAAGCATTTTGCAATATATTTATTTGACATTATCTACATAATTCAAACTATTGTCCTCATCTTTGTCGCCAATTTATTACAAAGTTTCGACCGCTGTAGGCTCCGGCCTTCTTCCGGGACACATGGAACAGTGGATAAAGACGTTGGTTAGATCCAATGTCAAGACACAAAGAGTGTGAGTTCAATACCCGGTTAAGGCAGTGGAAAAATTTCAGAGGGAAATTAACAGGAGATAACTGATAACTGACACCCATTAAACATGGCACGTGGAATTAGAACAGTCTACGCCAGTGAGCGAAATAAAGGGTTCAGTTTGATATTACAACCACCTGAAGAAGGCCGGAGCGTACAACGGCCGAAACGTTGTAATAAATATGGCGACAAAGATGGGGACAATAGTCCGAATAATGTAAATAATGTACATAATAGGTCATCTCAGAAATGTAGTCATATTTATTTGATTTCGTATAACATTTAGAAAATCATTTCACCCATATCGAACAATAATTATCAGCTCAAGCCGAAACTTACGTAATTTTCTTCACGATATTTCTTTCTGATCAATTTACCTTAAATGCTCCTTAATATTCTTACAATTTCCCTTTATGTTAATCTTTTCCGCTGATGTTTGTAACAATTGATTCTTCTTCGTTCATGGTCCACAAAGTAATGTCATTTGTATATCTCAGTAAACTCGTTAGATATATAATCCTATGCCGCTTTCTTATGGCCATTTTAACTACACTGCTATGTGACTGCTAAATTCTCTAAGCCACATTTCCTTACTCTGTGCCCTAGAGATTTCATCTAATTCTTTTCTCATTATAGGCATAAATGTGTTTTATGTTTCCATTCTTCCTAAAACTTCATCATTAATCACATGTTCAATCCACAATGTTATCAGTATTCTTCCGTAGAACCACATTTCTCTTGCCCCAGTTGTCTTCATTACCTAGAACTTTGTCCAGCATTCACTGACTAGTGGAAGGACTGATATTGCATAACAGTTCAACAATTTTTCCCTTGTTTCTAACTAACATTTACTAAATGAAATCCGCATATTGGGCTGTTTCATTGGCTGAGAAACATATATTTTGCTATCAAATAATTTTTACTCCTTTCGTCTCACTTTATTTTCTTAAATTCTGTAGTCGTTCCTTCAGTTCCCTTTATGTGTCTGCTAGCTGCATTGTGTCATCTACGTCAGTGCTTCTCAAACTGATATGGTGGACCGGCATTTTTTCGCAATGTGTCACGTACCTGTAAAATCTCGTGGTAATATTAAATTATACCGGAAACGATATGTATATTGGATATAATAAAATTTGACTATTTTTTATCTACCATTTCTTTTGCAAAAAATAATTCAAATCAAATAATATAAAAAGTAATAAAAAATAAGCAGTTTATCAACAGAAAAAAGTAAATAAAAATGATCTTTAAAAATGATTCCTTAGCATGGTCTGGATACTGGCCGCGTGCCGGTAACTGATGATTTGATAGCACTGACCTACATATCTTTTGTGGTTAACATTGTGGTCGCCAATAATGAATCCTGTTTGCCATTCTCATTCTCTCAGAGTCGTCTCAGTGTAAAGTTAGAATAAGTTCTGTAAGACTGCAAGTATTTTTAGGGCTTGCAAATTTTATCCCCATCTCTCTCTACCCACACCTCCATGTACTTAAATTAAGTTACCTCGCTTAGATATTATGATATCCTTAACAGTTAACTATAACGGGGCGCATTCGTACATGTTCAGAATTCTAACAGAGGGCGTTTCATGGTCAATTTCAAAAAATATTCCCACTATTAATTACAATTCACCCCTGAAGATGATCTTGGATGTGATTGAAAGTATTTTTTAAAATACAGTGTAACCCGGATATAAGAGACCCGGATATAAGATAGATTTTATCTGGTCCCAAAGTAGAGCCATACTTACCTAAACAATATAGACCAAACCCGGATATAAGACAAACCCGGATAATAAGCGACTTCTGCGGTCCCGACAACTTTCTTATATCCGGGTTACACTGTAGTTTGTTCCAAGCCATACTATAATACTGTGGGATCAATTCTATATTATAAATTATTATATATTATAGTCGATTTTTCCAATTTTCACCTTTGAATTTCAGATGCTATTCCCTTAGAGTAATGGCAGAGTCAATCAGATACTTTTTTATTTTCTTTGCTTATAATAACTCAGTATATACATTGAAATGTTTGAATGTCACTATTGCAAAGTCTTGATTTTAATTCAATTTAGGAAATCCAATTTGTTTCCTTAAATCTCTGTTATGCTGGGTCAGATCACGGTCATTTGTTAAGCTCCACGTAGCCCACCGTCCTATCCAATCATATAACTTTCTTAATTAATCCGCCAGACTTCGGTTTATGAATTCATTAGTGTAGAAACAGTACTTTCTAACTAGTCGAAACTTGTATTTTTCCTTTTAAATTTTGACAAGTTCAATTTTAGTACAAAAATTCCCGACTATAATTAGTAATATTTTATTTCCTGTCCTTTGCGCAGAGACATTAATTTTGTTTAAGCTAATGTTTGTTTTAGTCTGAAAATTCTAATATAAATATAGAGATTCCACTTTAGCATACTAATTTTGTTTTGTTTGTTAAAATTTTATCCATGTTTTATTGATTTGTTAGTTTTGCTACAGTTTCAGGTTGCCCTAATTATTCTTTTCTAAGTCTTAAATCTTCCCTAAGGCCAAATATAAGTGAATCATAGCCTCGATCGATTTCTGACTAAGATTGTAATTCTTTGTGGCCGATTCACTGCATTTATTGAGCACGGGAGGAAATGTTAGCTTTCTTTTTACTCTGAACTCTAATTTAGTCTGGTTTTGTTATTGTTACTCTCTTTTAAGTAAATAATCCATATTTGCCCTGCAGAGACTTAGAAACTAACATTCAATGATATGATAATGTTTGGGTGGACAGTAAGATTTTGTTCCTGCTTACATCGTTCCAGCGATGTTTGGGTCTCTTGTATTGTAAAAACAGTGCATAAAATATTCGATGGTTTATAAATGTTTAATTCTCATGTATAACCGCAGTCTCCTGAGAATATAACTTTCTTGTTTTCTGTTGAGTTATCTTAAATTGGTCGTAAATTATTTATTCCCATGTCCACATGGAGTTATTGCCCGCTGCTTCTCAAAAGGATTACTGATTTCGATAATAGAATATTTATTTACGCTCGAAGCAAGAATTATGTATTAGGGAGTTTCACGTTTCCTTCTAATTCCGCTGCAAAACAATGGACAAGCTTGCCAGCTCTGTAGAGCAGTCATTTATAACTTTAAAAAAAATTTCTTTCAATATAAAACTAATTTTAATAAGTTGGAAATATTTTAATTATTTATACAATTTTTATGTGGTATTTTGTTGCCTATCCTTACCTATTAATTATTTTATATTTATCATGAAATAAGCAAAACAATGAAGCTACATTGATGTCATTATGATAAAAAATATTACGTCAAGTTCTCTCAAAATTATCTAATATGTATATATAAAAATGAGTTTTGATTATATATAACCAATGAAAATTTATTATTATTATTATTTGATTTCTGATGCATACTCAATTCTTTCCGGGCCCCAACTAGAAACCTAAGTTCATATAAGGCACCAAGAAATGTTCCAATGATCATTTTTTGAGGAAAGAAGAAAACAAAAACAAGCATCCCAGATCACACATATTTAACATAGGTGAAGCCCTTCATAAGTTGTTAGTTCTATTTATTTAAGGCAGGGGGCACCAGGAATCCCTCCAATTAATCTACTAGAATCATCTCCAATCAGTCATAAGGGTCCAGCTATAACTGAAGTTGTTGATCTCCCCTCATGTGCCACATTTTTGAGATTTCGATTGCAAGGTCCTTGTATGTAAATATTTCATTGAAGATCTCCAAAAATACATCAGAGGCTGCTGTAACTGCCATGTAAAAAAGAAGGGACATTTTGTTTTGCGGTCGCTGGTCACTATATGTCTGAGCGATTAGCTTTGATTGTTCTGGCTGTGTGTATTGTAGAATCCCATAAAATTGTTACAGAAAATATCTGTGTAATCTCAACTCTTTTGTGTTCATACAAATTTCTTGCAGTTTCCACCGGCAAATGATGCAGAGTAACCAATCCAAAAATTGGCCAACTCTGTAATACCGGCTGATATATTACGACGCCGCAAATACTGTGCAACCTGATAAAAGATGGTCAATTGTTTCTTGATATTCAACATAGGATCTTCATTTGGGGCTAATATAATTTTTCAGTATGTGTTCTTGATAATTTCCAGTTAGCAGTCATTGCTCTTGTCCAACCAAGAACAAAATTTTCGGTTTCAGCTTTTAATCCTACAGAGCTCCGGATGGGACAGGGGTTTGTCTACATCAGATTGTATGGTACAGGATGAATATTGACAGTGAAGAGTCCTTCTATCGTTTCAGTATCTTGTTGATTGCATTTGAATTTGATTCCTTTGTTAAGTTGTTTGCAGCTGCAGTAGATGTATTACGTTTTACTTGCAATCTTTTAGGTTCTTTGACACAGAGATTTGAAAGACAGTTCTAGTTGAACTAATCCTCTGCCACCCTCAAATCTGCGCACATACAGACAATCAACATCAGCTTTCGCATGATGCATCCGGTGGCAAGAATGACTTTTTCATTTCAACGTTCATACGATTAAATTCAGGTATGGTCCAGTTAAGGATGTTGAAACTCTATTGCCCCTAGGGGACAGCAAAGTTGATTATGGCTAATATTATATATATATATATATATATATATATATATATATATATATATATATATATATATATATATATATATATATATATATATGTGTGTGTGTGTGTGTGTGTGTGTGTGTGTGTGTGTGTGTGTGTGTCATTCACAGACAGTACTCTTTCGCTGTATCACACCTCCTCAGTGTGACTAGACTTCCGAATGCCTCAAGCCAGGATTGAAACACAACTAATTTGGTGTCAGCCAGAGCTATCTTCACTCGGTAGAATTACACAACTAATTCTAGCGTATTGTTTTTATAAAAGTAAACAAATGCCAATCATCCAAAGAGCTCCATTCATTTTACTGAAGAGCTTTGCATTAGTGCAGGTGGCTGTTGTTTATAGAATTAGCTTATCACTCAACAGTGCTCAATTGAAATGTATTTTCAAGTGCTAAATTATCTCATTCACAGGCAGTACTGTTTCGCTGCATCTCTGCTCCTCAGTGCGACTAGACTTCCGAATGCCTCAAGCCAGGATTGAAACACAACTAATTTGGTGTCAGCCAGAGCTATATTCTCTCGGTAGAGTTACACAACTAAATCTAGCGTATTGTTTTTACAAAATAATTCAGCTCGGTATTCAATACCAGACGCACAGTAGTACTGTTGCTCTCTCCTTTATTTGTATATGATGTATTCCATCTCCTTCGACGAATTCCTAGATACTCATAGACATCCTTTGTTTTGAGACATAATCTAGCTCTATTAAGTGTGTTTCTGTAATTCACCCTTTCTTGAGTGTTAGTTCTGCACATTATCTAATCCAAAATCCATACCTATGTCGCTAATGAAATACTTTACAGTATTATGGAGACGCTTTTATTGATTGTCGCCTTTGGAAAAGAGTTTGAGATCATGCATGTAGCGTTGGAGATTGAACAATTTATTGTTTACTTTATATCCATAGTTAATATTGTTTCGTTCATGCATAAGCGGGATTAAGGACAGACAAAATAGAAAGGGTAACACGGACCCTTCTTCAAATATTCTTCGTCGGATATTCAGAGGGTTGGCGGTGGCAGTGCCTTTGGTTTGATTCAGGTATAATTTTGATTTCCACATTCCCTTGCTGTGTTTTAAAGATATTAAATATCACCGGGGAAACTTTGTACATTTCCAAAATCTTAATGATTCAAGAGTTTGGCACAGTATTAAAGGCTTGACAGTAATCTATCCATACTGTCTTGAGATGTTTTTGTTTTCTTTAAATTTTCCAGGCTCATTTTGCTTATCAATGTTTGATTTTTGCAACCACATGAACTTTCCTGCATCCCTTTTGTTCTAGGGAAAGAATGGTGTTTTCTTCGAGAAAATGTTAATTAAATTTCGTCAGGACAGAGGTGATCAATTTATACGTTGTGGACAGACATATTACTGACCTATAATTTTCCAGGTCGTCTGTTTAACCCGTTTTTGTACGTGATATGTAACAGCTTCAGTGATCCATTGGGAATACTAAAAAGTATTGATAAAGTTTTTGCAAGGGTTTCATGGAATCATGACAGATAATAGAACCTTGTTATGTTCTGTAGATTTCCATATGTTGCCTTTCGTCAGAGATTGCCTAACCTTAGCTGTGGTTATATTTTCCCATTCTCGTAGAGGTTTAGCCATCATGCATTCTCCTTATCGTTGGATCCACTCTGCATTGGGGATATATTATTTGGTCAACTCCAATTATTCTAACAAAATGTCTGCACTTTGCAAGAGATGGTGAATTTCTGACATCTATAAGAGCTTTTTTTCATTTTCTCAGTAGAATGTCTTAAGATCCGTTTGGAATATTTTATTTTGGTGATAGGAAAATCATTGTAGATTTGAGACTACAACCCTTTTCGTATCGTCTTGTTCTCAGTGGCTTTAACTACAGGTTCTCTTTTAGTATTTCTTTGATTGGTGAAATTTCATTTAGCGGTTTAATTTATATCTTCGCTTGATCTTCCTGCATTAGCGTGTTGAGATAATTGGATCTCATGAGATCTCATCTCGTACCGACAACTGACATCTGATTGCTTTTATTTCTCGCTTCAGTTTTGCCTTGCAAGCTGGCTATTTCTATCTGTTGTTTGATCTTGACACCAGGCTTCCCTGTAACTAGTAAAGCTATTGCGTATATGTCAATTTTTACTTCAGTGATGTTTGCCAGTGCTTTGTCCGTTAACAATGTTTGCTTTGCAGTAATGCATATTTGCGCTATAAGTTTAGGTACCTTTGCTATATGAATATTTGGGAGTTGGTCTCTGTCTGATATTTGTGTGCGGGTTACTCTGCTGAGTACTTGAAAGATGTAGTTTTTCACTTCGTTGATTTCACCTCTTTTGTTTTCAAAGAATTCTACCCTGATGACGTTTGACTCATCTTCAGTGTCATAACCAGGATAACTGTAGTTTTTTTTATGACTATGGTAGATGCTTCACTTTTATGTTTTGAGAGATTATTATTTCATATCTCATTTGTTTTAATATTTATCTCTTCCTCTGTCATATTATTTATTTCCACTCTCATAACTTTATATGTGTTATTGTATTCTTTCTTATATTTAGTTTTATCTTATCTATTTTCGCATTTGAGAGACTATTATTTGGCATGATGTTAATGCGGACATTATCAAGCATGTTTGAGTTGAGATAAGGTCTTATACCAGTTCCTATAATAGTCCTCCATAATGTTATGTCCGATACGCAATATTTCTATGTGGATTTTCGTGTGCGGTGAAAATGATTCCATGAATTGTTCATAAGCTTCGCGAGCAAATTTCGTTCGAATAGCCGAATGAATTTCGCAATTAATTTCGATTATGCCCCAATTTATTTCGAAGTTATGAAAAGTGTTATCGTACAAAAATGCATCACAAAAACACGTACAAATGTCGCCGAAAGCAACCTCAGTAATGAAGCTTAACGAATAAAATATTTCCGGATTACGGGTTCGGAACCGGCCCAAAATAATTTTTTCGATCTGATTCCAAAATGGTATAATATATTGGGGTGCGGTGCCCAGAAGTTAAGTTGAAAGAATGTGACACAGTGACACACTAACATTCGCATTTCTTATATAGATATATGAATAAATATATACGCATATACTCATGTAGTCCTGTCAAAACTCCATCTGAAACATACATGTTGTAAATACACTTATAACTGTTCCATCCAAATGTAAAACTGGCTAAAAATTATGGAAGCGTTTTAATAAAAAAAAAGATAAAGCAAACACACACTAACATTAAATTTAAACAGGGCCTCAATGTGCTGACCGTGTTTGGAAAATAAAACATTCATATAAATCTACATACACACATAAAAAGAAAATCTATACATTGAAATAAAAGTAAAAATTAAATCATCTTTGATAATGGCTAAAAATCCAACCGACAGTACTCGGATATACAGAACATTTAGACAATTTCTACATAATTTATGGCCAGAAAAGAAGAAAATTATAAGAACAGGACAAAATTTTATATAATAATAAAAATCTTAACAACAATACCTTCACAGTTTTATTTAACAAAACTTGTATAAAAGAGGGATTGTTTCCCAAATGCACACACACACACACACGCACACACACACACACACACACACACACACACATATATATATATATATATATATATATATATATATATAGATAGATAGATAGATAGATAGATAGATAGATATAAGAATTTTACGCTTACTGCGGTTATCCATTATATTTAATTTTAAATAATTGCAGTACCTTTTTAGTCGTTTTAAACTAAACTTGTATAAAAGAGTGATAATGAACAGTTATATATATATATATATATATATATATATATATATATATATATATATATATATATATATATATATATATATATATTTATATTTATATATATATTTATATATATATTATAACATGTTTTCCCTTTTCTTTATCATGAAAATCAATATTTAAATATTTCTTTTATCTCATAATGAATATAATCGGTATATTTCAAAAAAGACATCAATCATATCTACAGCGTTCTTTAAGTATCTGTCCTCAGATAATCCCAATAAAAGAAAGAAAGATCGAAAAGTATTTTTCAACCCACACATCTAAATATGGGATAACTTTTATTTATCAGAATATAATGATTTCCCTGTTTCAGGGGTACAGATAGCTGTGTCCGTGACGAATCTGAGAACAAAATGCAATAAGATATCGGCTTTTTGAAATGGGAAAAACCAGAAAAAACTTCCGTTGAGATGACATGATTTCGCGGGAAAAGATGTGTTCAGAAATGACATGTAGAAATGAAAGCACGAATATGAGGTGAGAAAATCATTCTTCATCTCACAATTCCCTCTCCTGACCTGTCATCATCTTGTCGCTAAACTTCTTTGTCCCTACGGGAATATTTGAAAGGCGGACATTTTCAAGGTTGATGCAATACTGATTAATGATAAGATGCCCTGTCTGTAGTACCAACCTTTGTTTTTGAAAATAAATCTCTATACAAGTGCATCACACAATAGGAATATGACATAAAGTGAGAAGTATTATTCTACGTTTAAATGCAGACGTGTCATGTTATCTTGGCTTTGATAGATTGAATGATTTTTATCAATCTTTTTCAAAGTTATTTAAAGCCAGAAAATATAGTTACATTGTAAGTATATTTTGAAGATACTAATGATTTATTGATACACGTTCTACTATTTAATTAATGGCTGTAGACAAAGACGTGGATTCTTAAATTTCACAAAGATATTTGTGCCTAATTGAATACGAGGAACTACACTGGAATTGGAACTTGGCTCTTCGAACTACAATTTCGAGCCGTTATCCAATAAACCACCTGCACATCCGAGCTTACAACACCTGGTATTCCAAAGCGGTCAAAAAAACATCAAACAAAACAAAAATAAAAATAGCAGATTTTTTTCTTCTTTCTTCTCTCTATCTCATTTACCTATGAACCCATATTAAAAGTTAAAGATGTTAGATTGATAAACGTTTCCAATGTGTTCTATATATTATCACACGCGCACGCGCACAGAGATTCTTCTAAGAAATGTATGACGTAAATATGTTTGTATCTAAAGGTGTACGTGCTCAATTATGCCATAATCTATCTCTGAAGTCACTATGAATGACGGTCAGCACAACATACTTGACCTCAATGAAGATAGTTCTTAAACATGAAACATACGGTGGCCGCTGTGTATTGACCTTAATATCGATTTTTATATATACACACTCTCTATACCAGCTGCTGTGCAATTTGACTCAAAAATATAGGATACATTAAAAATATATTTTATCACGAGAAAAATTTATCTAATATATATATATATATATATATATATATATATATATATATATATATATATATATATATATATTTAATTTAGCTCTTGAAAATTGAGCACTGTTGAGAGATAAGCTAATTCTATAAATAACAGACATCCTACGCTAATACACCGGTAGAAAATCCGACTGACAACAAATCAGTTGTGTTTCAATCCTAGCTTGAAACATTCGGATGTCTTCTCGCACTGTGAAAGCGAAAAAGTACTGTCTGTGGGTGACATAAATTAGCTCTTGAAAATATATTTCAGTTGAGCACTGTTGAATGATAAGCTAAATCTATAAACAACAGCCACCTGCGCTATTGCAAAGATCTTCAGTAAAATAAATGGAGCACTTTGGCTGATTGGCATGTGTTTACATTCGTAAAAACAATACGCTAGATTTAGCCGTAACACTGCCTTAGTGAAGATAGCTCACTGGTGGAAGCACTGACTGGCACCAAATGGACTGGGTTTCGTTCCTAGCTTGAGGCATTCGGATGTCTAGTCGCATTGAGTAGCTGTGATATGGCGAAACAGTTCTGTCTGCTAATGATATATATTAGATAATTTTAGTTTATGACAATATATTTTTAATATATTAATATTTAGTTTCAAACACATACAAACACACACATACACACACACACACACACACACACATATATATATATATTAAAGTGTGCTATATATATGAGATAAAGTGCTCAATATCAGAGATAGAGCGTATGCAAATATAAATATAAAAGTGAACATTGAAATTAACACTCAGAGGCGCAGGATGTTTCATGCTAGCCGCAATCGTCAGGCCACATGATTTATATATATATATATATATATATATATATATATATATATATATATATGTGTGTGTGTGTGTGTGTGTGTGTGTGTGTGTGTGTGTGTGTGTGTGTGTGTGTGTGTGTGTGTGTGTGTTAGATAATTTTTGCGTGCGATTCTTGCAGAATGTAAATATAGGGGTTCACTTTAAGAAATTTGAAAAAATAATAGATATTATAATATTTATTATGTACATTTATTATATATTAGGTCAATATCCATATTAGAATTTCCAAGATAAAATGTTTACATTTTTATTTTTTCTGCCTTATTTTGTCTATTTGCCCAATGGAAATATTTTATCGAAACTACTTTAATTAAATACCGCCGAAAAGGTCAGACTGTAAAATATTCTTTCCAGTTTTAGAATAATAACTTCTATATTCCGATGGAATTTGTGGAAGTTCATGCTTGTTCTGTTGCATGTTCAACCGACTTGTGGTGACTGTGCGATAAGCAAGATACCGTTTGCTACATCCTGGTATATTTTAGAAAAATGAGAGTTTAATTTAGTTCTCGGTAACGACATGTTTAACAGTTAAGAGCGAAACAGAAATAAAAAAAGTACCATATTTTATTTAATCTGTTTTATTCAGTTGTGATAATAAAAACACCGTGAGTCTTTACTTGCTTTGGGTGGTGTGGAGTATTTTGTTGTAATCAATAAATATTTGTTGTGTGTTGATAGTTGTATCTCATTTGTTTGTGATATGCCGGTTGCTATGTCAAAGAATTTAAGTGAGTTTCAACAGCAGAGGTAAAATCAACCTACGAGATAGTGGGGTTCTTTTGTACCCAACGTAATTAATTAATTAATGAATAACGAAGATATAACGTTTTGACTGTATTTAATAGAAATATATATATATATATATATATATATATATATATATATATATATATATATATATATATATATATATATATATATATATATATAGGAAGATTATGATAAAGACAATTCTTAAGTATGTAAGCAAAATACGTAGAGTTAAATAAAGGACCATTAAAATATTACTTATATTCTTTTTTACCCAGATACCTAACATTTGTAATTAACATGTTTCTATAGTCACATATTCTTTTAAAAATAAGGAATTAAAACAACTTTCTCTTAACAGTATTACGAATTTAATATCAAAATAATTAAGCTAATATCTTATTTGTTTTTTAAATATTTTTCTTAACGGCATTAAGAAGTTTTCACTTAATCTAATATCTGGAACCTTATTAATATATACGTTAATTTTGCTAAAAATGAACATATTTAGAATTGGCACGTAATCTCGTGGAACAGAAATAATGAATATTCCAGACTTCATAATTGTTGATATTTACTAATTTACGTAACAAATAATGCATTTAGAAGGGGAAGATCTTTTAAAAACTAATTGTTTTGAAGAAAGATCAATTCACAGACTTTGTGTTTTGCACGGATTGCTGTACAAATGTCTGTGTTTTTTTTTGTGTTGTGTCTGTACAAACGTTCGGGCACTAATAAGTGAAAGAATTTAATGTTATACAAAGGATAATACAAATGTACACATAGTTTTCAATGTAATATTATTCATTTTATTATATATATATATATATATATATATATATATATATATATATATATATATATATATATATATATATATATATATGCATACATACATACATACATACTGTACATACATACATACCTACATACAGTACTGTCTGCTAATGATATATATTAGATAATTTTTGCTTATGATAATATATTTTTAAAATATTAATATTTAGTTTCACACACACACACACATACACACACACACACACACACATATATATATATATATATATATATATATATATATATATATATATATATATATATATATATATATATATATATAAAAGATATTAAACAATGAAAATCTCAGATCAATTTACAGAATAACGGGGTAAATAGAAACGCTTCTGTAAACGAAATTCGCTCTAATATTTATCTATATTCTTAATTCAAATATTATATTACAAACCGAAAAATATTATATGAATGCACAGTAATTTTTTAAAAAACGTCCTATGTTTAATTTTCTTCCTTCTCACCCCCGGTGTACTCTGAGTGAATGACCATATCCCCCAGGAAATCTACTTGTTGACTTCATATTCTATGTACATGTTCACACTTCATCTCAATATCATTGAAGTATCATTGACTTACCGTTGTTAGTTATATGTAATCTTTATGGGCCCGATTTCATTGTCTCTAGATATTGCAACGTTCACCAGTTGTTAGCCGTGATTCATATTTGGATTTTAGTCTGCCACGAGATATTGCTCAAATAACAATTGTTAATGATGCTTCTAACAGTATAACTACTTTTTTTCACAAATTGTTGTGGTCACGATTTTCAACTAAATTTTCACATGCATTCGTTAAGTTCTGGTGATTCTGGCTTGTTCACCTCTTTTGATCTATTATTCTCTGGCTTGTAGCGCACAACGCAGGTCATATCACTCGTGACTATTCTGCTTCAAAAGATGTTGTCCAAGTTGTTCAGAATTTCTTAGGCGCTATTCATTATCTAACAGAATTCTAGAAAACAAGTTCTTTGAGTAGCCAAGAAATTATACGAAATTGCAGGCTCTGAAAATTGTTTAGACGAAAATGGTGGTATTTCCTTAGTTTTCAAAATAGTATTGGTTTTATCTTTATTCACAGCAGCAGTTTGTCTGCCAGTGCTGAGCCTCTCACTATAGTCCTTACTCGGATACATCAATTGCGGTCCTATAAACTTTCACTGATATCATGTTTCCCTTATCATTTGTTCCAATAATGCAAAGGATATTTATTTCATGTATGTTCTTAATGGCGGAGAAATTGAAAGAAAATTTTCTGTAGGGAAATACAAAAGAATTTCAAAGGTTTAAGACATTTAGTATCATATAGTCATAATAAACTATAGATGAAAATTGAATAACATTTTTTGAGCGGTTCTCATAATTCCTACATATGAATATTATATTTGTTCTATGTAGTTCGTTTTCATTTAGTCGAGGTTATTTACATAAAATGCAAACTTGTTGTTTATGTCTACAAAGACTTCAAATGTCATTATATCGGTCCTCTTGTAAACTAATGGTTGTCAATCAATCACTACCAAATCCAATTCATTTAGAAAAACCGCTATTGCCAAATAAATTTAAATTTTCTATCAATATATGATCTTTAGAAAGTTAAAGGAAACGTTAATCTTTATTTTCTGATACTTAATTCCTGTTTTTTCATAGTCATTTTTCTCATTTTCTTTGATACTACGTAACCCATTCCATGTTAGAGGCTTTATTGCCTTGCTGGGATTTAAATGATTAAAATAAATACAATTTTCAACAAAGTTTTATGGAGAGAAGTAAGCGTACAATTTTATTTTAATCAATTCGAACAATTTTCCATGGGGTGAAAAATAATATTTCAATCTTCCCTGCGAAACTAAATTAAGTAATATTGCTAAATTATTTTTACCGAATAAGAATGCAGCAACTAAACACCAACGACGATAATTTCTCGAGAAAAAACAAAACAAAATAAACATAAAGAAAACGATACCATTGAAAGTGATAACTTATCAATACAGCATCTATTCTTTGGTGTAACAGCTTGTATAATAAATAATGAGCCAAAACTTGTTCGTTTCTTTTGATGTATTTTCATGCAACGAGTTTACTTTTCATCCGTTAATTCTTTTATTTTTATTTTTGCTGCAATAGTGACAGAGAGATAGATTAGCTAGAGAAATGAAAAGAAACAGGAAAAGAGAAAGATACTAACCAAAAATTATTACGGCTATAAATTCAGAGAATTACAAGAACAGAGAAAAATAACTAAAACAAATTTTCAGTATGATACATGTATTATTAATAAACAAATATATTTTTCGTGCTATCATTTTTTCTTATGTTTCCGATGTAAAATATTACGTATATAATTCAAATAAGAAAAATATTTCTTTGGTGAAGCGAATGAATATAAATTCAAATTAATCACAGTTGTATAACGGAAAGCATCAATGTTTAACATTTGGTTAGAAAAAAGAAAACTTTCAAAATTACAGAAAAGTGTCTAAAATATGCGTAATATATATTTTAAAAAGCAATAAATTTCCAAAATATTTTTTACTGAAATAAACACAATTTTACTGTCTCTGACTACGTACACCATGCATTGATTTGTATAATGTCTACAGAAGATGCTTTTCCTTTCATTCCAAAGAAAGTATTATGATTTGCATAAATTTTGCTTAGAACATTTATTTTAAGTGGCATCTATTGGATTTATATCATTTTTTAAAAATTGATATCCACCATTTTTTCATTCCACTGCAAGTTTCATCCTCATCTCAATGTCTGTCCGACAGGTGATATAATGTCTGTTTCTAATGCTTTGGGTGATGAGGTATTTAAAATAGATTTGAAATCAGAGGTAACCTTTAAAAACTAAGCTGTTTCCTTTCTTTTTTCTCTGTGCTCTATCTCTTCAGAAGGTTAGCGAACATGTCTCTCTACAATTTTCTTTTCTTTGTAGCCCTTAGTTTTTGTTAACTTTTTCTTTTTTTTGCTACATCTCCTAAGACTTGTCCTGTCAGGATTTTACATAGCCCATGAAGTAAGGCCTACTCTGCGATCCTGTCTGGTTTACAAAAACCGTGTGATTGTCAAAATATCCTTATTTTTGTCTCTAGAAATTTCCACCGTCCGCTTCCAATGCTACGTGTAAGTGTCCCTTTTGCGCCCATTTTCTCTAAATATTTGTTATTACTAACGTATTCAGTCGATGGTATTGTTAGCAACATTCCGAAGAATCACATTCCTGTTGCGAGAAGAGTCTTCTTCATCTGCTAAGATGGTCGAGCATTCATTTCTATATAAGAAGACCCATATTACATAAGAGTTAACTACACTTATCATTGTTTTCCATCGTTTGTTTTCTCAATATTTTGATTAGCTTTTGAAAGACATTTTTCGCTTTAATGATGCGCCGTCAGATTTTGGTTTCATTCATTGTTATGTTTTTAAAATGAATAACACATTCTTTATATATGTAAATGGTTTATTAATTTATGCAGTCTTGTTATACAGTAGGTCATAAGTAGGTTACAGTTATTTCACTATTTGTTTCACGTTTTAGATCTAACTTGCCGAACTGTTCTTTCAGCAAGATGGAACACTTCTCCATTATAGTTTGGTAGAAAAGGACTACTATAACCCAACCTTTCCACAGCATTGATTCGGAAGAAAGTGCAGCATCGAATGGCCACCACGTTACCCTGCCCTAGCACAAATGGCTTTCGTTTTCTTTTGTGGGGGGTGTGGAGTAAAGAACAATTTCTATGAAAGAAATCCACACAGACTGAAAGAATTAAAAGAGTTCATCTCAGAAGTATTTAGTCAAATTTATGCAGATCGGGATTATTGCCAGATGTGTGCCATAGTGTAATCGAGAGATTCGATGAAAACTGCAGTATTGAACGAGGACCTTTTGAGCATTTATTTTCTTTTTTGTGCTATATCCTTTCATGAATTAAGCGGTCATCGTTCTCTACCCCCCACTATCATTTGAAGCTCTCAACCAGATTTTCACTCTGCTACCTCCCCAGACCGCTTTTGCTATCCACTTGCTTAAGCCCGCTAGGTACGTCATGCTAGACTTTCCCTTGTCTCTCTTTCCTTCTATTCGACCCGTGAGTATCAGACTCTCCAAATCCTCCTTTCTCATTATGTCTTCTAGAAAATTCATCTGTTTTCTTCGTGATGTTAAATATATGCCTCCTCCTTTTTTTGCATTCTCTATAAGACCTCATCGTTGCTCACACGCTCAGTCCATGATAGCCTTAGCATGCTTCCGTAGAACCAAATCTTCTTCATCTTTGAGGAAAGCTTCCAACATTCTCTACCGTAAAGAATAACAGATGTCATAGTGTAATCGAGAGATTCGATGAAAACTGCAGTATTGAACGAGGACCTTTTGAGCATTTATTTTCTTTTTTTTTGTGCTAAATCCTTTCATGACATAAGCGGTCACGGCTCTCTACCTCCCGCTGTCCTTTGAAGCTCGCTCAGTATTCTTTTCTTTGTTACCGAAGAAATCCTCCTTTCTCGCAAGACTGTGCCCAGCTTTTGCAATCATTTAAGAGATTAAATGCGGTCTAAAAAATGAA
>OZ038481.1:106312093-106332093 GCA_964036315.1 Acanthosepion esculentum
TATTTCTGGTAATTATTTTCCTTCATCGGTAATATCTATTTTTCAAAAATTTATTGTTGGAATTTTTTTTTTACAAAGTATTTGTGGTATTAAAAACAATTTCTACACTTTCATAGTGTTTTGACCAGAATTTGGGGGTTAAGTATTTGCCCATAGCTGGGACACGAAAAGGTGCTACCACCCCGGGTCAGGGTGGACCTGGGAACATCAGCAATTAGCAGGTGGTTCCACGATCCTCAAAACCTCCTGATCAGAGGCCTTGCAGTTGGACGTAGGTTATGGCCTTAGCCAGGACGCGGATATTGTTTATCGTCATACCCAGGATGGAAAAGACACAGTCGAGTAATTTTTGTTTCTCTCTGTACTACAGAAGATGTATGCCACGTTTTGATTTTTTTTCAAAATTGATGGCATTGCTGTCGGTAATGGCTTAACTTCCTCGTCCTGATTTCCGTAAAAAAAGGAATAGTGAAACGATGCCAACATATGAATAAGAACCAGCTTAAGATGAAAAAGCAAGTAAAATGGTAACACAAAATACCGGAACTAAAAAAGGGGCTTCTATCTTCAGAATATACGGATCGCTCCAGTATTTGTGTTTAATCAATGTAGATGTAAACCACGTGATTCTCTTGGCTAATAAGTAAGAATGGGTTGTCTGATGATCAAATAAAGGGCCATTGGTAAACATTTTGTGGTATCTCTTTGGCTGATAAGTAAGCAAATATGATTGAAAAAACGATGCAAGTCTATGTGATAAAATAGCTGTCAAGATTGTGAATAACTTCTCGCAAGGGAGTAAATTAAAAAGACATTCCAAATGCAATATCAAGAACAACGTGGAATCAGCGTAACAGGCTACGGACACCATAGCTTTTTTTTTTTGCTGCGTTTCTATTCCAATATATACAAATCGTGCTCGAATGTAGGACTTGAGGACAGAAAAAAAACTTAAAATGTTCTCACATGGGTCTGCATGCCGGAGTCATTTTCTTTGTCAATAAATAAATAAATAAATAACTGGCATTGCATAGATACTGACAACATATGATTCGTCTGTCTGCGAGGAGAAACCCCACGGTAGTATGCCGACCGAGTTGGCATCTCAGGCGGGTGTGGTTCACCAACGCAGGAAAAGCTAAAATCAAATACCGTTTTTACAAGAAAACAAATCTCCCAAGGAAAATATACAGCAGAATACCTACCCACCAACACCACCACCACCAGTATCTGTGTGAGATATACACTTTCCTGAAAATGTTCGCCTTCATCTTAAACAATCACTTTCCATTTATTTTTCTTGTAGAGATATTAACAATTTGATGTTTTTGTATGAAGGAAATTGACCAAATTGGATGTTATTAAGAAAAGAACAACAGAGAATAACTGCCTGAAGAAAGCAAATTCTTCTTCTACTTCTTCTTCTTTATACTGGAACTCTTTTGGAGGTGAGCAATAGTCGTATGTCACAGCTTCTCAGCCGTTTTAACCTTTAGCAGTGTTTCTCATTGCCAAGGTCTATCACTGCCTGTCCGCCTTTATTTAACACAAACTGCTCAGGTATGTTGCCTTCTCGTTTTTCACACTCTTGTCATCGACACGTGAAGGTCAAGTTCCCGAATATCTCCTTCCACATGCCTTTATCTGTTTATCCGTATAAGTGTTCTTTTTCTCACCATTATTTAAGAATTTCTCATTGTTAACTCACTGCTGCTAAGGAATTCTAAAAAAAAACAACACATTTCTGGTGTCTCCAATAACGTGATTCAACAGAAGGAGACTTAGCAAAATTAATGATAGAATGGTTAAGAGGAAAACATATTTATTTCAATTTGTACAGAATATTATTATTTTTATCGTAAGAGACGCGTGTTTTATTTTCTATAGATGGCAATCAGTGGGCGATACGACAGTAATTTCTTGTGTGCCTATGAAATAAATTTGGGAAAATGAGTGGAATTGTAGTATAATTGGAAAATAAATGATCACGTGATCGTAGGAAGAATATATTTGTTGCCTGGCTAACTCGAATATACTGTGAGATGCAGCTATCACGAACAACTTGAAGGGTAAATAGATTTTAGCCTTGAGATAGTGAATGATTTTAAAAATGTTGGTCATGAAGCTATTATAAAAGAAGGAAAGAAACAACAATAAGGAATTAACCGAAGTAGAAGTAATTTAATGTGTCGTGATTAGCACAAGAAATTGTCTCGCAGAGTTAAGTCAGTCAGCAAGCGATAAATGTGGAAAGGATGGAATACAAAACAGATCTTCAAATGTAAACGATGTTAAAAAAAACGATAAATTCATTTAAATACAGCTTGAATAAAAAATCGCATTCAACTACGTAATAAATAAATAAAATTATATAGAACAAAAGTGCGTTGAAATCAATGAAAATGTATATTCACTAAGATCTCTAGTAGGAAAACAAATGCGAATATTATATAATACTTTAATATTCGCATTTTTTCAACTGTCCATAAGATTTCGATGAAGAGGGCGTTATTGTATTCGCTTATATCTGGGACTTTATTGACATTTGAACAAATCCTCGTTTGGAGAATTTCAGTTAGGTTATCAAATATATTTTAAGGTTCATAAAAAATAGATATTGTTATTCAATTTAAGCCATTAAATGGATTGAAGTAATTGTAAGAATTTTCTTTTATTAATTTCTGCTTATTTCAGTCAATTTATTAACGTTTTCAGAAAAGTGATATTGCAAATACTTATGGCTATCAAATAGAGAATTTTTAGTCCTCTAAAGACTATTATACAGGGGTTGGACAAAATAACTGGAACAGGTGCAAATTCCACTCCTATATTTCAAAGACCTATTATATTAAGAACTTTAAATAAAAATTCGTAATTCCTGGCTATATCTATTGTAAATACGTTTATTTGTCTAATTTACTGTCTTCGGCTTATTTATTTTGAGAATTTCGTATACTTTAAGCAAAATGCGTGACCTCTCTGAGTTTGAAAATGGTCAAATTGTTGGAGCTCGAATAGCAGGTGCCTCGATCATAAAGGTTGCTAAACTGTCTGGTTTTCAAGAGCTACCATATCAAGAACTACGACGCAATTCAAGAAACAGGGTAAAACCTCTAGCAATCATAGCAATTCGGGCCGGACTTGCAAACTTACTGACAGGAACCGACTTGCTTAGAAACGCAATGTGGCGAGAAATCATCGGAGTACTGCGGCCAAAATGACTGCTGAGTTGAATAATCATCTGAATAGTCCAGTTTCTACTAAAACTGTTCGTTGTGAGCTCCATAAGGCAGGATATCATGGAAGAGCCGCCGTAAGGAAACCTCGTCTCTCCACTCCCAAAATTTCGAAGTGGTTGAAGTGGTGCAGAGATCACAATGCTTGGTCTACAAACCAATGGAAGCAAGTTATAATTACAGACGAATCCAGTTTTTCATTTTTCTCAACTTAAGGGCAAGTTTATGTGTGGAGGCAGCCCAAAGAAGCTTACAAGCCTAACTGCCTTCTTCCAACAGTGAAGCATGGTGGTGGATCAGTGATAGTTTGGGCCGCTATATGATGGAAATGTCTCGGCGCAATTGTTGCACTGCGTGGTAGAATCAACAGCAAAGATTACCTGAACATTTTGGGTGATCATGTTCATCCAATGGCCCAGATTTCTATCCCCTGATGGTGACTGAATATTCCAAGACGATAATGCTTGAGTGTTTAGGAATTGGTATGGAGAGCATGAAAGTGAGCTAGAACATATGGAGTGGCCTCGTCCATCTCCAGATATCAATATTATTAAACATTTGTGATGCATTTTGGAGCGACAATTTACGAGCCGCAATCCTTCACCGTCGCGTCTTAAACAACTAGAGCAGCTGTTAATGGAAGAATGGCTGTAAAATCCTGTGGATGAAGTCAGGAAGCTGTATGATTCCATTCCTAGACGTATTAAAGCTATATGTGAGGCTTAATGTGGACCCACTCTATATTAATTAAATTTTCTTTGAATTTAACAAGTGTTTCAATTATTTTGTCCAACCCCTGTATATGGTAACTTAAAGTTCTATATATGGAAAATTATTCTAATTGATGAACTTCTACGTAATACAAATCCCCCTACATGGTAATGGCGTCTGGACAATATCGTCACAAAGGAAGAGACTACTTCGGACAAGATAGAAATCGTTATGAAGAAGGGTGCTGAGAAATCCATGTATGGAACGTTTGAGCTACACAGACAGTTTGTGGAGAATAAGAATAAAAAGGGAACTTTACTTAGAATTGTAATGTGTGAGAGTTGAATTTCTGAGCTACACAGTTTGTGGAGAATAAGAATAAAAAGGGAACTTTACTTAGAATTGTAATGTGTGAGAGTTGAATTTCTGGGGAACATAAGGAAGAATAAGGCTTGAGGTATTTGGCTCTCATAAGTTATACCGATAGCAAAAAGTTGACAGGGAAACATTGTACAATCTACCTAAAATGTTTACATAAATTGTTGGCAAAACACGAATTAGGAGTGACAGTAAACGGAGTAAACATGGAACGAAAAAAGAAGATGTGACGTGTCAAAAGCTGTCATATCCTGAATTGAATCATAAAAGAATATTTGGAGTAATAAGTATGTGTATATATATTTGGAGGCACGGTGGAGTTAAAAATAGCGGCTCGGGTTGCGGAATCGGAGAGCCAAGATCGAATTCCAGTCAAATCCATTACCTTCAATTACGTGCTAATAACCTAGGGCAAGTTATGAATCCTCTTCTCCCGCACCAGCCTTAGGTAAAAAAACAGACACACCAGGTTCTATAGCCTTGGATAGAAATTGGTCTAAGGCAAAAATAATGGCAACCTACTGTTGGAAAAGAAAATCTGACTTTTCAGTCATGTATTGAATGATATATGATCTCCTAAGCATGCATCACGCATGGAACATAACTGACTGCTGTATATTTGATATGACCAAAGATCATATCAAAGGTATAATTAAAAACACAAATCAAAATTTATATTCAAGAATACATGAAGAATATATCAAAGGATACATGCAAAACTTATGTATAGATGTCAAAAGATATATTCTAGAAGACTAACACGTAGCGAAAGATATATTCAAGACCACATAAAAGCGTATCAACATATATACTCAAGAACACAGAAACACTTATCAAAATATATATTCTAGAACACATAAAAACTTATCAACTTATATTCAAAAACACATGAACACATGACAAAAGATATATTCTAGGAAACATAAACACACGTCAAAATATATATTCAAGCATATATTGCTTGTGCTTTTCATTTACACCAGATTCACCCCGCCCAAAAAATTTAATTTAACATTTTAGGTTTCGATTGCTCCATAATTTCATGCCTTCTAAAATTTTACAAAATTTCTGCTTTTTGTCCGTGTCAAATTATTTACAAAGTGAATAGAAATAAATTCAATTGCATTATTATTTTTTCACTTAATTACATTCATATGGATTTCACACATCAGGGCACTTAACATATACAAATAGAGCTAATGCATATTTCCCCGTCATAAAATCTTGATAAATTTAATTCCCGTAAATAAATTCATTCGATTCTTATCGACCACGACGTGGAATACTGAGTAAGGAACTTTTGAAAAACAATTCTAATACACGTGATATTCAGTTTTTTTTTTACATTTTCGCTTTATAAAAATAACAACTTTATTATACGGGAAAACTTTTCTATTAGTTCCGTCCTCAATATCAGCTCCATTAAAAAGAAATGCTCAAGTTCTGCTCATTTTAAATATATATGTTCTGGCAAATGATACATCACAATCTACACTAATATTTTCAATTTAAATTTTAAAACCAGACGTTTAATGTCGTTTAAGTAAAATAAACTGAAGTAATTTTCCTGCAATCTATCAATTTATTGAGACTGAATTTAAGAAATTAATTTTATTGAATAATAAATACATCTAAATTACTTATCTATGATATATATTTGCTATATCGAAGAATCTTCGCATATTTATAAAACATCTAATATTAATTATTGTTATTATCTTATTTCATTTGAGTTTTGGTATATATTCATTTCTTTCGGGTCATGACATTTTTAATTGGGCACTTTTGTAAAAGAAAAATCACACATATTTTACATAAAGCCCTTCGCAATATGCGATTTTTATTTTATTTCTTTAAGTTATGGGCTACGAGGAATAACTTCAGTGAATCTATTGAAATCTTTCCCACTAACTCCGTGGGTTATGACTACTGATGGAATTGTTGTTGTCATCGTGTGGCACATTTTTTTTAAAATATCGATTTCAAGGTCCTTGTATTTTGACATATTTCTAAGATCTTCAAGGATGCATTGCAGTTTGCAGGGACTGCTATTTCAATAGGAAAGCATATTTTGATTTGCGATCTCCAATCAGGATGTCTTGGCGATTAGATTTGATTGATCCATCAGTGTGTAAAATTGTTAGAAGTCCTATCTCCGTAACCCGGTCTGGGTGGTGTTCATACCAATTTCTTGCTGTTCCTTTCCCTAAAGTGGTAAATTTTCCAGTGCACATATTGGTCCACGCTGTCATGCCAAGATTTACATTCAGTAGATGCCAATACCGCGTAACGTGATACAAGATATGCAAATGCGTCAGGATATTTATCACAGAATGTGCATTTTGGGAAAACACAATATTTCGATATGTATGCTTGGTAATTTCTAGGTGCAAACATTAGTTGTTGTTGTTCTTGTATTTATTATATTATTATGGTTATCTGTGTATGTTATGTTTCCTGCTTTGTATCCTTTAGAGCCCATTCCAAACTATGGTACTTAGGCCCTATAGTAGAACGGTCAGTTAATTAATAGCACTTTTCTTAGTATATGGAATATTCCTATCAAGGCGATCTTCTGGGCAACTTGTAAGTTGATGAATCCTTGGACACTGTTAGTAAAATTGACCATTCCTTTTCTCCCGAGGTCCAGAGCCCCGATTACTATTAGTACAGTCTCAGTCTTCATTCCCCACATCCTGGCAATCTCGATCTCTAGGTCCTTGTATTTGGACACTTTCTCGATATTTTCGTGGAGGTGTTTCTCTCAGATGATACTGCTATGTCAATAAGCATACACTTGCTAACTTCCTTGTCTCATGAAAATATCAGGTTTGTTTGGAATTTGTTCCCTTGTCATATTGAATTAGCATGTCCAAGAGGATAGTTAGATCCTTCCTTTTGGTAAATCTCTCTGGTTGGTGATAATATCATCTCTCAGTGGTTTAAATTTTGTGCTTCATGCATATCTTCCAGTGAAAATATGTCGCTCTCTTGCTACGTATGCAGGCATATTCATTATTTGCTACTTACGTATATAGCGAGATAATATGGTCGACAGATCCATAAGATTTTCCGCAGATCATGCATTTCGGGTTGGTTCCATCCTTGATTATGTTAATGTGATAGGATCTGATTGTGATGTTTTGGTTCTGAGATGCAATAATTAGGCCTTCTGTTTCAGTTTTCAGATCGGTGCTCCTCAGTTACTGATATGTTTTTTGTTGGTCGACATCTTCTTTCGTCCTTTTTGCCTATTTGCCATGAAACGCCCTGTCCTCTCAGTTTCAATTTTGTAAATTCTTTTGGCCTAGTTGTTTTGTTTCCTGTTTTATTCGTTTGGCCCAGCTGGTATTCGCTACGTTTTTTGTTGGTACGGTTTCATGCATATTAAGCTCTTTCTTGAAGAGTGCAGCTTCTTCGGTGATGGACTGGATTTGTGCTTTTACTATCTGCATGTCAGTGTCTTTGGATTTGTGAGGTACGCTTCTGATTTCGATTGTTGTAGTTTTTAGAGTTAGTTCAAATTGGATTAGACTCCAACCTTCTAAAGCTCTTGGTACGTACAGCCTATCAACATTTCATTTCGGTTAGTATATCCTCATTTGGGTAAGTATTTTTTCTGGTCTTGCCGTCCAAACTTATAATGTCATTCAACTTCCATTTAGCAATGTATATTACTACAGCTATAGCTAAGTGGTTGAGAGCTTTACTTTTATTGGCCCATTAAGTTCGCTTTCTAGTAGCAATCGAACTCTCCTATAATATACTTTTCCGTGTTTTTTCTTCATAATGTTATATGGCATTTCGTCACTTTCATTAATTTCTAAGTATTTGTATGTAACAGTTTGGTCTATTTCCTTAAACCTGTTCTTGATATCAAGGTCTAAATCTCTAGTTTTCGTTAGTTTGACGCCTTTGGAGGTTGCTTTGGCACATTTGTCGATTCTGAACTCCATCCTAATTTCTTCTGCTGGCTGTCATCCTTGGCAAATATCTTAAGCTCATATTTAATTCAGTATGCCATTCTGTGACTTGTGTCAGTAGCTCGTGACGCTAATTCAAAGCAGAAAATTAGTAATGACAATGAATCTCCTTGAAAGGTCCGTTTTTTGATGTTCATTTGTCTTGATATTAATGACTCGTTTGCATGGCTTAGGTTTAGTGTAGTCTTCCAGGTTTTCGTGAAGCCCGTTATGAATTTGCACACTGTGGAGCATTCTCTGTTTATTTTTAGGCTCTTCTCTACACATGAATATGGTACACTGAGGAACGCGTTTCAGTAGTTGATCCATCATATTTATTATTTTCCTTGCTTTCACCCCTTCCAATATTCTTTTATTGTTAATTATTTTGTCTTACATCAGTAACATCCACTTATGCATACCTTCTATTCTGATGGGAGAGAAATGTTTTTCTCAATGAAGCTGTATGACCTCCGAGTTAAGTGAAACCTAGTAAATTGTTGGTAGGCATGTGATGGGCCTATAGTTCGGGTTCTGCGTCTCTTCTTTGACGCGAGTAGGTATTTTACTCCCACGAGAGTCATTTGGGGAATTTTTCTTGGTTTGTCATTATATCATTGTATACCCATGTGAGGTCATGTTGGGCGTTAAATAAGTTTTTTTTTTTTTTTTTTTTTTTTTTTATCGAAAATTGGCCCTTCAGTCTATTACTGGTGAATTGCAGTTTTGGTATTTGCAGATGGCGGCGGCTGTTTCATTAATGTTAATATCCCTCTATATGTGTGTGTTGTTCCTGTTTTTGCATGATCCATGTAGCTCTTTCATTGTGCATTTTGTATTTTTCCCACATATTACACCAGAAACCCTCGACTTCCTGGATATTAGGTGGGTCATTTATCTCTGTTATATTTTTTCCCAGTTCTCGATATAATTAATTGGAATCTACGTTCTTATTTTGCCAGAAGAATACCTTTCTTTTCCCATAACGCCTGATTCTCTGTGCCTTCGCGCGAATTTGTTGAATTTTCTTCTCTTTACCTTTTGGCATTCCCGTCTTATTCTATATGACAAGGTTTCGTTTGAGTTCTCTCCTTTTTCGTTACTTCATTTGGAGTCTTGGTCTTCTTCACCTAGAAATTAAAAACAAAATCGTCATAGTCCTTGTATTTCTGTTATTATTCTTCGTTCCAGACGGGCATTTTTCTTTTTCGTTTACGCTGTGTTTTTACTTTTACTTGACGGTTAATTTTTACTTTTGGAATTGTTGGCCTTTCTTCGAAAGAATTTCCGTTTCTTTTTTTCATATATCGGATGGTGTTTGACATCTCTGTTTCTTTCTCATATTCGTTATTACTTTCCTATATTTTGCAGAGAGATTATTAAAACTGGTTTCTATTTGCTCCTCTGCATGTGTTTCCTCGGAGTTGTTGACATCTAACCCCTAAGTGTTAACGTTTAATCTATTTTTTGATCATCTCTCGGATGGTTTCGAATTCTCTGTCAGATATTATTTTTACCTGATGATGTCACGCCTGACATTGGCTTGTTTTTTTGGCATCGATGGTTCGTCTGTTTGAGGGATGTTTTTATTGCCAGATATTATAGGCATATTTGGTCGTTGTTGTCGTTTTCGGATTTATCGTAGCCGTGCAAAATGATATCATTACTTCGATATACTCTTCGCTAGACCATTGATTTATTGTTATTTTTGTGGGATTTTAATTAATGAATATAAAGGAACTCTGTAAGATTTCCCTCTACTTCTCTTTGTGTAAAGTTTGTTCTATTTGCAAACATTTCGATCAATCTGATTCCGCACTGCAGAAGCGGTATAGCAATACTTTTTCGTTGTGTCAGCAATATATTTAGTCCGTATTAACCATTACGTTGGAGCTGGTTAGTGGGTCTCAGAGAATAACTATACCTTGGTGCGCCGCCAGGATGAGGGTGGACAGGTCTTTTTCTTACTATTGCTATTATTAACAACAGTAAAATTTTCATTTATAAGCTTTTATATCCCAAGTAGATAGGACTTGATTCACGAGTATTTTCGACATAACTTTAATTTTCAACGGAATGTTCTTTGACTTCTCTTTTTCTTTCAGTTCAACAATATGAAACTGTATTCAAATATTACTAATTCCGTTATTACACGAATATATTTTACCCATAAATACAATTAATATATAGATAGTAATAATATTTAAATAAAATTTAATGTAAGTGTCTCTATGGCTTATAAAATAAAAATGTGTATAATTTTCTAATAATTCAATAACAAAATAACATTCAATATTATTATTATTATTTTTTAATTTCCTTTGATATCTGGCGTTTACACATTTCTTTCCGGGTCCCGCCCAGGGACCTAAGGTTAGAAATGGCATCATGACACTTTCCACTGCGAAAAAATAAAAAATAAAAATAAATAAATAATTACATAGGTAAAGCCGTTGGTAAAGTGTGGGCTGTACTTGTCAGGACAATTTTTTGTATCGCTTTGAGGCATGGACTTCCAGGGTTATTATTATTATTATTATTATTATTATTATTATTATTATTATTATTATTATTATTATTATTATTATTTTCATTGATTTCTATTATATACACATTCCTTTTTAGGGTCCCACCCAGAGACCTAAGGTCAGAAATCTCTTCATGAAAAATTTTGAAAAACAAAACAAGTCACACAATTTACATAGATAAAGCTCTTCTTAATATGAGTCGTGTACTTGTGAGTACATTTTTTTTTAAATATTTCTTTAAGGTATGGGCTACCAAGAATCACTTCAATGAATTTATCGTTATGATTTCCAGTCAATCCGAGGGCTCCAACTACGACTGGAACTACTGGCTTCCTCATATCCCACATTTTCCAGATTTTCACTTCAAGATCCTTTTATTTTTATACTTTCTTGAAGATATTCAGTGATACATCGGAAAATGAAGCGATTGCCAAGTGGATAATGGAGTAAATTCTGTTCTTGTGGTCTTTGATCACGATGCCTGGGCGAATAGATTTGATGGTTCAATCTGCGTGCAAAATCGCATAAAATTGTTACAGGTCCTCTCTCTGCAACCGGGTCTGGATGATGTTCATACTAGTTACTTGCAGTTTCCTTCCCGTAAAATGTTCGTGTTTTCCAATGCAGATATTGGCCCAGTCTATCATGGTGAGCTTTACATTCATTCAGGGCTAACATTATGCAACCTCCTAGAAGATTGTCAATTGTTTCTGGATATTTATCACAGAATTCGCATTTCAGTACATGCGCTCGGTAATTTTTAGTTGGCAATAATTGGTCTTGTGCAGCATGAATAAAACCTACAGTTTCAGCTTTTAACAGGGGACTACCTATCCAACGATGAGTAAAGGATGTGTTAACATCAGCGTGTCTGATACGGGCCCAGTATTGATTATGAAGAGGCTTATAATGTCAACGTTTACGCATGTGGTACATTGCTTTTTCTTTATTTTTTAAGCATTTTTTAGTTGTATTACGGCTTATTTGCACTTCTTCATTTCTTTTTTCCTTCCTCTTATTCTTTTGTTCTTCTTCTCATTATTATTATTATTATTATTATTATTATTATTATTATTATTATTATTGTTGTTGTTATTATTATTGGTATCCTCATGTCATAGAGTAATTTTAATTGGCTAATTATCAAGTCCACTCCGGGGTCTATGAGTAAAATAAAAATGTAGGAGAGTTATTTTTACACATTTGTGAAATTTCGTTTGGATTGAGGTATTTTTGTGGATGATTTGTGCAGTTCCACACAGAACTGATATGCTGATGTGCCCAGCAATTTTATTCGCATGATTGAAGAACGCTTGTTAATTATTTCCAATGATCCAAGCACAACATTATTAATAGTATTATTATCGTTTTTATTATTATTATTAAGTTGGTGTCCCACATTGTCGTTGTCAAGACAATTCCGTTCTTGTGCCCACGTGACAAGACTTCTCACCACTCAAGTACTCATAATAATCCTCACAGACTCAATGATGGCAGATTTCTGGAGATTCACAATATTGGTCTCAATAACATTTTTAGCTAAGTCCTGTTTCAATTTTCTAAGTGGTATTCCAGGTGCAAGCATTACTGTCGGAAATGCGTCATTGCCAAAGGAATTAATTCAAATGTTATGTTTTATAGATTTTCAAATCCCTTGATGTGTTCATTTATGTATCATATGGAAACGAAAAGATAATTCAACACTAGCTAATCTCCTTCTCTAAAATATGGCTTCAATGACATGATCTGTATAGATCACAATCACAAGACATTGTGGGATTTCCCAATCCTATAATGTCTTGAGATTGTCAATTTCTGCTCTATTCATACTAGTTCACTTTCACACTGATGCCATACGTACGGATTGCTTCCGAATGGATTCACTTACCAATCCAGGCATGTCGTCACTTGTACACTTTTCGTGGCATCTTTGGATATTCAAAGAATATATGATTAATTGTCTTAGCAGCCTTCCTGCATGTGCTTTCTTCTGGGTTTCATTCGATTAAGATGTTTTTTTTCCTGTGCTACAAATATAATTAACTCTCTTCGTCGCTTTATCAACCTATCTTTTAGCCAAAGCCATTTATTTCACAGGGATAACAGTTTTTTACTGATTATTATTATTATTATTATTATTATTATTAAACAAAATGGTTTCCGATATAAGGAAAATAAAGGATAAATAGAGTTTGACAATGATAAATCATATTTCGACAGTATTTATGTCTTTTCAAGTTATACTTTAAAAATAACCTTTGAAGTATGAAATATATAAATGTAGAAAGAATAATAAAAAAAAACATAATTTTTTGAAGATTTATATAATTTTATACTTTATTATTTTCTAAAGTATAAATAGATAAACACTACCATACTTTCAAAATATTGTTTAACATTGTCACAACAGCGTTTTCTTTTCTTTATTTTCATAAATTTTGTTCTTCTCTTAGATAGTATTATTATTATTATTGTTTTTATTTCCTTTGATTTCTGGCGTGTTTACATTTCTTTGCGGGTCTCGCCCACAGACTTAAAGTTAGACATGGCATCATAACAGTTTCTAATAAACAAAAAAATAATTAAAAAACACACACACACATATGTTACATAGATAAAGCCCTTCGTAAAGTGACGGCTGTACTTGTGAGAACAATTTCTTGAGTTTCTTTGAGGCATGTGCTTCCAGTAATCCCTTCAATTAGTCTACTGGAATCTTTTCCAACCAATCCTAGGGCTGCAACTACAACAGGGACTGTTGATGTTCCCATGTGCCACAAGTTTGAGATTTCGATTTCATGGTACTTGTATTTTGACGTTTTTTTGAATATCTTCAAAGATACATTGCAGTCTGCAGTAACTGTCATATCAATAAGGAGGCAATCTTTGTTTGTTGTCTTTAATAACTATGTCTGGGCGGTTAGATTTGATTGTTCTGTCAGTGTGTATTGTGTAGTCCCATGGAATTGTAACAGGTCCTATCTCCGTAAACGGGTCTGGGTGGTGTTCATACGAGTTTCTTTCAGTTTCCTTCCCGTAGAAGTTGCAAAGTTTCCAGTGCAGATATTGGCCCACTCACTCAAGCAACCTGATACAAGATGATCAATTGTTTCTGGATATTTATCACAGAATCTGCATTTTGGGCTAACATAATTTCTGATAATTTCTAGTTAACAAGCATTGGTCCTGTGCAGCAAGGATAAAACCTTCAGTTTCAGCTTTCAATCCTGCATTACGTAACCACTAATGGGTACGAGTTTTGTCTACGTCAGCTTGATTGGTATGGGCAGAGAATTGGCCACGAAGCAGGATACCTTGGCATTGTTTCTGTATCTAGTATTTTGCAGTTTCAGCCGGTGTATTGTGCTTCATTATTATCATTATTATTATTATTATTATTATTATTATTATTATTATTATTATTATTAAAAATATAAACAGGTTATTTCAAAGCCAATTATAAAATAAAAGCAACGAACTACATATCACGAATCTTGACAATATTTATATATTTGAAATCTATCATATTACTGTAAGTGAAAAAACCGTTAGGAAGAATGGACAGTTGAACTTTTCTCAGCAGAGGATTAATCCTTGCCTTGAAACCCAATATTGAAGATTCCGGCTTTTAATAACATTTATTTATCAAATATATTTGGCTGATGAAAATAATTGCTTCATACACTAAGGCGTCATTTTAAACAATTCCTTTAATATCTACTCGAAAACCGAATATGGCACCGTTATGCATTACGCATCTTCCTTATCTATCAAGCGGGTTACTTGAACAGTCAATAGATTTTATAATTTGGATATTAATAGTATTGGTAATATAAGCTGTTTCCTGATAAGGAGACATTCAGCATTCATCGCCCAAGCAGCCAGTGCTGCTGTCGGTTATAAATTATTTATTCTTTCTGGAAAATAATTTCCTCAAGCCCTGTAGCTGTTATATCTCTTTTTAGCATTCATTCCTAAATGTTTGTTTGAAGTAGTGTGTCACGTCAACTTCTTGATTGTTATTAATTTCTCTTTCAGTTATATTTGATATTCATCTTACCTAATACAGGGTTTGAAAGTCCTCAAGTGATGTGGTTTATTCTATCTGGTACAATTCTTTCGTTGAGATTCTGTAGCGGCAGTCAACAATTTTCGAATGAGGTATTGTTAATCAAGACCAGCAATGGCTTTGAGCAATCGAAGACTTCCTTAAAGATATTTTAACAAATGATCTTAGAAAGCTGTCATAGACAGCTGAAAATTTAGATATTTATGAACGGATTTGACGCCATGCCTGATATCCATATGAAAGCGTCGGTCTCATGATGTTATGCTTAACTATTTCATCGTAAATTACTCCAGTAGAATATTTTATATGTAAGAAGAAGTAGGGGAAAAACAGAAAGAAGAAGTAGAAGAAGATCAGGAAGAAAAAGTACCAGAAGAAAGACAGGAGGAAGAAGAGGAAAAGCAAGAAGAAGAAGAGGAAGTTGAAGGAGAAGAAAATATCAAAAAGTGAAAGAATCGAAAAAAATAGTCCACGTTAAAGTTACTTGCCTCGAGCAATCTTCATTTTGCATTTTATTTTAAAATTTACATATAATTTCCAATAAAATTAATGTCTCTTATCTCGTAACTCCCAGGAAATAATGTGTCACTAATTAAGAAACTTCTACTGGTGAGCACCTTAACAATAGATTTGAGGTAGGATAATCACTTCTTTTGAATCGTAACGAGAAGGAAGATAACCGAGAACAGGCTGTGAGATGCGTCAGTATTTAAAACAAAGAGATAGCATTAATAGTGAGCATGCAAGTGGCAATGGAAGACATGCGCAGTGAAGGTGTGAGGAAAAAAATTCCTGTTTCTAAGAACATCGTTGTCTGGAATGAAAAAAGGAGAAATAACATTAATGATTTACTTTTATTTTCTTCCTTTTTGAAGCACATTTGAAGGTGTATATGTTTGCGTGTGAAGGTAACTGGAAAAATATAGTAATAACTATGAATATAAACCATTAACCACACAAATATTGCCACTGTTTTTAAATTGAAAAAACGGTATGAACGCATATTCAAATGTACCCGTTGATCCGTAGCCTCGTGATAAACGAATGCATTTATATTAGATAAATATTTACTTGTAAAAATCAACCGCCGAAATATGATGCTCTCTTTAGCCAAGTGGTAAATGACAGCAAATAAAATTGTGATTTCTGCTACAAGAGTGGGTCGGATGCTGGATCCCTGGCCGAAGCCAGTTTTTCTTTTTTTTCAGATTTTCCTGGCGCATTTGGCTAGTTTAGGGCGTGGTAAAACATTACTTTCTCCAGTTTTCTGATACCATCGAGCCAAGCGAGATCACCTGGCTCTCTCACTCTCTCTCTCTCGCTCTCTCTCTCTCTCGCTCTCTCTCTCTTTCTCTCTCTCTCTCTCTCTCTCTCTCTCTCTCTCTATATATATATATATATATATATATATATATATATATATATATATATATATATATCCCAAAATTAACAACATTTTGCAGTCTGATAACATAACCAAATCTCGCTCAAATGGTCTCAAATCTTAATAATATGTGTAAAAACTAAGATGAATGTTTAATTTTTCAGAGTGAAGAAAGATGTCCACTAGAAATTAAAAGATATTTTGTGTGCTAGAATAAGCTCGCATACTTGTGATGTGAGCATATTCTAACACATTTTATTCTAACACATGTTCATTTTGGGGGAAATCCTAGAAAAAAGTACAAACTGTAAACCAGATCTCGGCATGGAACAAAAATAAAAAGGTATCGAGAATTTACACAAGACATGTTACAGAAAGTTTGTCATGAGCTGGATTAACAACTTGACATGTGTCATAAAATAGACGGTCCGCATATTGAATTTTGTGAAGCATTGTGAATTCGGTTATAAAATTTTCACATTTTTACAAATAAATCTTCTGTTGTTCACAATGAAGCCTATTTAATTTCATTTACCTGGGACATGTATTTAGTCAAATATTCATATTTTTATTAGTCATATTTTGGGGCACAGTGTATATATGAATTAGGATTAAATATGTATCACAATCCGACCGAATTATAGGATACAGAAAAAAAAAATTAAAGAAGAAAATTAATGTTTAAATTCAACCGGTATAAATTCTTTGGACCTCTCACAAAATATCCCCCAATCGATATGCTGTCAATTACTAGGCCTAGATGAAAATGCCCACAAGACGCGCAAAATCACATACTCCTATGAACATTTTCAACCGAAACCTGCCTAGACAGGCATGAATTATAAACACTGCCGCTGCTGGACAGGTTAGATACACATGGGGATTTGTTTGCCAATTAGTCACAAAAAACACAAAAATAGAAATCGCAGAATTTTATTTTCTACTCAATATTTCATTTTTTGACAATGCTTGAATTAAATCGGAACATTTCAAATTTGCAAACATTTCCTATTTGTTACTTATCATATCTTATCATGTACAGATTTTCCTCAGACATTTTTTAAATAAAAAGTAAAAATTACGTTATCCTATGACAATTAGTTATTCGGTTGGAACAAATTTCATATCGTTTTGTAATAGTTGTCGACAGAAATTTATTATATATATTTATGTATGTACATTCTGAAAGGTGACATTTTAAGGCATAGTTCTGTAAGACTCGTCTGTAAATTATGAATTGTAAAAGTGTTCGAGTTAAAAGCGTATTCTGATGGATTGCCATGCAATTCTTTTTTTATAATAAATTCTTCTATTTTCAAAAATATTAAAAACGTGGTATAAGCATCACAATATATATATGCCGTTGCTGAGAGTTATGTAAGATGAGCAATAAAATAGTTTCGTTGGTGGAAATATTCATCTGGAAAAGCGAGAACTTTGTAATAGACCTGCAGTCATTAATGATCACCAAATGGAAACGTTAATTTAAAATGATCCAGGATACACGATATGGTATATATCAGAGATCCACCACATCTCATATAAGCGTTATGACATATATCTTATATGAGCATTATGACAAATATCTCATATAAGCGTTATGACATATATCTTATATGATCATTATGACATATATCTCATATAAGCGTTATGACATATATCTCATATAAGCGTTATGACATATATCTTATATGATCGTTATGACATATATCTCATATAAGCGTTATGACATATATCTTATATGAGCGTGATGACTATTGGACATGTCAGTCAATTAGATGTTTTGTTGCCTCGTAAATTAACAGGATAATATTTAATGAACTGCATATCCATTCACAATTCCCTGTTCAAATGCAATAAAGAGGACGTTATGAAAAGAGAGATCATAGGGTACGATAAATAGATGGTGTAGAACAGTTGTGAGGGGAGATATTTCTGGAAAGACTAAAATAAAAATCATTGATCATTCAAACGTTTTTCCTCATCCGAATAATTTCATATTTTTATCTAGTGAGACTAGAAGATCTTTGAGAATTACAAGCACTTTCTCAAAAAACTCAGACTTTGTATTAAGACATATCTTGCTCCCAGTTGGAACGATGAAAGATAACAATGGATGAGAAGCGTCGGATATTGGTCATTTCCTAAGTTATCTTCTTCCATCCATACAAAACCAGATCTCATATTTGTAGATCCGAAAGTACTTGGCATAACTTGGTTGATATATGCTGCCATTCCAGGCATGCTCAGCTGGTATTACACATTCTGATAAAAACTCATATTCTTTCGTGCAAAGTCCTCGTAATAACAATTGCCATTCTCTAGATCCCTGTAATAAGAAGTTGGATCAGTTCCTCAACAACAAAATGTCAATTCTGTTTGGATGAAATCCTAAAACTACTTCAAACATTCAGAAACGTAGTGGAACCAAATGTTCACATATCTTTGAATAAATGAACATTGATCTTTATATTGTCTTCGAAGTTCTTTCAATTCTCTATGAGCCGTTGTTTTGACCCAATAGAATATACATCGGATCATTTCACAAAAGGCTATAAAGGTACATAACGCGAAATTTTCACGGTTTTCAGTGGGAATGATTTATAGAAAACAATAGATTTTAATGATAGGACTGTGCTTTTAAAGTCATGATTTACTTTTAATAAAGTCAGAAGGATGTGACAATAATATCATTGTTGTATTATCTTTATTGTTGTGACTAAGCTCATCCGATAACCTTGTGCCATTACTATGTTGTATCTTTAGTACCAATTACTCGGTGAATAAACGGAAATGATTTTACGTGCCAAAAACAAAATATATATTTTTGGCAAATTTATTCGCTTTTCCTAACTCTTTTTGTCTTAGTGGAATTATCGATGTTCTTGGCGTGCAGTGATTAATAAAATGCATGTTGTTAAATTGTGGAGTACATGTGAAACATATCTGTGTTCGTTTAATTTATAGGGCTACATGTGAACATATCTGTGTTCGTTTAATTTATAGGGCTACATGTGAACATATCTGTGTTCGTTTAATTTATAGGGCTACATGTGAACATATCTGTGTTCGTTTAATTTATTGCTCTAAATGTGAAACATATATGTGTTCGTTTAATTTATTGCGGTACATGTGAAACATATATGTGTTCGTTTAATTTATTGCGGTACATGTGAAACATATATGTGTTCGTTTAATTTATTGCGGTACATGTGAAACATATATGTGTTCGTTTAATTTATTGCGGTACATGTGAAACATATATGTGTTCGGTTTATATATTGCGCTATTTTTGTAAAACGTGATAAACATTCTACAGCAGGAAAGCCCTGGCGCGAAGACCAGCGTCAGTCGATGTCGGACGACTCGGCTAGACGGTCGAACTTTCTGCCTCTGAGCCGAAGGGCAGAGCCTCGTTCGGGGAGGTTGATCAACCCTATCCTGTTTATACGGGATCTACGGGCATTTTTAGGCCGAGCCTACGGGCTCGGGAAAACCCCACTTCAATCCCGGCCTTGTGCCACATCTGTTCCTCGTGGAGGGGGACAGTAAATACTGTCGATGTCGGACGACAGTAGTCGACAGTTAGTCGAATACGAAAGTAGTCAGCGACCACAACAAGATTACTCTGCGTAATACCTATTATATCAAGTTCCTTTGGTACGTGGAACTTATTTAGGACCGATTTTAGTACAAATACAAGCCTCCACTGCGAAATAACTCCACAACAAT
>OZ038481.1:106337093-106362093 GCA_964036315.1 Acanthosepion esculentum
TATATCAATTCTTGTGGCTATAATCAAATAAAAAACTTGCATCATACACACATTATATTCTGAGAAATGGATAAAAATATTCAGAATTGATGTGGGTACGAATGATTTCTTCGTTGTCTATATATATATATATATATATATATATATATATATATATATATATATATATATATATAATCCCCTCAAAAATTATTGGAACATCAAAGCTAATTCCTTTGATTTGTTGTTCACAGCAGACATCTGAGTATAACATCAAAAGATGAATATATGTCAAAATGTAAATACCAAGAAATAAAGTTGATATTCTGAACTATTATCTGATATTCGTCCTCTGATCATAACACAAACAAAATTGTTGGTCTTGCCTTGCACTGCTTATGGAGGGGATTCTGTGCATGTGTGTGTGTGTTACACCAGTTTCTTGGTTTGTCGTTGCATCGTAACCATATTGATGTTACAGTTTCAATTCAAAGTTGATAATTTCCATCTAGCCAAACACAACTGTCTGTCATTTTCTTCAAAAGTATCAAGAGAAAAAAATGTGTTAGATCTCAACAGGAGGATTTCATTTTATGTAATATTAATGGTTTGGCTCTCCGCAACCTGTCTGCATATATATATATATATATATATATATATATATATATATATATATATATATATATATATATATATATATACTCGTTCGGAAAACCTTTGATGTGTTGATTTGCAAATAATCAAACCAATACCAAAGGGGAAAAAAGGTATACCAAAAGGAAGAACCAAGTTCATGTAGGTTAGCTGAAAATAATCGTCTAGCATGCAAGTCCAAAGCCCAAAGAAAAAAAAAGCGATACGATTACACAAAATAACTAAATAAAGTGCTCAATACAATAAGTAGAGCAGACTTAGTTAAACCTAGATAGCCAGACAAACCTACGAAGGTTTCACCTAACCGGATCGTCAGGGAAAACTTGGTAGGTTTGTCTGGCTCTCTAGGCTTAAGTAGATAGATATATAGATAGATAGATAAAGACGATATTTGTAGCATTTTCTCCCAAAATAATATCGATTTAAAGCAAAACTGCTATGAACAGTAATAATGACATACAGTGATTTTACTAGTTATAAACAAAAACTAGTTACGTACATTTTTACTCATTTGTAATTGATAGATTTATTTGTAGTTTGTGGCTTATTTAAAGCTACAAGATTGGATTGTATGTATAATTCGTTTTCTTAAGTGTGAATATTGCATAAAACATTTTTGCGAATAACAATATTTTCATTTCAGATGCAATTCCTACTATTTAGCCAATAGATGGATGCAGAATATCGTGACATTCACAAGAGTATTACAGAGAGGATACGATTAATACAATGTTTATCAATGCCGATCATGGAAGCTTGGAGACAATTTACAGTTCCGGCCTCTCACTTTCTCTCTCTCTCTCTCTCTCTCTCTCTCTCTGTCTCTGTCTGTCTGTCTGTCTGTCTGCCTGTCTGTCTGTCTGTCTGTCTGTCTCTCTCTCTCTCTCTCTCTCTCTCTCTCTCTCTCTCTATATATATATATATATATATATATATATATATATATATATATATATATATATATATATATATGTATATATGTATATAGATATATATATAGTAAATATACAATATGTAATCCCTATGTAATTTTCGGGATGATATAGATCTAGGGAGACCTCTATGTCAAAATAGAGAGTAAAATTATTATTAATTATAAATGTCTAACACTTAAAATCTTATAGGTAATTATTTTGTATTTCATGAGAGCTCCCAAAACAGCAGCTATCAATCTTCAAGACCTACAAACAAATCACAATTGAAATGGAAAATTATTCCGGAGTAAAAACAAGAGATATTGCTACCTTCTTCAGAGAGTGGGGGAAAAGGCAAACACTGTTGTCCTATTATGACACTGACCTCAGTATATCATTTGAGGATGGCGAAATGGCTTGAAGTTTATTTAGTTCATTGTGAATCTGAAACAATTCCGTCTTTTTCTGTCAACAGCCAAATTTTCAATTTTGACATACTCCATTCAAGAATTTATTTGTAAATAATATTGAAAGAAAACATTTTTAAAGATATCGAAATTAGCAAAAAAGTTTTCATAATCTTTTTTATATTCTAATTTTCGAAACGAATGTTTTGCATCATGCTAGAATTTCTGGAAAAACTGTTCGAAGTTCTTATTGTGTTACAGTTTTGTTCAAGTATTTTCGAACGTCACAGTGATTTTTAAAAACCAATGTTGTGTATGGGTAGTAGTTAGAATTGCTTTACACACACACACACACACACACACACATATATATATATATATATATATATATATATATATATATATATATATATATATATATATATATAAGCTCATATTAAATATATCATGTACACATCAATTTGTCATACATTTCCATATTACGAAGCTTTCAAATTGATAACTGCTGCCTCACTATATTTTGTATCTACACTGAATTGGAACAATCAAGAAAATGTATTCCGCGTATAAATACATATTTATATTCCCTTGTATTTATCATTATTTATTATATATATTCATTGCTGAATCAACAATATGGCAACTTGCTGTACGCTGTTGTAATAGAAGGCAAGCTACTACGCATTCATAACATTTACCATGTCAGAGTATATTATGTTGCATTCAGGTACAGAACATTAAAAAACGTATTTTTAAATTGCATGCTTATGCTACGTAAGATTAGAATGTTTCATAGCTTTTTCGTAGCTTCTAACAAATGCAATGACTTGACATGTTTTCCCCTAGAAATCAATGTAAGGAACAATGGCAGGAGTTTATGCTAATGAAATAAATATTCATAAGTGTTCTAAGAATGTTGAACAAAAATCTTTGTATTGTTCTAAGAAATAAAATTTAGACTGAATCTTTCAAAATGCAAAATAAGCTATTGTATTTGAATGAGTGTGGTAATGGCATATATGGAGATTTGATGAGAAAAAAAAATAAGAATATGGAATTAATAAATTCTAACCAATACAAATACCTCGGTGTATGGATCAGTTATAACACATTTAGTACGACAGGTCAGGAAAACTGTACAACGAATAAGTTACGCTAACAACGCTTCCTTTTAACATCGTAAAATACTATAAAAGCAAATTATTAACTTGAGAAATCGGGTCTTCTTAGATCAATGTGAAAAATAGATTCAAGCAAATAAATCCGAATCAGCTTTTCTTTGAAGAATACAATGCTTCGTCAATTTCTTGAGACCGACGCTATAAAATAGCAACAAGTGATTTACCAAATAAATAATTGCTTGCCCGTGTTATTAGAAGGGAAAATCTCTAACGAATTGCTAACGAATATAATGAATTTCCAGACTACCTTGAACAAAAGGTTGAAAATTAAAATCACACATGTATTAGAACGATCGTTCAAAGAGGACTTGAGATGTACATTATCCTGGGAAAATGTCTTAAGAGGAAGATTTTATAAATTTCAACCACCTGTAACGCTATCATTTTCGTTAATGAATACCGAATGTTTTCTGCATGGAAATGGATAATCTCATCATGCCAATTATACAAGAAAATATACGATGAGCATTGTTAGAAAAAATCGCAGTGATATCCGAATAAAGAGTGACGCACGTTACTGTGAGATACTCACCAGGCGTTCATGTAATAACAGTTCTTACTTCATTATTTAATCAAGAGAAAGTTAATCACATTGTGGGCAGACGTCAGATACCCTTAATAATACCGTTGAGAATAGAAAACAGACGAGTCTGTCTGTCTGCTAGCATTTAAATGCTCTTCATCAGATAAAGAGAGAGAGAAAGAGAGAGAGAGAAAGAGAGAGAGCGAGAGAGAGAAAGAGAGAGAGAGAAAGAAAGAGAGAGAGAGAGAGTAATCGACGGACACAAAATATGTCATATTTAATCATGGTAAATGTTTTGCCACGCTGCAAAAATATTAAGGCAACTTAATTATCAAATATTTTTTCTGACATGAATGTTCAGTTTATAGATTATCCGACCTGCACTTTTGAAAATAGATTTAAAAATACAATTACATATATACGTCACACGTATTATTAAACCAGTTTTGTCGAAATGATCATTCCAAAACTAAATTTCACTAATAAATGTTACTGTTCTATAAAGTACATTCGATGGCCATTGAGCATACTCAATGTGTCAAAGTCCTATCTACATTATATATGTGTTCTAGAATATATATTTTTATATGTGTTCTTCAACATATATGTTGATACGTTTTTATGTGTTCTTGAATATATATTTTGTTATGTGTTAGTCCTCTAGAATATATCTTTTGATATCTATACATACGTTTTTCAATGTATCTTTTGATATATTCTTTATGTATTCTTGAATATACATTTTTATTTGTGTTTTTTTTTAATTATACCTTTCACATGACCAAAGTCAGTTATGTGCCATGCGTGATACACGCTTAGGGATTATGTATCTTTCAGTACATGACTGACGAGGCAATTTTTCCCGTAGTAGCTTGCCATTTCTTTCTGCGGTGGACCAGTTGCCATCCAAGGCTATAGAACCCGGTCTGCTATTTAACCATAGCTGGGGGGGGGGAGAAGAAGATGATTTATACTTTTCCAAGGGTTATTATCACGTAAGTGAAAGTAATGGATTCGACTTGAATTCGAACTCGGCTCTCCGATTCCTCAATCCGAGCCGTTATCCATTACTCCACCTAACACGAAGCATATAATATTGATATCGATTCTACAGGACGAGTTATTATTTATTATTATTTTTATAAATATAATAAAACGTATTTGCCGATTAATATTTCTGAAAAAAATCTACCGATTTTTTGTTCTAACCAAACCGCTTACTAAAAAAAAGAAAAACAGAAAAAAAGGTAAGTTTCTCGCATCCCTGAATTCAAAATGGCATAATTCGCGGAAATTTTTTTATATTCTTGGATTTTTTTAAAACAGAGTTGAAACGTTTCCAGTCACATCTTTTATTCCATATCATCGCGCTTATGTTAAAATTCAGTATAATTTCATTAGCATATAATATAATCGTATTTATTAGCAATTATGTAATCCTGTTATTATTTCTATGCTGAAAGGCTTCAGAATTTTTCGGCAAACAAATTCGAATGATCTTGAATCGATATCGTTTTAATTTATGTCACGAATTAGATTTTATTTAACCATTTCACTCCAAGCAAGGCAATAAAGTCACTAACACACACGAGTCTGTTTACTGTTAGACAATTTGAAAAAAAAAACACACTAATAAGGAGAGAACATTAAAAGAACAAGCATTAAGAAGATAACGACGAATTTTAATTCATGGTATTACACCTTTACGAATTTAAGCCTATTGCTAAATTGTCAGTTATGGTTCATCATATTTCAGGTGAAATTGATAGATACAACGGCAAGTTCTTTGCTAACACATTCTTCTTTCGCACTTCTCGCGTGTGGATTTCTCTTTGGGAAAAAATGCTCTCTAGTCTATTTTAAACTTCAACAACGTAAATGTGATGTCAGCCATTAACTTCTGTCTTAAGTACTGTTCATTTATTGCTCTCTCGCTTTTTTCATTGTCTTAAAATCTTCCGCACTTAGTAATCACTTGCTTCTTAGTAGCTTTATTGCCTTAATTGGGTTGAAATTATTAAAATCATAGACTGAATTTAGGGAAATATAAGATTTTCTTTAGTTATTTAAAAACAATGGGGGTGTCCTTTTAGGCAAACAAATACTATTAAATATTTCCCTCCTCCCCAAAATTTGGCTATAAATGTTAAGTTTTTTTTTTATATTATCTCAATTACTGGCTTTCTTTCAGTTACACAAAGAAGAAACTAGTGTGTTTTTATTTCATTAGTTTCCATATGACCATATTCTGTTATCTTTCTAAAAGTTTTAAAAATGTAAACAATAAAATGGAACTTTAACAGAGTTAATTCAAGTTATTCAATCATATAATATACATTATATCAATTGTATCTACCATTAAAATATATGCCTAAACTATGGACTTCACGCCTTCTCAGTTAAATAAAATTATATGTGTAGATATATTCTCTTGAATGATGAACACCTTCAGGCACGGTGAAATCTATTTTTTCGGCGAGGAGAAATTGTCATGTAAATCCATGCCTAAGCTAACAAGATGGAAAATTAATCTTTCTTTGCGATGATAAATCTGAGTCAAAATGACTGATAACAAAAACTAAACCAACGACTTTTTGGAAGTGGAAACAAAATCAATGCAAGTGAAATACTTAGACTGTGCACACACACACGCTCATCCACTCACATGACATATATATATATATATATATATATATATATATATATATATATATATATATATATATATATATATATATATATATATATATACACACACACACGTACATAAATGTATATATAGTATACATATATATATAATATATATTATATATATATATATATACACATAGTATATATATCTTTTCATGTCTGGGTGTGCGTGCGTGTGTGTCAGCACAGTTTAAGTATTTCACTTACATTGATTTTATATATATGTACAAATGTACATACATATATACACACTCGCACATTTCAGGGTTGAGGGTCTGGATCTGGATCGGAATGGTTCCTATTTGCTCACGGAGTCAACCTGATTCCAATATGGTATGATATTTTGGGCTACGGCCTCTAGGAACAAATTTGAAAGATGTGACACACTGACATTCGCAATTAATATATAGTTATGTACGTATGTGTGTCTATGCATGCGTGCGTGTGTACATTTTATTTAATGGATATAAGTGACAAACATCAAGACGAGTATTGATTGAATGGAATATTTGCGACGAAGTTTGAAATCATAAAAATTACCTCAACGTGATATTGCGAATTTTCAACACAAATATTATAATTTAATCCATAACATTGACGGTGTGCCAGATTAATGTAATCTGCTAATCCGAAAACTGACATATATGATATATTAAGAACATGCAATTATAGCATTTACAAAATTAAGTTGGTCGAAAAGTCTGTGCTTGTTATTAATGGATATTAAGAGTCAATAATTTCAAATAATTTCATACACAAATATGGCTGCCTGAAATAAATGATGACATATTAGGCATCATACGAAATATCCTAGGACCAAACATGCTTAATGTGACAATAACACTTTGATGTTTGATAACCGGAAGACATGAACCAAATTTACACGTACGTTTTTGTTACATACACATTAACATTAAACTTATGCTTCAATCAAATGTCGTTTCAGTTCATATTCAGTAAATAATTTTAAAGTTTGACATGTTTTCTGATGAAAAAGTGAGCTCAGCCAAATTATTTCCACCGTTAAAGGTCAAAGAGCTGTAGGTGGCTCGCAAGCTGTGGTTTGGCTATTCCTGTTCTAATATTAGAAAAAAATGACAAACCTCAAGGTGAGAATGGAATGAATGAGATCTTTGTAACAAAGAGAAAATCATAAAAATCAACCCAGTGTGACATTGGACAAACCAGTTGTTATGACGAATACGTCATTTTAATTAACCGTTACTTAAATATATCATGGCAGGTGATGAAAAATGGATTCTTAAAACGCAATGGAAAACTAAATGCATGAATTTATGTCCGGGAGGTGCAACGTGTCCATATCAGTCCGTTATGTGCCATGTGTGATACACGATTAGGCGATCATGTATCTTTCAATACATGACTGATGAGGGAGAATTTTCCCGAAGTAGGTTGCCATTTTATTCTGCATTAGACCAGTTGCCATCTAAGGCTATAGAACGCGGTCTGTCTTGCTATTTACCCATAGCTCTGGGGGAGAAGAAGAGGATTCATACCTTTCTGAAGCGTATTAACACCTATGGGAATGTGATGTATTCGACTGGAATTCGAACTCGGCTCTCCGATTCCTTAATCTGAGTCGCTATCCATTACTGCACCGTGCATCCTAAGTTAGTTGAAAAGCGTCACTATGGAAAATGTCATTCTCGCATATGTGAAAACCGTTTGAATGTTAAAAACAACATTGCAAATAATGGTGAATATATAAACGAATAAGATGTATTCGAATATAACTTCTGGAAGAATAAATTTAAGAAACAAAAGCGGAAATTATTTATAACTCAACCTAATATTTTCAACAAAGAAAAGATTTAGGCGCAACAACAATGTATTTTCTAATTACGAATCTAATCAACAGCAAACACACTGATATGTTTCAACGATAACGAGAAGCAAAATTATTTTGCAAATACATTGGGTTGGTCAACACGTTAGTTTTTTTATTTAATTCAAGATTTATTAGGAGTGTTTTCTTTTAACTGGAAAGTGCGTTTTATATTCCGTCATGAAATACTGCACCGTCATTTGCATAATTTTATTTTATATTTTCTTTAATATGTCTATAAGTTTATGATGAGGTCTTGCATCTATTTACACTATTTACATTGTTCAGACTGTGCTCCTCATCTTTGCTGTCATATTAACGACGTTTCCACAAATGCACATGGTCCAGTGGATGAATGCGACGGTTGAAGTAATACAGTGACATAACCCAAAGAAATGTAAGTTCAATATCTGGCTCCGGCAGAGGCGAACAAATCTTGGTGAGTTGGATGACTGAATGAAAATAACTGAAACTGAGATATCCGGAAGAGACATGGCACATGGAACTAGAATATCCTACCCCGGTAGACGAAATAAAGCGTTCGGTTCGAAATTTCAATAACATGGAGAAGGCCGGAGCGTACAATGGCCTATAATGTCGTGAATATGACAACAATGATGAGGACAAGAGTTCGAATAATGTAAATAGTGTAAATATTTTATTTAATGTCGGCAATAATAAAAATTATATTCGAATTCTTAGTGAATTATTGCAATTGATAATATCCCAAGATTTTATATATAAAAAAAATGTTATACGTAATCTTCAAATGAAATAGTTTAACAATAACTCGGTCAACATGATACGTCCGAAGTCTTAAAAAAGCAACATTGTTTATGAGATTAAAAATTTGTCTTCGGAAAACACGGATATTTTTTAATCGATTAATCTTCTTATATTTTTGCTGAATAATTTTAGATTCTTTGAAAACAAATTTTGTCTGAAACTAAAGGTATTATGATGAAGGAAAGGAATTAGTAATTTCTATTTCGGCAGAATTTTACTGCAAATCATATGCGAAAAACCTGGGTATAAACAAGTTACATTCGCTTTATTTAAATAAAATAAACAATTTTTACGTTGATTTTATTTAAAAAAAAAAACAAAAAAAATACCAGTTTTCATCTTTCAAGCAACATCACAATTTCTCCTAACAGATCATTTAATAACATTTCCGATAATATCTCTGGAATAGGGGTATATTTCAGTCATTATGGGAAAGACCCCGTGTTGAATAAAGAGAATTTTGAAAATCTGGACAAACTAAAATAAATATTAATTCTTGATTGAAATGCCTGCTGTGTACAACGGACAAGTAAGACAATTTCTAGCTAAAATTCATTTTTAGTAAGGAAACGAAAAAAAGAGGCAGTTGAGTGTCATTTATTGATGCGTTGGGATGCTTCACTACATGAGCGATGATGTCTCTTTACAATTATCTATCCCTTGTATCACTATGTAACGTTTGTCTTCTTGCTCTCCATCTAGATTCTGTTCTACAATTCAGTCAGTTATTTGTCATGATTGATACACGCTTAGACGATAATGAAACCTTCCGATACATGACTGACGAGGCAGATTTTTTTCCGCGGTAGGTTGTCATTTCTTTCTGCGCTAGACCAGTTGCAATCTAAGGGTATAGAACCCGGTATGCCCTGATACTTACCCATAGCTGGTGGGGAGAAGAAGAGGATTCATACCTTTCCCAAGGTTATTAGCACCTAAGTGAATGTAATAGATTCGACTGGAATTCGAAATCAATCCTAGCCGCTATCCATTACTCAACCGTGCCGCTGCAAATCAGACATGCTAATTATGTAGGCTATTCGCTTTTTCTTCAACCTCTCTTCCCGCCAATATATATCGTTTGTCAGATTCTCCTAGAGCGCTTCCTTCATTATGGAGATCTTCTAAACCTAGGTTAGATGTGGCACATGTTCGAAAGTATGGGGCACTCAGTAATGATCGAAATTCTCTGCACAGTCGTAATTGTTCCAGGGAGACAAGCAAGCGAACCATTACATCTCATCGAAGTTTACATTGCTAATCCTAGCTTAGATGTGGCACAAGGCCAAAAACTTAGAGCACTCTATGATAATCGAACTCACTACTCATTAGAGACAAGCTTGCTAACCACTACACCACACAGACGTACTCAATAACTAGAAATATAAGATTCAATAAATCAAGAAAAGCCCAAGTAACTTAAGAGGTTCATGTCAGGGCCAGATGTTCGTTAAAGATTTATCAACATCTTGTGGGTGTTCTGACGCCAAAGCCTCATCTGTCTACTACAAACGATTTTTATGTTTTTTTGTGGCAGTTACTTTCTGAGTTAACGTTTAACGTTCTTACACTTTAACTGATACTATATATTTCTGATAGCGACTGAGTTAAATAGTCTGGTTCGCCATAGAGCCGTTGTTTACTATTCAGTCTAGCACAGCAGTCCCCAACAAACGGGCCCCGGTTCGTTAACGGGCCACGGGCAATTTAGAAGCGGTCCACAGAGAAAGAATTAAAACGTTTTCCCTCATTTTATTGACTATTGCGTTCTTGTTTATTGTTATCTCTTATGAACGTAACAGGCACCCCCGTTTCTTGGAAAAAATCCTTTTAGGACACCGGTCCGTGGGGCAAATAGTTTAGGGGACCAATGGTCTAGCAGGCAATTACGACATCGTAATGTGTTTGTACATCATGAATGCTACAAAGCTGTGAACTTGCATCACTCCTAATTTACTAAATATTTTATGTTAATTTTATTACCGCTCCAATATCAGCCCCAGCGAACCTCATGGCTCTTAATAATATTATGAAAAAATGAGAGGTCCATGATTGTCAACGTCCTGATGAAACACAGCACATAGAAGGAGAAGTACGTGCAAAATCTCAACAAAGACTAGTTTCCAACTGTTTATTAAAAAATAAACATTCAAAAAGGAGCTTTGAAGTCATTTTTCCACACATGTAATATTTTCAATATAAGAAGCTAATGCATAATATTAGTAAGATGTTGCGCATTATATAGAGAGCATTATATACTTGTTATTCATGTGATATATGAGCTGTGTTATCGATATTTTATTAGGTGTGCAAAACATCTATAAACCCTCATAATTTTCATGTTTTATTTATTGGTATATATTCTTTACCCTTTTTCTTTTTATCGTGAAATAGTGATCAGCATGTTATTTAAGCAGAATATTAATACATTAGTGGATTCATTTCTCAGAGGAACTCACACTCTTTGTTCAATGCTAACCTCATCGTGAAAACATTCAATTTTATGTTGCAATATACAGCGTAGGAAAAGATACCTTTATTCTTATCTCGATACTGTACGTGTTTTCTTCAAGTCTTTATTCTATGTTAGCTGTTAACTTTCTTTGATTTCTCCTGGTGAATTTTCTTCGATGCTGAAATTTATTAACGCAGTTGTTATTAATCACATAGTTTCTTTTTCTCAAGGACGTATGTGTTCATGTGTAAGTTTTAAACTGGTCCAGGCCCACCTTATCGATTTTCACTCCAGGATCCAGTTGCAAAGTACAGTCACGTGGAGCTGGTGGGGAATTAGCTGCAATGAATGAAAGGTGCAATTTAAGATAAAAACAAATTTCGACGCAATTCACCTCACCGGTTTGAATTCAGTTTTTCTTCTTCTAGACTGACAGCGAGTAAACTCAGTATGCCCTGCTATTTAACACACAACGTTGTGTGGAACGAGAGTCGGACTTATGCCTTTCCAAAAATCGTCAATGCGAAATTAAGCATAAAACAATCGACAAAATTGGAAAATGTGAGAATGATCTCTCCATTACATTTGAAATGAGTCGAAAGTAAATACAAACATCATGTGTAAATGTGTTTAATTATTTAAAACAGTCCAATTATATTGACAATGGCGAAATAGAAGGAACTTTCATTTTCCCTCAATATAAAATAAACCTACATAAAGAATATATATATATATATATATATATATATATATATATATATATATATATGTATGTATATATATATATGTATATATATATATATGCATATATATATATATATATATATTATATATATATATATATATATATATATATATGTATATATATATATATATATATATATATATATATATATATATATATATATACATGTATATATATATATTTTTTTTTTAATCGTATCACCCCAAGCAAGGCCGGAGGCCACTATCACGCAAAGGGTTAAAGAAGGGTTGGAGGAAGAGCAGATAGGAGTGGCAAGGGAGGGGATGTGGTGAAAGAGAAAGACAGTGGGTCGATCATTGCAAGGGGGCCACAGTAGATCCGGAGCGAGAGCACATAGGAATGAAAAATGAAAGGATGTGGAGAAGGGAAGTGGATAGATCAAGGCAACTGGAGATGTCGATTGACGCTACACTTAAACCGTTGGAGATTGTATTTGTCAGGGAAACAATAATAGGGAAGGGAGTTCCATAAGCGAGATGTGCGAGACATGAAGCTATTGGAGTAGAAGAGGCGTCTACATCTAACAGTTTCCACGGTGTAGGGTTGGGAGCGGAATGCCAGCCTCGTGGGGCGTTTAAATTCACGAGGCCTGGGGACAAGCGAACGCAACTCCTCAGAGCAATTACCGTGGAAGTACTTGTAAAAAAGCCAGAGCGAGGCAACATCGCGTCTGTGAAAGAGCGACTGCAGACGAGATGACAGATCAGGGCCAATCACGTTGCCTATCCGTCTCTGGATCTTATCAAGAACCCCGAGGCAAACAGCAGGGGCCCCAGACCATATATGGCAGCAATACTCCATGCAAGGGCGAATGGTCGATTTATAGACTTGAAGGATCGATTCCGGGGAGAAAAATTTCCTGGCTCGGCACAGAGAACCAACTTTCTTTGCGGTGGCTGATGCAACTGACTCGATGTATTTGTTCCATCTCAGATTAGCAGACAGCGTGAGACCGAGCAGCCGCAGGAAGGAGCTCTCGCGAAGTTGGTCATCAGACATTCTAATGGGATGCAGGGATATATATATATATATATATATATATATATATATATATATATATATATATATATATATATATGTGTGTGTGTGTGTGTGTGTGTGTGTGTGTGTGTGTATGTATGTATGTATTATAAATTAACTGATTTAAGATAAGGATTCTTTGCTACACAGGAATTACCACGTTTCAAAAACCGATGCTAAAAGCTCCAAATTTAATTATATAATTAAATTTGAAGTTTTTAACTTCGGTTTCTGAAACATGGTAATTACTGTATAACGAAGAAACCATATTTTAAATTAGTTAATTTATAATATTGATGCTCTGTAAATTTACTGTTTTGTAAAAATAAAAATATCAATTAAGAACATCGGATTATATATCGTTTTGTTCTTTCTTTTAATTATAATATATATATATATATATATATATATATATATATATATATATATATATTATATATATATTATTCTATTATAAATTAACTAATTTACACAGGCACACACACACACAAACACACACACATATATATATATATATATATATATATATATATATATATATATATATATATATATATATATATAATATATATATATATATATATATATATATATATATATATATATATATATATATATATATATATATATATATATATATGCATGTAAGTGAGTTAATTTATAATATTCATGCTCTGTAAATTTACATTGAGCACAGTTTTGTAAAAATAAAAATATCAAATAAGAACACCGGATTATATATCTTACTGTTCTTTCTGTTAATTATAATATATATATATATATATATATATATATATATATATATATATATATATATATATATATATATATATATATATATATATATATATGCATGTATGTATATATGTCGGGATGCGTGCATAAAGAGCATAGCTACAACGATCATATTTCCAAGTCTGTCTTGAAATTCACCACCGAAGAGTTATTTCGAAGGAGACTGAAAGTGATTATTTTAATAAAAGCTACGGAGCCTTACTGTAAAAACTTCAAATTAACATCAACAAGTAAATTAGAGAAGTAGAAAGGATTATGAGAAAAAATAATATATAATGTAGTCTCTATTATTCAATGAAATCTGCTTGAATAGATATGCTGCCTAAATATACACACACACGCTCATGCGCACATACACACACGCGCGCACACACGCACGCACACGCATGCACATACACACACACGCGCACACACACTCACAAATATATATATATATATATATATATATATATATATATATATATATATATATATATATATATATATATATATATATATATATATATATATATATACTTAACACCCACTAGTAGATGGTTTATATCCATTTTTGCACACTGAATCTATATTACTTCATTTTTCGCATATCAATTTTTTTTAAATAGCCAGCATTTATGTATTTACCTATATTAATTCATGTATTTTATATTCTACATAAGACCAGTATCAATATAGTGAATATACGTTTGTATAATCTATATAGCTATTACCGAATCTGTATATGAAAGCGTATTTTTAGTGTTCGGATATTGAATGTATAATATTTACACTTTAATTCTTTGTTAATACATTTCGTCTATATTATAGTAAACAAACACCTGTAATCCTATTAGTCACTGTTAGATGTAGATGTGTGCCAATTTATCTACACTTGACTAATATTAGAATCTAAAATTTACATTAGTTTTGTTTTCTGGTTCTGCAAACACTTAGATTAACATAAATTTTAAGTTGTACACAGTTTACATATTGGCTCATATGAAAGGTAAAATAATTTTATTATGTCGACGTAAGTTAAATCAAACATGTTTGTCATATTTCCTAACCAAACTGTCTGGTTCCGATTAGGCTTCGCTCGGAACAGCATTTTACTGTTTAAACGATTACATTTTGGCATCCTGTTGGCTAGGTTGACAGGCTATTGCGAATATTGCAGTGTAATTTGAATTCACCATTTTTCTACTTCTCCTAAACTAGTTAATAAACAATGCTAGAGAGAGCGGCGTGTTAATTATGGAGATAGTAAATAATTAATAGATGCACCTATTCGTATATCATTTCTAGGATTATATTCTCGTGTCTGTATTCACCTCTATATCTATAACTAGCAGCATGGCCCGGCGTTGCCCGTGCTTGATTGAAAAATCGTACGACTCATTCAGCAATCGCTATCACCTGACTTAAAATATTTTTGCCCTTCCTTGACTTTAAAGGAGTGCTCTTTGCCGTGCTTATGTTGTCACGTGCCTTACTTCTTGCCTATCTCACACTGCAAATTTTGTCTAAGCTCTATACTAAACATTAAATCTGTTACGAAAAAAGAACTAAACAAAATGAACACAAAAAGATCAGCTTTAAAAAAGGACTCGTAACTGGAAAAGCTGAATGGAAAAAGAATGTTAACAGCAAATACGTTTTCAAGCCCAACCCTGTTCTGCGGAATCAGAATCAACGTTGAGTTTAAGCAAGCGAATGAGCCAATTGGAGTAAAGTGCCATGCAGATTTAAATTTTTCCCACTTGTGAGGAATGCAGCAATCGATATTTTTGCATGCTAGCATGCTATTTAACATTCGTGTCAGTCAGCTGTTGGCTCTCACGCTGGCCAATAGAATCTCCCTGCCTATTTGTGGCAGCCAGCTATAGGCACTCACTCTGGCCAGTAGAAAATGGCCGCAAACTACATGAAAACTGGCGTAGACGCATGAAAAATCGATTATTTCCACTAACTTGGAGCCTGTGCATGTAAATTTTGGTGCAAATCCGTCGGAAATTGCGGCGTGCATTCGTTGCACACACACACACACACACACACACACACACACACACACACACACACACACACACACACACACATCCTGCCTTTTATAGATAGAGATTCTCAAAATGTATGTATGTATGTATGTATGTGTGTGATCGGATGTTGTTTATGCGTTTCCACAGTTTTCATCCGATTTCGATTTTTCTTTTGGTTTGATAGATAATTCATCAGTAACGGTTTTGAGTTCAATTTGGTTGGAAAACATTACATCCTTGAAGGTGAAAAATCGAAAAAATGATTTTTTACACTTGCGCAAAACACAAAGGCAAAATTTAATATCTGTAAAAAAAACAGTCTACAATCAGTTTAGAGAGTTGAAATCTAACGCAAAAGATTATTAGAATTATTAAAAAAATCATATTATAATTAAAAATTATCGCATATTATTATGACGGTCTATGGAAGAGGGTCCTTCCTTGCAAGATTTAGAATTCAAGAACGGCCCTTTTCAGGGGCACCACCCCCTTCAAATTGTTAACCCCCCATTTGGTGGTGTGCCTCAGTTGCACACAACTGTTGTTACTAATATTGATTTTCGGGTTGGTGACTTTAAATCTCAAACTGCTCCAATAGAACGGCAAAAATTCCCAGTAATGAAACACTCGGTCGAAGACGGGTTATACTGCTTGTATTATATATATATATATATATATATATATATATATATATATATATATATATATATATATATATATATATATATCAATTGCTGTGCTTTCATCTGGAATAAAAGTGTCGATGTTCTTATATCAAGTATAAGTAATTTGTGCTTATACATATTATATAACGGTTACGATTCAAATATTGAATTTCTGTTGGTTCATTGTGCCAGTATTCCTATTTCAAAAAAGATATTATTCATGTATAAAACCTACGTTATATATTCTGAGTATATTGCGTAAATATATCTGCTCAATATCCATATTTAGCCTTCTGATTCTACAAAACTCTAGCATTATTATATCTGCGTTGTTTGTATATTGCATCGAATAAGAGGCTGCTATTTATATTGTAATTCATGGTGAATTCGTTCTTCGTAAATTGAATTCAATATTTAGTTTTTAAATCTACGCCATTTCTCTAACATACTTCAGATATCTCAAATACTCTCTCTGTATACACAAATCAATGTAATTTTTGTCCTGAGTATGACGATATACTACATCCGGCGGCAAGGCATCTAATCGGGTTATTGGTGGTTTTGAAGAGTCACACCTCTTAATTGCGTTCGTTCCCACAGCCTCTCTGACCCGGTGTGGTATCACCTGTTAGGGTCCCAGATATGTACAAATAATGGACCCGAAACAAAGACAAACGTTTGAATGTATAAAAATACATTTATATAGTAAAATTACTAACAAAACCTATTTATAGCATAATTATCAAGAATACATTTAATAGTAAAACAGCCAACAAAGCATTTTATATGTAGTTAAAGGCATGCAATTGAGTTAAAAATATTTAGTTGGAGATATAATATTTTTGTTCATAATATTTGATATTCCGTTAAATAAAACCGGCAACACAACCAACATGAAAACTCTTTTTGGCATTAATCCATATCATATCCAACAATTTCTTGAATTAAACATATTCCAAAATATAACTTCGACAAAACTATTAACATTACACATGCACATAACACTGCCTCTAGTAATCATGTCCATACAGACAAGTTTATGGACAAAAGCTGAGTATCATCAACCATGTATTCAATTGTTAAAGCAGAATAACAAATATCATATCTTTATTACTTCTAATCTCCCCCCCCAAAAAAAATTAACATTTAGCGTTAAATGACGCATGGAGTGTTGATATGCCGTTAAGAACATAACAAATGATGGTTTTGTGCGTATTGTTTCTGATAAGATAAATTTAGATGCATATTAGATCAGTTTTCACGTAATTATTCTAATGAACTTATCCCCATATTAAAGCTGTCCGTATATCAAATCCGAAAAAAAATCCTTATTCATATATTAGTTCTACGTTAGCTCCGTGGCATATCGCCGATCCTTTGCATGGTTAAAATGCCGATCATTTTTTTCGAGTTCAAATCTCACGATTTTTAAATAAGGTGAATTCTCGAATATATTAGTTTGGGGAGATGATCCTGGTGTCTGATGTCATTGGGAAGTGAATGAATTCAATTAATTTCTGAGGAAGGACCGAGGTGGTCTAAAATATCAAATATATAAAAACATATAAATAAATACTTTCACAAAAAAAACACCCAATGTTTTTCTATTAATTTGCAACTTTTCTGTTGTTTTATCCATATATATATATATATATATATATATATATATATATATATATATATATATATATATATATGGTCATCCCATAAGTTATGTCCGAATTTTAAATTTTTGTTAAAATGAATGAAATTTAAAGAGTATTTTATAATGTCCAATGGAGCTGAACATTATTTTTATGTTTAGATGCATTTAAACTGATCAAGTTTTATTTCAGAGAACAATAGAATTAAATTTTGTTTGATTAAAACCCTGCTAACATGGAAGTATCCAAGAATCATTTGAGGCACATCACATAATGTTTTATGAGTTCAGGAAAGGAAACTCAGCAGCCGAAGCGACTAGAAACATTCACTCAGTTTATGGAGAGGAATGTGTAAAATAAAGAACTTGCAGAAGATGGTTTGCAAAATTTAGAGGTGGAGATTTCACCCTTGAAGATGAAGATCGAACCGGACGTCCAGTTGAGTTTGATGAAAAGCTTCTTGAAGCAGCCCTTGAAAAAAATCCTGCTTTATAAGTTGTGGAATTAGGAGTGGTTCTCATTTCAAACCATACAACTGTTCATCGTCATCTTCAACAACTTGGAAAAGTTCCTGAACTTGGAAAATTGGTGCCTCATGAATTGTCGGAAAACAACCTCAAATGCCAAGTTGTCATCTGCTCTTCTCTCGATTCTCGCAAACTTCTTTCACCTTTTTTGGATAGACTTGACTGGCGACGAAAAATGGATATTTTATCGAAATGTTAAGCGTCGTAGACAGTGGATTGGTAAAGGGGAAGGACCCCAGCCACAGCCTAGAATGGAACTTCATGGGCAAAAGGTTCTTCTTTCAATCTGGTGGGATTGCCAAGGAATAATCCACTTTGAGTTCTTACCACCTAATGCAACAATTAATGCTCAAATATACTGTCAGCAATTAGAGCGTTTGAGGAAGCTTTGAGGAAAGAATCACCTGCTCTAGTGAATCGAAAACGGGTGATGTTTCATCAGGACAATGCGCGACCACACACAGCAAGAATCACGTCACAAAAGATCGAAGAACTTGGGAGAAAATTTCTCATCCACCTTATTCTCCCGACCTTGCTCCTTGTGACACTATGAGTCGGATATATGCGCACACGTGTGTGTGTGTGCGCCCGCACATCTGTGTGTGTGTATATATACACCCCCACATCTGTGTGTGCGTGCGCGCGCACACATATGTGCGAGAAGATTAGTTAGATTTGACCTGGGCATCAAACGTCAAGACCAAATGATTAGATTAGGAATCTAGATAAAAACATATGGCGAAAAGGGTAGATAAGTGTTAAGTACATGTCAAAATACTAAGATAGGAAAAAGACCGGCTCTGGTCAAAACTTAAAAGGGTTTGAATTTAATGTCCCTGAATCGGAGTCAGCTAGGCTAAGAAATAGTTTTATGTCCACTTTCTTCAAAGAGAGAAATGATCATGAAAAAGTTATGGGTTTATTCGTGGGTGTCCCTTGTCCGGAAATGATGAAAGAGGATTCTCCATATATACGGCAGCGCTTTGGGCCACGGGGTAGTTAGACTTAGTTTAGGTTCGAGGAAGGTTGATTTAGGCCGGAGCACGTAACATCGAAGAGCGACCCATTAGCAGCCGGACATTGTTAGTTAAGATATATATTTTTTCCGCCAGCCGAGAATCAACCAAGAGTTATCATCCACAAAAAGGTCACACACCTTCTCTCCTCTTTTCGTCCTACCCAAGTTTGTAGTTGTGTTTTTCTTTTACCTGTGAGCCTACCTCTCGCTCGATCCACCGCACAGAAATTCTACGACGTGGGGTCTATATCTTTGTGCAGCGAGTTGCAGAGGTGGGTGGTCTCACATCCTTCACACTACCATTTGTCCCGTAGCTTACAGAATCATTTGGGAGAAACAGCTTTTGTAACACAGGAAGAGTTTAAAACTAACATTTGTGAGTTCTTCGAATCAAAGCCAAAATAATTTTACAATAATGGAATTAGTAAGCTTGTTAATAGATGGAAGGAAGTCATAGATAATCAGGGAAAATACATTGTTGATTGAATCTGTTGAATCTATTTGTTTTCTTTATTCAAAATTCGGACAGAACTTATGGGATGACATTAATATATATATATATATATATATATATATATATATATATATATATATATATATATATATGCATTTATTAATATTTTCAACAGTTCTAATATTTTTGGTGCTTTTTGGTTGGCATTGCAATACATTCGTGTAATACAGTTAGTAATTTTCAAAGATGTTTGTTGTTTTCTCTGATTTAATATTTTATACGTTGCGTTTCTCGAAATGCGATAAAGGTCATATAGAAAATGCGATGTTACCAAAAACTAACGTCTTTAAAAATACCTAATGGCGTTCGCTAAAATTACTTACATATGAATATTTTCAGATAAATAGCTAGATAGATATGCGTAACCACATATAAAATTTCAGTTTGTCTCAAATGATTTTGCGAATTTAATATGTTTGTAATTAATTTTACTGAGCAAAACCTAAATTGACATTAACTATTAAATAATTAAAATTAATTTATCTTGTCCTTTCAATGATTTATCACAATTTTACTCTTACAAAAATATTAGCATTGATCATAGGATCAATGCTAACCTTTAGTATATTAAACATACTGTAAAAATAATCAGTATGCAAGTTCTAACTCATCGACAGAAAAGAACAAAGGTTTCGTTTTCTGTATTCCCCTTTAACTGCAGAATTTATTCAAACAGCATTGCCCGGTGTAATACAACTTTATTTCCGTATAGTTGAATCGGCTGCGTGAGAAAGCTTCAGAAGTTTAATATCGAACTTGTAAGTCAATAAATAAATATGAAACGTCGAAACTTCAAAGTACTTTTTTCCGTTTGGTACATGATACTTACCTATTCCTCAGTAACGAAGATGAAATAGAACTTTTTTTTTTCAGGAAGAAACGAAACACAATATATATTGTCTGCTTTTGCATCCGGACATTTTCTACTTATATTTGTATTGTCGCAATTCGATTCTGTAACATACACTAGTCTGACGTCATTTACCATTTTCCTTTCCTGGCTAACTTTTTTTTCATATATCTGACATTGATTTCACAGTACCGTTCATCCTTTGCCAAAGATCAGTAGATATATGCATTTTACTTACGTGTATGCTATGCGCAAAATGATAAATACTGAAAATAAAATAAATTATACAAGGATACGATTTAAAAACTTCTTCTGCTAGACACGTTGAATTAAAATTTATCGCTTACCTTGATTTGCGATTACCAACATTACACGTTATGAAAATTATCGCCTTCCAGTCAGAAAAATATAGTGAGATAGGTAAAGAGATAAATATACATAAACATACACACACAAACACATACATACACATTATATTGTAAGTATTATACATATAACTCTATATTATTTTGTCAATATTATAAGAATAAAACATCAGAAACAAAATAATAATTAAAATGAAATAAATAAATAATATTCATATTGTTTGGCCTTCTTCTCATTAGCAGTTGCACATGATGTTACAACTGACCATTTCAAAGTTCCCCAAAACTACCAGGATACAAACAAATGAATTCATGCTACCACACAACACGGTTCTTGATAATGACTGCCTGCTAAAGTCTAAATTATTTGAACAAAAATAACAAAATATGAACTTTGGTCAGTTTCATACATACGTACGTACATATATATATATATATATATATATATATATATATATATATATATATATATATATATAAGTAAACATAGAAGTCAACAGAAGAGGCGACAGTCTGTTTCATGCTAAATGCAATCATCGGGCTACCGATGATTGCATCTATCATGAAACAGACTGTCGCCTCTAAGTGTTGGTCTCTATGTTCACTTTTATATTTACACACGATCTATATCTGATATTGACCACTTTATCATATAAATATAGCACATTTTAAGACTATATTTCTTCATATATATATATATATATATATATATATATATATATATATATATATATATATATGTATATATATATATATGTCACATCAGTTATAGTTGGAGCCCACGGATTTATCATAATAGCCATATTGAAGGTATTCCTGGTAGAGCAGTATTCAAAGAAATACAAAACGTGTTCTCACAAATACAGCACACAACTTATGAAGGGCTTTAACTATGTAAAATGTGTGTATTTTTTTTTTCAAATTTGCTCCGTGGAAAATGTCATGACGACTTTTCTGACCTTAGGTCTCTGTAGCGATTCGGAATGAAATGTGTACATGCCAGAAATCAAAGGAAATATGTCTATAATAATAATAATAATAATAATAATAATAATAATAATAATAATAATAACAATAACAATAATAATAATAATAATAATAATAATAATATGTATAGTAAACAAATACATTAAGTAACTTAATAAAATGTTTGAAGCCAACGTATTTCATATACTTTCGTTGTTATAAAATTATTTCTTGAATTAATATAAACTGTAATTGTTGTATTATAACTACTAAATAATTTAATGCTTTTTTATACATGGTTTCTATGTAAGAGAGTATAATTATTAATAAATTCAACTGCAGTATCTTAATCAAAAATTGAAAATACATATGTAAAACGTGAAGTCGGAAAGAAAAGATTTTCTGACGCCTTTCATTCATCCGTTATGATTGCATCGGACTAAAACGAATGAATCGCATCACCAAAATTTTCCCATTTTTACATGTTTCTCTACATACTATTTGGTGATATATAAATTTATACAAAATTATTTACATACATATGTATGTGTGTGTTTATATATATATATATATATATATATATATATATATATATATATATATATATATATATATATATATATATATATATAGAGAGAGAGAGAGAGAGAGAGAGAGAGAGAAAATCAGAAATAAGGAAGCCCTACTGTACCACTGAATTTTAAATATAAATATGATTAATCTATTTAGGATTGATATATTTAGATTGTTGATGTATATATGATTGTTGATATATATATATATATATATATATATATATATATATATATATGTGTGTGTGTGTGTGTGTGTGTGTGTGTGTGTGTGTGTGTGTGCCTGCCTTTTTGGGGGCGCGCGATAATACATTTTTGATCAGTTTAATATATATATATATATATATATATATATATATATATATATATATATATATATATATATATATATATATATATATATATATATATATGCATTTTGTGTGGCTTTGTGGGTTTTTCTGTACACACCTGGTCATTTGTATAACAATACATTTAGATTAAAATCATATGTTCCTTTCTTCTGTTTTCCGTGTGCTTGAAACTGTATTTTTTTATTATTTTTATATATTCTTTCTTCCTGCGATCGTCGTTTGCTTCCTCTTTTTAATTCTTTTGTTATTTTTAATCTTCCTTGCTTCCTACTTTCCCCGTCTACGTCTGTGCATCCTTCCGCAATCTCCATCTTTTGTTGTTCCCCCAACATGAGAGCATTTCCCGCAAGCTATCATGTCGGCTTACCTCCCCTTCTTCTCCTCGGCCGCCATCTTTCATGCAGATCCACTTTATAGACGTGCCCGTACCCTCAAGACCCCGACATTTTCTTTTCTGATTGCATTTTATGGTAGATTTGCTTACTCTTCGTACAAGTATTTACTTACTTACTTTCTTACTTACTTAGTGTTTTTATATTGACCTTTTTATATATTTTATATAGTTTGTTTTATTTTTTCAGAGAGAAAAAGTTTAAGAATCTCTGGGGGCCTTCGCCGAACACATTGGAAGGGAATAAAACTGATTGAAAGTACTTCTCTGAGAAAAAGAAAGAAAAGAACGCGATACACATAAAGAAGGAATAAATTCGACGAACTTGCAAACACTGAGAAAGAAAAACAAGAGTTCATAAGTTGTCTGTTAGATGGCTAATAACAAAAGAAATTATTTGGAAACGAAAGAGAAAAGAAAAGCTAAGGAGATATATAGTAATTTTTGTCTTATATTCTTTGTGGGAAATGAATTAAGTGAACATGTAAATATCTCAAAGTACTGCGGCTGATTGGAAAGAGAAAGTAACTCATCTGTAATAGGATATACGGAATAAAATAATTTGGGTAGATAAGCAGAAACATTGGAAATAGCGAAGAGAAGAAGATGAAAGAAGAGAGAAAAACTCGTTTGTACTTCCTTTATGTTGAGATAATATGTACAAATAAAATTGTAGTAATAACAAAGAAAAAAAAACATTGGAATCCATAATAGTAAATGAAATCGAAAGGAAAGAAATGCATTATACGATGAAGAAATTCAGAAACATAACGTTAAATTTGAAAAGGAATAATGGAGAATTACAGTCATCCTTTGCTAAGAGCACAAGGACAATAGACCGAAAGGGAACGGATATATTGTGTTTAGTAAAGATGTAACAAAACAAATCAATTGGAAAGTATATATATATATATATAAGAGGAAAGTAATTTCTACTTTACAGATCACAAGACTCTCGTTATGAAAAAAAAGGAAATATATTATGAAGAATTAGAGATATTTTGTTATGATAGGTAAACTAAAATATGGACAGACGGAAATAAAGAGGAACAGACTTGATTCGCATTGGTCTACAATGACCGAGTTAAAATATATATATATTGA
>OZ038481.1:106367093-106464593 GCA_964036315.1 Acanthosepion esculentum
TGGCAAGAGCAACACTCACAAATCAGTATTTTGTTATTTGGCCATTGAAATATTGATTTTGTGAAGTTGGCCGAATCATGAACTTTTCAACATTCCGTCCGAACTACGCCTATTTTTTTTCAGATCATATATGCAGAACCATTTTTATTTCTTTTGAAAACGGATTATTCTGAAAATATATGAAAATAGTATTATCAATATCCGTTAAATAAAAATGTATACAGGGAAATGGTAACATTAAAATAATCTAAACCACTCGTTTGTACCAGATTCGGGTGGCGGCACGACTAAATAATCTCCTTCATTTTCCACGGCATCTTAATTAGAAAGAACGCTTTTTTTTCCTGAGGCACGATTATTTGTTTCAACTTTAAAGTTATTGTTTAACTTTTATTATACCTATATTCAACAAGAATTCCTGGGTGAACGGGCACGCTATCTTTTTAAGTTGAAACACTTCCCAGACTATTCCACTAGTATCTTGTAATTAAGTACAAAAGAGTAACATCTACATATTCAAGAAATAGCTGAATAGCTTATATTCACTGAGACTTAATTTATTGTTTCGCTAATAACAGACAATCTGATTATCTCTCTCAGAAATTATTCTTATCTATATAAATAAATACGAATATCAGTGTGTCACACACTTCAAAATTACTCCTAGAGGTCATACCCCAAAATATCATACCATTGTGGCATCAGGACGACTCCGTGACATAATTAAAAAATTCTAGATTGGTTTCTATATCCGCAACCATGAAATTTTGGATTTCTAAGTTTTCATTACTGGTATTGTTTTCGGCAAATTTTTTTACGTAATATTTCGTGACGATTTTGTTGTACGATAACAACTTTTATAATTTGGAAATAAGTTTGAGAATGATTGAAATTAACTTTGAAACCCAACGAATGTCACCCATGAAATGAAAATTATTGTTTGAACTGTGATTAAGGTTCTACGTACATAAAATTGTCTTTAAATTAAGAGTCAGCAGAAGAATTATCGTTGAACATTTAAAAGGTAAGCTTAAATATTTTTGCAATACTTAAATGCAGCGATCAACTTTCAGTTCGTCTGTAGTTTAATGTTGCTTATCGAATACGGCGGCAGTATGCCTCACAAAAATAATTCTCCTCCAACAGAGGACCAGAATGCAATCAAATGAGCCAATGTTTCAGCGAGGAAAAGAAAGTACCGTACAAATGAAAACTTCCAATGCTGAGAATATGCAAAGACTTAGGTACTCTCAAATTCCTGAACATGATGAAGGGCCAATCAAGAGCTCTCTGCATGAGTGATCGTAAATGTCGCCCGAGATGCCGGTTTGTAAGCTAGTTTGTTTTCTTTTTTAAAATAATATTAATATAACGATTCAGTTTCATTATCAGTTTGTTTTGTTTTACTTGATATATGTATTATCAAATATTTTACTAACCAATTATCTTTTTACCTCGCAGAATCGTATATATTAATTATACAATCTCTTTATTTTTTTATTCTTGATTTTATTTCTCTTGTTTTTGTGCTTCTCATCTCGTCTAACATACTACGTGTTTATAACCCATTTACATGATAGCCTATCAATATTTTATTCCTCTTCAACAGGATAAACAGCCAATCAAAGAGATGAAATTCGTTTTCTGAACTGAGAGTTTTTCTCGGTTTTAACTGATTACCTGTCTATCTTTCTGTTGCTGATTTTAAAATGTTTGTCTAATTTGATTTGCATTTCTCTTTGGTAAATATCGTTTAGTTTCAGGTTGCACTCGAAGAACTTTTCTCCAAAACCATACAATCCTACAAAACCAACATATTAAGCTAAGAACTCACGTAATATTCTTAGATATACTCTTTAGATTTATATTTTCATATGGATGACACCAAATTGACCCATAAATATCTGAACTGTCATCTATATAAAAACGTTTCATCAGATTCATGAAAAAAAATATTTCAAGCAAACCCCTTAGATATTAAAGAGAATCGTTCGTCATATCTTAGAGAGTGATGCGAACGAACCCCATATAGCTCTACCAAATTACAAAAAAAACAACACGTCATTTAATGACATCTAACAGAATCAGCAACAAGTAAAACCAATAGAACATGTAACTAAAAGGGAAAATAACGATAGAAACAATATGTTGACATTCAATATATATTTGCTCACGTTTTCCATTGACTTGAAGTGGGACGACTACATCGAATCTATAGCTGCATCTATTGCAAGGAAAGTTTGATCAATCTGTCATGCTAGATATTTTTCTCCTCACAATCCATCTTGCAATCTTACAAATGTGACATTTGTCCGTGCACTGAATATTGTATCCACATCTGGTCTGGTGCTCCTGCTATACATCTTGAAATTCTTGAAAACATTCAAAGAAGAATTGCTAATGCAATTGATCCTGACCTTCTATCTTGACTTCAGTCATTTCCTCACCGACGTGACGTGGCTTCCCGCTCATATTTCCATAAATGTTTTCATGGCAACTGCTCTGACAAGCCTTTTCCTTGATGTCGTGACTACATGAATTTAAGCGTGCTGCCAGATGGTCATTTAGGTTCCAACCGTTTACTGTTGAAATAACTAAATGCAACCGCTATTTGTACTCGAACCGTTTGTTTCTAGCGCGCCCAACCTAAAGAACGCTCTTCCATTTATTTCTTCCCTGATAATTACAATCTTCTAAAATGCAAATGCAACGCCATTCGCCATCTTCTGTCTTCTTATATAACATTCATATTTTGTCCAATCCTCTGCAATCAACCCTACTCCCAGTCTTCTCTTTGACTTTCACTCTCTGTAATCCACCCATTGCGTACCAGTGATATTCCCTCCTTATTTGGGGTGAAATGATTAAAAAAGACTGGAAAGTGCGATATACGTTATTGAATCTGATGTCTCTATATTCCTGAAAGGTTTTAAGGGAAATATTTTATAAATATATAAAGCTAGCCACGGCAACTGTTTTTCAATAAGGACTACTGTACGAAAACGGCTATTTTCAATATGACCTTTATAATTCTAAGTACATGAAAATAAATAATAATGAATAAGGTATTTATGTTAATCTATGACAAAAAGGAAAACGTTTATGTGCAATGTGTTTCGCCGTTAAATACTTCATCGGGGTGAATTGATGTTTTGGTTGATGCAACTATGTGCGCAAAGAAGGGATGCAGGGAATTTTAAATTATATATATATATAGATAGATAGATAGATAGATAGATAGATAGATATATAGATATAGATAAATATAAATATATATATATAAATATATATATGTAATTATATATATAAATATATATAAATATAAATATATATATACATATATATACATATGTATACATATATATATATATATATATATATATATATATATATATATATATATATATATATATATATATAATATAAAGATCTTCGGTAAAATTAATGGACCACTTTGGCTGCTTGGCGTTTGTAAAAACAATACTCAAGTTTTAGCTGACGCGTTTAGTCGAGTGAAGATTACTCAGTGATTGAAGCTCTGACTGAACCCAAATAGGTTGGGTTTCGATCCGGGCATGAGGCTATCGGCTTTTACAGCGAAGTAGTACTGTCTACGAATTATATATATATATATATATAGACGATTTTGTTTACATTCATTCTTGATATATTTTTACCACTTTTCTTGAAATATACCTCATTGTAATAATAGAAGATCTATAAATTATGATGAAATGTTGCAAGAGATTGGAACAAATAATCACTGTGCAGGTTCGAGTGATCAATGACTTTCTATACACTTTCATCTTAATAAATTGCTTTCTTCTACTACCGCATTTATTGTTATGTAAAATATATATGTTTTCTGTTCATATAAGCTTTTATTTAAATTCCTTGACGTTTATCCTGGGTACTACTTGTTGAATTTATTACAGGTATTAGTGTTAAATTCTCCTTCAGATTTTAGCTTATTATTTTATTTTGCATTAATTATGTGTTTTATTGTTTTACAAGTAGTCCAAACAAAATTTATTTAAAACCGAGAGAAATTATTTTCAGTTGTGTTTGTAGAGGTGTTTAATATATATTTTTTGAAAATCAAATGTCGCCAGCAAAGCATATTTGAAAAACAAATATTACCAGCAATATATTTTTGAAATAGAACAGAAAAATATATATTACCAGCTGTACAATTTTTGAAAAAGAAAAAAATATTACCAGTGATTTGAAAGAAGATTATTACCAGAAATAGAATTTTTGAAGGAAAAATGTTACCAGAAATAATTTCATTGAAGGAAAAATATTACCAGTAATAGATTTGAAAAAAAATATTACCAACAGTAAAAATTTTGTCGGCATTACATTACCCATTGATGTTGATACGCGGTAAAACCAAAACAAACCAAAATAAAACACAAATAACAGCTCAAATCCCGATTGGAACCATCTATGCAATTTTCCTCAATGCAATTATTCTTAGCTTTATGCAAATCTGGCACTCTCCAAAGAATGTCTTTACGCATCATTTGTACGCATTCCAGTAGTAAACATGTAATTCCTTCTCTTTCCAAATATGGCTGCCATAGTTCTTATCGATCTGCCATTGGTTACGGCTTTCCTTGTTTTCTAGAATGCTGATTTTGCTCTAATATTATTTCATTCATGATGACTCGAAACCTCACGTTTTACAAATATCAAGTATGCAAATTTCCACAAAAATTAATTTTTTTTTTTATCTGTATTGGTTTAATATAAGATACCTTTATATTGCTGTATATGAGGTATTTTCATAGGTATTACATAGCCTAGGAAGCCGAAATAATTCATTGGTCATGATGTTGTTCTAAAAACACGAATAAAACAAATAATAGCCTTATTAAGCCGAACATGACGTTAAATGAAACTGTAACACTTTTGAAAATTACACTGAGAGCATCAACTTATTTTTTTTTATTGTAAAACATCAGCTTTCTGGTAAAGATTTTTGTTTTCCTTTCTATTGACAAACATATTTAAAATTAGGCGATGTACACACAAATGTAGAGGTTTACCAATGAACAAAGAGAGAAACTCAGATTCCTAATTCATTGTATACAGAAAACAATACCTTCAAGTTTTATTTTGTGTTTGATCACTTTAAACGAACCACTTAACAACAGAGAATAATTCGTCTCTAATTTATTGTCCCTCGCATTAGGGTACAACTGATGACAAAATCGAGCATATACTTCCAGTTCCATAACATAAATTTATAAATTCGATTCAAAATCGAATTTACATATTTTCATCATTTCGTTTCGTTGGCCATCTTTTAGTTTCACATAAATGTATTGCATTATTTTCAAACGAAATCTAAGTAGGTTTTCTTTTAATTAAAATGTTTCAATTTTCCTAACAATTTTTGGAACAGGAATGAAGGCATAATATAATTGGTAATAGAAAAATTAAATCGTAAATAATTACAAGCGCATGAAAGCAAATTAATTGCATCAATTTAATCTAAGAGTTTGCCAAGTTGTCCGTCGTGACATAACAGCAGTGTTTATATTTTTCAACGAGGAAACGCATATATAAGGAAATAGCATTGTGTTCCGTATAATTCGTCGTTCGAAACAGATACAGGTAAGAAAATATAGAACTGTTTTTTATATAAACTGAGGTCTTTCATCTTGCAAACGAAAAAAGAAAATTCTTCTGGGCCAGCTTTTTGACACAAGAACTACCACATTTTCGTAAAGATTTCCGCGTTGGTGCTCCTTGGAACAATAAAATCTTAACCTCTAGAAGTCAAGCGTCAATCGTCAACTATTCTCCTAATCTTCATAATCCTCCCTTCCTAGGAATTTTTGTTCCATTCATTTCCTACACGTCATTTATCATTACCATTTCGCTTGTAACATTCTAACTTGAATTCATGTGGGGGACTTGTATTAAGTAATACTTAGTATAAGAAAAAATAATAGGTGTAGTACACTCAACTTGACTGTTGTAATTCACTCCATGATATTCTCAGCGTACGTCGGGAAAAAAAACACATATTTGCATCTGTGTGAAGAGATTTCTAACAGTTCCTGGCATATAATGAAGTATATATTAGCAATTCAATATTATTTTATTTAATTTGAATGATATTTTCTCGTATCTTTGCTCATTTTATAGAAATCATTTTTCGCTACATTTATGCGTCTTCAGATTTCTGCATTTCATTTTCTGTCATCTTTTATTACACTTTCCAGATAGATTTTCTTACTTGATGTTAACGCAGTGAATATGTAGCTAACACCTTGGATTGCATCTTTCTATGATCAGTCTGCAATCTGTCTTCTTAAATCGATAATAGTTTATTCTTCACGATTTTCTTAAAATTATTATTATCCATGAAGTCGTTCCAGTTCACATTTTGTGACTACCCTCAACAATGACATCTTCATATCTTACGCATATTAACATTATTTTCGCAGATAATGAATCATTGTTCATCTTCCAATTCTAAGGATGATTTTGCTGTATTGATTAAATAGATCCGAGGGGAAAACTCGACATTGTCTTATTCCTCTTTCTATTTATGTTTACTCAGAGAAATCATCATCTATAATCATCATGCGTGCACTTTCCTCAGAGTAAACAATACGGATTATTATTTATATCTTTCCAAAATAAATGAAGCTTATTTTGACTTTTCCTTTAAATCGATGTTTGAGCTGTGCTTAACAAATGAATTTTGCTGTAGGCATAGGAGTTTCAGTTATAAAACTGCAGGCGCGATTGTGATGAAAATAGAATTCACCACAAATATTCACCACAAATATAGGTCTACGAGACAGATGAGTTGGCTAATTTTTCGCACCGATTCAGCCAGAATATTATAATCGGTTAGTTCATTATATTTACATATTAATTCACAAGAATATCCCCTTAAAATACAATATTAATTAAAATATATTCGATATTTATTATTATGCAGTACGATATGTAATATCATTTAAGATAATGCTTATTGTTATTGTTGAAACTTGACTAATGCATGGAATAATAAATCAACACAAAATGTACTTAGAACAAAATGTATTGAAACAAGAAAGTGTACACAATATTTACATATAGTCTTTTGTATATTTCTGGGAAGACCGTTCCTGGAGAATTTGTTGACTAAGTCGCAGTCGGCAGAGTCTCTAGTTGAATCTCTTGATTCGCCTCCCTGTCTCCCCGGTACTAACCATATTTATATAGTCGGTACTCCACTATGCAAATTAGGTTGTTCTATTTGATGAATATATAATTAATTCCCTCACAGAAATTCTAAAGATTAATTTGGTAAAGATTAATTATTAGAAACTGTAGCATGGAAATAGAAATGACGCTTATATTTAACAACAGAAGATGATTGAAATTTCTAGCAGACAACTTGAAGAAAGACGGAATGGAAAATGTGATACTCACAGGATAGTTTGAAGGCATACAGAACAGAGAAATACAATATAAAAACAACCTAGCGAGCTTGAGTAAATGGATGGCGGATTAAGTTTTAGGCGGGATAACAAAAAGACGACATTTATTAAAAGACACAAAAGACACGAAATTGTGGAGTGAAATGATCGTCTACGGTCAGCAGGATCACGGTGCAAAGAAGAAGAAGAAGAAGAAGAAGAAGAAGAAGAAGAAGAAGAAGAAGAAGAGGAAGAGGAATAAGAAAAAGAGGAAGAAGAAGAAGAAGAAGAAGAAGAAGAAGAAGAAGAAGAAGAAGAAGAAGAAGAAGAAGAAGAAGAGCGTTATATCGAGTGTGTGACTGATATACACTTTTGTATATAGATTGACATAAAACAAAGCAAAATGTAACAGTGAATTCATAGGATGTCGCTATCAAACTCTCTCTCTCTCTCTCTCTTCATCTATCTCTCGCTCTTTGAGACTCAGACACCCTCGCAACTAATTAAATGTAATCCAATTCAGTCTATCGACTGAAATAAAGACGGCGAATAAATGCATATAAAATAACTACAAACACAAAACATTTTATAGTAGTAAATTCTAGTCTGTATACAACGAAGATGACACGTGTTATATTGTGTAACTGTAAAAGAAGTTTGATAAAATTTGAGTTTCTGAAAAGAAGCTGACGATTAAATCGGAAAATTAAAACATTTAAAGACGGGAATCATATTGAAGCGCACGAAATTAGTTCATAGAAACTACGGAATCGCATATACATACACACACACACACACATATATATATATATATATATATATATATATATATGCTGAACACTTCTGATGGTTAACCCTTGTCGTGGTGGATGGGCATACGAGGTCTAATGACTGAAAAAAAATGTTGTTATGAAGTATAGACTCAAGGAAGACTCACGACCGAAGACCAGGACCCAGAATAAAAGCGACCATCCCCAAAGACACCATAGGTGGTACAAGCGGATAATGATTACTACACATTTCAACGGTTTTAATCAGCGGATGAAGAGAGCTGCGCATGACGGAAATGTCGTAGAAGGCGCCACTCGAAATCCTAACAGAGCAGCAGTCTGTTGCATTTTCACAATTGGATTCTCCATGTCTCATACCACATGTGTTGCATAGGAAGGTCATGAAATCAAATGTGCAGGTCACTTCCTGGCAAGTGGATGGCCACCTTAAACAAATTCACGCCATCGGCACTTTCTTTTACTCGGAATTTCATTCATCTTCAATCAAATCTTGCAAAGCTAAGCGGCCATAGAGAATGCATGACAGGAGCTGATTTCGATGAAACTGGAAGCTTTTCTTGTCCAGGACCTGCACATTGCCGATGAATCTAATCTTAAACAATATCATCACAAATGACGTGATCAGCAAAGAAGTAATTAAATTTTTCGATACGAGCTGAAGCCGACGACGACAGCGATTTCCTGAGAACGCAAGCCATTTAGAATAATCCCTTGAATGATTTTACAGAAATCACTTCAAGACATTTTTTTTATTTACAGAAATCTCTTCAAGACATTTTTACACTCTCTCAAAGAAATTAATGACTTCTTTAGAAGGCTGTAAAAATAAAAATGCTACATCATTTAGTTTTAAGGAAGATGAAATGTTCTAAGTGGATGAAATTCTAAAGCTACTCGAAACAACAGTAGAACGTTTTGGAATAAATGGTGTAGATAAAAAAAAACATATTTACAAACCGACAAAAATAATGTTTTGCTTTCTTTGTCATTTTAACTGCGAAAAATCTCTGACCTAGAAGCTAGACTATGAACTGCTGATTGCTTCACTCTACAGCCAACTGATTGATCGGCTCGTGGGAACGTTGATTATAACAGGAACATCTTTATTAAGACTTGTTATCATAGATATATGAGGCCTTTTTTGTAGGAATGGTTATATAAGATAAGCAATATGCACTAAATTCTAATATCTAAAACTATTGTAAGTTCGCTTGTCCCTAGGCCTCATGAACTTAAACGGCCTACGAGGCTGGCATCCCGTTCCCACCCCTTCACCGTTGAAACTGTTAGATGTAGACGTCTCTTCTACTCCAATAGCTTCATGTCCCGCACATCTGTGTAACTCCCTTTCCTATTACTCTTTCCCTGACAAATACAATCTCCAACGGTTTAAGTGTAGCGTCAATCGACATCTCCAGTTGCCTTGATCTATCCATTTCCCTTCTCCACATCCTTTCACATTTCATTCCTATCTGCTTTCGCTCCAAATCTTCTGTAACCCCCTTGCCTTGATCGACCCACTGTCTTTCTCTTTCTCCACATCCTCTCCTTTACCACTCCTATCTGCTCTTCCTCCAACCTTTCTATAACCCCTTGCGTGATAGTGGCCTCCAGCCTTGCTTGGGGGTGATACGCTTAAACAAAAAAAAAAGTTCAAGTCCATACAGAGATATAAATATTTTCACATTTATACAAAATATAAGTTATGATATAAATAATTATGAGATACATGCGTCACTAAGGTTTGCAATGACAAGGCGGGTAAAAAGAGGAAAGGAAAATTAATCTATCTATGTATTATGTGAGAGTGATAGAATTTAGGTTTCACGGGTTGTGGGTGTAGGTAGATCGATCTCAGCTTATTCAAGTATGGATTTCATAAATAGTGATGTAATAAAGTCTATTGGACCTACATTTAAAGGTTTTAAATATTTATCAATATTCCTTTTAATCTTTTTCTACCTAACAAAATTACTTTTTTTTCGAATTGGCGTGGCATTGATTGAATCAAAGTTATGGCTTGTTTTATTCATGTATCTTTCAACCTAGTTTTAAACGTGGGTCTCGCCTATATTCGTAGATTCGAGCTTTTAGATTACAAGATGTATATAAATATGACACAGCGAGAGAGGAGGTAAATAAAGCAGTGTTCAGTGAATAATAACTGCGATAATTTATGCTATTATTAAACATAAATTGTGTTCTTTACCGGTTGCACAACATTATGTTTAATGCCCGAGGCTATAGTCAGGTGCCGATTAAAAACTAATGTTGTAAAATTTAAATATTGGTATATATTTACGGAACAAGAACTATATACATTTAGATCCATCCAAATGCAAACATATCAATAGAATTTAGATACAAATAAACACATTCAATATATGCGTTCATATATAATATATAAGTACACAGAATATAATTCATATATCCTTATATAAACATATATAATATATACGTTCCCATTTGCAATATACAAAGTTAGATAGAAATATTTTATTATAGAGTCTATCAATATATTATCATGTTTCACAGATATAATAATAGCAATTTGCAAATACACTTACTCATATAAAAGCGCATCCATCCACAAACATAAAGTATAAGGGAGTAATATATATATATATATATATATATATATATATATATATATATATATATATATATATATATATATGTATGTGTGTTTGTGTATGTGTATGTGCGTGTAAAGCAGTAAATAAAAAAGCTGTGCAACATATGAAGTACATGTATATATATATATATATATATATATATATATATATATATATATATATATATATTTGTGTGTGTTTTAGTGAGTTCTTTTCATCTTTCCGAACCCCAAAAACATATTACAACGTATAAGACATATCCACAAATTCTGAGAACTTTTACAGTAGATGCAGACAACAGACAATTGCTGAAATTCCATTCAATCTACGAACGTTGTAAGAAAAGATTTTGAAAATTCTACAATGACTATCATTCGACAGTTGAATGGCGTTTAAATTTGGAAGATAGAAAACGTGTTTTTCAAAGCCGTGCTGATTTGAACGGATTTAAAGTATGCAAAAAATGTCGGATTAAATATTAAGTAAAGTAAATACGAATTTAGTACGAGTAGTAAATGGAATAATCATTATTGCATTAATAGTTGGAATCTGTAAACATTATTGTTAAGGAATTGTAATTCAAGACCATATTTTTTCGAAGATTTGATTTCAAGTGAAAAATTGGAATTAATGTCAAGCTGAGTTTACAAAAATAACAGAGTATAGTTTTACATTAAATTTAGGAAAAAAGATGGGAAGAAAAACGTCTCTTCCTTCATTGCTGAAATCTGATCGTTGCTTTTCTTGTGGCAGCATTAACAAGCGTAAAAGATTCGCAAGTTGTTCAAATTGTCAACGGTTTTTCATTTATCTTGCGTGGGATTGTTTAGAAATGTTTCAGCTTCCCTGGTTGTTTGGAGTTTTTCACATTGTCTCTCTCGACTTCACAAACATTGTGGACCATCATCCTAATGAACCTATACAAATTGATGCCAGTGATGTTTTGAGGGCATCCTCACTCCCCAGGCAATTCCGGAAGATGCCTTTAAATGTCCGTAAATATGTCAGAATCCCGGCCGTCGATGCCAAGATACTGCCATAGGCCATGCAATTAACTTGAACAGTTCGCTTGACTGGGATCATCTTTTCTCTTTCGCAACACTTGTGCTACTGCATTCCTTACAATAAAGACCTTATATCGTCTGCTCATGTGTTATGAAAAATAACATTTCTTTATTCATTTCGTGTAAAATTATTCTTATCATTCTAGTCCTTATAGATTACATCCTTCATCTACAGTCGACCATTCTAAGAGACTCCGTACCCTCGTCAATGCTAAGTTGATCGTGGGTGATGTCTAGCTATTGCACCAGATATTCTCACAGCGGTCCGTCGGAAACATCATGATGTCTGATTTGTTCAGATGGAAAACCATGTTTCAAATCTTGAAATCTCAAAGGAAGCGATGTTTGTCGCTTTGAAGTCTTTCTCGGGAAGCAGCAGTGTAGGTGTGGTCACATCAAGAACTTAATTTCCGCCCACACTGCCAGAGCTGCTGAACATTTGGAAAGATCCATAACAGCTCTTATTAATACCCTTCTCCGAGCTGAGATACCCGAACATGCACACGACTTAATATTCTCAACCAAATTAACGGCTTAAAAAAAGACGAAGGTATCCGTCCTATCGCTTTTGGTAACATTTTTCGTCGGCTCGCGGCAAAAATTGCTTGTAGAGTAATTATGAATGAAATAGGGCATGAATTGTGACCTGTCCACCTGGAGTAGGCAAACAGGGCAGATATGAAGCCGCGGTTCCTGCCACAAGATCATTTTTCGAGAATACATCACCTGTTTCCCCACGTATCTTATCAAAATTGGATATGAAAAAGTTTTAAATAGCATCAGAATGGATCATACCCTGGAAGTTTGCGATCAATTGACTCCTTTTATATTTCAACTGGCTCATCTTTCGTTTAGTCATCCAAGTATGTTGATGGCCTCCGATAATATTATCTCTTCTGCTACCGGAATCCAGCAAGGTGATCTAATTGGTCGCTACTATTTGCGATGGCTGTTGATGGGGTAACTCTTTCCAGTGCCACTCCTTTTAACATATGGTATCTTGACGATGCAATGTAGCTGGTGAACTCCAACGAGTTATTCTTGCTATATCTCTGCTTGTACTTAACTCATCCAACTCAGAGATAATAAACTTGACTTATAGTGCAGATGATTTCGAGAGTGCTATCCTGGATATTAGACTCATCCTTGAGGACATAAAATTAACTCCTAAGGAGGAATTACACATTTGTGGTTCTCCAGTCATTCCAATTGCCATTCGAGAGTATTTGGATACTAAGCATGTCATTCATAGTAGAATGTTTGAGAAATTGCAATTAACTGATACACACACCGCCCTCTTCCTCTTGAAGACATTTTTCCGATGCCGAGGTACCTCTACACCCGCCGAAGTGATACTTGCTACCTGGAACATAATTTCTTAAACGAGATGGATATCAGAATTAACAGATGCTCGGAGTTAATTTGCAACGTTAATTCCGATGACACAGGCTAGAGGCAGGCGAATCTCCCTTTCAGATCCATAGGCCTGGGCCTTCGATCAGCGACAGACTTGGTCTTTCCGTCATATCATTCTTCACTTTCTTCCAGCCGTGGATTAATTGATAAGATACTCGAGGGATCGTCTCAGTGTTTTTCGTGTAGTTCTTAGGAACAAGCGTGCCCTGTCTGGGCCCAATAATTAATTTCTATCCGACGAGAATATCAAAACAGAAAAGCTGGGATAATGCGGGGCCACTTTTACTATTTGAGACGAACTCTGAATCAGCACCGCTCCGCCTGTCTACTATCGCCTTCTAACCGAGTATGGCGACTGGCTCAACGCAGTGCTATCTTCATCTAACGGTACCCTTCTAGATGATTAGTGCATTCGGATTGGAGCCGGGATATGTCTTGGGCTCAAATTATATGAGCCTCACAGATGCAGACGTGGAGCTTCCATTGATGAGTTTGGTTTGCATCCTCCTGTCGTCATAATTCAGGCCGCTTTCCAAGGTATGCAGCAATAAACGACATCAGAAGAAGAGGTATGGATGCAGCTGGGTTCCCTTCCTAAATCGAACCCGTGGGCCACAACCGTGGTGATGGAAAGCGGCCGAATGGCATTACAATTTTCATTTTTAATATGCGGAAGTTTTTGATTTGGGTTACGACTTGTGCTGATACATTTTCGACCGGTAATTTGATCAGTTCCGCCGTTGAGACAGGGTATGTCTCTTGGGAGGCTGAGATAAAAAATAGTTAAATATACATCACTTGCTGACAGATTTCTTTTATACCTATGGCAGGGGAGACTTATTGGGTTATTGGCCCTCGTTCGATGGAATTCCTTCGTAGGGTTGGCGGGATGGCGTCTCGATTAATGGACGCGCCTCGAGAAATGGTGTGGCTTTGCAGCGTGTCTCACTGGCGATGTTGAGGTGTCATGTTTTCTCCAACATTGTGGCTGACAGAGGATATCAGAAAACAATTTGTTTATAGAAACCTTATTCAATCATTGTTCAAATAAATTCATTTCTTTGTGATTTTTTTTCCGTTAAATGGAACAAGAGAGAATAAAATGAGTGTAGCATCGAACTTGGTTGTCTGACAATCTTTCAACAGCACTTGCAACCAAGCTGGACCATAATTCAACAACAGGGGAACCAAGATTTATTAATATATTGTCGGTAGAGCCAAGAGGGATGCCAAGTATTCTGCAGAGCGAACAGTCCTAGCATACCCTTTCCCATACTTGCGCCCTAGAGAGGTCATTCCAATTTCACCAACAAAAAATTGAATTTTGTGGAAACAGATCGCTTCCGTTATAACGTGAGATGAACTGATGCTTAAACAATATATATATATATATATATATATATATAGTGCAATCCCGGTTTCCGAACGTCTTACATCTTAAACAAATAGAATTTCGAACAGAAAATTCGAGTTGAAAATGCCACGGCTATCGAACAAAATTTCGGTTATCGAAAAATATTGCCAAACCGACTTAACTCGAACGGAAAATTTTCTGAGTCCACCGTATACATTCGTGTGTTGTCTTGTGCATTGTTTTTCCCAATTTTATTGTACTGTGACATTTTTTACTACATTGACTCTAATAGTTTCGGTTTACGAACATGTTTCGTTGAATGTGACAGTCAAGAAAAATGTGTTTATTTAGTTTTTCCAACAGTATTGTCTACCTTTCGTCATTGAACGATAATGTGATTAAGCTTTTCAGACAATCTGAAAGGAACTTACTTAAAATAAATAGACAAAAATTGTCTATATTATTTAATGAAACATGCATTAATATATATATATCTATATATGTATATACACATATATATATATACATATATATACATATATATACATATATATACATATAAATATACATATATATACATATATATGCATATATATATACATATATCTACATATATACATATATATATGTATATACATATACATATATATACATATATATATATATATAAACATATATATATAGAGATATATATACATATATACATATATATATACATATAAACATATATATATATATATATATATATATATATATATATATATATATATATATATATATATATATATATATATATATATGTATATATATATATATGTATATATATGTATATATATGTATATAAATACTGGGTGTAAGAGCAATATTGTCCAAAACGTATTGAACAATAAATATACATTGCATAAAATATTTTATATATAAAAAAGGAAAACACTAATATCGTTTCTTTTTTCCAGGTATTCAGATAAGCCGTTTAGTCATCCTGACATATTTTATTGTAAGAATCACGGAAAAACCCTTTCAGTTATTTCAGCTAGAACTATAACGGGTTATAATCATATTGTGTCTGGCACACTGTTTTCTTAACTGAGCAATGTTGAGAGGAACAATAATTCAGACCTGTAATGTTACGTACTTTGATATTCTGGCTTTATCTTCAAAATCCATTAAAAAACCACCAAGAGAACAGTAAATATATACATCAGAGAATTCCAGTAATATATCTTTAATCCTTTAATCAACTGTCCAAAACTGAATGTAACAATTGGGGAATTTTGGTCTCACCTTTTGGACAATACTGCTGTTACTCCCATTTAAAAATTTAAAACAATTGCCTTCATTGTCTGAAATAACCCAATAACCACACAATTAAATCCTCTACAAAAATGTAGTTTATCAATTTACATGCCCGTTCAGAGATCGTATCTCTGATACTAATAATAAACCCACTACATATATTGGTTTTACTACAACATCCGTAGACTTACCTGTCACGTTTCTGATTTTAGTTCTACTAAACAACTTTTCTTCGAAAAACATAACCATGTTCATAATATTAGACATATATTAGTTGATAACATAAGAATACTCACATATAAACACAGTAAGAACAACCTTCAAATATTGGAGACCCTCTACATTAAAACAAAGCAACCCACTATCAACAAAATTGCATTTTAATCTAGTCAAAACACATTGCATTGCATCTAGACGTATGATTCTTTTGTTAATATTGTGTTCACTCTCGTGGTACGTCGGCATAGAATATATATATATATATATATATATATATATATATATATATATATATATATATATGTATATATATATATATATGTATATATATATATGGAGAGAGAGAATATATATATATATATATATATATATATATATATATATATATATATATATATATATATATATATATATGTGTGTGTGTGCGTGTATTATTAGTCATTTATTCATTTCTTTTAACAATTAATTGTATAAAAGTATTTTCAATATAGCAATAGCATGACTCAGTGTGTCTTGCATGTCTATGGTTTGCAGTTATAGAACATGACCTATTTAAACTAATCTTCCCTCAAATCTCCTCTTAACTCAGATACATAGATGGTATTATATGATATATGTTTTCATATACCCTCAAAACTGAATAACATTGAATCCATTAAGTAATCTACACACGACGAGGAAATAAAGAAGAGTTTCTAGATATTCTTAAGAATACGACAATAAGTTTCGAGTTTTACAGAAAAGGAAATAATATAACATTACTTGAACATTACACCCCAAGAATATCAAATTAAGATTAATTACAGGTTTCTACTAAAGAATACGAGGCTCAGAATATCTAGATGAAGAGGAAAATTCACTGGAAAAAAATTTAAAACCTTTCAACAGCAACACCATTTATTTATTGACGCAAGATAAATAAGCATACACAATTCATAAAAATAAAACGAATATAATCATCACCAATAATACTAAATTTATAATTCTACTAAAAAAAACTCGGCTTCCACTGAACTCCAGAAACATTTTAAAATCACAGACATTAATTGATTAGAATTCAAGAGAATGATAGGATAGACGAAAGATCTCGGAATCTAAAAGGTCGCAACTACGAACATAAGTGAGACCGAACTTTCAACATGCTTGAAGATACATAAATAAAACAGGTCATAACTTCGAGTTAATAAATGCCAAACGAATTATACAACATAATTTACTGCGTACAAAATATTTAAAAGGAATATTGATAAACACACACACACACGCACACACACAAATATATATATATATATATATATATATATATATATATATATATATATATATATATATATATATATATATATATATATATAACATACAACGTGTATTAACACGTGCGATACCCTGTCTTCATCAGCCGCCGAACAGGGGTGATATCACGGTTTCGGTGGCTATGCCGGGACCGCCACCCCTGACGCCATCAGCAGCGTTTGCCACCAGGCAGGGTATGAAGATAAGCTAATTAATCGTTCCTATTTGTAAATTCTTGTAATGAAATAAATAAACGATTTTTCCTCGTTGCAGCTTCTATCCCTAATGAAAGTTCCTGAACGCGTTTGCCGTTATTGTTGCGCTCGTAAAAATCGTTATAGACGCAAATATTTCACTCGCGCATATTATATATATATATATATATATATATATATATATATATATATATATATATATAAGACAAAGTGGCGCCAGTTTGTCTCTTGCTTAAACGGTTGAGCTCTTTAACGCATAAGCTATATTGCATACTGTAAACTATATTTTTTCACACACACACACACACACACACACACACACACACACACACACACACACACACACACATATATATATATATATATATATATATATATATATATATATATATATATATATAAATATATGTATATATGTATGTATATTTTCCACATTGTCATAATATATATAGTTCAGGTTATCTGAACTTTCCTATGGAATTTAATGGGTATTTATCGTGCATCGAAGTCTGAAAGTTGAACGGCAATATTTAATACCTGAACATTTTTTATTCTTCTATTTGTATTTTATTTTATACACTCTCTGCGCTATTCCCGTACGCTTCATCCGAATATTCAAGATATATCTTTCTAATCAAAAATTAAAACCACGCTTTCTGAGTAGACTGCATCATTTCATTTCGCACACTTACTCCTCAGATTTAGAAATGGACGAAAGTAAAATGACTTCCTTAATGCTTTAAGTAACCGTAAGCATATTCTTCACTTTTGCATAAGGACTTTAGATTATTTAAAACGAGGGAGGCATTAATTTGATCGCTCTAAAGCGATCTCTCATCTTATCTGCGGAAACCATTACGTTGAATGGTTTTCTTCAATTACGACCGCCAACTACGGTTTCTGTTCACTTATAAATTCACTCTTGAATAAATTTCGACGGATAAAAAAAGATATTTCATCGCCCATGAAAATGTTCTAATATATTCCGTTTCTATTAAGATATCCTCTTGACGAAACTATCGATTTCTTTAATCAAACATGTTGATTCGTTAGATAACTATGTTTAATAATATTTCAACTTGACAAAATGCAGTAGATACAATTCATGACAAGGTTGTTTTTATACTTGAGCAAAAATTTATACTTGAGCAAAATTTGTACAAGTGTATATATTGTATTCCTAATGGGTTTTATTTTGGAAGTGGTTAAAATACGTTCGAATTAAATATTTACTGACGCTCTTTCAAATAAGTTTTAACACTGCAATTGGGAATATGTCATTACGTAGGAATAATACCTCGAAAAGTCTCTTGCACATTACTCAGAGATTTCGTGAACGAACGGCGTCAAAATAATTTCAGTAATAATTTAAGCAACATTTACAGTGAAAGCTGCTTATATCAGTTCTGACTAACATGCAGCCATAAGAGTTACTGCAGTTTATATTATATAAAATTCTTTTTTTAATTTATTTTTTTTAATTCTATAAATGTACTAGCAGCATGGCCCGGCGTTGACCGTGCTTGATTCAAGAATCGTACGTCTCATACAGCAATCGCTTTCACTTGACTTAAAATATTTTTGACCTTTCTTGCCGTTAAAGGAGTGCCCTTTGCCGTTCTTATGTTACTACATGTCTTACTTCTCGCCTATCTCACACTGCAAATTCTTTCTAAGCTCTATACTAAACATTAAATTGGAGCATGTGCATGTAAATTTTGGTGCAAATCCATCGAAAATTGCGGCCAAGACCGACTTTGCCTTTCCCAACTCCCATCGATAGTGGAAATAATCGATTTTTTCAGGCTTCTACGGCAGTTTTCATGTAGTTTACGGCCACTTTCTACTGGCCAGAGTGAGAGCCTATAGCTGGCTGACACGAATAGGCAGGAAGATTATGTTAGCCATTGTGAGAGCCAACAGCTGACTGACAGGAATGTTAACTAGCATGCTAGCATGCAAAAAAAAATGGATAGCTGCATTCGTCAGAAGTGGGAAAAATTTAAATATGAATGTCACTTTATACCAATTGGCTCATTCGCTTTGTTAAACTCAACGTTGATTCTGAATCCGCAGAACTGGGTTGGGTGTGAAAACGTATTTGCTGTTAACATTCTTTTTCCATTCGGCTTTTCCAGTTACGAGTCCTTTTTTAAAGCTGATCGTTTTGTGTTCATTTTGTTTAGTTCTTTTTTCGTAACAGTTTTAATGTTTAGTATAGAGCTTAGAAAAAATTCGCAGTGTGAGATAGGCAAGAAGTAAGGCATATAGCAACATCAACACGGCAAAGGGCACTCCTTTAAAGGCAAGGAAGGGGAAAAATATTTTAAGTCAAGTGATAGCGATTGCTGTATGTGTCGTACGATTTTTGAATCAAGCACGGATAACGCCGGGCCATGCAGCTAGTACATATATATTTGTGTCGGTGTGTGTATTTTGTAATATAAATCTTTATACCCACAAGTAAATAAATTAATTTACGATAGAAACCTGTGTGAATTTGTCCGAGGGAGCATGTCAACCAACTTTTGATACAATGCAATATATACCGATTTCATGGTAACAAATACGTCATATAAAGAGATATTCCGTTGCCTATGATAACATGAACGGTACACACCATTAACAGAATAATAAAAAGCAGTAAATTATTTTTTTCATTTGTTTTGTCTTATTTCTGGTTATATTTATATTTCATTTAAAAAAAAATTAAATGTTGATTTTCTTTTTAGTGTTAAAATGCATGCGACAATAAAGTTAATTGCCGAGATAATAAGTCTAAATTGCTCATGCAATAAATATAATCAAAATCAATTTAGGAAAAAATTTCAAATGAGATTTCATAACCTTGCTGTCACGACCATCACTATCGCTATCGTCTTCGTCTATACAGCTCGTTGAATCGGCAAAATAAATAAAGACAGAAAATAGGAAGAAAGAAATTTAGAAAGAAGAGTTGAGCTGAGAAACATTTGAATAAAGAAATTATAGGGTGAAATGGGAAAAGAATATAATATACGATTATCTACATAGGAAAGTATTATAGGATTATCGACAGAGAAATCTCTTTGTATATTCATATCACGCTAGATACGTGAATTCGACGTGATGTAGTGGTTGGCAAGGTTGTTTCTCTCTAGATCGGTTCCGACTGAATAGTCAGTTCGATCTTCACGTCGAATTCTCCTATCTACCAAGATATGAATATACATTGATATTTCTGTATCGACAATCCTTAGTTCTTTCCTCACAAGATGCCCCGTACTTTTGTCCTTGTGCCACATCTAACTGCGTGTAGAATACACCCTATCATGATAGATAGAACTCTATAAACCATTGGCAAAAGAAAATTATGAAAAATATGACAAAACACATTCCTTGATCTTAAACCAATCACAATAACACACATGTGCATATGCGAATGTGTCTTCTTGTGTGTGTGTATGAGAGAGAGAGAAAGTGAGAGAGAGAGAGAGAGACTGTGTGTGTGTGTGTGTGTGTGTGTGTGTGTGTGTGTGTGTGTGTGTGTGTACTTTCTAACAATTTGACAGCTGACCCATATAATACATATATCCTGGAGAAAAAAAAAACAATGATTGACACTTTCGTCCTATGCAGAGGTCACAGATAATCATGCATAATTAGAAGTATCCGACTGATTTACAAATAAATCAATCGAGTAACATTTTAATGATTTCAAGCAATGAAAATGCTATCAGGAGTTTTATATAAGGTAATTTATATATACTAAGCTAAGTACAAAATTATCCGCTAATTTACTGAATATTATTGACAAAACTCAATTAAATGAACATAGACCCCATAATTTATCTATATATTCCATGGTTTAAGTCAAATACTATTAAAGCGAATGACATATTTCCTTTTTATCGAAGAAGGTTACTTCGTATCTTGGAGAAGTCAATCATTAAAATTAATCGATAATTTTTTAATTGCATTTGCCTTAAATAATATTTGCTTCCTAAATACATAATCTATATCAAGCTATGAACTACATAATGTTTTACGAGAGAGACGGGGACAGATATAGCGAGAGATAAATAATTGCATTAATTAGGGTATCTTTCGAGATATGAAGTAAATTATAGTCCCCACATCATCAGTACATTAGCCTTGCCGGGAGAAGAGGGATTGCTGTCTTGTATTAGTAAATTCATTTGAGATGTGGTATGGAGTGCTAAAATGGACAGTGCTATTATCTTTAAAAACGATTATCTTATCACAATACTTTAATTGTTAAATCCCTGGAAATATGAGAGGAAAACTTATATAGATCATTTAATGTACTTCTAGTTATATAATCTGCGATACTATTTTTGCTAGACGGGCATTTTAAAATCTTTTGCTGATTATGTGCCCAAGGTTCGTTTCGAGATCTATGTCTCCCATTATGTCTAACATGCATCTAACTAATAAGAGCATCATCTGCAAAAATCTAGTTTTGCGACCCAATTCATCAGACGCAAGTTGCTCCGATACTGATGTCCCTCTGGTACTGTAAACAATAGCCGTGATCACAGCATATGTAATGTGATGAGCGCTAGTATAATCTAACGTATGTTTTCACTTTAACCACCTTTGATAGAGGATGCAGTTGTCATTCTGTTTAGGCCAAATATCGCCATTCCCCTCATAACAAGATGCAGATTTTTAAGATATAACAATATAAATTATTGAATGTTAATGTATATATTATCCAATTTCTGATTCCCATGAACAAATAGCAAATAAAATCATTAATTATGAATATATGCTTAGATCTGGTTCACTAAACGTAAAGGTTCCCACGGAGGCGAAAATGGGTAACCGGGAGAACAGAACTTTGTTGTTGTTGTCAATGCTCTGAAGGTTAAATCTTCTCCGTCTCAGCAAACGTAAATTGTTGTGAAATTAAATGTGAAATTGGAACTTGATGGTGACCGCCGTCGGCTGCGTTTCCCTTTCGGTATGTTGATGTTGATATCAAACGCAGGTCTATGTCAGATATGTTTGAATTTGGGTATATGTAGTTTTTAGTTGGCTCAAAATTAAGGTTTGGTTTTTGAAAGGGTGTGGCTTTGACTGGACATAATATATTATTAATTTTGTTTTAGTTAATCGGATGTATTTATGGAGACAATGCGCAAAAATAAATAACTACATAGACAGCCTGCTTTGGGTCCTCGAGCGGTCAACATTCGGTTTCTGTAGAAAATGTAAGAGGCACGAAATATAAAACTTTTTTCGAACTTAAAATGTTCACTTAAGTTATAACATTCAAGCAGTGGATTTCTAGACACAATGATTTTCAGTCTTTGTACATTAAGTTATTGACGAATAATGATATGATATATGGTGTTATTTCAACTCATGTCTCAATTTCAAAACTATAGAGAAAACTGTGACACCAAATCCGAGGTTGCATTTGAATAGCGAAAGAGGCCTCCCAAAAGCTACGAAAAGTAATGAGAAACGGGAACATAATGTTAGAAACAAAGACAAATACAGAACTTTTATATAAGAATGGTCCTCATATATTGGAGTGAATGTTGAACTGTTTTCTCACAATGAACTTGAGAGAACAGAATGGGTTTCTGGAAAAGGACTGAATACCGGTGGGATACAGAAATCTTCGGCAAATAGCAAACAAAAAGAACGTTAATACTTTGCACCAGAAACAGAGAATTTAAATTCCTAGTCCAGATAATGAGGAAGAATGCTTTTGACACTCGCAGGTAAGAGAGACAGATGAAATCAGTGAGCAACTGACCGTTGTAAAGTTAAATCTCTTTATTGCTCATACATTCTACAATTACTATTCTCTGTGTATTTTAAATTCTCTGAACATTATTTACTCATTACGTTTACAGTGAATTCTACAGACACTTTCTAATTTTAAATATAAGTAAACATTTCAATCATATTTTCCTGGAAATTTCCACTTATTCATTTCTACTGTCCATTGTTTTTGTAGCATCTATCCTTTGTGTCCTGTTGGGTTGCTTCAATTCCCTATTTATTTTTGAGAAATAGTTCTAGTATTCAATCTCATATCATGATATATATCACGTAACTGTTCAACATGAAAAAATTAATCATTTCTACTGAGCGGTCTTTTTCATTGAGTAAATGATTATAATTCTGTTTTTGTGTTTTTAACAGGTAAAGTCAACACAAATAATTTTCTTACTACTTCTAATACTACTACTATTACTACTATAAATAATAATAATAATACGATGGTGTCTTCTTTCTCTTCTTCCTAGTATTATTGTTATTATCATAATAAATACGTTGAAAATACGTTAAACATTTATATTCATATAATTAATTGGTTTGTTTACTTGTCGAAAAATCGCTAAAAAATGTCTAATTGGTTTTTGTTGAAACTTGACTAATGCATGGAATAATAATGCAAACACAAAATGTAGTTAGAATAAAATGTATTGAAACAAGAAAGTGTACACAATATTTACATATAGTCTTTTGTATATTTCTGGGAAGACCGTTCCTGGAGAATGTGTTGACTAAGTCGCAGTCGGGCAGAGTCTCTAGTTGGATCTCTTGATTCGCCTCCCTGTCTTCCGGTACCAACCATATTTATATCGTCGGTACTCCGCTATGCAAATTAGGTGGATCCTACCACAACAGTTTTATCGCTTGTAAATTTTATATGAACAGTGGAAAGTCTTCTCCTTATTCAAAGAACGAGTTTTCTTCTCATGAAGGAATTATACATATGTACTCAAAATATCAGACAGGCTTTGTGGTATCACTATTCCTATTTAATTTTCAACCTTTGGATATTAGAAATTTAATTTCATAATGAAAACTCATTTGATAATTTTATTATATTTTCGTTATTGACATAACAAGCATCATGAATATAGCATAACGATTAATAAGATTCCAATAACACCAGAATAGATTATTTAAAGCCAACTATCTCTCAAAATTGAAACAGATATATGACTATAGATGAACACACTCGTGACATTTTAATATCATGCGATGGTAATATTCCTGCAGAAAAAAATAAATGAATCGCTTACATATGTACCAAATATGAAACATTTTCAATCTCTGAGATTTTCCCATTGAAAGCTAGCAATTTTATGCAATATCTAAGTCTATTCTTGCACGAGAAGATTTAAACCATTTCAATATTAATTCCCTATCTGGCGGCCAAAAAGCCCATGAAATATTCTAATTTTGTCAAGTTACTCTGAAGGAGGAGAGCGGAAGGGGGCTTCTTAAAATTCGGCAGACGTATTCATGAGCTGGAGCTAGAATCGAAACTCAATCCCCTGATGATTGAAATGTTTACCTGATCGATACGCGATATGCATTCGGGAATGAAATGGCCATCGAAAATTCTGGAATGAAAATCAAAATGGCCCATCCATCTTATAACCGAAGAGATTTTCTCGAAGTGGGTTGATGGAGGTAGTGTCCATCTCTCTTATCCAATCATGTTGAAGTATGACTTGACTCCAAACGTCCTACCAGTTTCACAATTACCGTTACGTTGGCAGATCATAAACCTGCTCTGATTTGATATCTTTTCATCGATTTTCTTGGTTCATATTCAAAGTATATTTTTTGTATCTTTCTTTTAATATTGCTTTTTCCCTTCTTTTCGTCAGAGAATAAAAAGAATTCTATGTTTGTCTTTTTTATATTATTTTACAACTCTAAAATATTTTTTAGATGAGATTATAAACTAGTTAAAGTGTGTTTTAGTAACTTACAATCCATTTTTCTGCTATCTTTATTTTCGATTTACTCATAGAAGATAGATTTGAAATCCCATGGCAAAACTGAGTAACCTGCATCTCGTAATCTTGTAGAACGTTTACTATGATTCTTTTAAGAAGTAAGGACACCGTTGAAATAAGAAAATGTCAGATGACATATGTTTTATTATAAAAGAGCTACGCCGTTCACATACAGTTATTGTTCTTTTAAATTATTACACTTAAGAATATTCTCCTTAGTTCTTGTTCAGTATGTTTAATAAGTCTGTTCCATTTGATTTCGTAATATATGTAGGCAAATAAATGAAATTACGTGCTTATCGGTCGGCCGTCGGATGTAGAAACTGAGTGGTTGAAGGATTCTAGGTTATCAAAGCGAGACTGCTCCAGAACACTGATTTTGTAGTCTTTTTTTACCGGAAGGGTGGGATGCGCAGGTCTGCTCTCTGTTATTTAAGGTCTGCCTTCTCTTCCTTTCACTTATCTGTTATTTTTTGAGGACATTATACGGACGGAGTTGTTTTGCGCGCTCTTCCCTATATTATTTGATCCCTGTTTAAAATTGGAAGGCGACACTAGGCGTGTTTCGCATTCACTAATTGCCCGACCGACTTTGATTAACCTTGAGTCGAAGAAATTTTTGACATATATCAGGAGTTCTCAACAGTAAAATTAGAATTATACCAGCAACATTTTAAAGTTATTTCCGTTATGCTAAGATATTTAAATAAGAGCAATACTTATACCGTATAGAAATAGCTATAACAATATTTTAACGTAAAGGATAAGTAAATAGAATATGACCGAAGTAATTTCGTTACTTACTAGATAATCAAAGATATGGGGGTTTCCATGGAATACCTGAGACATGTGATGATTTCTGAGCGTAGAAATGGTAATGAAGTTGCAGTATAAACCCAACACAGTCATATAGATATTGGGATATCATTAAAAAAATTTCAATTGAAAAATTAATTATATTAAGGAAGGAATTGAACAAGATTAAAAAATAGTGAGAGCACATTAACAGATTTTCCACGAAAATCGAGTTGTGTGGATTTTGTTGATGACACATTTTTTGGTTTTGGTACATTTGAAATAATATTAAGTCAGATGATTAAGTGAAGAAATCAGTGAGGTTTCACAGATTACTGTTTGTGATAAAGTGGGAATTTGCTTAAACCTGAAGTAAGTATTCAATTATTTTGGAAGCAAGCATGAAGCCATCTTTAATTTGGGAACAATATCGTCAGTCATGGAGAAAAATTGATATTTTAAAAAATCATAACGCGACAGGAATCAGAAATTCAGAGTTGAAATATCTGGATTACTAACAAGATGTACTGCTCTATAAAGTACAGATATGAGAAATCTTAAATGAATCTACTGGAATATATATATATATATATATATATATATATATATATATATATATATATATATATATATATATATATATATATATATATATATATGTATGTATGTATGCATGTATATATATATATATATATATATATATATATATATATATGTGTATATATGCATGTATATATATATTATATTAAGAAAAAGATATATTAAAGGATCCATGGGATTACAATTTATTTCCTTAGGACCCGGTGTTAAATGCATTCTTCAGGACATATTGAATTCAACATGAGGTTCATATATATATATATATATATATATATATATATATATATATATATATATATAATATACCACTACTCATATATCATAGAAATCACAACATGATTTACGGGACGAATTTAGTCTCGGAAACTAGTTATTGGCTGAAATTTTCTAAGAAACAAATTTTAAAATATAAAACGTAAATATATATACACGACGCTGTATTTCTAAAATTTAAATATTTCATATTTTTATTGTTCAAGGCACACACACACACACACATATATATATATATATACACACACATACACACACATATATACATATATATATATATATATATATATATATATATATATATATATATATATATATATATATATATATATATATATATATATATATATATATTGTAAGGTTCAGGCAGCAATCCTTCTTTCAAATATTTCCCGTTGAATATATCAGACAACGAACAGTTGATGAATTTTTCATTGAGTTTTCTGATTGTCTGAAATTTGTTCGTTTGTTAAGTCTAAATGTATGTTGTGTCTATACTACCAAGCACTTTCGTCCACTTCTTTTGCTATACACTTAAACTATTATATACCTTTTCTTTACAAACCACACCCCATTAAAAAAAGGTATTATGAAACTTATGGAACGTTAAGTGTTATATATTTTTCTTAATTAAATATATTTTACTAATGAATTAATTAAAATTATATATTATATTTTACAACTTTAAATTCGAGCTATAATTATGGAATTATAGTAAACTTTATTTATACCACAGAAATAGACAGATATATAGAAACGAACATAGTGTAAAAACATTATAGCGTTGCAATATTACGTTGAATGACATACATGAAATATATTAACTATTTACACAGGTAATTCTAATACATCCTATGTAACTATTAATTCAGTTATGTTCCAAGTCTTATTCACGATTAGGCGAACATATATCTTTATAATATGTTCTCAAGTCCATTAACTTTTATTACTTTTATTTATGTGGGGTTCCTCCCTATCATTTGGTTTGAAGTAGTGTGGTATATCAGCCTCTTATTTATATCATTATTATTCGTTCGAGTTACATGTGTTATCCATTTTAGCTGTTACTACTGATAAATGTTTTCAGATAAGAATGTTTCCGTTATTGGATACAGTTCTTTCTGATTTGATCGCGCCAGTACACAAGAATGAAGGTTATCGATGGGTTTTACAACTTTCATTCACTCAAAGACATTTTTAACTATTGATCTGAGAAAGAATTTGTAAACTAGTGACAGTTTAGGTATTTCTTAACAAATTTGAGATATTAATGTACGAGTTTTCTTTGAACCTGGATCTGAAATTAGATTTTAAATTTTCTGTGTTGTTGATTTTGCAATAATTTATACGATTAAAATAAGTAAGACAAATTAATTTAGATGAAACTCTAGATTGCAATAACTATTATTATTATATTGATTTTTTGTGTATTATTCAGTTTGGGCCATCAAACTTTAACGATAACTATTTTGAAAGATTTCAAATTCAAAATATTTAAACCATTCAGAAATTAAATTGAAGGCATATTTATGCCAAGTAGATAGTGAATATATCGTTAGAATGTACCGCTTTGTAAGGAAATATTCATTACGAAAGACAATACTTTGTATGATCATATAAGTATACCGGCCATTTTTGAAACTACGGTATTATGAAAGTTATGGAATATTAAGTGTATATATTTTTAACTATAAAATAAGATACACAAAAATTCCGAAACCAAAACTAGATCTACCATAATTTAACGATACCAATGTATTTTGAATTTGTGCAAAAATTTCGGGAAAAAACAAAGTTCTTTCTCTGGGTAGATCAGTATATATATATATATATATATATATATATATATATATATATATATATATATATATATATATATATATATGGAGTTACAGTCTTTTTTCTTGGTTTGTAAGTACGTAAATCGTAACTATTTACATTATTCGGACTATTGGCCTCATTTTTGTTGCCATATTTATTACAACGTTTCGGCCGCTGTACGCTCCGGCTGTATTCATCGTGGTTGGAATGTCGAACTGAATCCTTTATTTCGCTCACTGGGTTAGACTGTTCTGGTTCTACGTGCCATGTTTAATGGATGATGGTTGTCAGTTATCTTCTGCTAATTCCCCCTCTCCAAGTTCTCCACTGCCTTAACCGGGTATTGAACTCACTATTTGCTCCCTGTCACTGGATCTAACTAATGTCTTTATCCACTGTGTCATGTGTTCTTGAGGACATCTGTGTATGAATTTCTGGGTATTATAAACCTAATGTCTTCAGCAACCATTTTTACGAGTGTTCATATTGCAATTTTTGCTGTTATCATTACATCTTTTTACCAGAGCTCATAGTGCATTTTTTTTTTTGTTATTATCGCTTTTCTCTTGCACTCCTTATTACTGGTTCCCATATTGTATTCATTTCTATGCTTGATCAGCTCAGGAGATTTTTGTGGCCTATCATATGTACGGATTCCTTAATTTTACGAATTTTTGAATGTTGTTCTTTATCTATGAACTCAACCTGATCTCACAGAGGGCGGTGACCTCGCTTTTCTCTCCATATGTGGTTATATATGGCGACAACGATGAGGACAATAGTCCGAATAATGTAAATAGTGTACATAATAACTCATCTCAGAAATATAGACAGATACCTTAAATTGTAACTTTTGATCGGTTGATAGAAGGGAAGACAAAAGCAAAAAACAGCGTACAAGACGTCTGAGTAGATATTACTACGACTATGTAATTTCAAGACTGTTGTATTAAATAACATAAGTAATTATAACTGTGATCTTATTCGATCTTACAAAATTCAACTCTGGTCCTGTTAAATGAGCTGCTGGATATGTATCTGAGGAAAGTGTAAGGTGATTAACAGTTGTATTGAATATACAACTGTTGTCTTATATCTATATCTATATCTATATCTATATATATATATATATATATATATATATATATATATATATATATATATGTTTTTTGTGTGTATGTCAGCTCGTTATACATTTCCATATTTCTCAACAGATTTTTCTCAAACTTGACGCACTGATAGATTACGCTTCAAATAATATCAACAGTCAATTTATTTCTATGTCCCCAACAGCCTGCGTAAAAACAAAAAACTACGAAAAATTGTTTAGAAAACCAGATTTTACCCATAACTCCCGGATTCTTCTAGCGATTTTCTCCAAATTTGACACGATCCTTACTTATTACACAACATTACACAAATATTCTTTTGTTTAAATTTTTCCAAGGTCATTCGCTTTAATCGCGAAAAATCGGCGAAAAATTGCGTATAATTCGGTTTCGGCAGTTTTCAACCTATTCGCTCCAAATTTTGCATGAACATTCCTTATGTTTTAAGGAATGATTCAATCTAATTCTGTATCAAGTTACTTCGATTTAAATTTGCAAATTATTTGATTAAACTGATTAAACTTTAATTCCAACCATTGTTTGATAACAAGCGGTAAACTGCGAACATGAATTTGAAATGTGAGCGTTAACACTATTAATGCAAACTCTCTTTCAGCGTCTTATTTAGGGTAAATTACTGCTTTTACCAATCCCTTACTGTTTATTCAAGTCTATTCTCCTCTCATTACCACCCACGGTCACAAAGTACCCCTTTTAACCACCATATTAATTAATACATTTTGAGCATTTTCTGACAATAAAGGGAGGACTGCAAACAGAAATTTGACCAGTGCGTGTAAACACTTCTGCCATCTTTCAGCCCCTTAATTCTTGTGAACGTCTAATTGTCCCATGTCCTTAGTGTTTAATCACTCGCCCCCTCTAGGTCCATGGACTGACAATAAGCTGTGTACTGCGAACATCACCTTTGTTCGCGTGAACACTACTCCATTCAATTCTTTGACAGAATTTTATTGGTTCCGACAATTTTATGACTTCATATAACATCGTGCTACACATGGAACGACAAGATATGGACACGAATATCAGCGTAATTTTAAACGGACCTTCTTACAGTAGGTGAAAGAAACGTACCATCGGATGGCGCCAGATAGATCTCATTTTCACAGATATGCCCCGTTGTTCGTGAACTCAAAGCTGCTGTCTTTCCAGATCTGGGTAACAATTTTGGAATACCCAGTTGGTTGTGAGAGAGGGCAATATTGACTCCTAAAAACGCTGAAATACCAATCAAGAACACTTCAAACCTACAAGACAATTGATACCGTTGCCGATTCACAATAGGTGGTTCCTTAACCTGTAGAGTTTCTAAACTTTTTTAACCCCTCCGGACTACTGCCCCACGCATTGCACCTGAAAATCGGAGCCCCAGTAATGTTGCTGAGGAAAATGGAAGCACCAAGGCTCTGCAATGGAACCCGTATTGTGGTTAAGGAACTGCTGCTACTCTTCAATTTCCACTACGACTTTGCTTCGCGATGTCAATGTACAAGTCTCAAGGACAAACGCCCGTCACAGCAGGTCTATATTTAAATGAGCCATGATTCTCCCATGGACAGCTAAATGTTGGTTCTTCTAAAGTGGAAGGAAAAAAAAAACGTTTATTTGCTTTCTCTTCAAACGGAAAATCTAAAAATGTTTTCTATAGAGAGGTGTTGTACGTTCTTCTCATGTCCGCCCGTAGTCACAAATACTGTAACACTTCAATGCTTCCAGTTTGCTTTTGTATCCAAGCATGATTTACGTGTACATCACGTATTATTCAGTTTGTTTAACTCTTACGGAATATGGCAATTTTTCTTTTGTCGGCGTTAGATTCCGCGTCAGTTTCACGAGAAGCCGTTTTCATGTCCTCTGTTTACTATTGTCTATTGCTGTGCGTATTCGAAAAGAAACCCTTCTTAAGGCTACCGCGACTATACTGTAACATTCTAAGGGAACATATTTCAACTATTTTTAAGGCTACCACGATTAGGTTATTACACTCTGAGTGAACGTATTGCAGCCCTTTATAGGGTTAACAGAATTTGATAGTTCAACTCTCAGAGAACGATGTCAAACCTTCTTAGAGCTAGAAATTTTTAATTTATACAAACTCAGTGAACAGCTCTTTTCAGGGTTTCTCCTTAAACTGACACTTCTTACGAGAATCGCTATGATTAAAACCCCGAGCAAAGCCGGGTATCTCTGTTTAAGATTATTTGAATTTTCTTCAAATGTTTCATAACATGAACCGTCAGTGACCGTTGGGTCTAGGAAATATATATATATATATATATATATATATATATATATATATATATATATATATATATATATATATATATATATGTTTGGTTTGTTGTGTTTTACAGCATATCAACCTCAATGGGCTCTTTAATGTTGATAACTTTTTTTCTGGTCATATTTTGTTTCGTCAAAAATCTATATCTGGTAATATTTTTACCCACAAAAATGTATAGATGGTAATATTATTTTAAAACATGTATTGCTGGTAATATTCTTTTTTTCAAAAACGAATTGCTGGTAATATTTTTTCTCAAAAAATATATTGCTGGTAATGGTTTTCTTTTTCTCTCAAAAATTTATTTCTAGTAATAATTTTTAAAAGTATTTCTGGCATTAAAACCTATTTTTACACTTTTATAATGCCTTTTACCTCAATTTCGGCATTAACTATTTGCCCATAGCTGGGACACTAACAGGTGCTACCACCCCGGCTCAAGGTTGACCTGGGAACATCAGCAAATAACAGGTGGTTCCACGATCCTCAAAACCTCCTGAACAGAGGCCTTGCTGTTGGAGGTAGTTAATCAACTTAACCAGGACGCGGATGTAGTTTATCGTCATACCCAGGATGCTACACACACACACACACACACACACACACACACACACACACACACACACACCTATATATATATATATATATATATATATATATATATATATATATATATATATATATATATAATTATTTCTTTTTAAAATTCTTATTATTAATGAATAGAAAGCAATATTGAAGAAAAGGGATTTTTACGATATAAAGAGCGGGAACACTGAAGAAAAGTTCTGACGGATTAAGGGGGGAAAATGGCTTACAGCCTCTATGCATTTTTTATGTCAACATTGCCACTCCTACATTTAATTCACAATCTTTCTATCAAACTATATAATAATATTCAATATGTATTTATTTATATATTCCCTGCTCTATTTGTAGTTCGAACGGAGGTTATTCAATTTAAGTTAGTAAATTTCTGTGTGATTACTTCCCTTGGTAGATTTAATAATGCATACAAATAAAATATTTATCTGCATTTAGACAATATTCGTTCTCGACCAAAAGGAACGGATTAAGTAATTAATTCCCTTTACTACTACGTTACTTAAATTACAATCTTATTTGTTTAAGACTTTCATTAGAGGCACTCTGAAAACCTTGTCTCTTCAGTGATCGTCTTGCTTTGATTTACAATCATCCTCAGGTATGGAAATAGATATGTATTTTTTACATCCAGATAATAACAGGACAACGAAAGTTAAGATGTACTCCGAAATATATTTTTTAGAAATGTGTTATTGTTAACTGTGAGAAATTTTGGAGTGTGCGTGAGGTTGAATTTTTTTTTTTAATTTTAAATTGTGCGTTTTTGTACTAATATAGTAATATGATAATTCTTTTGTAGAGGTAGGTTTTTTTCAGTCAATGTGGCATGAACAAAAATGTTCAATAAATAGAGGAATGTCACCGTTATTATCAGAAATTATATATATATTATACTTTTTTTAAATACGGGCAAAGACAATTACTCACGATAAAGAGGAACAAAGACGGCATTTTTAAAAAGGCTCATAACAATCTTTATTCCTCCTCTCATAAGATTTAATCGGTTTCTATTGATAAATTGATATGATCTTATGTTAAATGCTTTGGTTTTACGTATAACAGTTGTTTGCACATAAGTAACGAATCAGTAAGAGTGAAAATGAATGACAAGATGACTGTACATTTGAATCTCAGCATATCAAGTTGGAAAGAATTCTGCTTTTATACGCTTTGTGTTACCATATAAATATTTGAATAAAATATTGAGTGCGCATATGCCTTCCCAAAAATCTAATCAGATTACGCACGGCATTTATCAGTGAATCTTTGCATTTCATCTCGATTACAACCTCGCCAGCTTTCCCTCTCTCCCCGCACTCTCTTTATATATGCGTGCGCATATAAATATAGGTGTATGTGTGTGTGGGAGTGTGTGTGTGGGAGTGTGTGTATGTGTTTAATTGTATGTATATATAATGGTATGTATATATATATATATATATATATATATATATATATATATATATATATATATATATGTTTGTGTGTATACGTATGTATATATGTATATGTGTGTGTATATATATATATATATATATATATATATATATTATAACTGAAACTTGAGTATACACCCTCCACAAACACAAAAACATACATGCATATATATATATATATATATATATGCATTGAAGTTAGTAGAAAAGTTATGTTAATTATATTTTATAATCAGTTTTTATTCTCAGCAGATTAACTTCTTCATGTTGATCTTAGAATTCTATAAGTACTGTCCAAAATCTCTGTAAGTTTGTATCAAGATTTGAATTTCTCGATCAGCTTTATTTGTGTATAGAATAAATTGAATTTCCCGTTTGTGCTTGAATTTTGAAATGATTTCTAATCTCAAGTCTTAGTGATAATGCTTTTTAGTTTCACATTTTTTCTGGGGTGACGCTAAGATCACTGAGTACGGATTCTGAGAACTGAAATACATTAATATTGTTCTATCTGGAAGGACAATCAATTGTCGACAACTAGTGGTTTTTCATTTAATATGACTAATTTCCGAAAATTGGTAATGTCTATATTTTTTTATTTTGTTGCGCTTGGCATTAATTTTTATGCACAAGGACGGCTTTACATTACTGTACTTTATCTGTTACTTTCACTCTGTTGATGATATTGTCATTTGATCTATAATTGTAAACGATTATTTTAAAATTAAGGTAACATATTCGAACGTAATTCGTTACTTAGCATTATATAGAAACTATATATTATTAAGATCGATATACAAAAGACCATTATTTTTGTGAATTGGGTGATATCAACAAAATTATAAAAAATCCAAGAAGTATGTGTACCTATGTTAATACTTTCATTTGATAATGTACAAGACAAAGATCAAATTTAACTAAGTGGACGAATTGATGCATCTGGGACAGATACTGGTATTATCCAGAAATTATACATGTAGTAAACTACCTGTATGCATATTAAATAAATGCGTAAAAATAAAAAGAGGCGTTAGACATGTCTTCTAACGTAATTTATTCAAACTTTAGTGCCAGGCAGTCATAGAGAACATGAGGCTTTTCATGTATTTATTACTAGTAGAAACATTATTAACAACAAAGTGATAATCAGGTGTTAAAGATTAATATTATAATCCCAAGATTAATGCATTTTTAACGTATCTTATTTGAGCAAATCATTATATTTAATGAAGATACGTAACACATATAATAGGGCCGAAATGTTTAGGAACAATAACACTAGTAACTTATTTTATCAATCTCAGATGCGCTTCAACCATTTAAAGTTAAAATCCCTAGCTACAGAACACCTATCAGGTGAATTGAACGCCTACGTTACATTATCAATTACAAAAGGTTTCAAATTCCGAACTTGCTTTTATTATATGCTTTGCAATTAGCATCACCATACTCATCTTCATTGTCATATGTTGTAGTTCTAAGCGGTTGTACCAAGCCGCAGATGGCTTTAGGTATTCTTCTACTTTTGTTACAATTTCAAACCGAAATCTTTATTCAATCCACACCGATTTCACATTCTACCTATTGAATATTGCTTCTGCATCTTGTCAGATGCTCCTGCTATATTCAGCGCTTCTTGATAAGATACACAGAAGAATTTGCAATATTATTTGTCCTGACCTGGCATTTCGGCGTAACTTATTTCCACACCGCCGGAGCGTAGCTTCCCTCGATGTTTTCTGTAAATAGTTCAGGGTAATTGTACTGATAAACATTCCTCTATAGGACCTCCACTTTATGAATTTAAGCGCAGTACTAGATTAACGGTAATTCTCATCAGATAGATGTAACCGTAAGTTCTATGCTAACAGATTCTTCTCTCAAACTACTCGTTTGTGGAAGCCTCTTCCGGCAGCTTGCTTTCCAGTCAAATTTGATCTTCAATAATTCATATGTAATGACAATTGATCTCTTATGTCTTCTTAATTCATGTCCTTTGATTCTTCTCTCACTTTAATATAATTTTCTCATAGTCTCTCATGCTCGCTGACTAAAAATGCATTTGAAACGCTTGATCAATTCTTTCTCTGAGTGTCTGATTGCTAGTATGGCATACATGTTTTAAAGAATGTTTAATCGGTGAGGCTACGTGTTTCTTGAAACTGGTGAGTGTTAAATTTCATGATTGTGATATAATGTGATGTAGCCGAGATCAGGTCACTCATATAGGACAAAAAAATATTTGATCAAGAAGCGACTTGTCTATAATTGCCAGAAATATTCGTTACTTAAATACATGCAGATCCCCACCACACACATAATGAACTAATTGAGCTTCTTTTTTCCAGGGTTTCAGGTGAGATTTTTAGCCATCTTGATATCATTTATCGTAAGAATCACTGAACATCACTGGGTTATTCAGCTAGAAAGAGAACAGGTTAAAATCGTTTTGTGTCTGCCCGCTATATATACCTAACTGGGCAACGGTAAGAAGAAAAGCCTTCAGTAATTGTACCAATATACATACTCTGGCTTCCATCTACAAAGTCCATTAAAGAACCATCAAGAGAACAGGGAATAAGTTTAAAAAGAAGCAACAGTAGAGAGGGAAACTTGATCAGGAGGTCACAACAGCAAGATGTATGAACATTTCAACTTAGAGCTAATTACATTATTATTGTCCAAAGTAGATTCCAATAGTGTTATAAAATCCTCATAAAATTAAAGTATGTTATCTTTAACTAGCAGCATGGCCCGGCGTTGCCCGTGCTTGATTAAAAAATCGTACGACTCATACAGCAATCGCTATCACTTGCCTTAAAATATTTTTGTCCTTCTTTGCCTTTAAAGGAGTGCCCTTTGCCGTGCAGATGTTGCTACATGCCTTATTTCTTGCCTATCTCACACTGCGAATTTTTTCCAAGCTCTATACTAAACGTTAAATCTGTTACGAAAAAAGAACTAAACAAAATGAACACAAAACGATCAGCTTTAAAAAAGGAAACATAGCTGAAATACCGAATTAAAAAAGAATGTTAATAACAAATACTTTTTCAGACCCAACCCAGTTTGCAGAATCAGAATCAACGTTGAGTTTAAACATGCGAATGAGCCAATTGGAGGAAAGTGCCATGCAGATTTAAATTTTTCCCACTTGTGACGAATTAAGCTATCGATTTTTTGAATGCTAGCATGCTAGTTAACATTCATGTCAGTCAGCTGTTGGCTCTCACGCTGGCCAATAGAATCTTCCTGCCTATTCGTGGCAGCTAGCTATAGGCTCTCAATCTGGCCAGTAGAAAATGGCCGCAAACTGCCGTAGAAGCATGGAAAATTGATTATTTCCACTATCTATGGGAGTTGGGAAATGCAATGTCGGTCTTAGCCTTTTGACTAACTTGGAGCATGTGCATGTAAATTTTGGTACAAATCCGTCGAAAATTCCGGCCGTGCATTCGTTACACACACACACACACACACACACACACACACACACACACACACACACACACACACACACACATCCTGCCTATTATAGATAGAGATCATTTCTAAGATACAACGGTTCAAAGGTTAATCTAATAATTGAACATTTAATTTCATTTTGCTGTTACACCCTATATACATATACACATATATTACAAAATTCAGACAATTCTCACTTGTAATATTTGGAATTTAGCGTTGCAATTTGGACGCTCCAACACTACATAGCCATTAATAAATAGATCATTCTTAAAAACATCTTTCGGTCGGAAAAACACATTTATTTCGTCTTCCAGTTTTGAATCTAAAGGAAGAAATACAACCCTAAGATGAATGCATGAAGCATTTGAAAGTACTAGCTGAAGTAGAAAATACACCATATCCATTTTATACAAAAGGATCTCATCATTCAGTGGATTATTAGTAGTATAATGCTTATAATTATGTCTACTAGCGAAGGGACTTCGCCAATAATTGAATTAATATTGCTAATTGATTCATGGTATGATTAACTCTTTGTAATATATATATATATATATATATATATATATATATATATATATATATATATATATATATATATATGTGTGTGTATTGGAAAACCGCGGTCTTATTCTACCCACACCATTCTACTAGAGCGACTTGTCAACACCTTTTCGCAAATAACTGCCATGTATATTTATCTTTATACAACATACATTATAGTCTTTGTTGCAACTATGCAGAGAAAAATTAGTTACAGTTTCTGGGAGAGAGTATATAATCCCTGATGATCAGAATTTTAAACAACATCGGTAGGCTGAAACACATTTGTGTATTCATGCCTCTATACAGCTTGGGTCAAATTCTTGCGTTTTCGAGGTTTTCTTTAAAGCTGCCACACTCTAGAATCGACCGATAGAATCAAGAAGCCACCAAAAGCTGAAAGGTGAAATTCGAAGCCGGCTCACATAGTCGGAAAACTAATTTTCTGTCCACATCTTATTTAGAAATATTTAATGGCGACAGATCTTAGAATCTCAAAATGTCAATCCTGCCTTTTCCGTCTTCTTCTTGACCGGTGCAGCCCTAACATAATATTTCGTAACATTATTATAGTAATTTTATAGCATGATTTATTTCCTCCCCCACTTTTTTTTAGGAAGAGCTTTCCTATGCACACATTAACTCTCTATGTTGCATTTCCTTTATAGAAAATATAATCCACTTTCATTGAACGTTTGTAATTATATTTTATTGTCACTAGAAATTATACGCATGTCTATAAAGCCTTGCTTTTCATGACAGAAGGTAATTCTAAGAGAATTGAAACCCTAGCGGGATTTAGTATTGGCGGCTACAATCTTAACAACATAAGATACGCAGATGACACAGTACTGGTAGCAGACACGGAAAAGAAATTACAAAATCTCATACAGAAGTTAGTGAGTGAGAAGAAGGGACTAAGCATAAACTACAAGAAAACAGAATGCACAGTCATCAGTAAGAGGAAGAGTCCGAAATGGGATTTGCAGGTCGGGAAGACTAGAATCAAGCAGACGCGGATGTTAAATATCTGGGAACCGTCTTGACAGAGGACGGTAATTGCGACACTAAGATCCGTAGACGTACTGGGATGGCCAAGTACGCATTCCAAAAGCTGGTCAGAGTATTGCGAAACAGGATAATTTCTTGGGTAACAAAAATAAGAATACTGCGCTGTTACTGATATCAGTTCTTCTTTAAGGCAGTGAATATTGGACGATTTCCTCAAAGATGAAGAAGAGATTCAAGGCGACGGAGTTGTGATTCTACAGAAGGATGCTAAGGATATCATTGACCGACCGTGTGAGCAGCGATGACGTCTTAGAGAGGTTGTACACCAGGCGAAGTCTTATACTTAACATCGGGATGAGGCAACTGAAGTTTCTGGCACATGATGAGGAAGGAGGGCGTTGAGAGTCTGATAATCACCGGTCGAATAGAAGGAAAGTGAGACAAGGAAAAACAACTCGTGACATACCTGACGGGCTTAAGCAAGTGGATGACAGAACATGGTCTGGGAGAGGAAGCAGATAGAAGGAATTTCTTGAGAGCTGCAAGGGAGAGAGGGATGTGGAGAGCCACGATTGCCTATGTTTCGAAAGAATATGGCACATAAAAAGGAATTATTGATTTAAATAGGCTTGTTCCAAGAAAGAAAAGAATAATAGATTGACAGATATATATATATATATATATATATATATATATATATATATATATCTATATATATATATATATCTATATATATATATATATATATATATATATATATATATATATATATATATATATATATATATATATAGAGAGAGAGAGAGAGAGAGAGAGAGAGATCCTCTGTTGGGATAATGACAAAACATTCTCTAACGCCAACAAAATAACCGCAATACCTCCGAAACCTATACAAATGAGAATATTAAACATTACCAACCAAAACAAGAATAAATGGTAACAGAATACGAGTATAAGTAAGATTAGTTACATGGAGTGTTCAGGATATTTGATAATATAGCATATATAATTACGAGATTATTGATTCGTGCGCAAGAAGCCTTATGACGGCGAAAATAAGTATATACTAGATGATGTATTGTTAATTCTTGTGGTGTCATCTTTTCCAAGTTGTTGAATGGAAAATCTGCGAATATAGCGAAGAAAGATGAATCTTTTTTTTTATGCGTATAAAAAAAAGAATATTTCGCGGAAAAATATTTGCAGATGAAACTACATTTGTGAATGTCATTCAAAAATAGAGCAATGGGAATCTAGTCGCATCATTTACGTAAAATCACATTCGTGTAAGCAGCCACATTTAAACACTGACATAAGGCTACTCAGACACACACACACACACACACACAGACACACGCACACACATGCACACACACACATATATATATATATATATATATATATATATATATATATATATATACATATATATATATATATATATACACGCATGCACAGGCATATATATATATATATATATATATATATATATATATATATATATATATATATATATATATATATATATATTAAAAAGAAGAGAGGTACCGCAAACTTTTTGGGTTGTAATGTGGGGTTTTTTTTTGTTTTGTTTTTTTTTTTTAATTTATTCTTTATTTTTCATAGTTTTACAACACGTGTTTCTGGTCTTACGACCGTCTTCAGGTAAAGGGTGGAGATTTCCACATATTATTAAAAATAATTATTAAAAATAATTAATTTTCTTCCTTTATGCTTTTCAATGTTACATCTTCTCTATATGAGACATTCTCTGTTTTTGTGTTGGTCATTCCAATGTCTTTCTTTAAATGGTAGTGAAGAGTTCTGAGCGAAGGGTCATAAAACAATTAAGGTTGGTTTGAGAAGTGATGAATCGGGTTGTCTTATCTTTTAATGTTTTAATAACCCCTGTGTGTTCTTAGATCCCTTAGATCTATTTCCGTTTTCGTGTGTTCCTGTCAGCATGCGTGTATATATGTGTGTGTACATTCCCCCTGAATACATACACTGTTTCACTACGAAGAATTAGTAAACACACTTGTACACATACACACACACACATAAACATACACACACACATACACAAACATACACATGCACACACGTATGATAGTTCTCTTCATTTCAAGAGCCATCACCCCAAAACTGCCTAAAATCTATTCCCTATTCCCTAGCACGTAGAGTTTGTACTATAGTGACTGATAAACACATCCGAAAAACCCGCTTAGAAGAACTACATAAAACTCTAAAAAAACGAGGCTACCCCACAACTCTAATAAACAAAGGTTTTGAACTCGCAAAAAAAATCCCTCTAGACCAACTCAGAAATAAAAAGAAACGTAATGTCGAGCCAACTCTAGCATATGTCTCAACATACAACAAAAACAATCCAGAAATATTCACAAAAATTACCAAAAATCTAGACCGACTTAGCAAGAATAATAAACTGAATAATATAATAAAAACAACCAAAATAATCAAAAGTAAACGCCAATCTAAAAACCTAAAACACAGATTAACCTCATCTAAATTTACCCAACACACAATACAGGGAGTCACGAAATGCAACAAAAAAAGGTGTGGGGTTTGTGACATCATTATAGAAGGAAACTCGTACACTTTTCAAAACCCCAAAACAACGTTCACAATAAACAAAAACTTAAACTGCAACTCCAAAAATGTGATTTATGTACTTAAATGCACAAAATGCAGGAAATCATATATAGGCATCAGCCAACAACTGAGCAACAGGGTCTCCCTACACAAAAGCAACATAAAGTTGCCAGACAACAGAAAACTTTTTGTTTCACAACATATTTTTGAATGTAACCAGGGTAAATTTAATATCATGCCGATATACCAAACAGACAATTATTCCTACCTACAAATACAGGAAAAAAATTTCATAAATAAATTCAAACCGGAACTGAATAGATCATGACCCCACACACAAAAGCACACAGCATGCACACATGGTGACCAAATACAGTGATCAAACCGCTCTTATACATGCACGCAAGCTCACATGCGGGTATCTGTGGAACACGAAAAATGTATATATGTACGCATATGTGTGTATGTGTGTGTATGTATGTGTGTATGTGTATGTGTATGTGTGTGTATATGTGTATGTATATATGTATATATATGTATATATATATATATATATATGTATGTATGTGTATGTATGTATGTATGTGTGTGTATGTGTATGTATATGTGTGTGTTTGTATATGTATGTATGCGTGTATATGCACGCATATTGGCGAAAGCAGGTGAGCTACTCACACAAACCCCACACAACTTAGGAAATACGTGTGTATGTATATGCGTATGTATATGTATATGTGTGTGTGTGTGCGCGTGTGCGTGCTGGTTCCATGTAACTTGGGAAAAATGTGTGTGTTTGTGTATGAGTGTGTGTGCGTTTGTACAGATTCCTTATGGTGGGACAATATACGCGTGTGCATGTGTATGTGTGTGTATGTGTGTGTATGTGTGTGTGTATGTTTATGTGTGTGTGTATGTGTACAAGTGTGTTTACTAATTCTTCGTAGTGAAACAGTGTATGTATTCAGGGGGAATGTACACACACGTATATACACGCATGCTGACAGGAACACACGAAAACGGAAATAGATCTAAGGGATCTAAGAAGACACAGGGGTTATTAAAACATTAAAAGATAAGACAACCCGATTCATCACTTCTCAAACCAACCTTAATTGTTTTATGACCCTTCGCTCAGAACTCTTCACTACCATTTAAAGAAATACATTGGAATGACCAACACAAAAACAGAGAATGTCTCATATAGAGAAGATGTAACATTGAAAAGCATAAAGGAAGAAAATTAATTATTTTTAATAATTATTTTTAATAATATGTGGAAATCTCCACCCTTTACCTGAAGACGGTCGTAAGACCAGAAACACGTGTTGTAAAACTATGTAAAACTATGAAAAATAAAGAATAATATTTAAAAAAAAAAAACCCACATTACAACCAAAAAAGTTTGCGGTACCTCTCTTCTTTTTAATATACACACTTTTCTCTCGTTGGAACCATTATAACCTCTTCATTTCATATATATATATATATATATATATATATATATATATATATATATATATATATATATATATATATATATTCCTTACTTTTAGTAGTGTGACCTTTTCTAAACAAAGTATAATGAAACCATGTCTGCATAGGAGTCTTTACTATGTGTGTTAGTATTTGGGTGTGCACAAAACTATAAGCACAATAGAGACAGAGAGGTATCTATACATACAAAACTATATATATATATATATATATATATATATATATATATATATATATATATATATATATATATATATTAACACACACCAATACATACATATGTTTTTCAGTATTTGGCAATATTGTTACTTGCACGTATATAATGACAACAGACTTGTTTTTTTATTTATTAATCCTTTCACCCGTTCACCCACAAACAAGGTGATAATGCCACTAAGACTCAAATCTTTACTGGAATTGAAAGAGAATGGGAAGAATTTAGGAAGGAGAAAGTAAAATAAGACAACAGAATTTATTAAGACAGATGATGGCGAGGTACGTTACGTTTAATTTTTCAATATTGCATGGGGTGCATATAAGTAGGAAAATAGAAGAGATTTCCACAGGCGAATGGTGCAAGAAAAAAATTATTAGAATATAAATTACGGTTAGAGTTGGCCTACTACATCTGGGCATGATTTTGATTATAACACGCTTAATAAATACATCTCCTTTTTAATATATGTAACAAATTTACACACAATTCCACCCCCACAATCTATAAATTTATTTTTCTTCGAAATTAAGCCTTTAGATATTATGCCCTCCTTAGTATTATATAGCGAGATCATGTATTATGTTTCCTCAGGGTAAATTCTATTATAAATGTTGTTGATTCCGGGGATGGAATCCTACACAAATAAATAAATAAATAACGCCAGAAATTGAAATAGGAAAATAAGTGTATTGGACGTAAGAATACAAACTTGAAATGAAGATTAGTAGTCCAGGAATACGGGTTAGTAGAAAGTATGTATACAAGTCTCTGTAAGTGAAACCGTAATTATCTCTCTCTCTCTCTGTGGACTCTACGTATCTTAACCTTATTTCAACGTATCATTTTGTGAACAACCTGTGTACTCCACGTATCTCCACTCTGTCAGAATAAGAATACTTTAGACGAGTTCATCTTGTGTAAAAGTGGAGAGCCCCACAATACCCCCTCCCTAGCTTCTTTTTGGGGGGAGTTTAATATTTTTCCGCTTATGGTCTATTATTAGCGGTTCTGTGAATTTTCTTTTCCTGTTTGTTCTTCTAATCTCCGTGGCAACTTATGGTCTTTGAATTTCAAATGCTTCAAAAATCACGTCTATTGAGTCTTCATTTTCCGATGCTGACGAGCTTGGCTCCTCTACCCGTCTTTTTTGTATCTGATTGATATGTCTCCTTTGAGTGAATTTTTCGCCTTGAATCGTGTACAGAACATTCCCCAGTCTGCTTATTATCGTACTTGGTTCCCAGTATGCCACGTTATTCTTAAACATTCTGAAATAGACCCGTTCACCTGGTTTGAAGGATCTTATAGGCACTATCGGTGTATACCCGTTTTGATTTTTGATGGGTAATAGTTCATCAAAAACAGACCGTATTTTGCGGGCAAACATCACTTCAGCTGGCGAAAGGCCAGATGGTGTGTTTCCGTTCGGGGTGATTCTGTAGACTTGTAGGAACTGTTGTATGGATTTTTGTGTTGGTACGTTCTCTGCTTTTTTCAAGGCTCTCTTAAGCGTGTCCACAAACCTTTCGGCTTTCCCCTTAGATCTTGGATGGTATGGTGCTATTTTAATATGTCTGACTTGATAAGTCACACATAATTCTTGAAAGGCACTCGAGGTGAATTGGGTACCATTATCCTTTACAAGACAATCTACCACGCCGAATCTTGCGAATAACTCGTGTAGACAATTAATAATGTTTTCCGTCGTAGGGTTTTTGTATCTGAAAACATCTGGCCACTTGCTAAAGCTATCTACCGTTATCAAGTAATAATATCCATCTATGGGTCCTGCATAGTCCGCATGGATCCTAGACCAAGGTCTGTCCACATTAGGCCGTGGTTTTTGTATAATAGGTGGTGCCTTTGCCGCCGCAGCACAGCCTCTACATTTTTCTACCATTTGAGTAATGTCGTTATTCATATTAGGCCAGTACACAAAGCTTCTCATTAACGCTTTCATCCGATTTTTTGCTGGGTGTCCTAGATGAAAGTCCTTCAGAATTCGTCTTTGTAAAGATTTGGGTATGACCACTCTTTCATTATAAAGTAATACGTGATCACAAATTGAAAAAGAGTCCGATAGATTTCTTTCTTTTTCTTCTATTTTTCTCTTTGTACTTAAGCTTAGTAAATATTTCCTCCGGGCTTGGCAATGGGTAGTGATAATCCTTGATAGCCTTGTTTAACCCAGTCGAGAAATCTGAGCAAACACGAGTTTCTCCGGATGTTTTCTTTACGTAGACAACTGATGCAGCCCATTCACTGAATTCGATTTGTGAAAGGATTTCAGTTTTTACCAATCTAACTCCTTATCAATTTTTTCTATGGTTGCGAAAGGCACGTTTCGCTTTTTCTTGAATACTGGTTGAACATTTTCCTTTAGTTCAATTTTAGCTACAAACTTATTACATCGTCCCAAACCGCTCGAGAATACTTCGGGGAATTTACTGTGTAGTTCTTCTTTTAATGTTGTAGCTTCTGACGACACGCACTCTATTTTCTTACAAAATGAGCTAATAGATAAATCCCATACGTCAAATTTTTGCATCCAATCTGTCCCCACCAAATTTTTTGTGTCTTTCATTACCAATATCTTCAATTTTTTCGTTTTTCCATGGAATATTACATAACGAGATCATGTATTATGTATCTTCTGGGTAATATTCTATTATAATTGTTGTGGATTCCGGGGATGAAATCCTGCACAAATAAATAAATGACTCCTGTAATTGAAATAGGAAAATAAGTGTATTGAACGTAAGAATACAAACTTGAAATAAAGATTAGTAGTTCAGGAATACGGGTTAGTAGAAAGTATATGTACAAGTCTCTGTAAATGAAACCGTAATTATCTCTCTCTCTCTGTAGACTCTACGTATCTTAACCTTATCTCAACGTATCATTTTGTGAACACCCTGTGTACTCCACGTATCTCCACTCTGTCAGAATAAGTATATTTTTGACGAGTTCATCTTGTGTAAATGGGGGAGAGCCCCACAACAATAATATATTACATAATAATAATTATTATGTATATTTATATGTCTAAATTAAACAGTATTAATAATCCATAAAAATGTAAAAATTACTCTTTCAAGATAAATGAGTACATCCCTAAAAAACATAATTAATGTCAGATTAATGTGACCGCCTGTATTTTTTATTACTGCTTGTAATTTTGATGACATTGAATTCATTATGTCTCGGAAAGCAGAGATGATTTTTTTTTCTATTCAGAAGCTCTACAATAATTCAATTAATGCATGGTTTTTCTGCTTCTCCTTCATAAAAGTAATAAGTAGTTAACTGGATTTTAGCTAACTTGAAAGCACTCACAAATATACTTGCATTTCTCGGAGATTAATTTTAGTAAGATTTCTAAATAATATATATATATATATATATGTATTGTTAAAGTCAACAAAATTCTCATGCGACACCGGGAATACTTCATGAAAATTATATTTTTTTCTTATAATTTTAATATTATAATTCTATAATTTGACTATACTATAGCTATTTTTGAAGTATTTCAAATTACGTTCTTTTTTTCTGTTGCACTATTTTGGGGCATTTCGTTCGTGTGGCGACGAATATGCATAGTTTTACAATAATAAAGGAAACTGACTTAAACTTTATCACAGGGCAATGAGGCCATAATCTTTATAATTTTCTGACAGAAGTTAAGCTTAATATTACCGACATAGAATCAGGCAGAAATAATTATATATTTCACAGTAATCTTTCAATCAATTCCTCCCAAGTAAGGGAATAAAAGCCACGAAAATACAAAGCCGACTGTGAAAGTAACCTAGAGAGTACAATAAACGAACAGGTTTAAAAGAGACAGAAAATGACAATTGACGCTGAATTAAATATCGTAGTTGACAGTATAGATAAAAACCGAAATCGACTTGTATAAAAGAGATGTGCATGGGAAGAAACGATTTGCATAGAACTTACGGTTGCAAGTTGCATTCCTAACGGCAAAATTATAATACTTACCTATCCCTCTAATTTATTTTTTTAGAGTAACGTTTACTCTTTACATGGCACAGGGATCATTCGAGGTATAGGGTTACGTCAGAGGGCAATTTGTGCGGACAGGAATGGAAGATAACGGCTAACCCTAGCCTTGAACAGGTTACGATTGTGGTAATCGGCACACACCCTCTTGGTACTCGGTTCTACAGCGCAGTTATTCGCGGGAAGAAGCTGTTCGAAAGGAACTAACTTCTCACCGATGGAATACGTAGGGAATGTATATTTGCTACTATGTGGCATGTCTTGTCCTTGCCGTGAAGGTATGATCTGGACGGACAAAGAAATGTAGTTCGTCCGAGAACTTTCCTTGGAATTTGCGATATAGCAGCGAGAAGCTAGCCACATCCTGCGAGTAGGAAAGATGTTGAAGGGTAGAGAATAATTCCTCACTCACAACGGTTCAGAGACACTTTTGGACTACGATAAAATTGGTGAAGACAAAGACAAGGTACAAAAGAAGTATAACTCTCAGAACGATTTCCTTTTAAATATCTATAGAAAAGGCACAGGGAAGATAAATTATGTTTTTTAGAAACTGACTAAAGCCGAGATGCTTGGCAAGAACGGAGAAAGTTGCAGATTCTGTACTGGGTTTGAGAATTAACATTTCAAATTTGTCTTATATAGCTTTAATATTAAATAACATTTTGTAAATGTCATACTGCTTGTGGTTTGATCTGCAGAGGGAGTAGCTTCGCTAGCTTGACTTGCGATAATGTGCGCTATGTTTTAATGAATACAGAAACCTGTGAAGTGAGCTGACTAGGGTCTGAACTGACCAGCGACCTTACGACCACACCCGAACATCGGACCGATGATGATGATGATAGTGGTGGTGATTATAGTGATGATGTTGATGATGTTTTTATTCTGAAGAAGGAATAGATTCGGAAATATTTCCTTCAATATTTAACATTCAAATAACCATTATTTTAATGATTTCTCTTTTTCGCTATTGAGAAAGAGACATTTATGTGGATTCAAACTGACGGAGATGAGTCTAATTTCTGGATTCCGTTCCTGGCTATACTATTTTGTAACTGATTGATTATACAACTTTCGCAAATTGCGGTATTTTCTTGTTTTGGGACTAATCAGTAGCATAATCGCCAACAAATTGAAGAAAACTGAACAGCGTATCATCTAACAATTCTATTTAAATTAAACTATCGTATCGGTCTTAGTGAACAGATCACACCACGCAGTTATATTTGCAATGTTACATATTTTTTTCATATACAATATGTACAAATAATTTATGGAGATGCAATCCGTTAAATGAAATGTATAACTATTATTTTAATAATTCTCTTTTGCATAAAGATGCATGTTAGTTAAACACGACTGATAAACTATTTACTTTTATCTCGGATTCAAATAAACAGAAATTTAAAAATATTTATTTGTGATTTTTATTTTCATATTGAAAAGTACTTCACCTAAGACATTTTCGATTTCGTGTGCAAACAGCTGTTGATAAGAAGGCTTTTGTTTTCTTCTTTTTTCTGTTTAAAATGTTTTCTGTTTCTTTTTTTTTGTTTTAAATGAATGATCTTATAATTTCCAACCGCCAATAGTACGATCAGTAAATGAGAAATATTTCCTTATAAGGCAAACGGTTAATAATAATATTACCATGCCACTTTCTATTTTTTAAGTGTTATTAATGGCATATTCTGCTTTTAGTGTGAAGTTTGCGTTCTTTTAAAAATGTTTGTATTAGTAAATCCCGTTTATACAATAGTCAAGGTTTTTCATAGTAAGTCCCTTTACCTGATAAGTAACTCTCTCTTCTATCACTTCGGGGATATCCAATTCTCTGATGTATTTGATATAGATAAGAAACATTTTGGAGACTGTGTTGCATGATTGCGTTCAATCTGAATGCAAATACCGTGGAAATATATGTTGAACTACATAAGGAGGTCGCGATAAAACAGATTAACAAGCGAAACCATCCCTTTTGTCTACCTACTCTGACAAATATCTCTTATCAGAATGCTAGAAAATCGGATTTGTTTAAGGTGAGAATATACAAAGTTATCAGTCAGTTATGTACCTTGCGTCATACACGCTTAGGCGATCATGTATCATTCGATAAATGACTGACAGGGCAGATATTTTTTCCCGCAGTAGGTTGTTATTTCTTTCTGCGTTAGACCAGTTGCCATCCAAGGCTATAGAACCGAGGCTGTCCTGGTATTTACTAATAGCTGGGAGGAAAAGAAAAGGATTCATACCTGTCCCGAGGTTATTGGCATGTAAGTGAATGTAATAGATTGCGACCGGAATTCGAACTCGGCTCTCCGATTCCTCAATCCGAGCTGCTATTAATTACTCCACCGTGCCTCCACCATACGAAATTATGGTAAATGTTAATCAGGCATATATCACATTGTAATACTTACAGAGCAAAACGTAGACAAATCTATGTACATTTAGTTTGTCTGTCTCAAATATTCGAACATTGCAAAAAATGATTTAAAATTATCTTCGGTCTTCTGAAGTTGTATCCTTCATTTCTTTCAGTTTTCTTCAGTAATCATGGAACCTATTTTAATTTCTTTACATCTTATTATATATATGAACTTGCCAAATTACTTGTGCATATCATATGTTTATTACTTTATTCTCACGAAAGCATATCCAAACAAAGATACATATCTATAGAATATTACAGTATTACAATACACTATTTAGATGTTTCTTATATATATATATATATATATATATATATATATATATATATATATATATATATATATATATATATATATATATATATATTTATATATATGCTCTTAAGCAAGTATATAGCAATTTGAATTTTTGAAAACAATGCAAAACGCAAAAATGTAAAAAAAAGTTCGACAAATTTTATCATTTTGATAACAATGCGTTTATAAGAGAATAATTATGAATTATATTCGTAAATATTCATTATATCAGACATATGTGGATTGCCTAAAAATCAGCTAATATATATTGTGATTTTAATTCAGCGTTCAGTAGCATATTTATCGATTTTAATATTATAGACACATTAAACTAGTTAAATGTGTTGTTTCTGTTACAATCCATATGAAAGCATCTATTTAATTTAAAATATATATATATATATATATATATATATATATATATATATATATATATATATACAGATAATGTTCGAGCTTGCAATGAAAATATTGAATAATGTTCTGCTGTCCATGCACGTTAAATACGAATTCAACATCAAATTAAGCAGAAAATAACAATAGAATTTTTGGTTTCTATCGCCCACTGTTCGGTTTATAGAAATTTGTTGAAATGAAACGTAAACATGGCATGAGAATAAGAAATCAGTTGACTCCCAAGTTGAGAATAGAAGATTCTGAATATTGATGCAAAAGAATTATATGCGGCAGCATCGATTCAAATTTTTACTGACATGTAAGTAATGAACATCAGCAAGTTAAATGATGCCTTGTATTTATCCTGAACGGCTATGCGAACGGGTTCTGAAAAGTCCCCGGCTGGATCTTTCTTCCCAGAATCTGTCAAAATTTCCAAATAGTTGAATCGTTAAACATACATTCATGGACGTGCAGATACATTTTCAAATATGTTCTTAGAGGCTAGAAATATTGTCTGTGATAAATCGCATTCAATTGTAGGAGACCAAAGTAATTAATAACAAGAAAAATCCGAGCAAGGACAATAAGCAAAAAATCAAATATTAGTGCTTGATAATTAAAATGACAGGGTTCCAAAGACTATGTGAAAAACTCGCATTAACACTAGAAACATAATTTAGAAAATATTCCTAGCTATAATCTCAATTCATTCGTCACCGCAACCAGACAGTTAAAAGAAGAAAAAGAAAATATTGAAATAATTAATATCTTTATATAAACATGTCTTAAATAGGAAGACTGACAGAAATTTCTCGTTTAGATCTTAATTCAAAGCTAGCCTTACTAGGGATGAACAATGGCTGCTATGGCTACAGTAAATGGGGTGCCATTACGATCATAGTGGCTACGGAGCACATGTGCTGTTACGATGTATGTGATTTAACGTTTCCGACGCATAAATCAATTAATATATTGAGCAATGTGTAATGTTTAATTCGGTATTCATTTTTGAACAGTTTGTATTCTTACTTATGACACTCCAAGACCATTCGCTACCTGAATTGTAAGACTTTGGTAAACACATTCCTCGTTCTTATAAAACTCTTGAGGTACAAGCAAAATAGATAAACCTGACAATGTTCAGACAGGATAATCTTATACACGGAGTGGAACTTACAAATTGCTTTTCGCAAAAGAAACTGCGCAGTAGAACGTATACATCAGCTCATTCCAAGAAATCTCGTTTATCTTTTGTTGTAACTGAAACTTTTCAAATCGTCTAGCGGATGCACGATTTCCTGTTTCTTTTGATTTATCCCGTCGAATTTTAGTAGACAATAGAAAGTAAAGTTCTGAGATGAGGGAATATATTGGACAATTTTTAGCATACTTTTCTTCATCAGCCTTTCTGCGGATTAGCAGTTCAGATTCTCTTGCGCGAGACAATAGTTCCTCAATTAAAATTGTGTTAACCAACCGATATTTCTAACATTTTCAGTAGATATTTACATATCCATGATGAGTAAACTATGTATAAGCCACGGATATGGAGTGATAGTAATATTCATTTTTAGCGTTGTTTGTTATTACTAGGAAAGTTAAAGGTTATCTATCATATTCTACAGGTACATATATAAAATGATACACACTCACACGTTATTTTTCTGAACATTTTCTTCATATGACATTATTGCATATTAATGTAAACTTTATTTTAATGGGGACACGTGTTTGTGTTGCTGTCCCTATTTTCTCATTATTAAATAAGTGAAATTAATAACAATCGGACTAAGTTGCAACGTCTTACAAAAGCAAAAAGTGTACCTACTACGAAAATCGAGTGTACATAATATTTTTCTTGCAATGAAACCGTTTTTGAGACAAAATATGGCTATACGATTTCGCTCGCGGAGGTCAGCCTATCAGGACAATGTTGGAATTCATCTTGAAAATAATTTTTTTTTCTCCTTGGGATTTATACCAATTTATATCTGCTAGATTCAGTTTCAGAAACGAAATGTAATCAAGAGTGTTATTTGTGAAAGGGAATTTTTTTATCCGACATTATTTCTTTTTACTCGGTTCGATTCCTGTCATATGACGAATTTTTCGCTAGTAGAACTTCTCAGTTTAGGAATGTTATTATTAATTCTACTATTTTATAAAGGAAACCGACAGAGAGAGCAACTGAAACACGTGTATCCACTAAAAATTACGTTTGTCTTAATAAAGAACCCTCACACGCATATATATATATATATATATATATATATATATATATATATATATATATATATATATATAAAATGTGTTTAGAGGTTATATGCAAAAGAGGTATATATTTTATGTGGAAATCATAGATATGTGTTATCCAATGAAATAATTTGTACTATTATGTATAGCGAGTAAGCATGAAAGCAATTAAGTACCAATTTTCAATTTCAGATTGATATTTAGTATTTTTTCAGTAATTATAGCAATTTGCATTGTCAAGAGATTATTTGCAAGAACTAGAATTTAGTATTATGGCTCGTTACAAAGAACTAACAATGAATGAAAAGAACTATATAATCAAAGAAATTAGCAAAGGAAAGTCTTCGCTTCAAATTTCTAAGGATTTGAAAAGGGATCATCGAACAATCAAGAAAATATGTCAAATGGGAATTCAACCAAGGAAAAAAAGTCTCAGGCTAAATTCAGGAATTTAACAAAGCGAGATCTATCACATATCCGAAGAGAATTAATAAGAAACCCAAATGCGTCAAGTGCGTTCATATATGAGGCCGCTGGAGCTCCTATGGTATCAAGGGAAACAAGGTGAAAGCATTAAGGAAGTTTGCTGATGTAGAACATCAAATAAAGAAACCCATTTTAACAAAAGAACATGAGGAAAGAATATTGCAGTGGGCAACAGAAATACATGAAAACTGATTTCATTAAAGTGTTTTTACAGACGAATCAATGATCACCCTCGATGGGCCCGATGGATGGATTCGAGGATGGGTTTGTAAGCAACATGACTCAAGAAAAAATTTTAAACGCCAACAAGGCGGAGTGGGATCATGATATAGGCTTTGATTATTGTTAATGAGCTTGTGTGTCCATTTAAAATGAAAGACGGGGTTAAAATGAATTCCAAAATTTACTGTGATTTTCTAGAGCAATATTTCTTTGAATGCCTTGATACCCAGTCTTTAGATAAGCGTAGATCTATGATCTTTATGCAAGACAACGCACCATGTCATGCATCAAAATTTACTAAATCCTGGTTGAAAGAAAAGGGATTTGTTGAAGATTCTCTTATGGACTGGCCTTCAAATATCTGTGACTTGAATCCCATTGGGAACCTGTGGAACATCCTCAAGAGAGATATTTATTCTAATGGAAGGCAATTCAACAGCAAGTGTGACCTCTGGGAGGCAGTTAAATTTGCTGCAAACAACTTACCAGCCGCTAAAATTGCAAATCTAACATCAGATGTTGACAATAGGCTGCTAAGAGTTATTGAAAAGAAAAGATCCTTTGTGCAATACATTTTAGGAGGTTCTTATTATTTTTTGTTAATATATCTTTTATGTTTAAAATAAAATGTTTTTTTATGTTTTTCCTTTAAGGAATTGACGAATTTGTTTTAAAATCTTTTCATATTATTTTTTTACATTAGTTTTACAAGGTATAATAATGTAAAAGTATCAAAATAAATAGTTGCAAATAAACTACTGACAGGCAAATTAGTCTGTTTTGTTAACTTAGTAAAAATTTTTCCAACCAAGAACAACAGTTTTCTCTATCACTATATATCTAAGTTAATAATATTGAGTAGAATCTAAACAACATCATAATAGGACTTTTAACATTAAAGACGCAACTCTTTATACCAATTCATAACTTGCATATAAACTCTAGACGCAGTTTATATATATATATATATATATTATAATAATATTTTTAGTTTTTAAAAATATGATTCCTCCGCTACATAAGAGTTCTCATGTTTCAAAAGCGAGAGCCGAGACCCCTAACATAATTTTTTAAGTTATGAAGAGTTAAGGCGTCTGGACCCGCTTCCTTGTCAAGCGAGAATTTGGGAATAAGCTATCTTTTGGTTAGCTGGTGTTTTTAACTACGGTATCATTTGGAACATTTGTTGCTATGGAAACGGCTAGTTTCGGCCGTTGAAGTTTGGTGGTTTAAGGGGCTAAGAATTAAGAATTAATTTTTATCTACAGGCCAGTCCCTTTCTAAAGAAGCGTATCAAGTTACAATGTCCAGAGTGTTTTTGGCTTATGCTAGTCAGACGGCGTCTTTTTTATTTATGGGTTTGCCTTTAGTCGTTGAGTGACTAGAAGGTTATGTTTCATTATTATCTATTTGATCTGTTTGTTTATTTGTTTATTTACATGGCTTTTTTTATCAAAGGGTTTTTCTCAATAATTATTGGGCTGAGTTTTTTAAGGCTTTTGAATTATGGATTTAATTTGTTTAAATCTATTTATTAATTATTTAATGCGAAAATCATTTGATGACGACAGAACACCGTTAACTCATGTCTATGGTTTAGTAACTTTTCACTATTTAGACATCTAATTATGTGCAGTTTTTCGTGTAGGCACAGAGGGCATGGGTCATCCCAGGTTTTACATGTTCTAGTTCTATTTATTATTTTCCATTTTACTTTCGGTGTTTTGTTCTTTTTGTTATATATATATATATATATATATATATATATATATATATATATATATTGACTAAGGCTGTATTTTTTTGTTTATTTTCCTGATGTCAGCAAACACTCATTGCCATTTGACACTTTTGTAATGCTCGTTTTAGTAGAGACTTTATAGTCGTAGATACCTCTACTGTCGGCCGTCGGACAAGACTGGCGTCAGACGCATTCGTTTATCACTCGCACTAATAGTACTTGTTCGATGATGCACGCTCGAATATTAATCAGTATCGTGATCTGAATAGAGAAACACTATAGTGAACAAAAAAATAGCGGTTCGTATAGCAAAAGAGGATATAATAAAAGAGCAGATCCGTATAACGTAGAGGATGGGCCAGAAATAACGATCAATTAGACGTCACGCGACTTGCTACTTTTAAACCTTTACGCTATGCTCACGTGGTATACTTTATTCAATAATGGGATCGCATGCGTTTGTTCACTGGCGATTTCTGTTCAAACTGAAGTGTCGGCAGCGACACTTTATTCCGTTATAACAGTTTTCCATGTTGACAATCTATCAAAGATATCAGAATATGTAGATAAGACAAGTTGGATAAAATAGACAATCGGAAAATAGCAGCACGTTCTGGCGTTTCATCATTTGAAATTATATAGGCAAGTGATATATATATATATATATATATATATATATATATATATATATATATATATATATATATATATGTGTGTGTGTGTGTGTGTGTGTGTGTGTGTGTGTGTGTGTGTGTGTGTGTGTGTGTTTGCGCGCGCGTGCGTGTGCATATGCATGCATGTATGTTGTGGCTAATTCACCATTGTTTCATCGTCCTGGGTATGATGATAAACTACATCCGCGTCCTGGGTAAGATGATAAACTACGTCCAACAGCAAGACCTCTGATAAGGAGGTTTGATGAGTGTGTGTCCCCAGGTCCACCCTGACACGGGATGGTAGCAACTGTTAGAGTCCCATATATGGGAAATAGGTAACACACAAACTTGTGTAAAAATAGGTTTTAACAGAAATACTTTGTAATAAAAAATATATATTAGCAGCAAAAAAAAACATACCAGCAATAAAAATTTTGTCGGCATTAAATAATCCATTGAGAGTGATATGCCGTAAAAAAAAAAACCCAAACCCCCATTGTTTCAGGTATCAGTTTTGGGGATTATTGTCATGTAGCGTATGAAAGATACAGGCCTAGAATAAATATAAATTTATTGAGTAACGAGGCAAACGGTTCTGAAACAATAAAAAGCAAACTGAAAGTTCTGGCAAAGAGATAAGACAAAAAATTCACTGTGACAGCAAGAGAAGTGGATTTCTTTACAAGAAAATATTTCAAGAATATGGTGTTGTGAATGTAGACACACTATGTTGGATATTAACAAAATCGTTTGTTGTTATGAAAAATTATGAACAATGTTCATTCAATTAAATATCACAAAGAAGAACTTAAAATAGGGGCCAAGATTTCAGGGAAACTGCTTTAGAAGCAGCAATTTTAATAATGAAAATACAGCGAGATCAGATAAACCTGAGAGCGGGCCTAGAGTAACTGCTCGTTATATAAATAGTCAACCAATATGGTTTAGAAGATAATTGGAGTGTGGTGGAATAATGCATTGTGTAAACTGTAAAGAGAAATGAATATAAGTTTTTTATGTCATTGTGCAATATAATTAAATGGCACATTTTCCAAGCAAATAATTTTTAGCTAAATAGTATATTCATGAAAGTCAATGTTCCTTTATATTTTACGAAGGTTAGAACTGAACAATCTCCCAGAAAATATGGACTCTGGATATTAATTCAAGTGGAACACTTATAGTGAATCATTAAAAATGGTGTATATGACAATGTTCAAGGAAGGTAAAAGGAAACGGAAAAAAGAAAACGAAGTCCAACAATGTTAATATCGGAACAGTACAAAATTTAAAAAAATAGAATCTTGAGTGAAAAATGAACCATGGAATATTACACCAAAAAATAAAAAGTGAGTTTATCAACGGAACTCATTCAAAATTAATAGTGAAGCGATTCTGGGAGAGTTAATAAAAAAATACTATCAGGATTCCTTAATGACGGCCACGATATATAACAACCTAAAATATGCAAACGATACAGTGTTGATGACAGACACAGAAATGATAAATAAAACGAGATTAAAAAACTAGAAAAAAAAACATTGCAAGAAGGTAGAATGTATGGCTGTCTACAAAATCAGTAGCCCAAGATGCTAACAAAAATTTGGTGGCATTAGAATCAAGCAAATTCACAAATTTAAATTTGGAAATGATATCTACGTTTCCATAATCAGTATATTTTGCAATTAACAATTCGTTTCGACTCACCAAATCGAGTGTTTTATGTTGAATATCACTGAATATCTCGGGAACTTGACGCATTTGTAATACAACGACACGTGGTTTGTGTGGAATACAAATTACGATTTAATACTGAAAACAGAGGATTGAAAATGCAACAGGAATTCAGATGACACATTGTAATAACGAAACATGTTTGCAAAAGTTAAATAATGTATTAAGAAACATAAAAAAAATGTCTTTAAGTACAAAATAATGAATACTTGATTATTAATATATGTCTTCCCAAATGGCAGTGAATGCTGGGCAATCTGCTTACAGATAAAGAAGAGACTTGAAGCAACAGAAATTTGTATCTACGGAAGAATGCTGATCTTACCATAATCGAATATGTGAGCAAGAAGAAAGTTTTAGAGAAAATTTAAACAAAACGAACACTTATACTTAGAATCAGTAAAATGCAGTTGACCCTATAATGAGGAAATGGGATGAAACATTTTTCATTACAAGATATATTTATGCTAAGGAAGGAAAGAGTAAATCAGCGAATAAGGTAGTTAACGAGCTTTTTTGAATTGCTGGCATAACTGGGATTACGAAAGATACGAGAAAGCAGATTTTTTCTAAGATCTACAAATTGCAGGAAGTTGTGCAGAGATTTGATCATTCAAATCCTGAAGAGATACAACACATGTAAGGAGTTATGGAATATTTTTCCAGTTAGTGAAAAACTGCAGGCCACAATTAATGATATTCAGGTGAAAAGATGCAATTTGCGAATTATGCAGCTACATATTAGAAGGCTTATAATTTCACTTCAAAGAGAGATCCAAATTAAATATTGAAAATTATTTATTGTGCAACTCTGAGAATTTAATATACGTAATGAGATGCAAAAGTTAACACGAATATTATATTTGCGAAACCGACCAGATAGGAGAAATGACAACAATTCATCGCCAACAAATTAGGGATCCCCACACCATAAAAATACTCCTTAGCCACATATAGAAGATTGCAAGAATCCCAGGTTTTAATACCTTCCCAATCTACAAATGCGACTACTAAACCAGGGAATAAAAACGAATTAATGAAGAAACATTTTTATCAGCAAGCTATAACCAGTATTCCGTTCAATACATAAACAAGAGGCATGTCCCCAAAAATAGATTCTATAATATTTCCTTACCATAAGCGACATATAAATCCAGTTACGCCACTGATTTTTTTCATTTGTTCAAGACACAAGCGTCAACACGTGGGAATATAAATATTTATTAGTTTAAAAATGTCAAACAATTTTTCCTGCAAAACCCACTTGTAACACAATTTTAATTTTAATATTTCTCTGTAAAACGCGTGTATTATGAATATTGCATATAAATACATAAATATTTGTTGTTTTTCTAAATCTTCTATTTAGAAAGCAACAAAGATAATTGTGTTTAAATGAATTTGAATTTCTCATTTCAGTTCCATGTAATGTCAAAGCCACACTTTAACTCTAATTCGGGCTATAAGTCCAATTCCAACATAAAGAACGATTTGGGCCGAAAATATGATTTGGACCGAAGTTACAATCGAAAATTGAGTTCTTTAAATCACAAACTCTGCGGAAACTCACGTCACGAAACTGATTCTAATTCCTTGGCATTCTGAAGAAATAAAATTTATTTTCTCTATTCACACGGTTTTGCAGATAATTTTAACTGAATTTAAAGCCCTAAAAATTAAATTCACTGAATTTAAACCCTCAAAATTAAATTCACAATGTTTGTGTTATTTTAAGTCAATATAATTAAGAACATTTAAAATCACTGTTTTTTTTTCAGTTATTTTAAAATTTGAATATTTAGCTGTTCCCTTTTCATTTGGAATTCACAAGTTGTGTTGTTCATATAAATAAATATATTTTATGAGAAATCTACCAATATTGTTTAATAACAATCGCGGTGTGAAAATCTATTTTTTTTTTGCAAAATGGTTGTGGCGAATATATACGACGCCTTATTAAAAAGTATCGGAAGTCGTGCTAGAAAACGAAAGTTGCAACACATATTAATAGGCATTTAATCTCTTTCGGAAACCGCGCACTATATCCAGCGTTGTTTCCAATGATGGAAGCATACCTGGAAATCGTTTTCGTCGGTTAGTGAGCAGCTGCATCATCCCTTCCGCTTGTTTTTTTTTCGAGGTTTCGGAATCTTTTTCCTTTAAAGAGGAATTTGATCTTTGAAGAGGAAATGTGTAGCAGTGAGCGAGATCTGGGCTATATGGTGCTTGTGAACCTGAGGCATGTTGTGTTTGCCGAAATCTGCTGCACAAGTCGTGGTCATTGATGGAAAGTATGTGTTGTGATGAGAGAACAACAATTTGCACATTTTTCAAGCACTGATATGAAAAATTGAAGAGAGCGATAAATTAGTGTCTAACTTTCTTTTCTTTTTATGTGCCTTATACTTTCAGGACGTAGGCTATCATGGTCCTTAACCTTCCACTATCCCTTGCAACTCTCAACAAGTTCCTTTCCTCTAATTCCTCTCACAGACCACGTTCTGTCATCCACTAGTTTAAGCCCGCCAGCTATGTTACTCGTTTTCTTCCTTTGTCTCTCTTTCTCTCGATTCGACCGGTGAGTATCAGATTCTCTAGGCACTTCTTCCTCATTATGCCTCCCAGAAACTTCAGCTGCCTCTTCCACAGGTTAAGTGTAAGCCTCCACCTCGTTTGCAACCTCACTAAGATCTCATCTTTGCTCACACACTCGGTCCATTATATCCTTAACATCATTCTGTAAAAAGACATCTCAGTGGCCTCGAGTCTCTTCTTCGTCTCTGAGGAAATTATCCAACATTCGCTGCCGAAAAGAACGACAGATGTCACGTAACATCTCAGTATTCATTTCTTTGCTACCAAAGATATCCTCTTGTCTTGGAGTATTCTGCCCAGCTTTTAGAATGTGTTCTTGGCCATACGCGACAGATGTCCATGTCAATCTGTGCCAAGCAACTTGACTCTGCTTGCTTTAGCTCTTTTCCATAGCCACAGTCTCAATTTGCTTTCATCAGAAATCGTGCACATGGCCCCAGTTTTGCTAATATATTTAATTATAGTGTTTTAATTGTAATTTTAGTGTCATCGTTAACAAATGAAAGACCATAGGTTACCTCAATGTTTAAAAGTACCTTATTCTTTTTAATGGCTATGCGGAAAATTTTGTTTCAAAATAAATGGATACTCGGAATATCAGGGACAGTAATACTACAGTGATATATATATATATATATATATATATATATATATATATATATATATATATTCTCTGCGTAGGCGACAATAATTTTTCTGCTGTACACTTGACGCCTGATTATCGTTATCCTGAACATAATATTCTGTATTGTATTTTGTATAATATCATAAAAGAAAACCTACGCATGTTATTCAACCTGGGTGTTTATACCAGTTACACAGCATATAATCCAATACATGTGGTGCAATACACCTCACTGGTCGATAAAATATTCGACAGCTCTGAGCGAGTATTGAGAAATCGAAAATAAAGATGCAACATTCGACGATACATATCTTACTCTCTCACAACTGTTTAATTCGCCTTTAATGGGCGTCGTTTAAAACACTTCAGCTACGGAATAATCATTTATTATTTATAAAGATTACTTTTATTACTCCCTGTGTAGCCGAAGTGGTTATGGCGTCGTACATGAAATCCGAGTTTCAACGTTTTTGTGAATGAAAACAATTGTTGCCAGAATCTGATTTATTAGTTTTCATTTCACATTAAACGTTCGATATGATTGATTTTTTTTCGAATTCGCTAGTATAGTCATCAAATGCAAGTAATATTTGAAGGACCAATAATAATAATAATAATAATAATATTTGAAATAAGTCACAGGAGAACGTTATTACTTGTGAAACTTTATTCAGTTTACAATAGTTTGATAGAAAATAGATACAATTTATTGTTTTTAAGACTAAGGAAGTTCTTTTGTGAAAAGGGATAATCTCCACCATGTCGTTATCTATTCCAATAATATAAAAGATGTCAATAATAAATATAATTATAAAACAAGTAATTGTTGCCTGTGTTTGAATAGAATTTTACCTTCGTCAAAGAATATGATTAATAAGAATTCTAATGTGCGATAATTCACTCAAACAAAAATAGTACGTTATAGAATTGCAGGAATTAAAAATTAAAATAGAGAAAAATAAATGTAATAAAATATGTCTAAGAAATAGTTTACCTGTAACGTAAACAATATCTTGTAATGAAATCACCAGAATTGAAATTTGATTCATCTAGAGAAATTCATTATTCACTTTCTTACATTATTCTCTTTCTTTTCATTTTTCTTCTTTCTTTCTTTTCATTTTTCTTTCTTTCTTTCTTTCTTTCTTTCTTTCTTTCTTTCTTTCTTTCTGTCTTCTTTCTTTCGAAGAACACAGCCATAGCAGGATCACCTTTTAAAAGATGAAGACTACAAAAATGTTGCTTTAAAACTAGTGTAAATAATTTGGAGAATTCCTTCAAATTAACCTTATTGCATTATTTAAGTGTTTACTAAATAATATCTACGTTTCCATAATCAGTATCTTTTGCAATTCGTTTCGATTCACCAAAGTGGTTGTATTATTTTGAATATCACTGGATATCTTGGGAACTTGACGCATTTGTAATACAACGACACATAGTTTGTGTTAAATGCAAATTACGATTTAATACTGAAAAAAAGGTCGGCAAATGCTGGATTAATATACTTCATAATAGTTCCGATGTAATGTTTTACCTTTATTTTAACATGAGTTTCACTCATCACACCAATCTGAGAATCTCTCTTTTGTGATCGCCATTAGCTGCATTTTTGAGTTCCCTTTATACCCGTCCAACCTGTTTTTGGATATTTCTGTTCCTTGGAAATTACAGAATCTCCAGTGAGATACATATTGGCTATAAGTCTTTGATAGTTCTAACTGGTACATGATTTTGAAAAATAAATTAATGAATTATGAATAGTCTCTCTACTTGGTCTTTATGAATGGTACGACCTCACAGTATGCAGTCTCCATTTTATCTCAAGTTTCGACTCACAGCCATTGGAGTGAACCCTGTACTATTTCAGGCCTCTACTGTGAGTACGGCCCTGACTCGCTGGCATTATCTAGCTATTCTGATGAGAAATAATCTACACACCCAAAACGGTCATTTATGTCTATTAGTACTTAGTGATTTTATTTCAAAGCCTTAGAATGAGACCTATAATGTGGTACTTAAGATTTGACAGTGATAAAACAAACAATGGCTGGTATAAGATTTTATTATAGTCGTTACACATCCGTAGGGAGTCATTCGTGTATTCAACAGCCTATGACTGTTTTTATCTAAAAGAAGTACAGAGTATTTGACTTTAAACTTATGTGGGAATTGAGCATCGATCAACTTACCATCTTTTTGAGAAACGGCAAAACCCGTTTCCCCTTTTAAAATTTGTTCTTGAGTACATAACGAAGTTATATGTGAAAACAAACTCTAACAATCGAAGTCATAGATTAGTTCAACATTTCTGGATAAATCTTCAACTATTTAAATGTAGCGTCAATCCTCATTTTCTATCTTCTTCAACCCTGTCCATTGTTTTGTTTTTCATCAATCCTCCGTACATTCAGTCTCCTTTTTCACTTTCATTCTTTGTAGCTCACTCTGCGTACTAGGGGAATTACCGCTTTTCTTCGAGTTACATGATTATAACGATATGATAAAAAAACTAAATAAAGCTGAAAACATTCTACCAAAATAATAAACTTTATCTATAACTATAAATAAAATATCTACTGTCTCCCATTCTTCTCTTATAATATTGTTCACTCAATACAAGGCTCCAAGAGCAACTAAATGTAGTTAATGATTTACATTCTTAAGGAATAGAAAAGAGAAGGTAAGAAATAAATATTATGAGAATACGTAGGATACATAACAGTTGATACTAGACTTGAAGAACTTAAGTTTGCAGTCCGAGAAACATCCTCTTGCGAGACTATTACACAAAGTGACACTTCTGCGGGAGTAACTCTGTTAGTAGAACTTCCTCCACAACAAAGAATGCGAAGAGAATTAGGTTGTTTTGACCGTTGTTATGCGTATATTGCAATGCGGGTCCTGACTGTTAAAATCTGAACTGCTGGAAATCGTTTCAACTATTTCATGAAAATAACACTATAGTAGTGAGAGTATAGCAAAATTCTATCTGTGGGAAAATTGTTAAAAGATGGGAAATAATTCTTCACCCACCAGGTCGTGTTATCGCTTTTGAACTCTTTCAAAGCTCGACTGTAAGAACGTTGACGGATTAGCCAAGATATGTCAGCAATGATCGATATTTAGTGTGATCTGACTCCAGTGAAGATATCGTATCGCATTAGGAGTCATGTACTTTCTGGGGCGGTTCAGGAACATGTGGATTCGTCTAAAATCTTTATCGATAGTAGAGATATATGAAATCCATTTGTGTTCTGGAGTTAGCTTGACTCCCAATAGTCGGCGAGAGTTCGACTGATTGGTGGTATGAATCGTTACTAATTTTGTTTGGGAGGTACTAAATGAAGCAAGCCAGGTAAGTAAGTGGGGTGATTATCTTCCATAATCCGATCATCTTGATATTCCGAGTTGCATCCTTAAACCGTGGTGTCACCTCCACATCTATTCAAGAAATATCTGCGAATCTTCTTAGGCATATCTTTAATCTTCTTACCGTAAATCTGTAAGCTTTTTCTTATTGGGGAAGCTATATATTTTTCTGATATTCCTATTGCATTGGTCACCTTAGTTTTATGGCAATTGATTAAGTTTCAGCAATATATAAATATTAGGAATGCAACAGATTTAAACTGAGAGATAATCAACGAACTGTACATAATAACATTGTTTTTTTTGTTCTTTTTTTAATTTTTGCCAATTACATAAACTTATATATTCCAATTATTCTATTATCAAAATTCTTCTATTATCAAATTAAACACACACGTCAGTTTATAAGAACATATTAATAGAACGTCAGGATATATTATGAGAAATTATCGAATCGAGTGCATTGGCATTATCGCAACTAAAACCTATCTCCATTGCAGCATTTCATTTCTCCAGGAACTGTAAGTAGTTATTTTTTAAACTATAATTTTTTTCCTAAATCATGGTTGTTCCTTAAGAGTTTTAATGAAATGTTTGTTCCTTTCCGGCATTTTAGCGTCCACAGCTTCAGGCATTTTGACATACAAAACTGCAGTACGTTAGTGCTTTATTTCTAATCTCGCTATAGTGTAGGTAACTAACTTTGCTTATTTCAAAATAATTCAGGCAGGGAATAGTAGATTATGTAATTGTGTCGCTTATGTACAGAACTATTTCTCTTTTTTGCTGAGGATTTTGAAACTCTTTGTCACAATTTGAGCCAATTCCGGATTCTAATATCATTTCTTGATGTGCTATCAACCTTCAGTTATTTTGCACTCGTATGTCTTCCTTTCATCATCTTTTTCTGAATTAGATTTTGTTTCTTTTTTCTAAAATTGGGATTTGTTTTTACATCCGTCTGGAATTTTTATATGCCTTCTGCTAGTTTTAAATGTATGCAATTGAACCAGAACCCACAGATTCTATCAGAGCCTTCTTTCCAATTTGCAATTTTCTTAAACCCTTTTCTTAAGGTCCCGGATATATATCAAAATCATTTTATGTTTTAAGACTCAATTTGTTTTTTATCTTCATCAGTTACACTTATTCTTCTGTTATATACTATTCTCTCTTCGATTTCCCCGGGAAATGTTTTTGTCTATATAGCCATGAGTTGCTTCGTTGTTTTGTCACTATTGTCTTGATAATAATCTTGCAAATTCACATTTTATATTTTGGTACATTCTATTTAGTCTGAAGCGATGGGCGTTCAATCAATATCTCTTTATTAGTTCTTCTTTAGATAATATTTTCTGATTTATTCATGGTTATATCAAATTATCGTTTTTCTAGTATCTTCATTATATTCATTCAATAATTTTTCATTAATTTTATATCACATATATTTTTCCCATTTTTGGCTAGAGCCTCATTTTTTAACTAGCTTTTACATCTTTCATCATTCTGTGAGCATTTGTTTTGTCCTAAACAAATTTACATTGAAGTGAATTCATACTTATGCCCTGCATGGTGACCAAACCATTCCTAAATATCAAAATGATCAGCTGTATACAACTATTGTCACAGAAAAATGGTAAAACATGTCTGCAAACAAATTAGCCATATAAAGCTTAACGAAGACATATATTTGAAATCCTTATCAACTGGACTACGCAATCAGCAACAAAGACCTTTAACAATAACTGAAACCAGATATTTCTAATATTTTCAAACAACAGAGTGTGTAGAACGTGTGGCTAGAAAAGGAAGTAAGGAAATAAAATTCTGTTAGTATTGTACACATCCCAAAACAACAAGGTTTGGAAAGAAAATTCACATCCTCATTTGCAAGGAATATATTAGTGGATTTATATTACTAATTTATAAAGAAAATATTTTACTAAAAATCTGAGCATGAGTACCGAATCGTTTCTGTTTCGGTAAAATCACAGAGTCGAGTGAGTTACACAAGTGAAAAGATTACGTTAATATAACAGATAGATTAGAGATTTCTAAAATTAATTTGAAAAATAATGAAAGAGAGTTATTTGTTAAAGAGAAAATTTCATTTTGAATTCATGCAAGAACGGGCCGTTTTTAGGAATCAAATTTTTTGACGCCTGTAAATCGTGGATATAAATTAGAATCTCTAGTACTAGGAAGGTCATCTTAATCTTGAAGATATAAATACTATTTTCGTAACAGAATCGCAAATAATAAAATACTGTATCAGTTAAAACATCAGAACAATCAGCCTAATATTGTTACAGTAAATTACATATTATATATGTTAATCTCACTTGATAGATTTGAGCTAAATGACCAATAGCTATTAAGTTATCATTCTATGAACATTTGCTACTTGCACAAACAAAAAAAGAAAAGACTACGATAAAGTAAAAATACATTTTTATTGTAAAAATACCAGCAATATATATTTATACAAAAAATATCAACAATATATTTTTTCTAGGAAAGTTACCAATAATACAATTTTCAAAACAAAATGATGAACAATATATTTAATTTGTATATTAGCACATAAAATTGCATCAAAATATATTTAGTTGACGTCATAAAATTGCGTTCAAAATATTTAGCTTTTGGCATTAAATGACCTATAGAGGTTCATAAGTCACTAAACTCTCAAGGACACAGTGTCCAGTGGATAACGAGGTTGTATGGATTCAGTGACTACATCCAAAGTGATATGAGATCAAAACCAGGCTAGAGTACTGGTCAGCCAAAACTTAGAGATTACAGTTAAAGGGAAATAACTGAGACACCCGGTAGAGGCATGACACGTGGAACACGAACAATCTACCCAGGTGGACGAAATAAATTGTTTGGTTCGATATTCCAATCACCTGAAGAAGTCTGGAGCGTAAAACTGCCGAGACGTTGTGAATATCGCAATGAAGATAAGTATAAGAGCCCGAATAATGTAAATAATGTAAGTAATCATAATACCGCGTCTCAGAGATATAGACAGACACATTTAAAATGAAGCTATGATTCCCGAGGCAAATTAAGTTTGAAGAAACGATTAAAATGAGCCTCGACTCACTTCGCTTCAATCAATGGATTATTTCCTTTTTCTTTGTGCGTGAAGGGGAAATGCAGTAATGACTGAAATTAAATATACTAACAACGACAGGGGCCAACTTCCTATTCACAAATATATGCTATCAATGGAAAGTACAGAATTAAATAATTGTCTTCCTTAATTCAATCTCGTTATATTTTAATCAGTCTCTTCTTTCGTTCAAAATCTTTATTATGATACAAAGTGGGGAGTAATGTTATGACTCTTGCTGTTTATGGAATTCTTATCGTAATATCAATTAGTTGTTTTCACAGAACATAATGTAATAGAACACTCTCATTACAGATTACTTAGTACTGGCATTTTTGAATAAATAATTATAATTCTATTTTCCTGACAAGTTTTTCTTAGTATTCTAACTAACAAATCGATGTTGCTACAACTTTTCAGAAACGTTATGTAGAAGTTAAAAACTGTTTTGATTTTCCAACAGGTTCCCTCGATGTTACCTTCTAATCTTACAAAAGAATTTTTCTTGTAACTTTAAATTAGTAATGCTAAATAAAAGTCAAATTGAAAAGAAATCCTATACATACTGATACGTGAAGAAAAATGATTCTAATGTTATGTGCAAATGTGAAACTTTTCAGCTACAGTACTTCGCAACGGTACTATACGATTTGAAACATAGAATTTTGCGCAGAGTAGAGGAATTTCCATGTTGACTTTAAATTATCCATATTTTAATGTGACCAAGCATGTGGCAACTATTTTCCGAAATCTTCCAGAGAGTGATGTGTAGGGAGGACAATTATCAACTCCAATTTTTACCTTTTTTCTCTTCTCAGGTATCTGTCTAAATATATTTGTCTAGCTTTCACTTGAGTTTGAATTTCTGGTTTTCGGGATAAGCGTCACCGATTATCTTATTGGATATGCTATCGTTTAACATTTAGCGGCACGAACGAAAAATTGAAGAGGCGATTTCGAGTTGCAGTCGTTTCATTATATTGAATTTCGGAGAAAAATATTTCGGAGAATTGTATGAATCCATTGCTTCCCTCCTCCGTTAAAGCATAAACAGTAAGGAAGAATGGTTGGATACAAGTCTAGAAGGACAAACGTGAACTGAAAAACGTATGTTGTTCTGGCGAGGCGGAGTCTATACAGCTAACAAAAGGACAGTGTAGTTTAGAATGGCTCTGTGATCCCCATTGTTTCTGTATAAACAATGATCTTGCTTACGGCCATTACCGATACTTGTATTATTACTGAAGTTAAGCAATGTTGTATCTGGTCAGAAGCTAGAAGAGAGATGACTGCTTGGGAATAGCAGCTGAAGCAAGCGTGGATGTACGGCTAGTGTAATGTATTACGGTTCGGCATTGTTAATCGGAGTAACGAGTTCCAGTTCCAGTGGGATACGTTATATTTACTTACGCGGAAATAACCTTCCGAAAGGTATGGATCCATGTCTTTCCCCCAGCTATGGGTTAAATAGTAGGACTTGTATCCGAAATCGTTGTTTTCTCCCGGACCCTAAATATTTCCTACCATTAAATAATCTGCAGATTGTTGCTAAGCCGAAAGAAACAAATCAATCAACATTTGTAAATGTTCTTCTTTTCTGTCCCAAGTCTAGATCTGCTATACCTGCCCTTTGAATCGAAATGTCACCGAGGAATCTTATTTTAAGTCTATGAATCAAATTCTGTGTTCTGGATGCAAAAGTGATTTGTATAATCAAATATCCGGGTTTTGTTGAGTTCACAGTGATATACATGTAAATAGCCAATCGCAGAAATGGAATAATTGATATGAAAATTGCAGGAAAAAATGAATAAATTAACAAAAAAAAATTGTGCAAATGTTTTTCAATGTTACATTTGGCAGTTTTATCTATGTTGACTGACTCCAGCGTTGTATATCAAGTAAAATCCTAATATCATCGACATTAACTTCACCCTATTTTGAATATTCGTGCAGCAAGGTATTCTTAATCCGAAATAACATGTATTGATTTTTCCATTATTTTGCTTCTAAAACAGCGGTTTAAAATTGTTTGAAATATATTTCGAGCGTGAATTTCTCCTCTCTTAAATTCTAGTATTTGTAAACAATTTCGAAAAAATAACATCTATTTCCATGATATGACAGCTGTCAAAATATACTGAATAACGATTTTTAAATGATTGTATTTAAATTTAAATGTCGTTTACATTAGTTGAATCTATAAACCAAAACGAACATTTTGGTTAACACTATATTATTATGGATCGTTTATGTTCCATTGGAATTCGATATGCTACCTTCTCTTGTTCTCTCTTCAATAATTCGGTTGAATTAACTTTGTGGTCAGCATCCTCTTATGAATATCATTTTCTGGATTTTCCCGTCACTGATATCTGGTGGCTTATATTATGGGTTACACTATTATCACTCTATATACTTATGCATATGCATAACATGTCTGTCTCCGGGGATCTGTCGGAAGCGTCCTCAAAGCTTAATAACATTCCCCTGTGATCTTATCGATACACTGCAGGCAAATCGTGGCCTAAGCTCCCACTCATAAAATCCTTAAATTGTGACCAGGTTATTGAACGTGTCTAAGGTGGGAATTACACTAACGAGCTTAAATATTATGACCAGCGACACGTAACAAAAAAAAATTGAGAGTGACTGTTTTTAATGGTTGCGTCAGTGAGAATCAATGATGGATAAATAGGGAAGCGCTGAATGATTATTTGATTTCCATGTTAAATGTCAACATTAAGGGCAAATGATCAAACTGTACGATTTGACAAAATGCACATGTTAATGACGTAATACAAGATAATTCCAAAGAATTTGGCAAAACTTTATTGAAAATCAATAAAGCAGATGCACGCTGAAACATCTTATTTCTTAAGTCCTAAAGGACGAAACTCATCTCAAGTAAATATTTTTTCTATATTGCAATATATATATATATATATATATATATATATATATATATATATGATGGCTGGCCACACGTAATCGAGGATACTCGACTAATAGGGCGGCTAACCAATCCCTATTGTAGACTGTCGCTCGGGCAAATTTTGTTTGTTCAAATCCCACAGAGCCAACCTGTGGTTTATACTACATCTATGCTAAGCAGACATTAGTTACAGATTCTGGTAGAGAGCGTGTTATCTAGAATGATCTACAATCTGACCAATACCAAAACACTCAATCCCTCGGCCACAATGAATTGTGACTTCGTAATAGCACAACTAGCGCCAGTTTTCCGTCTAACCTATATTACTCAAAATGTTTGGTTCAACCCGCGTTATGGTATTGAAGTTCTTCAGGTACGCCCATTGGGTTTAACCCCCCTCAAGACCGATGACATCAGAAAGTCTCTCTCTCTTTTCTCTCTCTTGATATATATATATATATATATATATATATATATATATATATATATATATATATATATATATATATATATATATATATATATATCCTATTTTGGGGTTATTCCGGCACGTGTCACGATTTAATACAATAGAAGTTTTGCGTTGGAATTCAATTTTTGATATTTTTTCTACTAAGGCTTGTGATTACTGCGAACACCATATTTCAGACCACAAATCTAATACGTTAATACCTTTGGCGTATTCGCTATACCTGAACACTCGTGATTGTTTTTGTGTTTTATGTGGGAGGGTTATTTTGCTTTAAATATGTTAAAATTGCCTTTGAGGTGATATGCATTCTTGTCAATTTGTTGGCAATATTGATCTCTCCTGTTTTAAAATATCAGTAGATTTTTGCTCTATTAATTATTTTGAGTCACGTTTATTTGAATTATTACACGTTGCCATTTTTAATTATTGTTATATATTATAAATGCTAATTCGATGCTATAGCATCTTAAATTATCAAATTTGGAATTTTTATTTTTTCCTGAACAAGCAAATAGGGATTCCAATTTCATTAAAAAATTCTACATGGGATTATTATGAAATGTATGTTTATTTATTCTCGAATGTTTTCATTGATTGCTGAATTCATCCGGTCAGATTGTGAGCAGGCTTTTTCGCCAGTCGCCTCTGAGTTTTGACTTCAGTGTTCACTTCTATATTTATATTTACATACGCTCTGTCTCTGATATTGAGCACTTTATCCCATAATTATAGCACAACTTAAAATTATATTTCTTAATAGATACAAGTATTTAATCAAATGCTCTGTTTTATAATAAACAGTATTAAATAACATTTACCGGCCTGAATGTCCGAGAAATTTTCATAGAAAATTTTCGGTCTCCGACAGGAATCGAACCTGTATCTTATACGGAACCATTATTTCGCGTGATGTGCCTTAACCGTTCTGCCACGAAGAAGCGTCTGGTTAGCAAAGTCGATTTTACTATCTTTATACTTAAATCTTCCATGAATCTCTTCTATTCATATCTGTATTCATACAATTCAAATATATATATATATATATATATATATATATATATATATATATATATATATATATATATATATAGATAGATAGATAGATAGATAGATACATATACATATAGATAGATAGATATATAGATATATGTACACATAGATAGATATATAGATATATGTATACATATAAATATATATATTTATATGTATACATATATCTATATATCTATCTATCTATATGTATATGTATATATATATGTATGTATATGTATATATATATATTTATATGTATATATATATCTATATATATTTATATGTATACATATATCTATATATATTTATATGTATACATATATCTATATATATCTATACATATATATATATATATATATATATATATATATATATATATATATATATATGTATATGTATATATATATATATATATATATATATATATATATATATATATATATATATATATGGGTTTGTGCGTTCATATATATCGGATTTTATTTCAATCGTCCAGCACAATTATATTTATAAAGCGAATGGCATAAATTTGGAGAATTTTATAGGGAATCATTTATATGAAAGTTAGGCGACATAGTCACTAATATAATGAAAGAATGCAAGTTTTTTTTCTTTTAATAGTTCGTTTGCCTCTTTGGAGTTTTACATCTCCAGTGTTTTATAACACGAACATTCCTGATATGATCATGAACAACGTCACCTGATTTCGAAAATCATGCGGGCTAGAAATTTTTACATCGATGTAACTTGAATGAATGTCATTTCCTTTGCTTTTGATATAACTGTTTAAATTTGATAAAAATATATTTCGAACAAGATTTTCTTCCCCCTTCAGTTTCAGAACTTCTATAGAAAATATAAGACAATTTTCATTTGTTTTTAATTCCTTCATATGACAGCTGTCAAAATACAATCATAAACGATTTTGTTTATTGGTTTTATTCAGAACTGAAGATCCTAAATGTTAGATTATTGTCTCAATCAAAACGAACAATTTCTCAAACCCACTATCATTATGAATCGCTCAACTTCCAGTGCTATCCGATATCCTAACTTCTGTTCTCTGCTCAAATGATCGGCTTATTTAACAATTGTGTCTGAAGCGTCCCAGGAATTATGAATATTATTTATTAGATGCTCAAACCGCTTATATCTAAATGAATAACTATACAGTAATGAATCTCCATAACCTAAAGAGTTATTATATAAATATAGATGATTTATTGTAGTGTTACTCGATTCCAGTATGATCGTTTGGTTGACTGAGGGTAATTATTTGCCTAACAATTCTCATTATATATCGGCTGAGGTGCACAGTAACGAAACAAATCGGAATTTATCGTTTCCTTCCCGTCGATCGCATATTTGCTTGAAATTATATATATCTTTGTATTTTTCTTCAAGCGTATCGTGAGCTATACTGAAGAATCAGTAATGTCTTCCTGTATAACAAAGACGAGGACCTTTCTTTTTTCTTTGATATCCATGTTTGCTTTTGAGCCCAGTGACCTACTGTATTCGTACGCTTTTATTTCATCTGAGACACATGCTTCTTTCTGTGGATACCATATGTTTGAACAAAAAAATTAATACGTTAACATGGCCTATGTCTTATCGCTATTTCGTAAATGTCGAGCGTGTTTATTCATCAGGTGCCCCGAAAAGTTTTTTTTTATAAAGTAAATTAAAAATGCATATTTAAAGTCTTAAATATTTTACTAATCAAAATATGCTCCATCACATTCTATGACCTTCACCCAACGGTTCAACAAAGGAGTAATGACATTTTTGTAAAAGTCCTTAGTCTTACTTTGGAAAAAGTTATGAACTTCCGTTTTCAATTCATCTTCATATGATTGTTCTGTTCTTCATATGATTATCTAAGCCTAAAAACAAGTGAAAATCTGTTGGAGAGAGGTCTGGTGAATACGGTGGATGAAGCATAATCTCCTAATTTAGCTCTGTTAGCTTAGCAAGTGTCATTTTTGCAACATATGGGAGAGAATTGTCCCGGAGAAAACAATACTGTTGTTCTGCTTACTAATGCCGGCTGTTTCTTCAACAATTTCTCCTGAACTCGTTCAAGTTGCTCACAATATTTGTTAGCAGTAATGGTTTCACCCGTTTTTAAAAACTCATAGGGAATTATTCCTTGACATGTCCACGAAACACACAGCAAAATTTTTTTTGGAATACGGGTGACTTTGATGTTTGTGGCAAAGGATCACCCGGCGACAACCAATGATGTTTCCTCTTAGAGTTTGTAGACATGATTCACATTTCATCACGTGTCATAATTCGATCAAAAATAGGTTCTTTTCTTAGTCTACTTTGATGAGAAGAGCATATGGTAACCCTCTGCAGTTTGTTTGCTGATGTTAAGTCATATGACACCCATTTGCTTAATTTACATTTCTTCCCCAGCTGGTGCAAATGCAGTCTTATAGTTTCAGCGCTTACATTAAACCTCGAAGCGAGTTAGTGACATGTTAAATCTGAATCTGATTCTATGGCTGACTTTAAATCTTCATTGTTTAGGGTTACTGGTCGTCCAGCTCGAGGTTCATCTTCAAGGGTTTCATTGCCACAACGAAACTTCTGAAACCAATTACGTGCAGTTCGTTCACTTACTGCACTTTCGCCAAAGGGTGTACATAGCTTACGAGAAGCACATGATGCACATGTAACAATTTTAAACTCATACAACAGACAAGCACGAATTACCAATTTATTATCAGTCATTTTGAGGGCTCTGAAATGTGAAAAAATAAAATGATATTAATTATGTAATAAAATACTAACTGAATCATTTAACAATGCACTTCCTGTATACTTATGCTTTTTAGTAACTAAACAGCTGGGTCAGAAATAAGTTAACAAAAAACGGCAAAAACTTTTTTGGGCTGATATATACCTGATATATACGTTTAACATCACATTTTATGTGATAGGCTTTCTCTCCAATTTTGTCATAAAGGCGGCATCTGCTGTTTTACTAATATTTTTGCTTTTTTTTCTTCAGAAAGTATTTTGGAACACCGTTAATATTATTATTATTATTATTATTATTATTATTATTATTATTATTATTATTATTATTATTATCTTGTTTTATTTTTGTTCTTGTTCTCATTCTTATTATTATCTGTCTATACTAAATATTTGGGAATTTTTGCTGGCGTTTGAGTGAGACGGTATATCTTTTTCAATGTATATGGGCCTTATCAGCCTCATCAGTAATCTCTGTTGACATCGAGTTTTAATGATATTAGGATTAATTTGGCTTTTTTCTTCAGCTATATTCGATGTTTTGACTGAATATGCGCTTTTGTTCGATAATTTATGGAAATATATTTATAAAAATATAAATCAAATTTCATTTGACTCACCAAAAATAAAAATAAAAATTATACAAAATGTAGTACATATATCAGACATGGAGTAATATAATTAATCGATGTCACCGCCAAGAATAGATTTCGCAATTCTGATGACGCAAACGTTTCCGTTATTGTGCGTTTTTAATGACATCCATATCCCACGGTTCTCCCTGATTGCTAACGTGTGGATCGAGTTAAGTTAACTAGAATTGTTTTAAGTCATGGCCCCGAAGCCAAGTCGGTGTTTTTAATAAACATATAGAGCAAGGTGAAGAGACCAATTCATACCATTCGTAAGGTTACTTGGGCGAAAAGAAACGTAACAAATACGACCGGAATCTGAACTTGCATCGGCAATTACACTTCCCGAGCCGTTAACCATTACACCGGACCCACACCTGAATTTGATAAAATAAACATTAAATCGGGGAGGGGGCAAAACTGAACTCGATAAACTATTAAATTGATTAATACTCAATGTGTGCCTCGGGATTATTTAAATATATCCTTTTGTGAATTGTTTGGAAAAAATATTAGTTTGCAAATGATTAATTTTTTGATAATCGGTAGCTAAAATATATTCAGTTTTTAGATTTCAAAACAACAAATGTTTGGTGATTTTGTTAAGAAAAATAATAAAATTTCTAATTGCATTGAACACTATCCAGAGTATGCTCTCTTATATGTAGGCGGCCATAATGATGCATTTGCAGGAAAAAATAAATTTTGTTTTCATTTCTCATTCTGCGGAATAAAACTTTTAATTGTTGCGTACAGAAGATTAAGAGAAGAAACAATAGAAATTCCTTTACTTCTTCCGCTGTTAATAATCGACGATTAGACAATTAATTGTTATAATAATAATAATAATAATAATAATAATAATAATAATAATAATAATAATAATAATAATGAGAAGAAGAAAGAGGAGGAGGACGAGGAGAAGAAGAAAAAGAAGAAGAATAAGACTGCAATGTATCTTGGAAAATCTTCAAAAAACTATCAAATACATGGACTTTGAAATCGAAATCTCAAGAATATGGCGCATGAGGACATCAACAAGTCCTGTTGTTATTGGAGCCCTCGGAATGACTGGAAAATATTCCAATAGATTACTGAAGGAATCACTTGTAGCCCATGCCTTAAAGAAATACAAAAACGTGTACTCAAAAGTACAGCTCACACCTTACGATGGGCTTTATTAATGTAAAATATGTGTGTTTCTTTTTTCAAGTCTGCTCAGTGAAAAATGTCATGATGCCATTTCCAACCTTAGGACTCTGGTCGGGACACGGAAAGAAATGAATAAATACCAGAAACCAAAAGGAATAAAATGATAATAATAATATTGGGATTTTGTAAAACACACCTACAGGAATAATCAAAGCTAAACGCCTAGACATCGGGATCAAGACCACAAAAACAGAATGTGCTTTCCTATTAGCATGGTAGTACCTACATATTGTAATTTATCTTTAAAGATTTTTAAAGAACTATCAATTTACAAAAATCATGAAGTGGAAATCTCAAAAATGTAGCCCATGATGCGATCAATATTTCCAGTTGCAGATAGAGCCCTCGGATTAATTTAATTTTGTTTATGTTTTTGTCGAAATATGTCATGAAGGCATTTCTAACATTATGTCTCTGGTTTGGGAGGAAGCGTATAAAACACAATCCCAATGTATAATAATAATAATAATAATAATGATAATAATAATAATAATAATGATAATAATAATAATAATAATGATAATAATAATAATAATAATAATAATAATAATAATAATAATAATAATCATAATGATAATAATAATGATAATAATAATAATAATAATAATAATAATAATAACAACAAGCTTGTTAACTAGGAATTATCAAGGACATATAATAAATACTGTGTTAGCCCAAAATGAAGATTCTGTGATAAATATCCAGAAACCATTGATCATCTCCTATCAGGTTGCATGATATTGGCACCCACTGAATAAAAAACCCGGCATGACAGAGTGGGCCAATATCTGCACTGGAAAATCTGCAACTCCTACGGGAAGGAAACTGAAAGAAACTGTTACGAACACCACCCAGACCCGGGTACTGAGATAGGACCTGTTACAATTCTATGGGACTACACAATACACACTGACAGAACAATCAAAGCCAACCGCCCAGACATTGTTATTAAAGACCACAAACATAAAAATGTCTCCTTATTGATATGGCAATCCCTGCATACTGCAATGTATCTTTGAAGATATTCGAAAAGCTGTCAAAATACAAGGACCTTAGAAATCTAAAAAATGTGGCAAATGGAACATCAACAATCCCTGTTGTAGTTGGATCCCTTGGACTGGTTGGAAAAGATTCCAGTAGACTAATTGAAGGGATCCCTGGAAGTCCATGTCTCAAAGAGATAGAACTAATTTTTCTGACAAGTACAGCCCACAATTTACGAAGATCTTTATCTATGTAATATTTTTTTTTGCAGTGGAAAGTGTCATGATGCCATTTCTGACTTTAGGTCCATGGCCGGGACCCGGAAAGAAATATGTAAACGCCAGATATCAAAGAAAATAAAAAAATAATAATAATGCTTTTCATAGCTAATAATAGAATAGTAATTTCTAAACAAGTATAAGTCTCTGGAAACTGAAATTGAAATATGTGGCTCATTAAAACTATTTTTATAACTGTTATAATTGGAGAGATATGGGTGATCAAAAATGATCCAAACAAGTACATTAATAAAATCTCTGGCAACAAAAATTTACAAGAGATTACATAAAATCACAGTGTGTGAATCTTCTCATCAACTTGTGGAAAATTGTGAATGTATAGATAAATGTTATGAATAGTTTCATAACAGAATTTGCCCAAAGGGAATGCACATCTTTACTACAATGCCTTACTCCATATCTCGCGTAATGATCTGGTAATGGATTACACTAAAGATAAACAAAATAATAATAGTTAGTTCCATTTTAACGCCGAATCCGAAAACGTGCTAATAGTAGGCGTTGGGATTTGTATTCACAATTGACCCACAGGCCCATCTGTATATGCTTTCAGGATAGTGAGACCAAGATTGAATTCAGAGTTTTCCTCTCCTAGACTGGTTGCCAAACAAGGACTGTGTCTTTCCCGCTATTTTAACAACACTTGGTGGGGGAGAAGTGATGGATTCATACGTTTCCTAAGTGTATTAACACGTAAGTGAATATAATAAACTCGACTGGAATTCGAACTTAGCTCTCCGAATCATCAACCCGAGCCACTAACAACAAAAACAACAACGGCAATAATAGTAAAGATAATAATAATAATAATAATAATAATAATAATAATAATAATAATAATAATAATAATAATAATAATTATTATTATTAATAATATTATTATTATTATTATTATTAATATTATTATTATTATTGATATTATTATTTTTATTATTATTATTTCCTTTGATTTCTGTTGTATTCTCATTTCCTTCTGTGTCTCAACCAGAGATCTATGGTCTGAAATGGTTACATGACATTTTTTCTACACTGCATATTTGGGTAAAAAACAAACAAACAAAAAAACAAAGATAACGCACATTTTACATAGTTAAAGTACTTCGTAATATTCGCGCGTTACTTTTGAGTATATTTTTATTTATATTCCTTTAAGACCCGGGCTCCCTGGAATTCATTCAATTAGTCTAGCGGACATCAATACAAATAGAACTACTGATGTCTTCATGCCCCACATTTTTGAGATTTCTATTTCAAGATATTTGTATTTTGATATTTAAAAAAAAACCACTATAATCTGCATGGATTGTCATGTCAATAAGAAAGCTCATTCTGTTCCTGTGGACTTTGATCACTATGTCTGTCAAATTAGCTATGATTGTACTGCTTGTGTGTGTATTGGAATGTTCTATAAATTTCTTAAACGTGTTATCTCTGTAACAGAGTCTGGGTGATGTTCATACCAGTTTCTTTCATTTCCCTTCCTGTAAAAGTGGTATATTTTCTTGTATAGATATTGCCCTCTCTATCATGCCGAGTTTTGCTAACATTGTGCAACCTGATACAAGATGGGCAATTGTTTCTGGATATTTATCACAGATTTAAAATTTGGGTTCAACAGAAGTTTTCATTATTTGTGTTTGGTAATTTCTAGTTAGCAAGAATTGATCCTGTACAGCAAGAGTAAAACCTTCAGTCTCACAGTTTAACGCTGCACTACATAACCAATGATGGGTACGGGGTTTGTCTACATCAGCTCTTTTGTACGGACAGAGTATTCACATATTGTTTCTGCATTTGGTACATTGAATTGGTTTTGCTTTTTTATGTTTTTCTCTTCTACGGTAAGTGTATTATGATTTATCTTCACTTCTCTACCTACTTGAACCTCCCTTTTGAATATGTTTGGCTTTTTTATTACTGAATAATTCTTATTAATTTCATGTTCTTTGACAGATAAAATAATCAAAGTCTTCTGTAGTTTCCAGATATCTTTGAAGACCAATTGTTGTGGTTTTTTTTCAAAATAGTTGAACTAATCCTCTACCTCCTTGGGATCTGGGTACATATATTTAGGATGATGTAATTGCGAAGATTTCTCGATTTGGCATCCATTTTTTTATTGTCAGCTATGGTCCAATTAGGATGTTGAAATTGTATTGCACCACAGGCACAACCAAATTATTTATAGCTGATATTCCGTTTTTATGAATTCAACTCGGTATTTAACACCGGACACGATCTCATGTATTAATCATTTTTCACTGTCTCCTTCTTTTGAGTGTTATGTAGTCCACCTCCTTCGTTGACTTTTGGGTATTTATATTCTTTTTCCTTGTTCTAGTTCATGTTCTTTAATCATTATGACAAAATCTAGATCTATTGAGTGAGTTTCTGTAATTCTCCCTTTCTTACACATTTATCTAATCCGAAATCCATGAGGATGATATCACTGAAACACTTTACAGTATTGACGATACCCTTCTAGTTATTGTCGTCTTTCGCAAAGAGTTGGATATCATCCATGTATAATATGTGATTGAACACATTTTTCTTTAAGCATCCATAGTTATTATTGTTTATTTCATGCGAAAGGGGGTGGATATTAGGCAGAACACAAAATGTCGACAGGGAGTTTCATTGAAAGATACCACATCGGATGTTCAAACAATTGGATGAAACAGTACATTTAGTGTGAGTTAGGTATAATGTGGTTTACCATAGTTCCATGATATTTCGGGAAATTTACTATCATCGAGGGGACATTTCCAAATCCTTAAAGATCCAATTCCTACTGAGATTTTTTAAAGTTTTTTTCTTGCGATTTACCAGGAATTTTTTTATTTATTAGTAGTTGATCTATGCAAATGTATGAACTTCTTTGATATCTCTTCTGTTCCAAAGGAAGAAGACTGTTTTCATCGAGAAAACAGTAAGTACAGTTCGTGAAAATAGACGTAATTAATTATATCTGGTGGACATACATGTTATTTTCTATAATTTTTTTTTACTTTTGGTTTCACACGTTTTTAGGTAGAGATATGTCATAACTCCAAAGCACCATTCTAGAATTTCATTGGTGTTATTAATTAGCATTGATAAAGTTGTTCAAGTGTTTTATGGGTTGATGTCGGATGATAGAGCCGAAAGTTGGATACCTTGTCGTATCCAGGGGAATTTCATTTTGGGGATTGTGTTAGAGCTTGCCTAACATGATTCTTGGTTATATTTGTCCATTCTTGCAGTGGTCTATCCTTCATTCTATCTTTTCTTTTCTGCATTGGAATTACATATCCCATTTGGTGGTCCACATATTCTCCAAATATGTTTGCACTTCTTCAATGCATGTTTTTTTTGGGGGGGGATCACTTCGGTAACCGCATTTACAAATTCCCTGTAAATCTTCAGATGATCCGTTTGGAATATCGTATTTTATCGATAGGACCTACAATGTTTTTATATCATCTTGCTATCTGTACCTGTATTTGTAGTCTCTGTTTAAGTATTGCCTTGATTGTTGAAATTCTATTTCCTTCTTTAATTTTATATTTCTACTTGATAATCTCTTGTTTGACAATTTCTTCTGTAGCTGCAAAGGCTGTTACATGCATGACATTATTTACATATGTGATGTTTCTGCTGGTATGTCCGTTTGCACTGTTAGCGATTCAGCGTTATATGTTTGCCCAATACGTTTATTAGGCTTTGTCATATGAAACTCTGGTAGCCGGTCTTTTTCTGGCGTTTGTATGCGAGATACTTCGCTGATTACTTGAATGATATGGTTTTTCGCCTCAGTAATTTCAATTATGTTGTTTTCACGGAAATCGGTTCTAATGTTTTTTGATACATCTTCATCAGTGACATAATCTGAATAGGTGCAAATATTTATGTCGCAGGTAGATTATTCTGATTTGTTTTATGAGAGATCATTATTTCGTATCCCATTTATTTTAATTTGCATATAATCTATGTTGTATCCTTAAAGAGGTTACAAACAGACAAAGGTGGTACTCTAAAATGGAACAACAACACGTGCGTAAATGAAAGAAAGAGGTTTAATATAAAAGAGAATAAACTACTGAAAAACAGGGAATCGGTTAGCAGACTCGTAATTCCTGAAACAAGGATATCTACCCACCACCCCACATAGTCAGAGATAGCACAACGCCGAATTTAACGTGGGGAATCCGAGCCCATAGGCTAGGCCCAAAGAAATAGGTTCGGATAGCTGTTTCCCGATCAGATAATCTTCCCTTCAACATAGACACGTCTGCGGATTCAGATGATCTGACGAGCACAGCTGGAGACGAATCTCCAACTAACTGCTGAAGTAAGGATATTTACCTTCAAACCCGCGTAGTAGGATGTGGCACAAGGACGTATTTATGGGGGACAAAACCAAGCCCGTAGTCTCGTCTGGGTTCCATTCTGCTCGAAGGCAAAGAGTTCGACCAGCACACCTGTAGACGAATCTCCAACTAATTGCCGAAACGTTATTTACCTGACAACCCGAGATAGGACGTGACACAAGGCCGTTTTTTAATGCGGGGCAGAATCGTGCTCATAGACTAGGGCAAAAATTCCCCGTAGGCCCCGTAAAAACGGGGTCGGATTGCCGTCTACCATCCACATGAGACTCTGCCCTTTGGCATAGCCTCGTCTGGGTTCCGGTATGATTTTTCGTTTTTAAACATTGAGATTTGCATTATTTTTTCGGTTTATCCTTAACCGCCAAGTGATAATTTTGCTCAAGATACCAACTCGAGGATGAATCTCGACCAAATGTAAAGAGCTCGCTCTGCCCATGAGAAATGGCTATTCCCCGCCAGATATCATCCCGAGATTTCTAGACCTCCGGTAGTTATATGCACGCATTTATCATTATTATTATTATTATTATTATTATTATTATTATTATTATTATTATTATTATTATTTCCTTTGATATCTGGCGTTTACACATTTCTTTCCGGGTAGAAATGGCATCATGACACTTTCCACTGCAAAAAAAAAAAAAAAAAAATAATTACATAGATAAAGCCCTTCGTAAAGTGTGGGCTGTACTTGTCAGAACAATGTTTTGTATCTCTTTGAGGCATGGGCAACCAGGGATCCCTTCAATCAGCCTACTGGAATCTTTTCCAACCAGTCCAAGGGCTCCAACTACAACAGGAATTGTTGATGTTCCCATGTGCCACATTTTTGAGATTTCTATTTCAAGGTCCTTGTATTTTGACAGTTTTTCGAATATCTTCAAAGACACATTGCAGTCTGTAGGGACTGCCATATCTTCTTCTTCTACTTCTTCTTCTTCTTCTTCTTCTTCTTCTTCTTCTTCTTCTTCTTCTTATTATTATTATTATTATTATTATTATTATTTGTGTCATAGTTAACATTTTTATTATTAAATAATTAATTGTTTAGTTGCAAATAATGTGTGGCATCCGTCGGTTTCGAAAGACGATGGATCTGCTCCCAAAATTTATGCCTCAGTTGGTTGTGGCTGCTCAGCAGCTGTTATGGCTGTACAAGCACACAGGGATGTGACAGATTCTCATGAGTTGCCAGAGTGAAGTTGAACAAAACATTGGGCTCTCTTAGGTACTCGGATTCTGCCTTTGACTTTATGGTTTAATCCCGAAAACGTTCCCATGATTAGGTATGACCACCATGCAGTAAAGGTTTAAAATCATAGATTTCCTTCTCTTAGATGGTCTACCCTCTCGTCATATACGCTAAGTATATATATATATATATATATATATATATATATATATATATATATATATATATATATATATATATATATATATATATATATATATATATATATCTTCCCAACCTCAAAACCTCTAAGAGAACCTTCCCCATTCACAAGCAATTAGACTCAGAAGGATATGTTCCAATAATGAAGAGCTAAATAATCACACTCAAAATCTCCAGCATCAATTCACAAAAACTCATCAGGGAATAATTAAATAAAGCAATTTTCAAACCTAGAGAAGGAACATTAATGTACAATATTAAAAAATATATCCAGACTTACCCATCTAGTAACCACTTTCAACTCCGCTCTTCCATCAGTATCCCAGATAATCAAGAGTCACTGGGAAATATTACATCTCAAACCAGACCTAACAATTTTGTTTGAGAAACCCGGCCTTCTAGCAAAATCGTAGACCTAAGAACCTTAAGGAAATTATATTTAGTAGCCACATTTCGGAGAATAATGTAATCAGTAATAGACTAAAAATAAAACAACATGAGACACCAATTCGTTCCCTTGGTCATTCTGATAGGACCCTAAAATAGAAGTCAGAAAATAATTATTCTCTTAGAATGCACAATATGCCAGAACAATATGCGGGAAAATCTGAATGGCCGTTTCACTACAAAATTACTAGTCATCGTAATCGAATTAATCGGCTCCCTACAAAAGATTACTATCTCTAGAACAACACTTCCGCGCAGAAAAACACGATTTTAAAGTCACACCAAATTCACTATAATTGAACAATAGAAAAAAAGATTTAAAAAATTCTAGAAGACCGTGAAGACAAATGGATTGTGCGTCTCAAAACACTGCATCCAAACGGGCTTAATCACAACTTTAACAACATATATAGAAGTAATATATGACTTCATAATTAAAGCCCTCCCCATATTTCTCCTCAACACGACAGACCTGCTTGCGGAGGTGTCGAGGTCTCACACTTAAACACACACCCATACTAATATATACACTTACACGCATCATTCACACCCCCGAAGAACTAAATGATAATATACACTTAACACAAACATATCCCCTTCGCAGGAAAAAATAAAGACGTCAAAATGACCAAGGGAATTCATAGTCGCATGAATTTATCCAGCCTCTATCTTAAAAAACAATTTTGGCTAACACAAGGCCTAACCAAAATTAACGATAAAAATCAAATGAAAAATACAGATAAAGTTCATTTTCTTCAGAACATCATTCATTCCTGTAGTTCACTGCTAACAATTAGAATGTTTTTCGAAATTTGTATCATAAAAAGGAGAAACGTTATGCTTAAAGAGTAGATTATTCTTGTCAATGTATATGTAATTTAACAAATACAATATTAAATATTCTTCTCAGTGAGACACTTTTCTTAATAAATTAAACTTCCTCAGTATCAATTATTTTAAAAAGAAAATAATCTATGCATACTTCGCTGCCTATCATAAAAATAAACAAATATGTATTTCAATTTTAACATTTAATTATAAAAATGCATAATAATTTAATAAAACTTATAATAAAGAAATATATTATAGAAAAATGGATAATGAAAAAAACTCCCCTTTTAAAATATGGCATCGCTTTCCTTAAGAAAGTATTATTATTATTATTATTATTATTATTATTATTATTATTATTATTATTATTATTCAATGGAGAAATGTATAATAATATTAATAATAATAATAATAATAATAGTAATAATAATAATAATAATAATAGTAATAATAATAATAAGAAGAAGAAGAAGAAGAAGAAGAACAATAATAATAATAATAATAATAATAATAATAATAATAATAATAGTAATAATGATAATAAGAAGAAGAACAATAATAATAATAATAATAATAATAATAATAATAATAATAATAATAATAATAATAATAATAATAATAAAAGACCTTTAAGTCGAAATCTCATACATTGAAACATAACAACCCTTTTTGTAGTTGGATCCCTCGGATTGCTTGAAAAACACTGAAGAGTTTTGTGGAAGGCCATGCCTTAAAGAAATACAAAATAATTCTTCTCACGAGTACAGCTCACAACTTACGAAGAGATTTATCTATGTAAAAATGTTTTTTTTATAATTGGTCAATGGAAAATGTTATGACGCCACTTCTAACCATAGGACTCTGGGTGGCCCCATGAAAGAAATGTGTACACACCATTAATCAAACGAAATAAAATAATAATAAGCTCACATACTGAAAAATTGTGTCTTCCCAAAATGAAGATTCTGTGATAAATATCCAGAAAAATTTGGCCATCTTTTATCAGGTTGCGCTGTAATTGGCACCCAACAAGGCACGACAGATTGGACCAATATTTGAGCTGGAAAATCTCCAACGCTTACGGAAAGGAAACTACAAGAAATTGCTATGAACTCAGCCCAGACCCGGTTTTACAGACCATGTGACAATTTTATGGGACTTTACAATACACACAAACAGAACAGTCAACGCTAATCGCACTGACATCGCGATTAGTGACTAGAAGGACAACATGGGACTCCTTATTGACATAGAGGTCCCTGCAGACTGCAATGAATCTTTGAAGATATTCAAAACCCTTTCGAAATACAAGAACCTTGAAATCGAAATCTCAAAAATGTGGCGCATGAGGACTTTAACACTTCTAATTTTAGTTGGAGCCCTCGGATTGATTGGAAAAAATTCCAAAAGATCAATTGAAGGAATATTGCACTCACACGTATAGCTCACACCCTACGAAGGGCTTTATTTATGTAAAAATATGTGCGATTATTGTTTTAAGCTACTCAGTGGAAAATACTATGCTGCCATATTTGACCTGAGGTATCTGGTCGGGACCCAGAAAGAAAGACGTATACACCAGAAACAAAAGGAAATAAAACAACAACAATTCATGTAGGCCCCCTCTCTAATTTTCTGTTTTGTCTGTCCTTAATCCCACTTACGCATGAACTAAACAACAGTAGCTATGTTTACAAATTAGACAAAAAATATTCAGTCACCTACTCTCACGTGGATTATCTCAAACTCTTTGCCAAAAACGACAATGAGTTGAAGTGCCTCCTCAATATTGTAAAACGTTTCACTGTCCATATTGGTATGTACTTCGGATTAGATAAATGTGCAAAAGTAACATTATGTAGGGGAGAATTATAGAAACAACCTAAATAGATTTAAACTTTGTCACAAGGATTAGGGATCTGGAACAAGATGAAGCCTATAAATATCTAGGAATTAGCGAAGGAGGTGGTATACAACATACACAAATGAAGGAGAAGTTAAGAAATGAGTGCTACATACGTGTCTGTCTGGTGCTAAATAAAAGTTTCGACTTGATATATATATATATATATATATATATATATATATATATATATATATATATATATATATATATATATATATATTGGTCTATTGCTGTTGCATGTCGGGTGTTGATTTTGCAGATGACAGCAATTATTTCAGTAATATAGATATCTGTACGATTTAGGAATTCGATATGTTTGTGTTGTTCCTTTCGTTGCATGATGCATGTAACACTTTCAGCTCTGATCTATTGTGCAGTTTAGTTTTTCCACATCTTACACCAGATCTCCTCCAATTCCTAAATATTATGTCGTTTTTATCTCTTTTTTAAAGTGTGTCATTCATCTCTATCTAATTTTTCACAGTTCATGATATAGTTTCTTGCCATCTTCTACCAAGATCATGTTATGCCAGAAGAATCGGTTCCCTATTTCATAACACCTGATTCTCTGTGACTTTGCTGGAATGTGTTGTTTCAATTTCTCTATAACTTTTGGTTCGTCAGTCTTATTCTTTATGTCAAGGGTTCGATTAAGTTATCTCCCTTTTCTTTTTTTTCATTTTGGAACCCTTGTCTACTCCCCTTATAAATAACAATTTTCCTCTAGTTTATTTATTTCAATTTCTACTTTTTGCTTTCCAACTGGCGTTTCTCATTTTCGTTTTCGTTGTATTTTTAGTTGTCCACCCATTGTTTCTGCGATAGTTGCCGAGGCTACGTACATATGATAATTTCTGTCAGGTTCACCGGTCTTTCCATTTCCCTTATTTTTCTAATTGCTTCTCTAGCGAGGTTACTGGTTTCTTTCACTTGACGGTTCATTCTTAATTTAGAAATTGTTGACCTTTCCTCGAAAGATATTTCTTTTATATACTCTCATTTATATGGTTTTTGACATCTCTGTTTCTCTCACATATACGTGATTATCTGCTCTATTTGATTGTGTAGCTCAGACGGATTATTACAACCGGTTTTTATTTGTTCTTCTACATGTAACGCCACTGGGTTGTTGGCATTTAACCACTCGATGTAAACTTTTACTATAGTTTTGATGTTTTCTCGGATGCTTTAAAGTTCTATGCTAAGTATTTTTTTCTGATGATTTAACGCATGAAATTGGCTAGTTTGATGGCATCGATGTTTAGTCTAGTTGAGGGATATTTTTGTCGCCAGATATTATAGGCGTGTTCGGTCATTGTTTTCGGTGATGAATATGGAGAGTCCCTTTGAGGTCTGCCCTCGGTGTGGTTTTCCTCTAGTTCTCGTCGTGCAGAATATTTTCCAGTTGCAAACTTTTCGATTCCAGTATGGTTCCTCACTGGGTATCGTGAACCTTGTTTTTTTTTCGGGTGACAACCGATGTAGTTTAGCAATATGTTTCGTTGTGTTAGTATTATAGTTAGTTCTTATTTACCCATACGTGAGGGCTGGATTGAGGGCGCCAGAGCATATGCACAACTTGGTGGGCCATCAGATTCGGCGAGGGGCAGGCCTCCTCGTGGTCCTAACTTTTGTAGTATTTCTATTATTATCAACGTCGGTAAAAACTTAAAAGCGTTTGGATCTCAAGGAAACACGACATGCTTCACGAGACTCCGACTTAACTTCAATTTTCAAGGGGATTTTCTTTGAATTTTTCTTTTTCTCTTCTGTTCAGTAATATGAAAGTATTATTATTATTTGTTATTATTATTATTTTTATTACTATTATTGTAGAATGGTGAAATATATAATAACAACAACAACAACAATAATAATAATAATAATAATAATAATAATAATAATAATAATAATAATAATAATAATCATTATTATTATTAATGTGGAATGAAGATAAGACATTCTGCTCTCTATAAAAAATGCAATGGAAAATGTTTTACAGAATAGAAAGATGAGATGTGTTGCGAATAGTCGAGAAAACGTGGTTGAGATAAAAAAGAAACGACACTTCTGTTAATTTTAGTTCAGCTCCTATCGATATGAATAAAAGCAATCTGAAAATACGTCGACAAAAAGAAATTTCAGATGCATGCGGATTGCACAGTGAAGCATATGAGACTTTTGCACATGTGGTATCCGAATATTCCCTGCTTTCACAGATACTTGGCAGGAATTCGAGACATGAACAAATGGCTGTAGTTTTACAATGGAAACTCCGTGAAAAATATGGATTTGAGCTCTACCGAAAAAAACATAAATAACCATGTAGTCGGAAATAGTCATTGGTGATGAAAAAAATATGGAATATGAAGATTCAAATATACAAGTTAGTTTAAACTTATTCTCAGCAAAGAAGAACGACTTTAATAACTAAATGAACTTGCTTCCTCCTTGGAAACCCGATTGTTCGAGAAAGAAGTGAATAGAATTGAGATTGATACCAATTTAGTGAAGTAAATTAGGAGGATATATAATTGCCGAAAAGTCGAGGCTGTGTCTGTTGGAATCAGATTTAGAGGAAGATCTTTATTCCTTTAGCCGAAAGAGATGATTTAAAATCAGATTCACCCCATGCAAGGCAGTTACGCCACTAAGACAGAAGCGGGTTATTGGGTGTGGAAGAATAAGACAACAGAAACATTATTCATGTGTGGAAACAATAGAAGATTCACAAGAATGAAAGTAGATAACGATTGATATTTCATTTAAAATTTGAAGCATCAACGTTGCAGGGCAAGCATGGAAAATGATGAGACTTTACATGCGAGAGAGGAAAATGTTAATATAGAACTAACCGTTACATTTATCAAATACCTATAAGATTTCATATGTTGCAGAATGACATTTTGCTTGGCACAGTACAATTTTTCTTCTTTCTTTCTTTCTTACTTTCTTTCTTTCTTTCTTTCTTTCTTTCTTTCTTCTTCTTCTTCTTCTTCTTCTTCTTCTTCTTCTTCTTCTTCTTCTTCTTCTTCTACGTGCTATGCCCTTTCAGGATGTTTCAAATCATGACTCTCCACAATTTTCTCGCCTCTGTAGGTCTTGGTAAATTTGATTTTTTTCTCTCCTCTCACACCTAAACCCTGTTTTGCCATCCAGTTGAACAAGCCCGTTACGTCGATTACGTATTAATTACTGCCTTTGTTCCATTCAATATGCACTGTCAGTTCCAAATTTTCAAATACACCTTTACTCATGATTTGTTCTACAAATTCAAATGTATTTTTATTATGTTAACTATACATGAATTTTATTATGATAAGTATACATGAAAATTTATTATGTTAAATATACATGAAATTTTATTATGTTAAATATACTTGAAATTTTATTATGATAAATATACATAAAATTTTACTTACATTTTCTTTAAGACATCGACATTACTCACAGATTCGGACCATAATATGCTAGGTATCCTTTCCTATAACCATATTTCTGTTACTTGAAATCTTCATTTGTGAAGAGAGTATGAAGCATTCACTGCTATATCAAAAAAATCTATATTACATAACAATTTAGTAATCTTTTCTTCGATTCTAATGAAATTCCTCCTTGATTCTTAACCATTTGCTTAGCCTTCGGTATCAAAATGCGCCTTCGGATTTCGGGGATGCACTTTCTGTAAACGAATAAAAAGAAAAAAATAAACATGCCTACCGTTGCGTGATTTAAGTCTGGTATCAAATTATTGCAAGATCAGTTAACTCTCAAACATGATTTGAGTTTATCTCTATACGTGTACATGTTTGTACGATTGTATTTATCCGTAATCATACCACGTAAAGGAGCTGTATATCCATCATTTAATGTTATTATTGAGACATCTAGATTTATTAATTTCTTAACCAAACAATTCTGTTTATGATGCTTACCCGTTGGTTTTATGATATTTACATAAATTTGGTAGAACGGTTGTCTTTAGCCAAATTTATCGATACTTTTTTTCTATCTGTTTACATTCGCAAGATCAGTTTTTTTCAAAATAATTGTTTTTACAATTTCCATGCTTCCTAATGTATTAATTGTTTTTAAATCACTCTCATTATCATTCTTAAATATATATATATATAAATATATATATATATATTGTTGAGTCTTGAATCATTGTTGAATCTCGACTAATGCATGGAATAATAATGCAACACAAAATGTACTTAGAACTAGAATGTATTATAACAAGAATGTGTACACAATATTTACATCTAGTATTTCTGTATATTTCTGGGAAGACCGTTCCTGGAGAATGTGTTGACTAAGTCGCAGTCGATCAGAGTCTCTAGTTGGATCTCTTGATTCCCCCCCCTGTCTTCCGGTACCGACCATATTTATATCGTCGGTACTCCGCTATGCAGATTAGGTGGATCCTACCACAACATATATATATATATATATATATATATATATATATATATATATATATATATATATATATATATATATATATAAAATCGGCGTATGAGGGTCAAGCAGATCAGTTCCTAGGAAACCGACAGCAGCGCATGAGATTTGATTATAGTGGTGAAGGTTTCGTGCAGGATCATCCACACTTTTTGAAGGGCTGAATACAGGGAACTGCTGCACTAAGTGTCACAAGTTCCCCAAACGACCCTCAGCAGGTTTTGAATTCAGAGTTATCCTTCCCCTAGACCAGTTGTCATTCCAGACTATAGAACCTAGTCTGTCCTTCTATTTACCCATAGCTGGAGTGAAAAGACGATGATTCACAAGAGTATTAGCACGTAAGTGAATGTAATGGATTCGACTGGAATTCGAACTTGGCTCTCCGATACCTCAAACAAAGCCGTTATCCATTAGTCCTTGGGTGTTTCGTACAGAACACACTTTTCATCACTGGTAAGCACACGATTAAATAAGGATGCGGTACGGTGACGAGAAAACAGCGAAACGCAGGCTGCCACTCGTTGTCCCTTGTGGACCTCCAACGGCGTTTGCGGAACCCACTTGCTCAGTTTGTACGTCTTACCTAGGCGGTGCAGGTGAAGTCTAACTATTTCATCGGAAACGTGGAACTGTCTTGCAAGTTCACCACACGTTAGACTACTGTCCTCTGCAATGGCCGCCTTCAGGACTCCGTCATTCAAGACCTGTGGTCGTCCACTGCGAGGCTCATCATGGAGAGACAAATCTCCCGACTTGAATTTTCGAAACCAACGCCTTGGAGTACATTCATCCACAGTATTATCCTCAATCGCGTGACATATGCGGCGACTTGATGAAGCTGCTGTTAAGCCCACTTTGGAAATCGCAATGCGGCCCATGACATCACACATGAACAAGCGACAGTGAAAACGAGAAGTGTTAAGTATGTGAAGACGTTGGTATAAACCAATGGCTTCTATTATCAATTTTAGGCATTTAAGTATATTTGTGGAGATTTCATAGTTTATTTTGTTCAGGTTATGTTTCAAATGTTTTATGCATTCAAGAATTTTTATTTTTATTTATTGTTTTCATGTTAAGTATAATTGTGTTTTTAACAAGTATTTTCCGTTATTGTCTATGCGGCCGGGCATGTTGTTTTGAATGCCTAAAAATGTTAGAGTTATCATTCAAATATACAGTCAAGCGTCGTGAAAGCGAGTTTATATATATATATATATATATATATATATATATATATATATATATATATATATATATATATTCCAAGCATTGCTTAGATGTGGCACAAGGCTGAAAGTAGTGGGCACCCAGTGAGGATCAACCACAATAACTGTTCTAGCGAGAAAAGCTTGCTAACCATTACATCGCCATGAGGTACCTATGTATTATATATATATATATATATATATATATATATATATATATATATATATATATATATATATATAAAACAAGCTAGATTTTCATTATTCCTTTTAACTGTTCAACTATTTCAACATTTCCAAAATCATATTTCAAGTATTCAATTTTTTAACAAATAGTTTACGCGTCTGCATTTTGAAGATGAAACCATTAGTTCTATTGCAGACTGTAGGATGTGAAGGGAAAGAAACACAGCCGAGGTCTCTCTTAACCGCCTTGGTTGGCTGCAGCTTGTATTCCTGCTGTATATTTTTCTAGAGCCATGTACCTGTGCTGTGGGCCTACATCACTCTATATGCACGGTTCAGGAGACTTTTTGTTAAAAACTATTTTAATCGATTCTCTTTATTCTTATTTATGGGAAATAATATATAGAGTTATGCATATTTATTTAAAATATGCTAAACAGCAGTCGTTGTGTTGCATGAACTCATACCCAGGCCAAATAAACTCTATAAATATTTCACAGAAATAGATGCATAGTGAAACTGATATTGTTTATTTATAATATAAATTAATCTTAGAAATGCTTTTAACATTGTTTTGGTAGCAATAATATTATTAAAAAAAATGACCAGCAGAATACAATTTTGGTATATCATTGCTAAATAACGAACACTTCACACACCTCGATGTATGGCTGAATTTTAAAAAAATACTCTAGGATATAACGAATATTATTAACTCAGAGCAGCCTTCAAAATTGCTACAAAACCGAAATATCAACCTGAAATCTCGTGTTCAGATTTTTAAATATCCTCATAAAATCGATGTTTTCATATTCAAGACGCCAACCCCATTCCGAAATATATAAACTGTCAGCTGCTTAAAACCGTTTTCTAAGACCAATGGTTAAAATTGACCCCTATCGATCTTGGCAAATACCATCCTTTTTCGAACATTGTAAAATGGCGCTAGGCTATCGCAAGGAAAGAACTGAATCACATAACATAAAATACATCACGTGTGAAACCTCAACTGCAGCAAAAGCTACAATGTGTATTATCTGTAACTTGAAGGGAAAATAATGATATAATCGAGATACTGATATTCCATACTACTTCAAATAAAAAGTTAGGAAAGAAACCCCTTTTAATTTTGGAGACATAACTGTTTATGAACTTGAGAAATCAATTTTTCTGAAAAATTGTTTCAAGAGGAAGATTTTATAAATTTCAACCGATGTTTGTACTGGATGCTTGGAAAATGATGACGAAAATGTCCACATAAGAAAACGCCTAATAAAGTGTGTTCTAATATCTTGGACCGATTTTAAATTTGAATTAAGTTTTGAACATCTAAAGATTTTATTTTCTTTTTCCTTCGGATTTAACAACTAAAGTTTTTGGCGCTTTCAGCCATGAAACGACTAACAATCAAACAACTTGTGAAAGTTATCGAAGCCTATTAAGAAAATGGACGTTTAAACAGGTCGCATCATCTCTCGAAACAGCGAATAAAATTAGCCACAACGATCGTGCGACATAACTCCTTTAGATTTCTTCCTTTGGAGTCATCTCAAAAGTAATGCCTATGCCAACAAGCCACAACAATTCAACAACTGAAGGATGAGATAATAAGGCATATTGGTGATATTGTGGAGCACCTATGCAGAGACATCATCAAAATGCTTGACCATCGAGTGGACGTGTGACGGATATTTGGGTGATACTATTTTTCACGAATGATGCTAATACTTAAATAACATAATCCAACAGAGAAATAAATAAATTTTCACCAATAAAACTGATTTATTAATGCTGACGTTGATCCGTCTTAATGACACACCAACTTTACCATTATTGTTGTGTATATATTTGAGCCTTATCTATTGTTGAAGATAATTTTTGTCGCTTTTCTGAACATGTGTAGAAATATTTAATACAATACGCGGCTGATGTATATTATTTAATAAGAACATTCGAAGAAATACGTTTGTGCGCATGTTAATTAAAATTGTGAAGATAATGAATGAGCATGCAGCTGTCCGTTTCCGTAATGATGGACCGAACAGGAAATTATATTAGAATAATCTTTATCTTATCAGAGAAGAATAGATTTTTAAAAATTGAATACATAAAGAAATTCATTTTCTTCAATGTATTAACGTTTCGCTGTAGTTAGAATAATAAAGGCATTCGGTATAATGTGCGAATTGAAAATCGCAGGTTTTATTTTGTTTGCAGCGTGACTCAGCGTTATTATTATTTCTATTGTAGCTGAGAGGTCCTATAATATGCTTTTGTATCACAGAAAACTTATGTAACCAGCCATCATTAAGATAAACCTACTTTTGAAACCAGTATATTTTTCTTTTTAAATGTTAATACTGTTCACGGCACTGCTTATAGTTCGACTAAAAGCAGTGCCAACAACATTTTGCACATGTAAATGACAAGTGTAAGGAAATGGAAGGCAATTTCAACAGAGCGATATTTTATTTTATTTTATTTTTTTTTACATAACGGAGTAAAATCAGGGGGGTATACAGGAATATGCTTGCAAAAGAAAGAATATATTAAAAGGTCGTAGCAGAGACAAATGTTTTTCGGGGGCGCCAAAAAATATTAGTCGCCGGACTGTCAATATCCGGTGTTTTTCGGCTGAGGTAAATCTTATGGTCGTCTTCCTTTTTAAATCTGAGATATATAGAGAGAGAACGAAAGTCAGTGAACGATAGGAAAAGGTTTTTAAGCGAAAGCCAATGCTTAGGTTTAATTTGAATTCTTTTGTATTTGCTTGTAGTTTTATATTTTAATTTATCATATCGGACTCAGCACAATTCCAACTTAAAATGAAAATGCAATCACGTGATAAAGGGAAATTACGATCATCGTATACCTTCAAAGAATAATTCTTCTTCGGGGTATTGTGAAAGTTATATTCTTCATTAATTCGATATTTTCTCTTTCTTGTAATGCTTTCTTTATTGTATTTTGTCAAAAAAAAAAACACTGTAAAAACCTAAAAAATTCCTAAAGAAATTAGGAGCCAAGCCCTCTAAACTGCTACGGCCCTGAAGTTAAAAGCTTAAAGATGGTGTTGTCATTAAAGCATAGAGGGAGGTCAAGAAAGACAAAAGGATGATGCAAGAAAGTTTCCCGTTTTTATAGCTACTTCATATCGCCCTCTGATGATTTCCTGGCAAAACTAACGAAGCCGAATCTGCCTTCATGTTTACCATATCGTTCAAAGACCGGCGAATCAAGTCTTTTGCAAAGGCATACTCCTAAACAAATACAACAGTGTAGGTCAGATTTTGAACTCAGCATTCCGATTGAATGTAACGTGCCGGCAGCAGTTACACAACCGTATATATATTTATTGTTTTGTAGGTGAATAGATCATCTGATCAGGTGTGAGTGTTCGCTGGGAATGACGTTTGGATTTATAATATTATGCCAGTTTAATAAATAAAAATCTGTTACCTTAGAATATATATATATATATATATATATATATATATATGTGTGTGTGTGTGTGTGTGTGTGTGTGTGTGTGTGTGTGTGTGTGTGTGCGTGTGTTTGTGTGTGTGTATATACATACACAAGTATAGGATAGGTGCATATGGAATGAATTCCAATAATCAAAAAATTATATTCTTAAAATTTTGCTCAATAGAGAGTAGGGCAAATAAAATGTATTCGAAAATTATAACATGTTATAAGTTTTAAAATCACTACAAAAATAAATGTTTTTTAAAACACTTTATTCTACATTCAATTCCTAAATGTATTTAAAACCCTTTATTATACATTCATCACCATCACTTGATAAGACACCAGAAGTGTTGAAACAAAATGTATAGCCGAAAGCGCTCGGAAATATAAAACATTTGGACAGTTCTTACACACACTTTGTTCAGAAAAGAAAGCTCTTGTTCGAACACAAGAAAAATTAAATAAAAAGCTTAACCGTTGTACCTTGTCTGTTGTTTTTAATGGAACATGCATATATATATATATATATATATATATATATATATATATATATATATATATATATATACATACACACAGGGTGTCCATATAGTTCGTGTGCACTTTAAAACAATTATAACTTTATTTGTATTTGCGATGGAAATAATCTGAAATAATGTTATAATGTTTAATGTACCTAGTTTTAAGTATAGTTAAAATAACTAAGTACTAGTTAATATTGTTAAGAGTTGGCCTTTTCTTTTTTATTATTAAAGCTTCCATTATTTTTTATCCTTTTTACAGGTGGATGCAGTTAATATATTTGTGTTTTCTACTAGTATGTTTCTAATCGAGACTGGTAATTTGTGTGTGTGTTTAAGTGAGTTCTAATGGAGCTCTTATCAGATAGGTCTTTATGCTTATCCAGACGTCTTACGTTACACAATACAAATCTTAACCGTAGTATCTTGTCTGAAATTTTTAATGAAACATGCATAAACGAAGTATTGCTGCCTAAATATACAACTATATATATATATATATATATATATATATATATATATATATATATATATATATATATATTTGTGCGTGTGTTTGTGTGTGTGTGTGTGATAAACCGGTCTTGTTATACAGCAATGAAGTAATAAAATGCTTATCTGATCTTGTGGCCGGAAAGTTGACG
>OZ038481.1:106469593-106472093 GCA_964036315.1 Acanthosepion esculentum
ATTATTATTATTATTATTATTATTATTAATTACTTTATTGTGTAATTACATGTGTAACCCATTTAAGGTGGTTATAGAAAAGAAGAAATTTCGTCACACCCTGGTGATCGACTTTACTAATTTTCACCCCTTCCATGCATTAATGATCTGACAGAGAACAATTAATTGATAATATCTCGAAAAATTGAAATCTGGGGAAAAGCCATTTTCCCCCAAAGAAACATTCAAAGATCAAAGTCAATTTAAGGTGAATTATTATTATTATTATTATTATTATTATTATTATTATTATTATTATTATTATTATTATTAGTTTTAGTAGTAGCAGTATTAGTAGTAGTAGTAGTTTTGTTAGTGTTGCTGTTATTGTGATTATGAGTTTTTTTCTAAATGCCCTGAATAATTCACTGAAAGTTTCAAGAACATCTCTTGAATTCAAGGCTGTTATGACGGTTTTCTGGTAATTCTAGTAACAGTAGTAATAGCAAATTTAGGTGCTTCTTTATTAACTGACCGACGCTGCACTGCCGCTGTCAGTTGAAATTTATAAAATCTTTCCCTCATACACTTTTCTTCAGTAAAATGTTTCTCGTGATCATTGTTACTTCGCTCTTCCGTATTGATTGGGGTTTTCATTACGGTTGACATTTTGTTTGAAGAAGTGTAAAACGTCAGCGTTTCTTTCACCTCAACTTCTATGTGTTATCATTAGCCGTTGCTGCTGAATAACCTCAAGTGATTTGGTTTCTTTTATCTGGTAGAATCCTTTGTTTATGCTTCTGTAGGGTCATTTCACGAGATCGCAAAAAGTACTGTATCCCGCTGAAACCTTCACTTTTCACTTGCACGAAACCATTTTAAACATCGATCTGAGAATGCCGTTGTATACAGCTGACATTTTAGATGTTTCTGAATGTATTGTATGCATATGAAATCACGAGTTGACCAAACTATTTCAGAACGAGATTCTAGATTTTAGGTTAATGTTTGGTTTTGAAGCAATTTGCGTTTGTGGACAAAACTACCTGTAGTACGGCCTATTCTATGTTCAATCACCTTATGCCATACACTGAATAAGTGTTACATATTGATTTGAAGCATTTAATATTTACTAAATCCACATAGTAATTTTTTACGATGGATACATGAGATGTACCATCAGTCTTTTCATTCCAATTTCAGATCATAATTTCTCTTTTGGAAATATTTATTTTGAGCCTTTGTAGAGTAGGTTGATTTTTTGTTACTCATCCTTGCAAGGTCTGAAATTTCCAAGCGGTCGATCTTACTGATTTCATGTATTATTATTATTATTGTTGTTGTCGTTGATGGTGATGATATTGTTGTTGTTTCTGCCGCTGTTCTTCACGTAAATCCGTTATCAATTAACTTCTTGAAACCGAGAGTCAAGCGCACTTGTACACAGATGTTATAATACTTTTTAAAAGATATATACATCTATATATATATATATATATATATATATATATATATATATATATATATATATATATATATATATATATATATATATATATATATATATATATATATGATTCGGTTTTGCACTTTAGAAGGTAACGCGCAAAATTGTACACAGTGTCTGCTACTGCTGATGCAAAAGCTGTCCTATGAATTGAGCACTCTGAGTATTGGCGTGATTATTCTAAAAGATAAATACGTAAAAGTTCACCTACCTCTCTACCGAGAGGTGATAGCTTAGGATAACGATTTCCGACTCATGCCAAACGAATTGGAATTTGAATCTGGCTTGAGATAATCAGATGTCTAATCACAATGATGAGCTGTGATACAGTGAATGTCAGTCTGTAGATCACACACACACACACACGCACACACACACACACACACACACACACACACACAGACACTCACAGACACACACATATATATATATATATATGTGTGTGTGTGTGTGTTTGCAATATCTATAAGAAATCCTGTTTTATTTACTTTCATATGTCTCTCAATATGAATATTAAAGTCCTAAACATAGTGATATTATTATTATTATTATTATTAGTATTATTATTATTATTATTATTATTATTATTATTATTATTAGTAGTAGTAGTAGTAGTAGTAGTAGTAGTAGTAGTAGTAGTAGAAGAAGAAGTATTTCCATTAATTTCTGTTGTATGCATATTTCCTTCCGTTTCAAACCAATGACCTGGGTTCATGAGAAAAATAAGAACACACACATTTTAAATTATTAATTCTCAATTTTGACTTAGTTGTATTCCTTTATTACTGAATAATGTTTCTTATTTCTTTCGTGTTCTTTAACAGAGATCATCATTCTGTACTTTTGTCGTTTCCAGATATTTTTGAGACCGATTGTTGTGCTATTGTAATACAGTTCTAGTTGAAGTAAAACTCTACCACCTTCAGATCTAGAAACATCCAGTCGATCAACAACAGCCTTAGGGTGAACAATTCGGTGACAAGTGAGAAGCTTTCTCAATTTGACATCCATTCT
>OZ038481.1:106477093-106499593 GCA_964036315.1 Acanthosepion esculentum
ATTTTGAATCTCTTGCAAGCAAGGGCTAATAGAGATAATGCCAATGTCCTTATCGTTACCTTTTTGAACGTGCCGTTGTCTACAATTATTAAATAAAGTTTTAAGATATTATATTCAGTTTTTTGAAAAGCAAAGTAATGAGAAATTAAATATAATATTTTGCCATGAAATTAAGGCCGGAATCGTAGTTTACTCAGTAAACATATGCTATGAGAATATTTCTTATTGTGGTGCTGAACACCTAACAGAGGTTATCGATTTTCTTGGAATTAAGAATCTCTGGCAGAATACCTAAGACCATACTGCATAACTATCAAAGTCCCAACTCGGTGAATGACTGCAAGTTAAAGGTTGGGGTCGATAGTACTCATACTGCATTTCCCTTAAAATATTCAGCACAGGTTTTGGCCTGATTCGCTTTTCTCCATCATATGATGCAGAGACATTTACTATCCACAGACAAACCCTTCATAATCTCATTCATCATTTTCAAGTCATGCTGAAAGGAAAAATTTGAAAAATATGTTAGAGTTAAAAGAATATCAATTTTATTAACATGCATGTTATTTTTATATGCAGTGAGCACATTGAAGAATGAACATAAACATGATTTTTAGATTCCCAATTAAACAATTTATTCATAAAGTTGATGCATTATACGATGCGGTTATTTTTTCATGCTTTTCTATTCTAGTTAGCGTAACGTTTATAAGTCAAAATGTTTCCCAGACTTAAAATAGAGATGGGGTGCTTACAAACTCTAATCCTCCTGGGTACGACGATAAACTACGTCCGGTAGCAAGACCTCTGATTTTGATGTTTTGAGGCGCGTGGAATCATCTCTAAATTGCTGTGTTCCATGTCCACCATTAACCGGGGTCTGTTAGGGCCTCTTCTGGGGAAACATGGGTTCGCAAATTTCCATCTATGAATAAATCGGAATCTTTTAAAATAATTGCTAGGAATCCAACTAAAACTGGAATTATTGATGTACTCATGTTTCACATTATTGACATTTTTAATTTCACTATCCTTGAAAGTGTAAGAAGAGGTTTTTATAATAAAAATATTACCGGTAATTGAGTTTTGAAAAAAAAAAGAGTACCAGCAATACATTTTTTTTTTAAAATATTACCAGTAATAAAATTTTGTTTGCATTAAATAATACATAGAGGTTGATATGCCATAAAGCAAACCATACCATCAATGAAACCAAAATCTCGACAAAAATCCTCTTTACAAATTTACGTCAATGGAACCGGATGTACAAACTGATATCTTACAAAGAATATATATTCTATTCATAAATATCTATTCTAAAAATTTGTTGGCATTAATTAACACAGTGAGGTTGATATGCCGTAAAACAAATCAAGCCAATCTAAACCTATAGTAATGTATAAGATAAGACTAGATAACAAATGCAGTTTTTTATTTACATCTTTGTAGATTTTTAGAAGTTGTTATAACAGAAATGTCGTGAATAAAGTATAGAAGTTTTGAAATAATATGTAACTTCGACAAGACATAAACATAGATATGATTACATCTGTTATTTCTTACTTTGAATTGTGTTGTATACATATTTTCTTCCGTGTATGAACAATAGAAAGGTCGGAAATGTCGTCATGACATTTTCCATTCATCATTTTTTTTAAATAAAATAAAAATAAAACAACCCATAAGAACACACATTTTACATAGGTAAAGCTCTTCATAATGTATTAGTTGTTGTTTTTAGCACAAGTTTTATATTGTTAAGGCATGGGTTCCCAAAATTCCAGTTGCAGTTGGATTCCTTGAATTCATTGTAAAAGATTCCGATTTATACATTGATGGAAATTTGCGAACCCAATTTTCTTTTTTTACAAAAATGATGCCACATTATTGATATTTTCATTTCAATATCCTTGTATTTTGATAATCGTTTTTTAAATCTTCAAATATTCTGAAGGGATTTTGCTATGTCAATAAATACACCTGTTTCTGTGGTTTTTGTCACTATGAATCGACGATTAGTTTTAATTTTCCGTCTAGTCTGTGTGGAGATCAAACCATTTTCTAGCAGTTTCCTTCCAATGGAAGATACAGATTTTCCGGTTGTTTAATTGCTTGTCTAAGATTTTGTTCCTTTTAGTTTCCATCACATAGTAGTTGCAGATTATCCTGTGCTAATATTTGCCCTCTCGCACATCCTGCCATATATGTTCTTTGGTGGCTAATACTATGATGTTCAGTTCTCTCTAGATATTTATCAAGAAATTTTTCAGTATGTCTACTTGATAATTTATTTTTTATTCATAAAATTGATAGATAGCAATCATTGGATCTCTGCGGCAATAATAATACCTTCGTTTTCCGCTTTTAATCATGCATTTCTTTGGATACGGTGTTTGTCTACATTGCATAGGTATGGACTGATTATTGACTATGAAGAGGATTATCTTGTCATCGCTACACTATTATTATTATTATTATTATTATTATTATTATTATTATTATTATTATTATTATTTTCTTTGATTTCTCCGTGTCCACCCAGAGACCTAATGTTAGAAATGACATTTTCCACTGAAAAAGAAAAATGACATAGACAAAGCCCTTCGTAAGTTTTGGGCTGTACTCGTGAGAACAATTCTATTTCTTTAAGGCATGAATTTCCAGGAAACCCTTCAAATATTCTACTGGAATTTTTCCAACCTACCCGAGGGCTCCAACTATAACAGGGATCGTTGATGTTCCAACGGGCTCTATTTTCGAGATATCATCTTTAAGGTCCTTGTATTTTGATAGCTATTTGAATATCTTCCAAGATACATTGAACTCTGCAGGGACAGCCATATCAATAAGAGGCACTTTTTTGCGGTCTCTAATGACAATATCAGGGAGATTAACTTTGATTGTTTTATTATTATTATTATTATTATTATTATTATTATTATTATTATTATTATTATTACCTTTGATTTATTCTCATTTCCTTTCCGGTACCGACCTGAACCATATCATGATATTTCTCACAGAAAATTGTGTATGACAGATAAAACAACCTAATAGCAGATATATTTTACATATATACAGGTGTGTGGTCTGCGTGTGAGAACAATTTATTGTCTTTCTTTAAGGCATCGATTGGCATGAATCTCTTATAATGATTCGATCAGAAGCTTTTCTAATATAGGTCAGGTCTCAAACAAAAACAAGTGCTATTATTAATATCTTAAGGTGCGATACTTTTAGACGTGTATTTCAAGTTCTTTGCATTTTGATGCGATAAGCAACATCTTCAAAGGTAATTCTCGTCTGCAGAAATATTCATGTCAATAAGAAGGCACATATTTTTGTGTGATTTGCTCATTATTACAAGGCGAGAAGCAATGATTTTGTTGTGTATGTTAGAAGAGCTTATACCAATTTCTTGCACATTCCTTCCTGTAAAGATATTAATCAAGACTGTCATGTAGGTTTTATATTCGGTGGGTGCTAATACCGAGCAACCTGTTACATGTGAGTCAGTTGTCTTGGGATATTCATCCTGAAATCTGCATTTAGCTCCCACACATTTTTCCAGTAATGTTGCCTGAAAATTTTCGTTAGGAAGCATTTATGAATAAAACATTCGGTTTAATCATTTAATCCTAACCCTGAACTAGGTAACCAGTTTGGCTATGGAGGTTTGTCTACACCATTTTTTAATTTTTTTTTACCACTGGGAGATTAATGAACATAAATAGGTTGATCTTAATGGGCGATTACTTGTCATATTCATACACTTCAAATTCCCTTTTGAATTTGTTGGCTTCCTTTAATGCAAAATAAAGTATCCTGTTCCTTTGTCACAGATAATCATCTTCTGTAGTTCCTAGGTATTGTTTAAAGCCGAATGTCGACGTTCGAGAGACAATTCTAGTTAAAACCCTCCTTTCTTCCCTCGAATCTGGACACGTGCAAACGATCAGCATCGACCTTAGGGTGATTCGCGCTGTGACAAGTGAGAAGCTTTCTAGTTCTGATATCCATTTACATAATGCCAGCTATGGTTCAATTAAGGATGTTGAAAATATAGTGCAGGGCAGGGACAATGTGGGTATGGCTTGTATTCTGTAGTATACCTTTCTTACGTATCCATTCTTTCAGGTATGATATTTCATCTGCTTTGCTGACTCTTAAGTATTTATAAGCTTCTTCTTGATCCAACCTCCTAATAATTGTAACAGAATTGAGATTTATTGTTTTTCAGTAATTTCCTCTTTCTTGAATGTTACTTTTTCGCATTTATCTAATCCAAGGTCTTTATCGATATTATCGTTAAAATAGATTTATATTATTGAAGATAACTTTCAACGTCTTTGGCAATTTTTTTCAAATTATATATTCAAAATAAGTGATGAAATATATTGTTGTTTTTTTAAAACTTTTGTATCCATAGTTATTATTGTGTAGTTCAATCTAAAGTGGGGTTAAGGATAGGCAAAATAATGAGTGTCATATGGAGTCTCTTTGAAAGATTCCGTGTGAAATATTCAAAAGATTGGAAGTAGCGGTGTCTTTTGTGTTATTTAAGTATAATGTCGTTTTAAATAGGAATATGGTATATATAAGGAATTTTAATGTCATTGAAGATAATTTAGACATTTCCAAATCATTTCGCAAACGAATGTGTGGAACAATATCAAAATCTTTATGATAATCTCTGCAAGCTCTATTGATATTTTTACATTTTCCTTACAATATTCCTAGAAATGTGTGGGCTGCATTTGTGAAAACAAATCATTGAAATTATTTAAGTTAGGGACTACACGGATCCCATCAATGAGTCTATAAGAACATTATCCATTCAAACCTAAGGCGCAACAACAAATAGATTTATTGATATCGTCATAGACCGCATGTTTTTCGATTCACACTTCAAGATCCTTGGATTTTGATAGTTTTTGGAAAGTCTCCAAAGACAAATTATCAATGTTTTTGTGGTCTTTGATCCCTTTGTGTGGCTGACCAAATTTGGTTTTTCTATCAGTGCTTATTGTATAGACCCATGAAATTGTTACAGGTACTATGTCTGTAACCGGGTCTCGGTGGTATTCACACCATTTTCTAGCAGTTTCCTTCTTGTAAATGTTGCCGACTTTCCAGTTGTTTCATTGCTAGTGCAGGATTTTTCAGTGACAAAAAGTCCGACAACAGCCTGGCACTTGTTGATGCGGGTAACGGCAGATATGGTACGATTCTATGTTTTTAAATTTTGAAATTTTTTGCGTTTTATCCTTTACCACAATGGAGTAATTATGTTCTTGTATCTAGAACATAATTACACTGTACGACAACCGCCGACCAAAACTAAAGAAGTCATCTTGAAAATGAGACCTGGATATTACGCAACAAACGCTAACCAGTTATTTCTAGGTTACATTATTATTATTATTATTATTATTATTATTATTATTATTATTATTGTTGTTGTTGTTGTTGTTGTTGCTGCTGCTTCTGCTGCTGCTTTTGCTGTTGTTGTTGTTCTTAGAACTTACACCATAAATATTGCGCTCAAGAGGAAGCAGTCTGTGAGACCCAGTCCTTTTTGGACGTCTCAGCTATTCGGTCGAACTCTCTGCCTCTGAGGAAGAGGGGAACTCTCTGATTTTGGGCGGGGAGGAACTCGGACGAGGCTCCGCCGAAGGGCAGAGCCTCGTTCGAGCTTGTTGACCACCCCGATCCCGTTTATACGGGTTCTACGGGCAATTTTTGCCCGAGCCTACGGGCTCGGAAATCCCACATTAAACCGGCCTTGTGCCACATTCGACACACGTGGGCGCGTTGTTAAACATTGTGAGAGTCAGTCCTTTTTGGACGTCTCAGCTATCAGGTCGAAATCTCTGCCTCTGAGGCAGAGGGGAACTCTCTGCCTTTGGGCAGAGAGGAACTCGGACGAGGCTCCGCCGAAGGGCAGAGCCTCGTTCGAGGTGGTTGACCACCCCGATCCCGTTTATACGGGTTCTACGGGCAATTTATGCCCGAGCCTACGGGCTCGGAAAGCCCACATTAAACCGGCCTTGTGCCACATTCGACACACGTGGGCGTGTTGTTAAACATCGCGAGAGTCAGTCCTTTTTGGACGTCTCAGCTATCAGGTCGAAATCTCTGCCTCTGAGGCAGAGGGGAACTCTCTGCCTTTGGGCAAGGAGGAACTCAGACGAGGCTCCGCCGAAGGGCGGAATCGTTCGAGGTGGTTGTCCACCCCGATCCCGTTTATACGGGTTCTACGGGCAATTTTTGCCCGAGCCTACGGGCTCGGAAAGCCCACATTAAACCGGCCTTGTGCCACATTCGACACACGTGGGCGTGTTGTTAAACATAGTGAGAGTCACTCCTTTTTGGACGTCTAAGCTATCAGGTCGAAATCTCTGCCTCTGAGGCAGAGGGGAACTCTCTGCCTTTGGGCGGAGAGGAACCCTGACGAGGTTCCGCCGAAGGGCAGAACCTCGTTCGGGGTGGTTGACCGCCCCGATCCCGTTTATACGGGTTCTACGGGCAATTTTTGCCCGGGCCTACGGGCTCGGAAAACCCACATTAAACCGGCCTTGTGCCACATTCGACAAACGTGGGCGTGTTGTTAAGCATCGTGTGAGACCCAGTCTATTTTGGACGTCTCAGCTATTTGGTCGAACCATCTGCCTCTGAGGCAGAGGGGAACTCTCTGCCTTTGGGAAGAGAGGAACTCGGTCGAGGCTCCGCCGAACGGCAGAGCCTCGTTCGAGGTGGTTGACCACCCCGATCACGTTTATACGGGTTCTACGGGCAATTTTTGCCCGAGCCTACGGACTCGGAAAGCCCACATTAATCCGGCCTTGTGCCACATTCGACACAAGTGGGCGTGTTGTTAAACATCGTGCGAGTCAGTCCTTTTTGGACGTCTCAACTATCAGGTCGAACTCTCTGCCTCTGAGGCAGAGGGGAACTCTCTGCCTTTTGGGCGGAAAGGAACCCGGACGAGGTTCCGCCGAAGGGCAGAACATCCTTCGGGGTGGTTGACCGCCCCGATCCCGTTTATACGGGTTCTACGGGCAATTTTTGCCCGAGCCTACGGGCTCGGAAAGCCCACATTAAACCGGCCTTGTGACACATTCGACACACGTGGCCGGTTTGTTAAACATCGTGAGACCCAGTCCTTTTTGGACGTCTCAGCTATTCGGTCGAACTCTCTGCCTCTGAGGCAGAGGGGAACTCTCTGTCTTTGGGCGGAGAGGAACTCGGACGAGGCTCCGCCGAAGGGCAGAGCCTCGTTCGAGGTTGTTGACCACACTGATCCCGTTTATACGGGTTCTACGCGCAATTTTTGCCCGAGCCTAAGCGCTCGGAACGCCCACATTAAACCGGCCTTGTACCACATTCGACAAACGTAGGCGTATTGTTAAACATAGTGTGTGATCCAGTCCTTTTTGGACGTCTCACCTATTCGGTCGAACTCTCTGCCTTTGAGGCAGAGGCGAACTCTCTGCCCAAAGGCAGAGAGGAACTCGGACGTGGCTCCGCGAAGGGCAGAGCCTCGTTCGAGGTGGTTGACTTCCCCGATCCCGTTTATACGGGTTCGACGGGCAAATTTTGCCCGAGCCTACGGGCTCGGAAGCCCACATTATACCGGCCTTGTGCCACATTCGACAAACGTGGGCGTGTTGTTGAACATAGTGTGTGATCCAGTCCTTTTTGGACGTCTCACCTATTCGGTCGAACTCTCTGCCTTTCAGGCAAAGGGGAACTCTCTGCCTTTGGGCAGAGAGTAACTCGGACGAGGCTCCGCCGGAGGGCAGAGCCTCGTTCGGGGTGGTTGACCGCCCCGATCCCATTTATACGGGTTCTACGGGCAATTTTTAGGCTCGGAAGGCCCACATTAAACCAGCTTTGTGCCACATTTGACACGCGCGGGCGTGTTAATGAATATAGTGTGAGTCAGTCCTTTTTGGACGTCTCAGCTAACCGGTCGAACTCTCTGCCTCTGAGGCAGAGGGGAACACTCTGCCTCCGGGCAAGGAGGAACTCGGACGAGGCTCCGCCGAAGGGCAGAGCCTCGTTCGGGGAGGTTGACCCACTGATCCCGTTTATACGGGTTCTACGGGCAATTTTTGCCTGAGCCTACGGTCTCGGAAAGCCCAAATTAAACCGGCCTTGTGGCACATTTGACACACGTGGGCGTGTTAATGAACATTGTGTGAGTCAGTCCTTTTTGGACGTCTCAGCTATTCGGTCGAACTCTCTGCCTCACGGCAAGGAGTAACTCGGACGAGGCTCCGCCGAAGGGAAGAACCTCGTTCGGGGAGGTTGACCAACCCGATCCCGTTCTACGGGCAATTTTTGCCCGAGCCTACGGGCTCGGGAGCCCACATTAAACCGGCCTTGTGCCACATTTGACACACGTGGGCGTGTTAATAAACATTGTGTGAGTCAGACAGAGTTGCGTCAGTCGATTACTGTAAGACATTGGAATAGTGATACTGGTTGAGACAACATAGTTCTCTCTAACCTAACCTGATTGTTATTACTAACACTTCTACTTCTTTTGTACATATTCTGGTTGTAATATATCTGTGTTATTCCATACCTGTTTTCGAGTTATTCTTCATTGGTTCTACCTTGGACCATCACCGTGCTACAAGGAACCTGAACCATAACAATTATTATTATTATTATTATTATTATTATTATTATTATTATTATTATTATTATTATTATTATTATTATTATTAAACAAACCAAATGATTGGCGTAACACTTCCAATATTTTCGACACTTAGGGAAAAGCGCGATTTAAGAAAATTAAAACAAAAACAAAACATTGTTTTACAATGTTGAACAATTTTTCGACAGTATGTCTGTCTTCTTCAAGTTATGTTTAAAATTTGTACAACAATTTTAAAAGGAAATCCATGAAAACAAAATCACTGTAGAAACATCACTTGTTTTGAGGAAAAACAGCTGTACTCGTAATCAACGCGTCATAACGAATGAAACACAACAAGCGTAAATAGCATATAACTGAAAGGCATCTCAAGGAAACATTCTGTTTCTATCTCTCAATCAGACGTGAATATCAAGGAAAAGCATAAGCAAAAATATGTGACCCATGTAATCATATTAATACATCCTTCTGTATTTAAGCTGAACATATATTTTCTAGTAAATAAAGTATTTTCAATGGAAAAAATTAACAATTTAAATTAGAATCAGTTTGCGGTCAACGAAACGTTAGGTACCAAATGACTACATTATTAATGCAAATGGAATTAGTACTGATATTCTAAATACTAAGAAATAGCGGCAGGTAAAATTAGAGTCACTGAAAATAATAGAGACAAAATCTAAACTTTATCCCACCAGCAGCGATTACCAAAAATATGAATGAGGAACTTGACATGATAAATATCAGTTAGATTTGAACAAATCCATTTCGGTTCCAGTTTTTAAATATTTATTTTAAAACAGAATATGGTTTCACAAAATCTTTGATGAAAATCTAATAAGAGATGACAATTATAATATCGACTGCAGAGATTTTCATGACTATATGAAAATTCACACATAATTCTGATTTGTCTATACGGGATTCAGATAATAATGCATATTCGTATGTGTGCTTTTGTATTCAGTGTTTAATTTTGGTAGTTGTTCGCATGTTGATTAGGGGACTTGTTTTGCGTAAACACCGGTTGCGGTAGTGGTAGATAGAATGGCATCAGTCTCTTTAAGAATAGATTTAATAAAGGTTGGTAATATAATACAGAGTTTTCGATGTGTGTTTATAGTTGGTAAAATATTTATCAGCAATCTCTCGACGGATTATTTGCGTAAATAATTATGTTATTTTTCTTATGGAAGTAGAATTTGTAAATTCGAATTTATGGCTAGTTTTGTACCTATGTATTACAAGCGATTTAAAAAGGTTGTCCCATTGTAGACTTCTCTTATGCACGTAGAAAGATCTTTTAGATTTCAAGCTGTCTCGTCAATGTAACTGTTTCTACACAGCAAGCAGTTTGTTTGATAAATCCTAACTAAACTTGCGCACAAAACGTCTTGGATTGGTTATAAACATATCAATACAGATATAATTCTCACTGTATACCTACTTTGGCTGTTTCTGTATATATGCGGAGTGGGGAATTTAATACAGGAATATGCTAGATTAAAAAAAAAACGTCACTCTCTGACATTCGATATAAGTATGATTTATCTCTTCATAATGGAGAGATCATGGCACACCATATATTTTTCTACTTTATGATGGCGAATGATCCTGATTTCTTCGGAAATCTAGGGAAGCAATTCGTTCATTCTTACACTAGCTGTCACCCAAGGGTAAAGAACACAATATATCCTACTAAGTGTTTCATAATTGCGCACACAAAAAAACAATGAAGTCAAGCTTTTCAAAAAGGAAAATTGAATACTGCAAGTTGCGTGGGAATTTGAAATCTGCCAGATGAATCCGATTTCTACAACATTTTTACGCGATTAATTCTTATAGTAACATCTTGTATTAAGAAAAAATAAATAACGGTAATTATTATAGATTTCTAGCTATAAGTCATTACTGCGCATTGTCCCATTTTCGGGAGGGTGAAATATAATGTGGTAATTCCATCAGAGAAAATAGAGCAAACTCCTTCAAAATCACCTTTCACTTGACTTGATATTTCCCGATAATATATTACCTCACCTCGTATATTAATTACTATGTTTTGCAAACACACTCCTTTCTGGTGAAAATATTAGGGATTTTTATACTGTTATTTAACCTTTTTTTATTAGATACTGTATAACATATAACTTTTTACAAGATTGCTTACCCTGTAGGAATCACAAGAGCCACTCTACGTAAAAGTTTTACAAAGCAAAATATTACAAGCACAGTTTATTTTGATGTATAGGTAGGGTGGATAAACAAATTGAAAACAGCATGATCAGGGAAGCATCATCTTGGGAGTGGGTTCACGGTGATTCACTTCAAACTGCACCGCATACCGATTTACAAGAATTGCAGAGCCGAAACTGAATTCTTGCAAGATAAAATTTCATCTAACGTTTGAATTACAGCCAATAACTGAATAAATATTTTAAAATAAAAATGAATATGAAAGAATAAATAGCATTGACTTAGTAAAAGTCAAAGTTGTGTTGGAAAAGTCTGTCGTGACAATGATTGATGGGGAAAAATTGGCAGAAAGATTGAAATATAAGATTCTCTGGATTTAACCTTAGAATCAACCAGACTGTGCCATACGATAACGCAGAAAGTATCAATTTCTTTCTTTCTGCTATAGATTATCTTAAATATATATTTTGCTGTGGGCGATCATAAGTGATTTCTTTTATTCTGCCTCCAAATATATACAAAATATATACTGAAAGTTCAGTTATAGTAAGATAAATGCCAATAAAATATGAAATAAATCACAAAGAATTTTCCCGATTTTAGTAGCTTTGAGAAGTTGTGTAATGCTGACGAACAAAACTTCTTGAGCTGAGCTGCGCGGAAGATTCAGAGAAGGAATTACGATGACACAATAATTGAAACTTTAACTCTATGGGAATTGTTTAGCATAATTCCTTAAAGTGTGTGTAACCTAGTAAAGTTCTGATTGAAGTGTGGTTGTAAAGATAAATAAAAGTGTGAAGTTATTTATAGGTGCGACTCGAATCGGGCTGGTCTTGTGAAATAAGCCTGTTCGCAATGCTGAAAATGATAGCTGCTGCTAAAAGATTTTTCAACACATGTACGTCTGGCAAAGAGGAATTATACCGGTTGCTACTAAATTTATATTGACACTCATCAAATCTTATACACCTGGATTTTATTTGTTATTCAAGATAATTGGTTGCTATACTATCGCTCACCAATTACATTGAAGGATAAGGTTCATTCACTTAACCCAACTCCACGACTGAAATCACGAACACCATTTTAATTTCTTAAAATGCATAAATCTAATTCCGTGTTTCAACAACACTGGCTTATACAAATTTTACTCGAATGTAGTGCAATTAATTAATAGTATTTTTGTGTCCTGAGCTTATTTTTTTCCGTTTTTGATTAAATGCCCGAAATTTAGGAAAAATGTCAGGTAATTTAAGTAATTCGTCTAGTACTGCTCATTGGATATTCTTCTTTATTTCAATTCAAGATACGATTACTTATCCTGAAAAGAAATTGACGCCAGTTTTGAGATTCCGCTAAGAGATATTCCTTTCCTGAATTACAAATTTAGTTTCAGCAGTATACAGGAAGCTCAAGTTAAATGATATCTTATTAGAATTTCAATACTTATATCAGCCATTATGAAATATGGATGAAGCAGTTGGCGTGTTTATGAAAAATAAATACGTCCAAATTCGCCGTCCGCTCTGCTGTCAATAGTCTAGGGGATAGAATCTCCGACTGATGCCAAATCACTCGGGTTTCGGTCCTGGCTTGAAACAATTTGAGGTCTAGCCACACTTCCATAGTTTTCGTGGAATAGGTAAGCGGTAGGATAGTGACCATTTATCTTGATAAAACAAAACAAATAAAATCAGAGCGTATTATATTAAAATAAATTTAACCATTTATTTTATTTCATTTTTGTATTTACAATGTTTACATTCAGAATATAGTCCCCATATTTGTTTTATTATCGCAACATTTCAGCTGTTGTGTCTCCTCATCCGTATATCGATATGGGTAACCAGAAATACTGAACTGATCACTTTATTTAATCTACGGGTCAAGACTGTTCTCTTTCCACTGCTCATGTCTATGATATCGTGCACTACTTAAGTATATAACGCCCATTCTTTTTTTTATTAAGTACTATTCATTTATTGCTCATCTCGAGTACACCCTAACCAAATCAGCCATTGAACACACAAACACAATATCACCAAATTCACAAATCAACACGTTTATCCACTAGGCCATTGGCCCTTTCGTATCATTGTGCATTTATTTTATATTTGAAACTGTCTTCTATTCAAATTTGATATTTCAAATAATGTTTGTTAGTTTTCGGTTATATCTTATTAGTTTTTAGTATTTGTTGAGTCGTGATGCATTTTAGTTAGGAAATTATTTTCGTGTCTGCATTTGGAAATAAGCACTGAGTTATCTTTTTTTTTATCAGGAGTTTATATTGTTCTGGAAATTTGTTTATTGTTATTTTCGCCGCAAGTCAACGGTTATTTGTTTGAGACATTGTTGTAAGTTTGTAATTTGTTTTCTTACATTCAATCAAATGTATTATGCATTTCACTTTTTGCACTGTGTTTTGATTGTTGCGGTATTTGCATTGTTCTTTTGTGAAAGTATGTTCTGTATGAGTTGCGTCTGTGGTTCTGTGGACATTAGGTTATTCCGATAAATATTTTTCTCGGTCTCCTTTGCTACTTGCAGTATTACGTTATTTTAGACAAAAAAACAACTAGCTTAAAACTATACATGAACGCGTGAAACTTGCTTAAATTATTAATTAGTAATCTTTTTCATCTTGGAACAATGCAATGTCGCAAAGAAACGAGAAATATTTACAAAGCAGACACGATAACAAATCCCTATACAAAAATGAATTGCTTCAAACTACAAACACGTTATGACTCAGCGAATTCCATTCAAGAAAATATTTCTGAACTGATATTTATCTAAATATTAAACCTTAGAAATAAAGAAATATTCCGATAAAAATAAGCTAATACTAAGTAAGTAACGAACAAATTAATAAAAAAAATACAATAGCGTTTTTAATTCAGTGTCTAGGGTAATATTTATATTTTGCAGCAATTTGCAGAGTTGGGTGAAACTAGAACTAAAGAAAAATAAACATTTTATTTCAGCTGGTGAAGATCATTTGCTAGAAATACAACGAAATTTCCTAGATTTTAATATATTTGACGTTAATTAGTCGGAATTGGTTTTTAAATGAATGCCGGATTGTTAGTGTAAGTTACCCCGTGTTACATGTATTAGTAGTTGATAGAGGACCCATTTTCTCTTTTACTATACTGAAAATCAAATGAATAAAACTAAGTACCTTCACTGAATTTTAGATACCTACATTTTAAAATTAAATTTTATAAATGAAAATGCATTCTTGAAGATTTCATTCTAGTTTTAATGGAAAGCTAAATGGTTAAATTTACTATTTGCAGCAAGTAAAATATTCTGGTGTATTTCAGATAGAAATTATATAGATTTGAATGTCAGATTATTGTTTGATTTTTTTTAAAAATATTTTAAAACGGACATTTTCTTAAGTTTAAGAAATTTGAAAACAAACAAATTTGTGGGGTTTAAAATTCTTTCAAAATGAAATTATAGATTTCCGATACGTTATTTGAGTAAAATTAGAAAATTTAAAGTTAAATTAATCTGATTTTAAATAAATATCACTTACTTTTAGCATAAAAAATCAATATACAAGCATTTCTTAACGATGGTCCGTTCTTTTTTTATATCTTTTACTCATCGAGGTCTTAAGGCGATGAGAGTTCTTATGGATGACTATGAATGACATATCTACGAAAACTAAGTGAACGTATTTTTTTTAGTTTTTAACTACCTAGTGATCTTTATAATTTAACATATTTTCAGCAATTATTTAATATTTTATTGACTTTATTTAGGCTTTTAAGAAGCTTTATGAAATTTGCATTTCGTCTCTAGGTTCTTAAGTATAATACCTTAAACAAAAATTAATTAATTGAAGTATGACCAAAACTAAAATAAATACACTATTTACATTATTCGGCCTATTTGCATCATCTTTGTTGCCATATTTATCACAACGTTTCGGCCGTTGTACGCTTCGGCCTTCTTCTTGTGGTTGGAATGCCGAATCGAACCATTTATTTCGCTCGCTGTGGCTTATTGTTAACGATTTTTGATTATTATATAACTAAAATTTATATAAATGAAATAATTATTGGAAACATTCATTATTTATTGAAAAGATTAAATTTTGTTCTGATAATATTGCCTTTAATATAATTTATTTAAAAAATCAATTAAAAGTTTTTATCTAATTAAATAATATAATAGTTTTATTGCATTATGATTTTGCAAATCAGAGCAGATTTTCGATGAAACGGGTAACTGTTTTCAGAAAAAAAAATTAGTAAAAATAATGACGATTTACTTTTTCCAAGGAGTCCTGGGTATAAAAAATATAAAATGCCCACCACTTAAAAATTGAATTTCTCCAAATTATTTAAGTGGGTGGTAACATATGTATAAAAAATATTTTTAACAAGATTTTCCAAAAAGAAAAATTTTAAAAATAATTTAATTCATTCACAATAGGTCCTGAATGTTTCATTAGAAACCGACATTCATTTGAATTATACAAGAATGTCGAAATCAGTGTGTTTTTTCAACGGAAAAAATGCAAACAAACTAACCTTTATCTTTGGTCCGCCGTTGACGTAAAAAACAAAAAATAACCAAAATTTCGAACGTGCTACAAAGGAGTAAAAATTTAAAAAATAATAAAAAATAACTTCGTCTCTTCTTAAAAATAACATAAATATGTTGATGGCAAAACTTTGGTTTTATTTAATTTGGGGCCTTTTATCACAATGCTATGCTGTTTTTTATGCGGTCAAATGGTCAAACTAAGAGAAACGTACAAGGATGACGTACAAAAATAAGACTTTGGGATACGTGTTGAAATTACTGACAAGAATATTTATTATTGTTTTCGTAATGTGACTTACAAAATTGGATTTGTGTGTGTTAAATGTTCTCGGGGTAATTGTCTTTTTTTTTAATTGGGCTTACGTGATTAAAATTGGCCCAAGAATTTCGAGGTTATGTGAAACTTTTCAAAACCGTCAGATCTGGATTTCACGGAGCAAATGAGATAAATATGTTTTATTTTTTACTACTGCTATTCTTGCTTGTGGTGGAAGGGTCATTTTATAATGGTGTCGTTTTAGATCCTTATTTCTAGAATGGTGAAATATCATCACCGTGATTCATCACCGGTGGAATGTTTGATATTTGTATGATGAATTGTCAGATCTTTATTTCTAGGATGATGAAATATCATCATCGTGACTCATCACTGGTGGAATGATTGATATTTGCATGCTGAATTTTCAGTTCTTTATTTCAAGAATGATGAAATATCATCATCGTGAATCCTCACTGGTGGAATGTTTGATATTTGTATGATGAATTTTCAGATCTTTATTTCTAGAATGATGAAATATCATCATCGTGAATCATCACTGGTGGAATGTTTGATATTGTATGATGAATTTTCAGATCTTTATTTCTAGAATGATGAAATATCATCATCGTGAATCATCACTGGTGGAATGTTTGATATTGTATGATGAATTTTCAGATCTTTATTTCTAAAATGATGAAATATCATATTCGTGCCTCATCACTGGTGGAATGTTTGATATTTGCATGATGAATTTTCAGCTCTTTATTTCTAGAATGATGAAATATCATCATCGTGAATCATCACTTGTGGAATGTTTGATATTTGTATGATGAATTTTCAGAACTTTATTTCTAGAATGATGAAATATCATCTTCGTGTCTCATCACTGGTGGAATGATTGATATTTGTATGCTGAATTTTCAGTTCTTTATTTCTAGAATGATGAAATATCATCATCGTGAATCCTCACTGGTGGAATGTTTGATATTTGTATGATGAATTTTCAGATCTTTATTTCTAGAATGATGAAATATCATCATCGTGAATCATCACTGGTGGAATGTTTGATATTTGTATGATGAATTTTCAGATCTTTATTTCTAGAATGATGAAATATCATCATCGTGAATCATCACTGGTGGAATGTTTGATATTTGTATGATGAATTTTCAGATCTTTATTTCTAAAATGATGAAATATCATCTTCGTGCCTCATCACTGGTGGAATGTTTGATATTTGCATGATGAATTTTCAGCTCTTTATTTCTAGAATGATGAAATATCATCATCGTGAATCATCACTTGTGGAATGTTTGATATTTGTATGATGAATTTTCAGAACTTTATTTCTAGAATGATGAAATATCATCTTCGTGTCTCATCACTGGTGGAATATATGATATTTGTATGATGAATTTTCAGCTCTTTATTTCTAGAATGATGAAATATCATCATCGTGAATCATCACTGGTGGAATGTTTGATATTTGTATGATGAATTTTCAGATCTTTATTTCTAGAATGATGAAATATCATCTTCGTGACTCATCACTGGTGGAATGTTTGATATTTGTATGATGAATTTTCAGATCTTTATTTGTAGAATGATGAAATATCATCATCGTGACTCATCACTGGTGGAATGATTGATATTTGTATGCTGAATTTTCAGTTCTTTATTTCTAGAATGATGAAATATCATCATCGTGAATCCTCACTGGTGGAATGTTTGATATTTGTATGATGAATTTTCAGATCTTTATTTCTAGAATGATGAAATATCATCATCGTGAATCATCACTGGTGGAATGTTTGATATTTGTATGATGAATTTTCAGATCTTTATTTCTAGAATGATGAAATATCATCATCGTGAATCATCACTGGTGGAATATATGATATTTGTATGATAAGTTTTCAGCTCTTTATTTCTAGAATGATGAAATATCATCATCGTGAATCATCACTGGTGAAATGTTTGATATTTGTATGATGAATTTTCAGATCTTTATTTCTAAAATGATGAAATATCATCTTCGTGCCTCATCACTGGTGGAATGTTTGATATATGCATGATGAATTTTCAGCTCTTTATTTCTAGAATGATGAAATATCATCATCGTGAATCATCACTTGTGGAATGTTTGATATTTGTATGATGAATTTTCAGAACTTTATTTCTAGAATGATGAAATATCATCTTCGTGTCTCATCACTGGTGGAATGATTGATATTTGTATGCTGAATTTTCAGTTCTTTATTTCTAGAATGATGAAATATCATCATCGTGAATCCTCACTGGTGGAATGTTTGATATTTGTATGATGAATTTTCAGATCTTTATTTCTAGAATGATGAAATATCATCATCGTGAATCATCACTGGTGGAATGTTTGATATTTGTATGATGAATTTTCAGATCTTTATTTCTAGAATGATGAAATATCATCATCGTGAATCATCACTGGTGGAATATATGATATTTGTATGATAAGTTTTCAGCTCTTTATTTCTAGAATGATGAAATATCATCATCGTGAATCATCACTGGTGGAATGTTTGATATTGTATGATGAATTTTCAGATCTTTATTTCTAGAATGATGAAATATCATCATCGTGAATCATCACTGGTGGAATGTTTGATATTGTATGATGAATTTTCAGATCTTTATTTCTAAAATGATGAAATATCATCTTCGTGCCTCATCACTGGTGGAATGTTTGATATTTGCATGATGAATTTTCAGCTCTTTATTTCTAGAATGATGAAATATCATCATCGTGAATCATCACTTGTGGAATGTTTGATATTTGTATGATGAATTTTCAGAACTTTATTTCTAGAATGATGAAATATCATCTTCGTGTCTCATCACTGGTGGAATGATTGATATTTGTATGCTGAATTTTCAGTTCTTTATTTCTAGAATGATGAAATATCATCATCGTGAATCCTCACTGGTGGAATGTTTGATATTTGTATGATGAATTTTCAGATCTTTATTTCTAGAATGATGAAATATCATCATCGTGAATCATCACTGGTGGAATGTTTGATATTTGTATGATGAATTTTCAGATCTTTATTTCTAGAATGATGAAATATCATCATCGTGAATCATCACTGGTGGAATGTTTGATATTTGTATGATGAATTTTCAGATCTTTATTTCTAAAATGATGAAATATCATCTTCGTGCCTCATCACTGGTGGAATGTTTGATATTTGCATGATGAATTTTCAGCTCTTTATTTCTAGAATGATGAAATATCATCATCGTGAATCATCACTTGTGGAATGTTTGATATTTGTATGATGAATTTTCAGAACTTTATTTCTAGAATGATGAAATATCATCTTCGTGTCTCATCACTGGTGGAATATATGATATTTGTATGATGAATTTTCAGCTCTTTATTTCTAGAATGATGAAATATCATCATCGTGAATCATCACTGGTGGAATGTTTGATATTTGTATGATGAATTTTCAGATCTTTATTTCTAGAATGATGAAATATCATCTTCGTGACTCATCACTGGTGGAATGTTTGATATTTGTATGATGAATTTTCAGATCTTTATTTGTAGAATGATGAAATATCATCATCGTGACTCATCACTGGTGGAATGATTGATATTTGTATGCTGAATTTTCAGTTCTTTATTTCTAGAATGATGAAATATCATCATCGTGAATCCTCACTGGTGGAATGTTTGATATTTGTATGATGAATTTTCAGATCTTTATTTCTAGAATGATGAAATATCATCATCGTGAATCATCACTGGTGGAATGTTTGATATTTGTATGATGAATTTTCAGATCTTTATTTCTAGAATGATGAAATATCATCATCGTGAATCATCACTGGTGGAATATATGATATTTGTATGATAAGTTTTCAGCTCTTTATTTCTAGAATGATGAAATATCATCATCGTGAATCATCACTGGTGAAATGTTTGATATTTGTATGATGAATTTTCAGATCTTTATTTCTAAAATGATGAAATATCATCTTCGTGCCTCATCACTGGTGGAATGTTTGATATATGCATGATGAATTTTCAGCTCTTTATTTCTAGAATGATGAAATATCATCATCGTGAATCATCACTTGTGGAATGTTTGATATTTGTATGATGAATTTTCAGAACTTTATTTCTAGAATGATGAAATATCATCTTCGTGTCTCATCACTGGTGGAATGATTGATATTTGTATGCTGAATTTTCAGTTCTTTATTTCTAGAATGATGAAATATCATCATCGTGAATCCTCACTGGTGGAATGTTTGATATTTGTATGATGAATTTTCAGATCTTTATTTCTAGAATGATGAAATATCATCATCGTGAATCATCACTGGTGGAATGTTTGATATTTGTATGATGAATTTTCAGATCTTTATTTCTAGAATGATGAAATATCATCATCGTGAATCATCACTGGTGGAATATATGATATTTGTATGATAAGTTTTCAGCTCTTTATTTCTAGAATGATGAAATATCATCATCGTGAATCATCACTGGTGGAATGTTTGATATTTGTATGATGAATTTTCAGATCTTTATTTCTAAAATGATGAAATATCATCTTCGTGCCTCATCACTGGTGGAATGTTTGATATTTGCATGATGAATTTTCAGCTCTTTATTTCTAGAATGATGAAATATCATCATCATGAATCATCACTTGTGGAATGTTTGATATTTGTATGATGAATTTTCAGAACTTTATTTCTAGAATGATGAAATATCATCTTCGTGTCTCATCACTGGTGGAATATATGATATTTGTATGATGAATTTTCAGCTCTTTATTTCTAGAATGATGAAATATCATCATCGTGAATCATCACTTGTGGAATGTTTGATATTTGTATGATGAATTTTCAGAACTTTATTTCTAGAATGATGAAATATCATCTTCGTGTCTCATCACTGGTGGAATGATTGATATTTGTATGCTGAATTTTCAGTTCTTTATTTCTAGAATGATGAAATATCATCATCGTGAATCCTCACTGGTGGAATGTTTGATATTTGTATGATGAATTTTCAGATCTTTATTTCTAGAATGATGAAATATCATCATCGTGAATCATCACTGGTGGAATGTTTGATATTTGTATGATGAATTTTCAGATCTTTATTTCTAGAATGATGAAATATCATCATCGTGAATCATCACTGGTGGAATATATGATATTTGTATGATAAGTTTTCAGCTCTTTATTTCTAGAATGATGAAATATCATCATCGTGAATCATTACTGGTGGAATGTTTGATATTTGTATGATGAATTTTCAGATCTTTATTTCTAAAATGATGAAATATCATCTTCGTGCCTCATCACTGGTGGAATGTTTGATATTTGCATGATGAATTTTCAGCTCTTTATTTCTAGAATGATGAAATATCATCATCATGAATCATCACTTGTGGAATGTTTGATATTTGTATGATGAATTTTCAGAACTTTATTTCTAGAATGATGAAATATCATCTTCGTGTCTCATCACTGGTGGAATATATGATATTTGTATGATGAATTTTCAGCTCTTTATTTCTAGAATGATGAAATATCATCATCGTGAATCATCACTGGTGGAATGTTTGATATTTGTATGATGAATTTTCAGATCTTTATTTCTAGAATGATGAAATATCATCTTCGTGACTCATCACTGGTGGAATGTTTGATATTTGCATGATGAATTTTCAGCTCTTTATTTCTAGATGATATATCATCATCGTGAATCATCACTGGTGGAATGTTTGATATTTGTATGATGAATTTTCAGATCTTTATTTCTAGGATGATGAGATATCATCATCGTGAATCATCACTGGTGGAATATATGATATTTGTATGATAAATTTTCAGCTCTTTATTTCTAGAATGATGAAATATCATCATCGTGAATCATCACTGGTGGAATGTTTGATATTTGTATGATGAATTTTCAGATCTTTATTTCTAGAATGATGAAATATCATCATCGTGAATCATCACTGGTGGAATGTTTGATATCTGTATGATGAATTTTCAGATCTTTATTTCTAGAATGATGAAATATCATCATCGTGAATCATCACTTGTGGAATGTTTGATATTTGTATGATGAATTTTCAGATCTTTATTTCTAGAATGATGAAATATCATCATCGTGAATCATCACTGGTGGAATGTTTGATATTTGTATGATGAATTTTCAGATCTTTATTTCTAAAATGATGAAATATCATCTTCGTGCCTCATCACTGGTGGAATGTTTGATATTTGCATGATGAATTTTCAGCTCCTTATTTCTAGAATGATGAAATATCATCATCGTGAATCATCACTTGTGGAATGTTTGATATTTGTATGATGAATTTTCAGAACTTTATTTCTAGAATGATGAAATATCATCTTCGTGTCTCATCACTAGTGGAATATATGATATTTGTATGATGAATTTTCAGCTCTTTATTTCTAGAATGATGAAATATCATCATCGTGAATCATCACTGGTGGAATGTTTGATATTTGTATGATGAATTTTCAGATCTTTATTTCTAGAATGATGAAATATCATCTTCGTGACTCATCACTGGTGGAATGTTTGATATTTGCATGATGAATTTTCAGCTCTTTATTTCTAGAATGATGAAATATCATCATCGTGAATCATCACTGGTGGAATGTTTGATATTTGTATGATGAATTTTCAGATCTTTATTTCTAGGATGATGAGATATCATCATCGTGAATCATCACTGGTGGAATATATGATATTTGTATGATAAATTTT
>OZ038481.1:106504593-106562093 GCA_964036315.1 Acanthosepion esculentum
GACGCGGAAGCGGCAATCGCGTCGCAGATCGTGACGTCACACATGACCAAGCGAGAGTGAACACGAGAAGTATTAAGTATGGGGAGCCTTTGGCATAAACCAATGGCTTCAATGATAATGTTATTAAGCTATTCAGACAATATGAAAGGAACTTACTTAAAATAGACAAAACTTGTCTATATTATTTAATGTAACATGCATCAATGAAAAATTGCTGTCTAAATATACACACAACATATATATATATATATATATATATATATATATATATATATATATATATATATATACCCATGTATAGGATTGGTGTATAGGGAAAAATTCCAATAACCAAAATATACAATTCTTAAAAGAGTGCTCTTCCAGAGTAGAGTAATTATAATTATTTATTCGAAAATTGTATCATAAATATGTTATAAAATCGCCACAGAAATAGCCATTTTCTTTCAACATATCTGGTGTCTTATCAAGTGATGGTGTTGATTCAACACTTTATTTAGAGTCATTTTCTTTTGTGTCCATCACATATATTGGTATGTGTCACAGACTGTGTTAATAGAAGATTTGTCAGGGGGCAAACTTACTGTATGTAAATTGCGATCCAGGCAATTTCTAGATATTTAAACCGTAGTGAATTGTTTTCTGCTTTGGTCAGAATGGCATTGTTTATGTAAATATTGTGTAGTCGTACCAACATAACAAATTTAGTCCGACGATATCCTGAAGGACAAAACATGTCATAAGGAAACTTTTTCCACATTATCATACAATTTACACAATATTCTTCTTGATATAGGAAATGCATATATCGTTATCATTATATATATATATATATATATATATATATATATATATATATATATATATATATATATATATATTCTTACGACTCCCCCCGTTCTCCAACCATATCGAAGTTTAGAAATATCTGGGACAAATCGAGGGCATCAATTTCCACTCGGTCCCTATTTTCGAGACGATGATTCCATCTCATAAATGTCTCGGAAATGTCTATCATTTTGCTAACAAGTTCACTAGTATCTTCTCCTTAAGCTCATCAAACTTATCTGCAGAGAGATATGCTTTATATTATTTCCATATCTTCCATTTCCGTCCGTCGACCACCGGTGCTCCAAATTCCGCTCAGTTGGATGAATGATCAAATTCAGTGTAAAAGAAAAAAAAATCCTGGACGAGCCCCCAATTTTATATGTTACGAATTGTAGCATATAGATGAACCACGGGTTTAAAAAAGAAAACGTGGAATCTTTTCTCTGTCTTCACTCAGGAATGGAAGTGACGCAAGGGAGTCAACGAAGAACGGACGCAAAACGATGGATTTTAAAATAAAAAAAATATTTAAATATACATAAACAGGTAAAGAAAGGAAAAAAATCATTTATCAAGGGGAAGGGGACCATGAAAGAACTGAAGGGTCGAGCGAATACATACGTATACATAAAAAACGATCAAGCAAAGAGAAACATCTTATCTGTCAGTCGATTTGATATTTCCATACAAAATTCTGATTCGCCGAAGTGGGTGTGCTTATGTTAAAAAAATATTTTGGTCGACCGTCATTTTTCCTGGGTTCCTTTACTTTCGGGAATGTTCGAGGACCACAGAATCTCGTACAGGCGTTTCATTGGTCGATTCAGTTTCGTAGAAGTCCTTTCATTCCTCGTCGACAAACTTTGCTGTCTTCTTCATTTCAGTGGCAGTCCATTTGGAATCGGGACAATTCGCCCAGCGATGTTCATCTGCCACTGGTCAGACGGAAACTACCAACCTATTTTTTTTTAGATTTTTGCTGTCCCCAAAGATAGTCACGCGGCTTCTCTTCGTCCGTGACCGGGTGCACAGTAGGATGGAGCGCATATCACGCAGTTTTTGCGTTACGGCTAAAAATCAACCGACCCTCAGTAGGGTCTGATCACGTGAATCGCAGCAGGAGATCCTGATGAGGCCTGGAATACACTTATGGTCAACCGCCTGATTGCTGCGGTATTTTGGAGCCAGGTCATTCTCGCGTCGAGTCGCTCCGAATTTCACGGGCTCTTGTCTTGTGGGTGGAAGAGTAGATAAAGAGGGAAAGAATTTGTGAAGAGAAGAGGGGGGTATGGCTGATCTTAGGACATATTCGCTCGAAGGTGAAAACACTGGATTTTATCTATTTTTATTTATTTATTTATTTATATCTAACTAATTTTCGACTAGAATTTGCGATTTTTCTTTGGGGAGCTTTTTAGCCGTACGCCTATACGTCACACCTCCATACCAAAAAGAGGACAAATGCCATCAATGGCAGTTTTCAAAAACAAAAAAGAGGGTTTTCTTCCCAGTTTGATCCTCAAAAGCTTACCGATCAGATACAGGATAAGGCGTCAGAACACACATTATCGATGCATCTTATGTGCTGAATAGTCAGATCGTATTGTTGTAACGCTAAACCCCAGCACAGTAGTCGTCTATTCTTATTCGTCATTTTCTGAGGAAGGTTAGTGGGTTATGGTCAGTGTATACAAAATAGGCTGACTGGACGAAAACACATACACTTCGAAGTGTTGTAGGCTTAAGAAAAAGGGTAAGATTTTTTTCTATGGTAGAGTAATTTCTCTTGTGACTGTTAAATGTTTTTGAGAAATAACTGACATGATGTTCGATACCATTTGTATCGGTCTGTAGTAATACAGCGCCAATACCATAGTCACTTCCATCTACAGCTTATCTGAATGGTCGGGTAAATTCAGGAGCTTTGAGGACAGGGTCTGAGCACAACAAGGCTTTTATTTGATGAAAGGATCGCTGACAGTCGGGTAACCAATCAAATTTGGCTTTCCTCGTCAACAACTAGTTAAGTGGCGAGGCGACATCAGAGACATTCTTAGAGTACTTGCGACAATAACCCGCCATTCCAAGAAAACCTTCTCAGGCCTTTTATGTTGGTCAGGGCTGGGTACTTAACTATACTTTGTATTTTTTCCTCGATCGGAGTTATCCGCCCATAGCCAACAACATGTCCGAGATACGTCACTTCGGTTTGACAGAAATCACTTTTTGCGAGGTCAATGTTGAGGTTGGCAAGCTTCAACCGATCGAAGATTTTTCGTAGATATATCATGTGTCCGGTCCAGGTATTATTGTACACGAATATATCATCGAAGTACGTCTCGACTCCAGCAAGCTGGAAGGTGGCCTGGAAATTTTTCATCCCAAAAGGCATCACACGATATTGATACAGGCCATCCTGAGTCGCAAAAGCAGATATCTCCTTAGCGCACTCGGTTAGGGGAACACACCAATATCCCTTCAAAAGGTCGATTTTCGTAATATAAGTGGCCTTGCATACTTTATCAATACAGTCGTCAAGCCGAGGAATGGGGTGCGAGTTGATCTTAGTGACGGAGTTCACCTTCCTGTGGTTGGTGCAAAACCAAACCAAGCTGTCAAGTTTGTCCACCAGCATGCAGGGATGGGGTACCAACTTATTTGGCTACGCTCGATAATGCCATTCTCTAGTATGTAGGCTACTTCTCCACGTAGGATTTCGGCTTTCCGTGGGTTGACTCGGCAAGGATCCTAATTAATGGGGGGTGGCATCTCCTACTTCCACATCATGGTAAGTATTGGTAGTTTGGTTGGATACGTCGGGGAACCGGCCCCTGAAATCTTCGATAAGGGAAGCTACATCCTTCCTCTCCTCAAGGGCTAAATGCAAAAGTTTCGTGCCTAGGTCAGCTAGTACGTTGGAGTTGTAAAATTTGGTGGTGTGGTCACCCCTTTACGTAACTCCTCCTCGGATCTCCGTGAGTTAGGCGTAGTTTTAGGCCCACTGATCACTAATACAGGGTCGGTCTTTCCCCGCTCATAGTACGGCTTAATCATGTAGATGTGATATATCTGCGTCGATTTCCTGCGATCAGGAGTTCTTACAGCGTAAGTTGAGGTCCCTGGCCTTCCTGGCCACCTCATACGGACCGTGGAATCGAGCTTTGAGAGGATATCCGGGAAAGGGTAATAAAACTAGCACTATATTCCCGACACTGAAATTTCGTTCGACCGTGTCTTGGTCGTATCGATCTTTCATTTTATGCTGAACCTATCAGAGGTTCTCGCGGGCCCGTTCACACGTTTCTGCTAGTCGGGTTCGGAAACGAGAAACATAATGCAGCAAATTTATGTTACTGGGTCTTCCCGCAACCAGCCTCCTTTCAGCACCTTTAAAGGACTACGGACTGAATGCCCAAATATTAAATCAAATAGGCTCAACCCTAAAGATTCTTGTACGGATTCGCGAGCAGCGAACATTAAGAATGGGATAACTTCGTCCCAATCGTGTTGGTGGTCCAGGTGTTACGATCCCCGGCCTAAATTTATTATAGAAAATATACCATTGTTTATATTTTAGAAGCATTCTAAAAAAAAAAAGAACCCAGTACGTGCAGAAACGTAAAGATAGTAAGTTCAAAGAGATAGGTAGACGCAGTGGCGACGAAGATTAACCCGAATTTAATCTTACTTTCTCGTTTGGTCAACGTGTTGACAGCCTGATTTACACGGATAGATCGCAGATAGGAAAAGTTGAAACACTTTAAACTAAACTTCCTCTGACCCTGTAGATGATAGAGGGAGTCAATGACCTCATTTCCCCCACAATGGTAAAAAGTTCGTATTTGAAAATTGACCATATGACAAGAAAAAAAAAAAGGAAACGAATAATGGAACGAAAACGTCAGTCGGGTCCAGGCCTTAGGGCCGGACAGACGTGTTTGCGAAAATACGAAAAAGAGAATTCATCTTCGAATGGAATAGATGCACTCATTTGCGATGAACGCAAAATATTTGGTTGGCTATGCAGAAAAAGAAAAGACCCTCTTTGAATCTCGAACGGTCGACCGAACGCAAGCGCATGGAACGCGAAAGAAACGTTGAATTTTGGGAAATAAACTACGACATATGTGGAATGCCGCCACATCCGTCACCCACGTCCCGAGAACAGACGCTTATAGAAAAAGACAAGAAGAAAGCGAGAAATTACTTAACAAAAAACTTATGGGAAAAGGAAAGATATGAAGAAAAGATCTCAAAGGAGAATGCTGCCACACCGAGATGAAGGAGAGAGAGAAAGAAAGCAGTTTCAACTTAATCGTCACCTAAGCCCCTAAACAAAGGACGAAAGGGACAAGAAAGAAAGTAAGGAAAAAACATCTCAAACAAGAATGCTGCTCCACCGAGACGAAAGAAAGAAAGAAAGAAAGAAAGAAAGAAAGAAAGAAAGAAAGCAGTTTCAACTTAATAATCACCCAAGCCTCTAGACAGGACGAAAAGAGAAAGAGTGGAACTATGAAAAGATCTCAAAAGGAGACACTTATAAAAAGAAATAGAAAAGAAAAAGAGAAAAAAAGAAGTAGATATAAGAGACATTAGTGGAAAAGAACTTTTATTACGAGATATGTTCGTTGTTTTTCTTGTGCTTCGTTTTTCTTTAAATGTACTTCTTTTTCATGTTTGTACTTTCATGCAAGTTTAGTATGATATAACTTTTATTATTTATTTCTTTCTACTTGTTTAAAATTTTGATGTTTTTTTTAATTCGTACAAGTATGGCAAAAGGCCATATGTTGAATTGTGTTTTACCTTCCTAAAAAGATGTTGCCCTCCCAATATTTTGACCACAATGTTTAAATGTTTATTCTTGACACATTGTCATCTTTGTTTTGGCCGTTTTTTTTTATCTTTCCCATGTGTTACATTTGTTAATAAGTTTATATTCCTTGTCTTCATTGTTGTTTGTCGTCTATCGTGTTTGTTCCTTAATCGATTCCGCTCGGACGTGTCTGATCAATCAGAAAGAGACCGTTGGGAAAGAAATATATTTTACGAAAACTGAGTAAATGTAAAAAAAAATATAACACAGTTTACGATCTTCCTCTAACTCCGCTATCGATAGGGTTGGAAGAAGATGGAGTGTCGTAAGAATATGTATATATATATATATATATATATATATATATATATATATATATATATATATATATATATATATATATATATATATATATATATGTGTTGCGTATATCTTGGCAGCAAGTTTTCATTGAGACATGTTTCATAGAATACTTTAGACACGGAGAAGCTTTTTCTTGTCATTATTACAGGAAGAGAGAAAATTACCGTGTAGTTATATATACTTGCTGAAAATGCATCTATACTTTTTCATGGAAATAATAAACATGAACTAAAAATTCTAGGAGCTATCTATATTACAAAATGAAAACAAACCATAACAACATTAATAATGAATGCTGCACAAAAGCTTTAAACTCAGTACAGTATATAGTTCAAAATATCGTGATTTGTAACAATAATTCCTAATATATATTTAAAAAATCACTCAACAGCTTGTAATTAGTTATCTCTCCTGAAGCGTTACTCAGCTAACTGCCCTAAAATCAGCATTCTTCACTTCACTAGTAAAAAATAAATAAATATCAGATGAACACAGTGTTTGAACACTACTATGAGACGCTTTAAGATGACAGTTTGTTAATGTCGAAAGTACTCGGGATAAATAATATACATCAACATGATAATCCTCTAATTTACTATAATAATACTACTAAGAATCGTGTCCCTTTATATGAAAGGATGCATTTGATAATAAGTATATGAAACTTGCCTAAATTATTCAATGACACATGTCTCTTTTATATATATATATATATATATATATATATATATATATATATATATATATAAAAGAGACATGTGTCATTGAATAATTTAGGCATATATATATGTTTATACACACACACACACACATATATATATATATATATATATATATATATATATATATATATATATATATATATATATATATATATATAGACAATATTAGTGGTGAATAGACACATAAATATGCAATGATATATACACATACATATATATATATAAATAATTCCAAGAGGATATGATACAGGTAGTCCTCGATGTCCAGGACAGAGTAAGGATATAATAAAAAGACGTAAACACTAATATTCCATGGTCATAATTTATTCCATTGGAATCGTAAGAACGATCCAATTCATCAGACCTACAGATTCAAAAATCTCTATATATATTAGGTTCTTTAGAAAATAATATTAATAATAATAACGTTTAAATCAACACTTGTTGCGGAAGTAATCTATGTAAATTATCGCGTTACAACTTATGTATTCATTTACGAAAAGTATATAAAGAGGTGGACGCCGAAACTGTTTGATGCAATAATTGCATATAGTTTGCAATGGAATGTCATTTGGCTTACACAATTGTTAAGGTGCTTGTAAAAGTCTTAAACAATGTACAAGAGATCTGGTGAATATTGTTGGTGCGGAAAAGTCTAGTATCGCAAGTCAGTGACCATCTGATGTCTTGGCATTATGTGGCCGAACATTGTCATCAAAGGGAATTAAATCTCGCCGCGGGACCAGTGCTGGTGGCGTGATGGTCTAGTTAGATTTCAGAAAGCGCTAATGTATAACGCCAACGGCAGACATCTAAACAGTCACTATAGTATTCTTTGGGTGGTATTACTCCGTCATGATCAAGCTATCGTGCCGATCGTTTACGAAAGATATAACCTGTTCATTTCTCATCTCATCACATATCTCCATTCGATCAAGTAATGCTGAATTCCAATTTCGCAGAGGCATCATCGAATACATTTGAAAACTTACACTGATTTCATGCGTAACTTTTTTATCGAGGTTCTTCACTATACCAATTTTATTGAGATAGTCCGTTATTGTTGAAATGCAAATAAATGATTAATAGTTTCTGGAGTATTTCTCTAAAAAATTGACGTGGAGTTTATTCGACGTATTTTCAAATGGTGATTGTCAATTGCAGATGGACGTCCTTTACTACATTGCTCTCCAAGATGTTTAGTTCTACCGCAGAAATTCAGAAAACAGCGACGTAGATCCTCCACGGTGTTAATGTTGGTCGAAGATTAAAAAGAATTACGCTCAAAACATTAAAATTAAACACCACTATACTTCTTTTTTTATTTTCAAGGTGAGGGGCATATAGTGTCTTAAGTAAAATTCGCAAAGAGATTGATATACAATTAAAAAAGAGAATACGTTAATAATACACGAGCAGTATATGTTTCTGAAACTAATATAAGAAAAAGTGTAAAACTTTATTCAAAAACAGGAAATAATTTCCCGAAAAAACTCGTATATACGTAAATATTCATGAGTTGTGATACAGCGAAATAGTCTGTCTGTGGATGAAAATATATAGGATCCTGAAACATTTATTTCGGTTGAGCGCTCTGGGGAAGGAGATGTCTGTTTGTAAACAGTGACTATTACGGATGATAATGCAAGACGATTCGGTAAAGTGAATCGAGATCTCTCAGTCTGTGTGTTCATCTAAAAGTAAATACGCTTAATATTCACCTTCCCTGGCGTGCGCCAACGGCTCAGGGGTAAAATATCCGACTGACGCCAATTCAGCCGTGTTTTGATCCTAGCTAGAGGAATCCGGACGTCTAGCCACACTGAAGTTCTGTGATACAGCGAAACAGTCAATCCGTGGATGATAATATATATATATATATATATATATATATATATATATATATATATATATATATATATGTGTGTGTGTGTGTGTGTGTGTGTGTGTGTGTGTGTTTGTGTGTATATGTGTGTGTGTATAAATATATATATATATATATATATATATATATATATATATATATATATATATATATATATATATATATACTGGTGATTGCAATTTGATTCTAGAGTTAAGAATTCGTTCTGGATATCTGTTCGTTTATCACAGGATAGGTTTATATATTTATCAATATTTTTGGGAAGTAGAAAATTCCCATGTTAAAAATTGACAAATGTTTAGGTAATTATTTTTCTGTGCTTAAATTTGTGATTATTGTTACTTATGTTGATATGGTATTGTGCTTTATTATATTCGGATTAAGATTCGATCAAGGTGATTTTAAACATTACGTTTATTTATTTATTTCTTTATTTGCATGTAAGACTTTCATTTTTAGCTGTTGATTTTGGTCGTAAAACACGGTTTTTCTGAATGTTTTAGCGTCACTTCCCTTTTTAGTTGAGAGGTCATGTAATTTTAAAATTGTGTATTTGGGCAACAAACACTCTGCTATGCATATATATATATATATATATATATATATATATATATATATATATATATATATATATATATATATGCGTCCTGGGTATGACGATAAACTATATCCGCCTCCTGGGTAAAACTACGTCCAACAGCAAGGAGGTTTTCGGAGCGTGGAATCCCCTCTTAATTGCTGATGTTCCCATGTCCACCCAGAGCCGGGGTGGCAGCACCTGTTAGGGTCCCAGATATGTGCAAATAGTAAACCCCGAAAAATCATTATAAAAGTGTAAAAATAGGTTTTAATACCAGAAAAATTTTGTAAAATATTATTACCAGAAATAAATTAAAAAATAATATTACCAGCATTATTTTTCGAAAAAAAAAATACCAGCAATACATTTCTGCAAATAATATTACCAGCCATACAATTTTGAGGGAAAAATATTTTCAGAAATAGATTTTTGACAAAACAAAAATATTACCAGGAAAAAAAACGTTGTCGGCATATCAACCATTGAGTTTGATATGCCGTAAAACAAACCAAACCAATATATATATATATATATATATATATATATATATATATATGTGTGTGTGTGTGTGTGTGTGTGTGTGTGTGTGTGTGTGTGTGTGTGTGTGTGTGTGTGTGTGTGTGTTTATAGGGAATCGGTTGTTTTTGTCTACTGGATTAAGCTTCGTGAGAAGAAAACGGGCGTAATAACCGTGTTCAATTGACATCACTAAAGTTTCCTCGTCCATGGAGACTATTACAACTTCAATATTACACCTTTCTTTTACCATTTGAACATATTTCATTTATATTTCAAGACTTATTTAATTTACTCCATATGTTTATTAATATTTCCTGTATAATTTATGCATAATAATCACATAATAGCTTTATTACATCAGTAATTGCAGAAATACATATGCAAATAAATATATATTTTGGCTGTCGATATCTGGGAAAATTCCATCGGTTCAACTCGGCTTCCTTAGCATTTTAGCAAATAATATTTTCTCTTCCATACAAGCAAACTACCGTATAATTTAAGAAATAATACTAATAATATATCAAGGGTGTATAATTTTACCCTATTTTGCAGGTTGATTTTTTTTTGTTTCAGAATATAATGAAATCCACGGAGTAATGGCCTTTGTAATTCTACATAGTTAATGTGAAGTTTTGCAGTTAATAATTTTTGGCATTGCATTTTGTTTTGCATTCCAAGTGTTATTTCAGTTAATATACGGGATATAAATGCGGAAATTGAAATGTGTTATTCTATTAACCTTTATCAGTTCTAAGCGACATAACTTGAAAGAATAACGTTTATATTACGAGGAAAAAAAACCTCTGGCAATAAACTCAGGAACAGTAAGCACAGGGAACATATAAACAGAAATATAACTGTACCACTGAGGCAAATTTATGTATACAGTAAATAAAAAGATGTTGTAAATGTTTACCGCCACTAGCCTCGCAAACGTTCACTATTATCTCTTCCGGTGCTGTTCCAAAATTCATTAGCGCGCTTCGTTCCGTTGAATTACCCGCAATAGTTATATGAACAATTTCCCTGCAAAATATGTATTATTATTATAATTACTAAAATGTAAATAGTATAATGAAAATATTATAATAAAATGTTTCAGAATAGATCTGAAAAGGACAGTATGAATATAGACAAAGCGAAAACTTATCTAAGCCGACGCAATTTCGTCCTCTGAGTGACGTAATCATGGCAAATGCAGTGAGGAAGTCACGCCGGTGACGAACGCATTGATAAAGTCCCTCAGATGACGAGATGCATCGGACTAGATAAGTCTTCCTTCTGCCTATATTCAATAAATGTTATGTAAGTATTTATTCACAACACGTGACTATAAACAACACCTAATCAGGGAACAAATAAATAAAGCAATTTCCACACCTAGACACCCTATTGTATAAGATTAAAAATAAATCTAGCCGCATTCCTCTAGTAACCACTTTTAACCCCACTCTGCTTCCACTATCCCAAATAATCAAAAGTCGCTGGGAAATACTATATCTCAAACCAGACCTAAAAATATTGTTTAAGGAACCCGGCCTTCTAGCATATCGTAGACCTAAGAACCTACAAGAAATCATAGGTAATAACCACATTTCAGGGGACAAGGTAATCCGTAATAAACTAAGGATTTTCCCAACCATGTAACAACAAAATAACTTTATGCTGCAACCACGTTAGACACACGAATTCATTCACTAGCTCACTCACTAAATCTACTTTCAAAATCTACCAAGACTCTAACTGTAGAAGTCATAACATAATTTACCTCCTAGAATGCACACTATGCCTGAAACAATATTTAGGAAAATCTGAATGGCCCTTTCACTACAGAATTGATAATTATCGCAATCGAATTAAGTCGATTCCCATCAAAAATTATTACCTGTATAACAACATTTCCTCCTAGAAAATCACAATTTCAAAACCCATGCCAAATTCACTATAATTGAGAGAATAGAAAAGTCCAGAGCAGATAACATATGAAAGATTTTAGAGTTCCATGAAAATAAGTGGATACGACGTTTGAAAACACACTATCCAGCCGGGATAAACTATAAATTTAACAATATAGATAGTATTAATACATAACCCTACAAATCAAAACCTTCCCACATTTCTCACCCACACAAAACAGACATGCATACGGAGGTGTTGAGGCCTCACACTGATACACACACCCACACGAATATACACACTTACACACATCATATTCAATCACTCCCTAATGAGCCAAATGATAACACCCACCCACAGCAATATACACGCTTACACATATCATACTCACTCATTCCTGAAGAACCAAATAACGCACACACACACACTTAACAGAGACACATCCCTTCTCCAGGGACCAATACAATTGCCAAACTGACCAAGGGATTTCAAAGCAGCATGAATCCATCCAGCTCTTATTTCAAATACCAACTTAAAAGAGACTGTTTGACCAACACAAGTAATCTTTAAAAAAGATTCATGTTAAAAAGATGAAAAACAAATTAAAAAAACAAATGAAAACTACAAAAGTTCATTTTCTCCATCAAGACATTCATTTCTGTAGTTCACAGATACCAGCAAACAGAAATATTTTTTCTCCTGATGATGGCCATGTAGGCCGAAACTAGTCGAGGAATCTAAATTAAATAATAATAATAAAAACGAAAGAATATTGATCTAAAACCAATTTTTTAAACATTTTTTAAATAATTTTTATTGTTCAATATATATATATATATATATATATATATATATATATATATATATATATATATATATATATATATATATATATATATATTATGAAATGGACAAAGTCCGACAATTATTTAAAGATTTTTATAGATACAAGTACTTAAGTAAATGCTCTGTTTATAATAAACAGTATTCAATATTTAATACTGTTTATTATAAAAAGAGCATTTACTTAAATACTTATATTTATACAAACATAAAAATGTCTTTAAATAATTGTCGGACTTTCTCCATTTCATAATGTGTGACGTCATTTGATACGCCATGAGCAATTATGAATGTACGTGAGAGATTCATGGAAGATTGAAGTTTATAAGCAGTAAATTCGACCATGCCTACCGGACGATCCTTTGTGGCCGAGCGGTAAGGCACGTCAGCCTATATGAGGGTACCGTTTAGGGTACAGTTTCGAATCCTGTCGAAGTACGAATATTTTCTATGAAAATTTCTCGGACATTCAGGCCGGTAAATGTTATTTAATACTGTTTATTATAAACAAAGCGTTTACTTAAATACTTGTATCTGTAAAAAAAAAGTTAAACATAAAAATGTCTTTATATATATATTTGGAGAAATATAGTTTTAATTTGTACCTTATTTATGGGATAAATTGCTCAATATCAGAGATAGAGCGTATGCAATGCATAAATATAAAAGTGAACATTGAAGTCAACACTCGGAGGCGACAGTCTGTTTAATTATAGACGCAATCGTCATGCCGCAAATGTTGGATTTTTCCTCGACTATTTATATATATGTGCCAGTGGTGCATTGTGGGTAATCTATTGTGCCGGGTATTTTTGCGGGAGTAGCTTGTTTGTTTATATATTTGTTTGGGTTAATTTATTTTACTTGTTTCTCATGTTCATTTTGTATTATTTATTTTTTCGGGTTTTATTAACGTAGTAAAAAAAATTGGGAGAGGTTTTGCTTCGGTCGCTTATTTAATAGTTTATTTTTGTCTGTTAAGATAATTAAAGCTATTTATTCGTCCAGTGTTTAGATTGTTTTCCGTAGACTATTGCGGTTTTGGTGGGGTACAGTTTTAATTTCTTTATTTCTTTATTTGGATTGACTATTTTGAATTGATTTTCCTTATTAATGCTTATTTGTATTAGTTCTAACGGTTATTTTATCGGGTCGATTTGTAAATTTGTACATTTATTTATTTACTTGGATTAATTTTTATTTGTTTTTTTATTTATTAACTTATTTTTTTTATTTTGTATATTTCTATTTACTCTATTTGATTTTCGTTTTCTGATTTTTTTTCAAGCCCAAGTTTTGGATTGTTTTTTGTAGTATTTTCTAACCGTTATTTTGGCGGGATTGGTTTGATCATTTGTTTATTATTATTTAATTTATTTATTTATTTGGGTTGATTGTTTTTGCTTTCGATCACTGGGGTAGACTGTTCTAGTTCCACGAGCCATGTTTTTATTTTTGTTTATTCTATATAGTCTATTCTAAGGGGAGTGGTTTGTTAATTTGTTTATTATTTGATTGGGTTCATTTATTTTATTTGTTCTTTTATATTATTTTGTATATTTGTATTTATTCATTTCAGTTTTCGATTTTTAACCAACGGAGTAATAATTTGTTTTCATGTCTGCATTTTGAGATGAGCGCAGATCGTTTATTTTGTAATTTATTTTGAACTGGGAATGTATTAATAGATATTTTTCCCTCCATGCAAAGTTTTGAAGATTGTTGTAGGCTGATGATCTTTTCCTTATTTTCCATGATATTTTTGGTGTGCTTTGTGTTTTGTTTTTAAATTTCCAGATATACTTGGAAAGCATTTTGCTGTTTGCGTATTTACTGTTTGTGAAATATGTTTTGTGTGCATAGTTTCTTTGTTTCCAGGGTCCTTCAGTTACTCCTATGTATACTTTTCTTCATTATCTGGTGATTTTACCGTGGCTTGGCATATTAAGTTGTTTTGTAAGCAATTACCGTTTAATGGACATTCATTGTTTATTCTACAGTTACACGTGGGTTTAATTTGATCGAGTGGTTTGCTGATAGGTTTCCTGTTGTGCTTCCTTATTTGTGCCATATTCCCAGTGAAAATGTAGCTAAATTTCACAGTTTTTATTGAATATTTTATGTAGAATGCTTGACTCCGGAAAGTGTATGTTTAAGAGTTTGAAGATTGTTTGTCCTACGTTTGTTTTTATGTTTTTGCTGTACGGGGGTTGAAAGTAACTGGAGCATCTAAACATTGGAAGAATAAATAGCTTTAATTATCTTCCCAGACCAAAACCAACTATTAAATAAGCGACCCAGAGCAAATACTTTCCCAATTTCTTACTACGTTAATAAAACATTAAAACCCGAAAAGAATAAATAATACAAAATGAAAAAAAAGTAAAATAACTTAACCCAAACAAATAAATAAATACACAAGCCACTCCCGGAAAAATAACCACCAGATTAGATTACGCACAATGCATCACTGGCCTATATATATATATATATATATATATATATATATATATATATATATATATATATATATATATATATATATATATGAATAGTCGATGGAAAATCTAACATTCTCGGCCTGAAGATTGAGTCTAGAATGAAACAGCCTGTCGGCTCGGAGTGTTCTGTGTTCACTTTTGGGATTATCCATACGGATTACCAAATCTTTCCTTACCTAACTATATATATATATATATATATATACTCATGATTTGAATTATGGAATGTTAATAACTTACAATGAGATGTGATTTCAGTAAAAACAATATAATAATCAAACTTTATCAATACCGTTCTAGCGTGTTTAAGTATTTTCATTTATGTATATAATATCAAAGGAAAACGTGTGTCTGAAATGTATGAAAACTCTGTAGAATCTTTGGCAGTGTACGCTGTCTATATGGCTTTTGAAACTGCTGAACGTGGATCCATAATGTTTATCTGGGAATTATGCAAGTGAAATAATTAACGAATGATTCAATCAGATTTTTGTTTTGAATTTTGAATATTTGCGTTTTTTCACGATTTGCGTCTGAGAAGATTTTCAAGAAGACAAATACGACTTTGTTGCATTTCCGTCACTTATTTTTGTATATTATAACTATCGTTGTAAATCTAACAATAGTTTTCTAAAAATTAAATTGTTGGAATTATTTTTAAAGACATCTGAAACACATTATCTCAATTTTTATTTTATTTTATGGCTTTTTATTAAAATCTCAAAACATGAGTATTTAAATGAAAGGGAAAAATGTTTCCGATAACTTTGCTAAAATTCATTTTAGTTAACAAATGCAATCAATGATGCATCGATACATAATTTTCTATTAAATTACAATAATTAATTTAATGTACGCAGTTTTGAAAATGCAAAGATAGCAGACATTCAATTTCTACTTCAATTGATTTGTGGAAGGTAAAATTTAAACAGACGAAAAGCAAATGCAACGCAATATCTTCATTCGATATACTGAAGAAAGATAATTTGTAGATTACAATATATTTTCATGTGTTCTTTCTAATGTAATGATTTAAAAACCAATTTCATTTAAATGATGGAAATAAATGTATTTTTATCACATATGTTGATGGGGTAAATATTTGAGAATACCATATAAATATATACCATTTATATATATATATATATATATATATATATATATATATATATATATATATATATATATAAAAATTCTTAAATATAACAGATCATGTTCGAGCATAATCCGTTTTAAACTTAGTATATTTGCTTCAATTTCGGGTAAAAATAAATAAGCTTACATCAAAGACCAGCTTAATAAGTAAATATACAAATATTTACATTATTCGGACTATTGTCCTCATCTTTGTCGCCATATTTGTCACAACGTTTCGACCGTTGTACGCTCCGGCCTTCTTCAGGTGGTTGGAATTTCGAACCGAACCCATTATTTCGATCACTGGGGTAGACTGTTCTAGTTCCACGAGCCATGTTTGATGGATGTCAGTTATCAATTATCTCCTGGTAATTTTTCCCTCTGAAATTTCTCCACTGCCTGAACCGGGTATTGAACTCACACTATTTGGGTCTGTTACTGGATCTAACCAACGCCTTTATCCACCGTACCATGTGTCCTTGAGCACAGAACAGTCTACCCCAGTGATCGAAATAAAGGGTTCGGTTCGAAATTCCAACCACCTGAAGAAGGCCGGAGCGTATAACGGCCGAAACGTTGTGACAAATATGGCGACAAAGATGAGGACAATAGTCCGAATAATGTAAATACTGTACATAATACCTCATCTCAGAAATATAGACAAATATACAAATGTTGCAAATTTTTTTCTCTATCTTCCCGGAAATTAAAGCAACCATTTTAAAACGATTCCTGATTAGACTAAACAGACATTCATATTTCACAATTTATGTTTAAATACTGATCTGCTGCCTATATATATATTTTTTATGGGAATAGTCTATTTCACTCTGGTCTGTACCCAGGTATCATCAGCCACTTAGTCTCTGTCTCGAAGCATTGTTTAAATATTTTTTCAATGTGGGTCCTCCTCAGGTAGACCCTTGTCTGTGAGACGGGGCTTGTGTTTGCGACCAGTTGAGAGCGTAAGGTATCTTATTCCGTGGGAAGTGGTTTGGGTTGGAGATTATTTATGGCTATAGCCTTTCGTTGTTTGTAGCTAAATATCGGTTCCTACTATGCGGAGTTTCTTATACAAGCCACAAGTTTGTTTTCTTGGGATTCATAATAATTTGTTTTTATGCGACAAATGTCCAATATTATTAATAATTGATGGGGGATTTAAACTTCAAACAGTTAAGATTAATGTAAATTATTTGAATGATAGATTTATAGATAGTGTATAATGAAGAGCACCTAATGAAAAAATCGTACTGTCCAACACAGACATCCACATATATATACACATGTATTCTTATGTAATTTTGGATCTATTCTTATGTCTACATTTAGAGATTAGTTCTTTCCGTTGATTTAGCAGTTTGCATTGATATTTATTATCCTGATTTTTTCTTTTAAACATAGCTTGCACCTATCCCTAACATTATTGGCGGTGTTCGTGAAACCTAAAATCTTCCAATATATTTGAGGATTCCGAACCTAATTCTTCAATTCATAATTTTTTTTCGAAAGGGCTGATTGCTATTTTAATTTTGTAATGGTGAATGTGTCTATATGTATATATTCACTTTTTAAATTCTCCAGAAAAAAATGCCGATGTAAATATTGTGGTTTGTCGTATGTCCTTGAGGGGTAATGGTAGTCTGGTATGCTATACTAATGGATCTGCGTTTGCCCTCTACTGGGCAGTGTTCCTTAATTCTATAGTTACAGGGGGTTTCCAGGTTAGATTTAGTATTTTTCCCATGGAATTTAATTAAAAAGTAATGGTTACGGGAATTAATAATTTGTTGCATATTATCAGTGCAGGTGTAGGTACTTTTGAGTGACTTCCTGTTGAATATCATATTTAGAGTATATTTATTAAAGCGTTTAGTAAATAAATTTAGGAGGTACTGTCCGATCTACATAGTGTGAGTTTGCAGAAGCGGCGGTTTACCCAAGTGATTTTTCTTTTCATATTTTTATACCTATATCCCACTATTCGTGTATCGGTATTACTAATTCTGGTCGCGTAATATTCAAACCAATTTATGGAGGGCATCTTCATATAGCTCGTTATCCTTCTCAGTCTAAGTGCTTGTGAATAGAAAGGTTCTCGTTGAGGAGTTTAGGGTGGGAAGTGTAGATAGTTGTGGGTGTCGGTGATTTTAGTGTGTAGTGTCGTTTGTAGTTTCCTGTTCTTACCTATGTAAATGCGGGTGTCTCAAAATGTTACCGATGTTTTGGATTATTCATAGTCAATCTTAATTGAGTCGTGCACTGTGTTTAAGGGCCATGAGGAATTGGATGAGTTTGCCGTCACTGCTCGTGTATACAAAGAATATATCATCGATATATCTTGCATAGAATACGCAGTTACCAGTGAAGGGATAGATATGGGTCTCCTCAAATTTTCCCATGAATATTGTATCACGTGAAGGAGCTGCAATGGTGCCCATATATATATATATATATATATATATATATATATATATATATATATATATATATATATATATATATACATACACATACTATATAAAAAACTTATTATATATATATACATATATATATGCATATATGTATACGTATATATATATACACACATATATACTTATATATAGACACATATATAGACACACACACACACACATATATATATGTACAGTTGCGGCCAGAATGTTCAGAAAGGCATTGTTTTTGTCATTAAATAGCTATAATTTTTTTATTAAAGTTGTTTCATATTCTATAATTTTCACAGAAAATAAATACGGTATTATTTGTTATTGTCTGAGATTTTGGTGTAATTTGAGAGGATAATACAAAGTTATGGATGATTTAGTGATTTACTGCAAAATCCTTGGCAGCCAAACTCTAATTGTTTTAATTTGTTTACGTGACTGTTCGTTTACTAAACATTAGTAAGAATATCTGCAGTGCATTTTTTAATATAATGCCACTTACTCCGTTACCAATTCGTCAGCAGATTATTAAGCTTCGAAAGTAGGATACTTTAAGTATTGGGTCTATTCCAAAGTTTGTTAATAAGTCAAAAAGTCAAAAAGTGTTGTTCACGGTATTCTTAAGTTCTACAGTTATTGTGGTTCGTGTTTAGCAAGAAAGTCCATAGGTAGGCCAAGAAAAACGACCAAGAGCGAAGATCGTGCTATGGTAAAGTTGGTTAAAAAGGACAGATTTAAAACTGCTGCTGCTGTTTCTCGGGAAATGAGCATTGTATTGAAGAAAACTTTCTCTCGAAAAACTGTGTCTCGTCGTTTAGTTGAACATTACCTACAAGCAAGAGAACCTGAAGTGAAGACACTGATCAGCTCCAAGAATAAAAAAAAGTGTCGTCTTACCTTTGTAACCGAACATGTGTTGTGGTCTCAAGAAAAATAGCAAATGGTGCATTTCAGTGATAAATCTAAGTTTATGTTATTTGACTCAGATGGGAAAAGGTACGTTCGTCGAAAAGTAGGTGAAAAATTGTTTCCTAAATGCCTTAAGACTAGTGTTAAATTCGGTGGAGGAAGTGTCATGGTTTTGGGGGATGATATCTGGAGATAGTGTAGGCCCGTTGGTGCGATTACATGGAAAGGTAAATGCAGGAGTTTATAAACAACTTGTAAAAGATCATGTATTTCCTTTGCTGAGACATTCAACTAAGCGACCACCCATATTCAGGCAGGACAATGCCCCATGTCACAAGGCTAAGGTGGTCATAAACTTCCTAAAGGCTGAAAAGGTTATTGTTATGGATTGGCCTGCTCACAGCCCAGATCTCAATCCTATTGAAAATGTGTGGAATATTCTAGGAGAACGGTCGAAAACTACAAATCCTAAAACAACCGAGCAAATATGGAATACCATTCAGGAAGAATGGAATAAGATCACCCACCAAGTAATTGAAAATTTAATTTCCTCATGGAGTCGAAGATGTCAAAGTGTGATTGAAGCTAAAGGCTTTCAGACTAAATATTAAATAATTCCAGTGTTCTCTGTCATTTTTTATTATTTTGTTATTTTTTCAACCGTTTTGATCATTTTGGCCGCCATGGGTTTTGCAGTAAATCACTAAATCATCCGTAACTTTTGGATTATCCTCTCAAATTACACCAAAACATCAGACAATAACAATTAATATCGTATTTATTGTCTGTAAAAATTATAGTACATAAAAAAAACTATATATATATATATATATATATATATATATATATATATATATATATATATATATATATATATATATATATATATATATATTGATACATGTTTCATTAAATAATAAAGAAAAGTTATGTCTATTTTAAGCAAATTCCTTTCATATCGTCTGATAAGCTTAAAAAATTTAACATTGAAAGACAAAAGAAAATCACCATATTGATACCTGTTTTTACCCTATCTAAGCTTTCGGCTTACAGAAGCCATCATGAAAGATGACAATTATATTACAATAAATTAAACACTACAGGGACATAGCAAGAATACTAGTCTGTTTTTTAATCAATATGGTGGTTTACTGTCGTCTTACTATGATAATATTATTAAGCCTATCAGACGATATGGAAGGAATTGGTTAAAATAAATAGACAAAACTTGTCTTTATTATTTAATGAAATATGCACCAATGAAAAGATGCTTCTTATATATATATATATATATATATATATATATATATATATATATATATATATATACACACAATATATATATATATATATACACAATATATATATATATATATATATATATATATATATATATATATATATATATATATATAGCTGGCCACTCGTATTGAAGGATAATCATATACTACACTGCGTGCCAAATTATTATCGAGATAACTTTTTTCTAATATTTCAAAAACCGTCTAATCAATTCACACTGACCTGCGCAATCACTTAAATTTTCGGACTGATCGGCGCAATGTAAACAAACTGGCGCCATATTTGTTATCAGCACGGTGATTTGAGCGTGCCAAATTATTAGAAAAGGATAAGAATTTAGTGAAAACATTGGCCTTAAATGCAGTTTAAGCGATGCTGAGAAGAAAACTATCACCTCAGGAATCTCACAAGATAAATCTACCCTAGAAATTATTAAAATGATAGGGACGTGTCTGCAAACAGTGAAAAAGTTCACCGCCGACCCTACACAAGTACGCAAAAGGGCAGATAAAGGCAAGCCAAGGGTTATTTCACGTCGTCTCATGTCACGACGTAAACGATAGGCCACGAAGGACCCTGGACTTACCAGTCAGGAACTTTTCAGTCGCATTGGGGATCCTACTGTGTCTAAAAGTACTCGGTGTCGGTATCTGAGGGAAATAGCAACAACAGTCAAACCTGTATCGAAGCCTCCGTTGACGAGAAATCACATTCAAAATCGATTGAAATGGGCCGAGGACAATATGAAGATTGACTTCTCTAAAGTTTTCTTCACAAAGAAAACTCGAGCAACACTTGATGGGCCAGATAGATGGTGCAAATGCTGGGTAATGAACGGACCGAATCGCCATCAGCGTTTGAGACGCCAACAAGGCGGTGGAGTATTTGGCACGCAGTGTATAGTGGCTAGCCAATCCCTATTGAAGACGCTTGTGCAGGTGGATATTTGTTTTCTACGCCCATATACGCAGAAACACTGAGTCACCACGACTTGTGACTTCGTACTGCCACAGTTCCGTCTACACTGTTTCAATCACAAGGCTTGTGTCAAACCATGGTATGGTTTTCAGGCACTTCCTAAAATTGCCGCACGTTGGGATCGACCCCTTCATTCCGAAATCATCAGAAAGTCACATTCCTGACACTGGTATGATTCGAACCCGGAATGTGAACGTTGTAACCACTCGGCCACTTGCCCACAGACACGCACATATATATATATATATATATATATATATATATATATATATATATATATATATATATATATATATATATATATATATATATATATATATATATATATATATATATATATATATATATATATATATATATATATATATATAAAAAGGAAAGAACAGTAAGATATAAAATCCGGTGTTCTTATAGATATTTTTATTTTTACACAATAGTCCTCAATGTAAATTTAAATTTACAGAGCATTAATATTATAAATTAATAGATTTAAAATATGGTTTTTACCGCTACACAGTGATAACCAATTTCAGAAATGGAAGCTAAAGCCCCTGAATTTAATTTTGTTATTAAACCAAAGACATTAGTTCCATTTCCTCAGCGAATTTTGAAGTAACTTACTTTTTTAAATTTACGGTTGTTAACGGCACTGGAAAGATTCAATATATATATATATATGTGTGTGTGTGTGTGTTTGTATATATATATATATATATATATATATATATATATATATATATATATATATATATATACAAACACAAACACACACACACACATATATATATACATATATATATATATATATATAGATAGATTCATAAACTCACATCAATGCAACTATCTATATATATATATATATATATATATATATATATATATATATACATATATATATATATATATATATATATACATATATATATATATATATATATATATATATATATATATATATATATATATATATATATATAGTTGCATTGATGTGAGTTTATGAATCTGTGTTTAAAGCTAATTGCGATTGTCAGAAAAACTGGTTAATTTTTAAATTTTAGATTTATATATGGTTGCATAAATCGGTGCTTGATGAAAAATTGTCGTCGGGACGCCACTCATACTTAAGCAAAAACAGATACACGAACGTACATTCATTGACATACGCAGACACACACACACATGCGCACGCTCACTCACCGAAGCTCACAGAAACATAAAATATGTGAACAGTGTGTGTCTGGGCATATATGCACATATGTGTGTTTTTTGCGCACATTCGTACGCATTTGGTCACTGTATTCAATGTTGGATTGTGTAGCGAATATTTCTTGTTTGTTGAGCTGTCAACGCGCAGACCGTTTTTCTATTTTTGTTCGCTGAATAATGTTTTCTTGCACGTACCAATATATGTATGATGGAGTCTATGTAAGACTATTCTAAGTAAAAATTGCTATTATCTTTAATTTTTTAAGGCTGTTTTTTTTTAATAATTTTAAGACCGATTATTTGCTTGTTTTTCCCAGTGCGCATATGTAAATTGAAGTAATTCTAATTTGTAATACGTATTAGTATTTATGCGGTGGTAATAATTTTGATGGGGGAGGAAGAAATAAGTATGATTGTGGACTGATACGTTAATGGTAATTGTGGACCGTTACAGTAATGGTAATTGTGAACTAATACGACAATGGTAATAGTGATGTGGTAGGAATGGTGGGGGGGAGCGGGTGATTGTAATAACAATTGTAGCAGTAAATAGTTATTGTAAAGTGGTAGAAGTGATTGTAGTAATGGTGGTGGAATGATAATAACAATAATTTTTAAAATGGTAGTTTGAACTAGAAAATAATTGATGGTGTTATGGTGTTCGTGGTTTTATGTTTTTCATTTTTATAGGGTCAATGGAGGTTTATGTAGTAGAGTTTGTTCGTATTTTTATCCGCTTGGCATAAATTCTGATAATATGTATCTATTTTCATGCCTGCATTAGGAAATTATTTCTGATTTTATGTTTAGTAAATTCTTTTGTTGGGTAAGAGGAATTATTGCTACCTTTTTGTTTAGTCAAAGTAATCATTTGTTTGTAATGTTGTTGAAGGCAGGGGCTTTTTTCAATATTTTCCAGCTTATTCTTGGCGTAACATTTGTATCTTTTTGATGCCATATGTATGTGGATAGTGTAATGCTGTTTCAGTATTTTCTGTTGGAGAATAAAAGGCTGTGGTTGTTTTTTCTCTTCTTGAATAGTCCTTCAGTTGCGCCGATGTAGTACATTGCGCTGTTGTTTGAACTTAACTTGCCATTATATATTATATTCGTTTGTTGGTAATTTCCTTATGTGGACATGTATTTCTTTCTTTCTTTTTTTACCATATCTCTATCTATAAAAGACAGGATATATATATATATATATATATATATATATATATATATATATATATATATATATATATATGTGTGTGTGTGTGTGTGTGTGTGTGTGTGTGTGTGTGTGTGTGTGTGTTAAGCTTTCCATCCCAAGCAAGGCGGAAAGCCACCAGCACGCACGGGGTTACAGATAGTTTGAGCGAGAGCAAAGAGGACTGATAGTGGAAAGGATGAAGCGAAGGTTAGGGGATAGATCAAGGCATCTGGAGACGTCGATTGACATTACATTTGATTAGTTGGAGATTATAGCTATCAGGGAAAGAGGAAAAGTGGAGAGAGTTCCACAGGCGAGAAGTGCGAGACATGAAGCTATTGGAATAGAAGAGACGGCTAATTTAACACTTTCGCCAGCGAAAGGGTGAGAGCGAGATATATCAGCCAAACTGAATGCTTAAATTCATGAAGTCTGGGAACCAGTGAAAGCAGCTCATCGGAGCAGTTACTGTGAAAGTATTTGTAAAAAAGACAGAGGGAGGCGACTGCAAGTCTGTGAGACAGCGACTACAGACAAGATGCCAGATCAGGGCCAATTGCATTGCATATACGTCTCTGGATTTTATCAAGGACCTTGAGACAAACAGAAGTGGCTGCAGACAATATATGTCAGCAATACTCCATGCAATGTCAAACGGTTGATTTGTAGATTTCAAGGATCGAATCCGAGGGGAAACGAGTGGCGCCCCCCAGTGAGACAACTTATATGTTAAGAAATATACATATACCTATTTTCGAAGTGCAACTTAAATTTTTGTTATTCTACCAACTCATCATGGCATGAATTATTACTTTTGACATTATATATATATATATATATATATATATATATATATATATATATATATATATATCTATATATATATATATATGAATCATTCATACAGAAAACAGATATAGAAGCTAATGATAAAATGGCGAGAATACATCTTCGCAAACAATTTACTAAGAGACATTAACCCCGAACCTGTAAATGAATGTTATGATCCCTGTTTATAAATTTCAGTTGAATAAGGTCTTTTTTTATATATTTACGAGCTTTCATCTGTTCCTACAGATATCATCAGGTACGAAAATATTTGTTCTATAATTCCAGGTAATAACAGGACATCGAAAGAGTAGTTTATAGTCCGAAATTTGTTCTTAGAAATGTGATATTGTTACTGGAAAAAGAGATTTCTTTGAGTGTGCGTCCGCATATATATGCATAATGTAAAGCCACGTATACTGGATTTTAAAATTAGACACATATAAACTAGGGTTAAACAAAGACATGTGTATTTTAAATCTGTATAAATATTTCAATAGTTAACAAATTTCTTTAGATATAGTTAAAAAAAAACTTTTTACACAACATCTAAAATACTATCGTTAGATTTACGTTAGAAATATTCAAACACAGTTGCATTCCACATCACGTGACGTCCGCGTCTCGCGACGGACGCTACTCGTAAACAAACTTCCGAACACAGTTATTCAATTAATTTCTGAGGAAGGACCGAGGTGGTCTGAAATATAAAATATATAAAAACATATAAATAAATACTTTCACAAAAAAACACCCAATCTTTTCTTTTAATTTGCAACTTTCCAGTTGTTTTATCCATATTATATATATATATATATATATATATATATATATATATATATATATATATATATATATATATATATTGTCATCCACAGACAGACTGTTTCGCTGTATCACAGCTCATCAGTGTGGATAGACGTCCGGTTGCCTCTGCCTAGAATCGAAAACCGGCTGAATTCGCGTCAGTCGGAAAATTAACCCTGAAGTCGTTGGCGCACGGCAGAGAAGAAGGTGAATTTAAGCGTATTTATTTTTAGATAAACACACAGTGACTGAGAGAACTCGATTCGATTTACCGAAGATTCTTGCATTATTAGCCGTAATAGTCACTGTTCACATACCCAGACATCCTCCCCAGAGAGCTCAACCGAAATAAATTTTAATATATATATTGGGTTTCATGGGAGAAAAGCTAAATTAAACTCATATTCGAAGTTTTAATTTAATATAAACTCAATATAATATTGGGGTGTATATTTTGGATAGGTGTCTATTCTAAAACAAGAACGTAAGCTTAATGTTTAAAAGAGGAACGCCGTTTACCTCGTTAAGTAATATTTGACGTTAAAATATTTAAAGAGTGGTAATCAATATTTAACCTAAAATATAGGAAGGGCATATGATTTTTTAATAATATGATTATCCAGATTTAAATTATTTCAAGAGAGATTTCTTTCTATGATTACAAGCTATCATAAATTCATCTCGTTTATTAAGTAGATTTCGGTCATTAATATTTTTTCGGAGGAAACTTTTTTTTCCAGGAAACAGAGGTTGCATCGGTCGCCGCGCCTAGAAAAATGTGTAATATTGGCGACAAAATTACAATCTACTGCCGGTAGTAAATAATGTTAGTGACACTGATATACCTTTGTTCAAATCTAATAAATACCCAACTAGAATGTAAAATTTGTCAGAGTTTGAAAAAGACCTCATAGACATTTTAAATAATTAAGGTTTTTGGAAAAGAAATAATTTATTATCAAAAGAAATTCTCAATGGATATTGTGGAGCTGAAAAAACTTTTTTGTTATCGGCGATAAAACGAAGAAAAAATATGCAAAGAGTCCTAGAGTCTACAGAAAAGGAGTTTCAGCGGAAGTACCTAAATCTCTAAAATACACCTGCTTTTTATGTGGAGGATATTAAAACAGAAGGCACCACAACGTTTGACATTAGCAATACAATCAGGATATTGGCCGAAAAGCAAGCCTTCTTGACAGTAAAAGACCATACAGAAGAATTCCTTAACAGCCTATCACCCCATTTAATAAACCCGACAAAGAAGGAACTAGGTTTTATAAGCCATAAAGTTGTAGCGAATACCTGCACGCTATATAGGGTATCTACGCAAGGCACCAGTGAAAGAGAACTTCAGACTGCGTTTCCTGATTTAATGTAATTCTAAAAATGTAATAAAGTGTTTATCGAATAAGATATTAAGTATTTCTGTAAATCTATGAAGGAAAAATATGTATTGGATGATTTTTAGGTTTGCCAAGGACTTAGTATGTCTAAAGCCCGAACAGATTAAAGTCAGACCTCATTGCTGTAAATCAGTATGATTTCATAGTGGTGAAGCATAGATTAAGACATCCAAAGATCGTAATATCGATGTATCCAAGGATCATTTAACTGGGCAGAGGTGTCTCAACTGATGAGAATCTATACCGTAAGTTAAATAAAAAAACAAATTTCCCCATCGACGACCATGAAATATAGCGAAATTATGGACTGATGCTGGTACTGGATAATAAAGAAATAATGATTCCATCAGGAAAAAGCTACACAAGGTGTTTAATGATCTGAATTCCGATATGACCGTGGAGATCAACAGGGAAGAAATCTTGTTTTTAGAAATCGAAATAAAGCTGTCAACCGAAACCTCCTCACCTTTTATAAAACCTAATAAGGCTTGGAGATCCGTAATTACGGCATTCAACCACCCGTCAAGTGTGATCAGACATATCACGTTAGGCGTACAATGCAATGTAAAAGCTAGTAAAGTGAATGGTAGCTCATGTAGGCTGTTTCAGGAGGATAATCTAGCTATTCTGTTATACAAGGTTGAGACTGAGTTGTGAATGGAAAGTCTGAAATTATGGACAAATATAAGGCGCATAAGCGAGTTAACTGGGGAAATACGAAAACGGATGTATTTGGAAAAATAATTTTTGATTTGATTTTTTTATTTTGAAATTGTTTTTAACCTGTACGATTTTAACACATATTTTAGATTTTGTTTATTTCACTGTATATATATAACCAGACGACTTTCGTTAAATTAAACCTGTCTTTTTAATTATTTATTTCATGTATACTAAATATTTATTAGGAATGCAATAATAACTAGTATAATTATTCGATACATGCTTTTCCGTTTACTCGTTATATAAGTGTTGTAACCTAGGAAGGGATACTGAATGAGGAATAACCAAAACGAAGTTTGGAAATGAAATGGTAATCAACAAAATACAATACTCGCCAGCGGTGTGAAGTAGGTAAACAACTGCTAGTGGTGGACTACTTAGACAGTATATTACCCTAATTTAGTACAGTATCCCACGTATTTATGAGTATTGGGACATACACATTAATGTTCATAGGTACGCTACATAAAAATGTGATACCATACTTATTATTATTATTATTATTATTATTATTATTATTATTATTATTATTATTATTAGAAAAGGTATAACAGAAAGAGCACATAAGTATAGCAAATTCAATGGAAAGAATGTATGATTTATTAAAGAGAAATACATTGAAATTGCACTGAATCTAGAGAGAAATTTACGTACACGATCAAACAACTCATTGCCTTTCCTAATAAAACTATTGGTATTGAAATGTGGTTTATGTCATGACATTAATGATTGGCACAAACACAAACATTCTAACACATAATTTTAGATGAAATCATATTTATATATTTTCCAACAAATAACCGGTTTGACAACGTTTTTTTAATGTGTATTTTTTCCAAACAATGCGTGCTAATGGTTAAGATTCTAAATGTGTAAATATATATTTTTTTTAATTATTATATTTATTAAAAAGCACTTAAAATATATTGAGAATAGCACTCATATATGTATGAAAATTTTACACACATACACACATATATATATATATATATATATATATATATATATATATATATATATATATATATATATATATATATATATATATATACAGGTAGTAATCCGTTGATATAATCTAGGCGAGTCCTAATAATAAAACGTGGAATTTGAAATATGTTAAAACTGATTCCCAAAGAGCGCTCAATGTTTATTTTCATTAAACAGAGCAGAATTTTCTTTACCATTGGAATTAAGATAGCTTTAGTTAATGAGTGGACCACGACAAACTGATACTGAAACAGTTTGGAAAATTCTGCTAATTTAATATTATTGTCATTAACTAAAACTATCTTAATTCCAACTTTAATGATGGCGTACACACACACACACACACACACACATACATATATATATATATATATACACACATATATATATACACACACACACATATATATATATATATATATATGTATATATATATATATATATATATATATATATATATATATATATATATATATATATTCACAGAGTGTAAATAAATGTATTTATAGATACAGTGAGAAAGAAAATATATATATATAGAGAGAGATTGAACATTTCAAAGTTACATTCGATACGAGGAGGTAATACCTTGGTTGGCCGAAGGGAATTCTTATTCTCATGCGAAGTTAGCTGAACCTCAGTGTCATGAACAATCGTCTAAGCTTTTATATCGTTTACCTTAGAAAGAAATTTTCACCACTTTGTACTTTTCTCGTTTCCATGAAATGGCACCACTTTTGACACCAGGTTCAACTGACATTTCTTTAAGATAGCCACAGTTTTGTCCACCGTCTGTCTTTTAAGGTGCCGAACGTTATTTTATTCTCTGATAGTATTCTAACATAACTGCTGTAAAAAATGTTTCTGATATAGTAATATTGTAAATGTTACTGCGGTTGTTCACCTGTAATAGTTCACCTACAGTATTCAGATAAACATGCATTGGGAACCGTTTCTAATAGCCTGACAATAGACATAATTAATTTCAAAACGTACTTATTTTCGATATAATTCTTTTTCTAACTTGATGAAAGCAGTAAGAGAATATTTAATATATATACATTGTTGGAGTTTTTGGGTACCCTGGTGTACTAGTGAGTCAACCAAAATGAGCTGACTCATTTTATATTTCACCAATATAAGAGTTAACAAATCAGAAGGCACAAAAGAAAATAGAAAAGCCGTTCAAAATCCACAGTGCAAGGAAGGTGTTATACCAGATGATATAGACGAGGAAAACCGAATACAACCGAAGATGAGGGGCAAATTCCGCGTTATCTGACCAGGAATAGAAGAATGCCAGACTATTTTGGAATGGGTGAATGTAATGTCTGTGACATTGACTGTTGCTGTTCGGTGAAATGTATATCGAGGAACTATCAAGAAGCCATAAATTCTGATAATTTCAAACAATGGATATCCCCTATGCCAAAAGAAATGGAATCGAGAGTATCAAATGATACTTTTGAATCTAAAAAGGCCCTGGATGATAAAAATATTATCCGCAGTCGTTGTGTTTATACTATAAAGTGAATTAAGAAAGGCCCGCCAGTGTATAAGGCTCGTTTTGTAGCTAATGGATTCTCGCAGATATACGTAGAAACATTCAGTCCAACAACAAACATGACAACAATCAGAATTTTGATGCAAATGGCCGCATATTATGGTATGGATATACACCATATGGATGTTAAAGCAGCTTATTTAAATGCTCCGATTTGCTATGAAATATACATAAAACCGCCAGAAGGTTTTGAAAAAAGTGATAATTATGTATGGAAACTCAAAATGTCAATATATGGGCTCAAACAAAGCGGAAGAACGTGGAATAAATTACTACATTCCTATTTAATTGAACAACATTTTGAACCCTCCCCAGTGGACACATGCCTGTACTCAAGAATATTTAATAATGAAATATTGGCAATTCTGATTATTTGGGTCGACGATATGTTAATTGCTTCAAAATGTGAAGCTGCTCTATTAGAAATTAAAAATTATTTAAATATAAGGTTTAAAATGACCGACTTGGGTCGACTATCATGCTTTCTTCGTATACAGTTCGAATTTAAGGACAACACTATAAATTAGGGGCTTTTATTCCTGTCATATGTGGTACTGACCTATAAGTTCCTTATTAGTCCTGGATAGGATGTAAAACTGCATCCATTAGTTATTGTCTTAAGAGACGTCAGTTTTTGGTATGAATGTGAGTCCTTAGTTTCGGGGTATAAATGTAAATAATCCTTCTTTTAGCCAGATCCTCCTCTGAATGACTCTAAGAATTACTCTGACCGGGAGAGATAGTGCCTGATTGAATGGGTCCCAGCTATGGGTAAAATAACAACTTTATCCACTTTCTTGTTGTGATCACAACCCAAATTTATAATATTGTTATTAATGTTTATTAACCTGATATATTTAATAGTGGACAAAATGATATAACTAATTTGTGTGGATATTAATTTAAAAAAAAATTAATTGCAAAACAAAATGATATATTTTATGAATACTAAAGTATTTGTTCCATATGGATATTGACTTTATTAATATTTTGAAGAAGATTCAATAATGTTCCCAAAATGGGCGGGGAGTTTTTGGGTACCCGGTGTACTAGTGAGGCAGCCAAAATGAGCTGACTCATTTTATTGTTCACCAATAGAAGTATTAACAAATCAGAAGGCACAACGTGTATAAAGGCGGACATGTTTTTTTTTTCCGGAATATGCACAGCCAGCCTTTGATATCGAAGACTGAAGAATTACGGAACAGCTGATGGTGGTATTGGCAATATAGTCAGATTCAGTAGATATATATAAGGAGCTAAAAGTTAGATAATTCTTATATATATATATATAAATAGATAAAAAATATCAGGACTGCTGCTATTGTATCTATGCAAAGTGAGACTGCTTGGCACAGACAGACCTTGAACTCTGTCTTGCATTCTCACTAAGTTATAACGTTCTCGGTCATTTACGTTGTTTATAATAGTGCTTGGGAAGGAAGTGTGTAGAGTGTGGTCGTCATACCACCACATAGATTTCATCAGTGACCATAATTTTCTGACCAATTTCAACATTACCCAGGTTCGATAACGACAATTTATCACACCTTGCAACTTTTACTTCTTCAAAATTCAAATAACACATTCAGGTTGTTACTGGAAGTGAAAGTGAAAGAGAAAACTGAGTATAGGGAGGATTGAGGAAAGAACAAAACATTAACGGGATTCACGATGACGAAAGATGACGAGTGACGCTGCATATAAATTTTTGAAAGTTGCAGTTGACAAAGAAACAAGAAAGCCCAAGGATATTACACAGACCGTAAGTACAAGAAAATACACTGATGCAGTTGAATTGGTGGTTGCATTTAACTATTTTCAGTAGTAAAATAGTGTGACCTAGATGCCAATCTAGTAGCGTGCTTAAATTCATGTTGTCGAAGCACCAGGGAAAAATTTCGTCAGAGCAGTTGCCATGAACATCTTCGTAGACATCACAAAGTGAAAAATGCCACGTCGGTGAACATATAACTAAAGTCGAGGTGCCTTTTCAGGATCGCTTATATTACCGATACGATACCTCTTTTGATTTTTGTCAATAATCTCTAGATGCACAGTAGGCGCAACAAATCAGATATGGCAATAATATTCAATACACGGACAAATGGTAGATATATAAATGTGCGAGATGAATTCTGACGAGAACAATATTATGACACGACAGATTGAACCTATTTTCATTGCAGTAAACAAATCAGTTGTTTCGATATTGTCATTCCACTTCATGTCAGTGGACAACGTGAGGCCAAGAAGACATATTGCGTTGCTCTCCTGAAGTTTAGCACCAGCCATGATGATGGCAGGCAGAAAAGTTTCTCTGTTGTGTTTAACTTTGAGGGTGTTAAAATTTACAATCCATTTCTTGCCCCGGTTCAAGACTGATTGGTGTTCCTTTCGTTAGCATGTGCCAGGTTCACTTGGGCAAGTCTGTCGGATTTGCTACTGAGACAGGAGTAAATGGTAGAGCCATCAGCTTAAAAATCTAGTTAGGAACTGAGAACTTTCGGGGAGATCAAGAAAGAAGATCAGAAATATCATAGGTCCTAGGATCTGGAAACAAGCCCGTACTACATTAAAATTATTTCCCGATTTTTTATGGAGGATTGGCTTAAGCAAAATATTCGTCTTGCGACACCGTGGTCCTAGAGCTTGCGTTGAATGCCAGCATGAAAAAACTTGTCGAACGACTTCGAGATAACTCGACCAACGACACTTTATTATTATCGAGAGCTTGATAGATAAATTCTGTGATGGCCGTTATCTCATCGGCGGTAGAACTGGCAAAACGGAAGCCATATTCTTTCTCCGAAAGGCGGTCATGCGTAAAAGATGCTTAACCTCATCGGCATTGATTAGGGTCTCTGGTACATTTCCGAAAAACGGTAAGAGACTAATAGGGCGATAATTTAAGGGGTCAGAGTGTTCTCCAGTATAATTAAAAACAGGAACAACAGAGTAAGACATTCAACAAGTTAGAATGCAGGAAACAACGAGACAAATGTTATAAATTTTTTCATAGAACATGGCCATCTCAGGAGCACATTTATTTAGGACGACAGGGATCCCGTCACATCCACTAACCATGTGGGGATCTAATTGGTATCTGAATCCAATGACCGGTTTATGCGCATCTCCCAGTAGAGCCTATGGTGTAAAAGGCTCTGGCTGTGGTACTACGGATGAGTCGAGAGTAGACTTGAAAGGGAACTGATGAACGATGAATTCTACCTTATATGCAGTAGATGTTTGTACTTCAAATTGAATGAAGAGTGGAGGGACTGAGTATTTGATATTGTTGAGCACACACTTGTATAGGGGCCGGTAAACCCCGAAATCAAACTTGTGAGAGGTCATACTTTGTTTCATTATGTCAACAAACAGTGAATTCGCTTCTTTGTGGACACGCCGCACTCATTACTAACAGTGACAAAATAATGTCAGCTACAATTAGACCGGTCGATCTTATATAGCTATAAGAACTGATTTATGTGAACTATAGCGGTTGAGCAGGCAGGTGAGAATGAAGGAAATGATCGTGGTTTCACTTGGTATTTCTGTGCTGGAGCGAAAGCTTCGACACCGGCTTTTACCCAACAGGAGAGTTCAGTGTCACATTTTTAACAGGGTTGTAACAATGTAGAGTTAGGGAAGCAAGATTTATTTTTTCATTTCATATTCCCTCGTTATGGTCATTATCATATCCATGATATAATAAAACCGTAGTTCACGGGCGGAACGGAATTGCTGAAAGGAAAAAAAAGAAAAATTTGCTTTGTTCTGAGAGACTTTTATACTAAAGAAATATACAAACAATCTCCATACACACACACACACACACAAACACACACACACACACACACACACACACACACACACACACATATATATATATATATATATATATATATATATATATATATATATATATATATATACGGAGAATAACATGTCACATATACAGCAGAGCAGGAAAGAGAAACAAAAGGGAATGGTCTAAAATACAATATGGAGATATTCCTGTATCTGGTGAAGCCATTTTATAGGAATCCAGATTTAAACGGGACGGATAAATCTATGTCCCAGGCAAAGATATATTCCACAAACAGAAAAACAGCGAGTGTTGGGTTTTCTCAAATTGAAGACTGCAAGATGGATTTTCATTCTATATCTGATAAAGTTATATTTCCAAAGGCTAACACCACCATGGAATTTTATACTGCTGGAGAAACAGACTTAGCTTCTAACAGCTCCATGAGGAGCCCGAGCTAAAGAAAGCAAAAACTTTTCCTTTATTATTCATCAATTCATCGGTTCCAACCATTGGGGAGGTAGAAATATCACAACAAGATTTCCTCGAATGAAAATAGGAAACTTTTTTTATGACAGAAACCATATCGTATTTCATAAGCAAAGTAATTAATTCAAACATATCGAAAATTATCTGATAACTGAATGAGAGAAATTTATATGAGCTAAGGTGTCCATTAAAAAAAAATGGAACCTTCTATATCAGTCTAGTAAGTCCAAAATTTTATTCTGTTAATGACAATTTGGAAGTTGTTTATTATTATTATTATTATTATTATTATTATTATTATTATTATTATTATTATTATTATCGTCATCATCATCATAGTTTGTGTGTTATATTTCCTGCTCTGTATCCTGTGGAGCCGGGTTCAAACTATGATACTTAAGCCATACAGGAGAATTGTCATTTAATTCATAGCACTTTTCCTAGTGCATGCGATATTCCTAGTACGACAATTTTCTTCTTTTCTTTTATTTAATCATTTAAACCCCAAGCAAGACGGGAGCTACTAACACGCAAGGGGTTACAGAGTGGGAGCAAAAACAAAGAGGAGTGATAGAGAATAGGATGAAGAGACGCTTAGGGGATAGATCAGGGCATCTGGAGACGTTGATTGACTTTACATTTGAATAGTTGGAGATTATAGCTATCAGGAAAACAAGAAATGGTGAGGGAGTTCCACAGGTGAGAAATGCGAGATATGAAGCTATTGGAGTAGAAGAGACGGCTACATTTAACTGTTTCGACAGTGAAAGGGTGAAAGCGAGATGCCAGCCTAGTTGAGCGCTTAAATTCATGAAGTCTGGGAACCAGCGAAAGCAGATCATCGGAGCAGTTACCGTGAAAGTATTTGTAAAAAAGACAGAGCGGGGCGACGCCACGTCTGTGAGACAGCGGCTGCAGACGAGATGCCAGATCAGGGCCAATTACATTGCATATCTGTCTTTGGATTCTATCAAGGACCTCGAGACAATTAGAAAGAGATCCAGACCATATATGGCAGCAATACTCCATGCAAGGGCGAATGGATGATTTGTTGATTGATTTCTGGACAACTTGTATATTGACGTTATCTGGAACACTGTTAATAAGATTGTTCATTATTTTTTCACACTTGGCCGAGAGATCCGATTACTATTGGTACGGTTTCAGTCTTTATTCTCCAGATCCTAGTAACCACAATCTCCAGGTCTTTGTATTTGGACAATTTTTCGATAATGTGAAGGTGATTCTCTCAGATGGTACCGCTATGTCAATAAGGATACACTTCCTGAATTTCTTGCCTTTTATGATAATATCAGGTTTGTTGGCTTTTAGTCCCCTGTCAGTTGGAATTAGCATGCCCCAGTGGATAATTTTGGGTAAATTATCTGGCTGGTGGTCCTACCATTTTCTCATTGTGCTTCTTACATATCATCCAGTGCACATATATCACTACCTTATGTCTCTGAGTATATTCATCTTTTACCAGTTCAAGATATCCGGAGATAATATGGTCAATAGTTTTATTATATTTTACGCAGATTCTGCAATTTCAGTTCAGTTCCATCCTTGATTATGTGACAGTGATCGGATCTGGTTTTGAGGCTTTGGTCCTTAGCTGCAATAATTAGGCGATCTGTCTCAGCTTTCAGCCCGGCGCTCCTCAACCACTGATGTATTTTTCGTTGGTCCATATCTACTTCTTTCCTTCTTTTTATGTATTTGCCAGATCTATAGTAATTTCATTCAGCCAATTTGTTTTTCTTTCTGCTTTACTCGTTTTTTGCATGGGTGAAATTCGCTTCGTTTTTTGTTGGTAAGATTTCAGGTATATTAAGCTGTTTCTTGAAGTGTGCAGCTTCTTTGTTCATGGAATGAATTTGGCGTTTTAATATTTGCAGGAGAGAGCCATTGTATTTTTTGTGGGGTATGCTTCCAATCTAACTGTTGTAGTTTTTAGAGTTAATTCACGTTGGATTAGACCTAAAGCTCTTGGTACATACAGCCTATCAACCTCCGATTTCGGTTGGTACATTTTATTTTGGGTAATGATTTTTCTGGTCCTGACGTTCAATCTGTTAATGTTGTTGTTGTTGTTGTTGTTGTTGTTGTTATTATTATTATTATTATTATTATTATTATTATTATTATTATTATTATTATTTTCGGTAAATGGCGATATAATATTTGGATCTATGTAAATTCCTACAGAGTGCATGAAATTCATTTATATTAACTTAAATATTGATTATTTGTTAGTTCGATTTGCAGATGGAATAGTCTCAGGATTGTCTTTTTATTATTACGTCTAAACATGAAATATTTTACATAATTTTTATATCTATGTTGTCGAATATAGAGTGTCGCCTGAGGTTATGTTTTTAATATCAATGAATCTTATAGTGTTATCCTCAGAGATCCTCTGATTTTTAATTCTATGATTCATCATAAGTACGTGTGCCACAACAAAATTTGTTGATTTTTTTAAAGAAGTCGAATTCATTAAGGACTGAATACGAGTCCCCACTGTCCACATAAATGTTGAACGCTCAGATTGAAACATACCGTGAACAGATATAAATTCAAATGAATATTTCACATATTTGTGGAAGACTCTGTTGAAGAACTTACACTCAAACGTATCTACTGCAGGGGGTTCATTCAAGTAGGAACATATCATGAAAAGGGTGTCTACATCTTTAAAATTAGTTACCTTGTTAAATTGAAACATAGAGATTATGAAGCAAAATCGTTATTTTGTAAAAATAAATACTATTCTCTCCTCCAGAAAAAATCTGAAGTTTCGTCGTTAGAAAATAGTCTAAAAAAGGAGTCGAGCTGATATATTTTCACCGCCATCTTGTCAGGATTTCGATATAATTTGTTTATGGAACATTTAATAACGATAAAATTACGACTCTATTTTTAAGTATATAAAATATTAAACAGATTTAGCGTACCATCCACTAAAAATTGGCTTGATTAATAGGAAAGATACAAATTGTATGAAAAACATAAAGGCATTTCGCAACAATCTTGTCAAGCAATGATAGATTTATTACTGACAAGCGAAGATGCCAATTTGGTAATATTTTCAACTGTTAAGGTATAATAATTGCGATTAATGAGGCGAAAATGGCACATCAAGCAAGATTTTTGCTTTACGATCGATTACCAAATTAAGTCACAAGTCACGTTGATAGAGGTTACGTCTATGTTCCGTAAGCGAATCACGTTCTACGGACGGAATCTGAAATTCGTTTTTTTTTCCAAATGATCTAAATTAATCTAGATTACTTCACAACGTGCGTAAAAAATTGATTCCTGAAGCGAAAATCGTTCCTCATTAAACGATTTCCCTTTCATTATCAAGACTTAATTTACGTATACGTCATTGTTTTCTTTTATCTTCTCTTTAATTTCTTGTAATATAATTTCAGAAATTTATATGTTTATACATTATTTTAAAGTTATATACACGATAACATGTTTTACTGATTTGTTGAGATTATTCAACAAAATTTCTAACCTGCTTGACAATAGGTAACAGACTTTTAATTCGAGCTGAAAAAATAAATATATAAAAAAGTTTCTTTTTGACATTTTAACACAGGGGCAAGAGAGACTGATTGTTCAGTTTTGCTTTCCTCTTTGTAATAAGTGATTTTAATTTGCTGACGTGAAAATGCTATATACTAATTTAAATGAGGTCGAAATATATTTATTACGACTTTATCTACACATCGAGACGCATTTTAAATGAAGTTATATACAGTATTTACTGAGTTTTATCCCGCCCAGATGAAAGGTTGCGCTCATACTGATGCTCCAGGCTTTCAACGTCTACTGCGAGATCTTGAGTTCACTCAAGATCTCAAATAAAATTCATACATAAAACACACTGCTGGATAAATGGACAGATTAATCTATCGCTCCAGGAATTACTTGACTTCATCTGCCATAGTTTATCTTTAGAAGTCTCAGATTCGACTACAAGTGGAGTATTACTGATATATATATATATATATATATATATATATATATATATATATATATATATATATATATATATATATATATATATATATATATATATATATATATATACTAGTTGTAATCTTATAAATATAAGAAATTATACTCGTCCGGAAAACCTTAGGTGCCTTGATTTGTGAGTAAACAACCAATATCAAAGGGAAAGAAATGGTGCAAAAAAGAAAGAACAGAGAGCATGTACGTCAGCCGAAAATAATCGTCTTGCGTCCAAGTTCAGAGTCCATAGAAAAATAAACCGATGCGAGTAAGTAAAATAACTAAATAAAGTGCTCGATACGCTAAGTAGAGCAAACCTAAGTTAAACGTAAAGAGTCAGACAAACATAACACGGTTTCACCTAAGCGGATCGTCAGGGACTACGATCCGCTTATGTGAAGCAGTGGTAGGTTTGTCTGGCACTTTAGGTTTAACTCATATATATATATATATATATATATATATATATATATATATATATATATATATATATATATATATATATATATATTATAAATTAATTGCTCTGTAAATTTACATTGAGCACTATTGTGTAAAAATTAAAATATATATAAGAACAGCGGATTTTATATCTTACTATTCTTTCTTTTTATTTATACATATATATATATATATATATATATATATATATATATATATATATATATATATATATATATATATGTAGATATAGATATAGATATAGATATATAGTGAGAGAGATAGAAGGAGATGCAGATAGAGGCAGCGAGATTGAGAGAGGAAATATCGGAATTTATAAAGAAAGAGAGGTATACAGAAACTATGAGCACACTGTTGCTTTTAGTGAAATCGGCTACATAGATTGCATTAAAAAATTATATATATATGTGTGTGTGTGTGTCTGTATGTATGTATGTGTGTGTGTGTGTGTGTGTGTGCATATATATATATATATATATATATATATATATATATATATATATATATATATATATATATATATATATATCAAGGCATAAAAAAACAATTTTTTTATTAACGGCCATGTTAGATTTAAAATAAAACACCAGTTGACCGGTTTCGTCCCCTCTCATCAGAACTGTTTAACGGGGAATAGGAATTATGAGGAAAATATTTGTTATGGATGACATGAATGAAGTGCAGGGAAGAGAAATATAAATAAATAAAAAAAAGGGAAAATGTGTATATAATAAAAGTAATACCACACAAGATGCTAGAGACCCAACACAGCCCTTTGTTTGCAAAGAGACGGTCGCCTGGACCTGATGTACAAAGTCTCCAACAACCTGAGATGGAATACTGAGTGTGCCCTGGCCAAAACAGAAAACCGTCTATATATATATATATATATATATATATATATATATATATATATATATATATATATATATATATATATATATATATATATATATATATATATATATATGAGAAGTGTGACAGATACTGACTATATATATACACACAGAGAGAGAGAGAGAGAGAGAGACAGCGAAAGGGAGAGAGAGAATTTTAAATTTATGCGCAGTCCTCTCGGGGTATAAAATATCCCTTAATCTTCAGATTCATACACGCACATGCTGCTTTGCAATCATGTCAATGTTCTATTGACATTTCCATGTCGAATGTTCTCATGAGCTTTATTCTTTAATTACATCAATTTTGACTTTTCGAACTATGCCACGCCCTACTTCTTCCAAGGAGTCGAATCATTCTCATTTACTACACGTTCCTAATTTATACAAATTATTACCTGAGTTTCTGCCAAATGAATGATAGTATGTGGAACTAACTCCTGTGTACAGACTACCTTGAAAATTGCCATCGTTAGCTCTTCTGTGAAGAGATCACCTTCGTCTTTTTCTCAGCCCCAGGCACATGTGGAATAATGGACCGTAACTCTACCGCACTGACACAATTGATATTGGTTGGGGCGGGAATTACACGCTTGGCTAGTATAGTGTCTCTACAATTATTGATCACCCTCGGTATTCACACATATAATTTGACAGCACCTGGAATTTCCAAGCGTTTTCGCATTTAGGTATTGACCAGGTTCAACGTTGCTTAACTTCGGTTATCTGATAAAATGTGATGTTTCAATTGGAAGCTATAAGCAATTTAGCAATTATCACTTACCAATTCTAACCATCATTCACTTTGTTCATATTAGGCACATCCTTGATAATGATAATTTAGCAATGGCTCTTAGTGGCTTTCTTGGTTTGTATAGGGAGGAAATTTTAATACATAAATGTGAATATGTAGTACCTAAATTTTTTATCTCAATGAATCTTAGTGTCTTCAGTATGATTTCCAAAAATAGGTGGTTTTGTTGAAATTTATTTTGCTTCAAAATGGCCGCAAGTTAAAAGAACATAGCTTGACAATGAATTGTCCTCGGTTTGATTCCTCTTATAATATTTAAATCATTGCTTGCGGATGAACTGTGAAAAAGGAAATAACGAAGCCAAAGATGAACTTCAGATTTGGAAGGAAATTTCTGATCACCTGTGTTAATATTTTTACTCCACCTCACAAAAACACATATTTTGTGATCTTGCTAAACACAATAAATACTTTTTTTTTTAAATTATTCTCTTAAACAGTGAAAGTAATAACAACCGGCTTAGATCCAGAGGTCCTGCTAAATACCAATTGTGCCCCCAACACGGATCGAAATGTTATCCCTTCTTGATCAGGGAAACAAATACTGTGGAATAAGCAAGCCGTTACCACGGTTTGCCAGGTATATATTACCTATTAAAATTTGTAACAGCACGCTTCCTTTGTATAAATGTGTGTGTGTGTGTGTGTGTGTGTGTGTGTGTGTGTGTGTGTGTGTGTGTGTGAATGTGTGTGTGTGTGTGTGGTTAAGTGAAAATGAAAACTTATCTTAGCTGACGCGTTTCCTCCCTCCTCTGAAATTTGTTCCTCAGAGGGCGAAACCCGTCGGCAAATATATGATTTCATTTTTTTTATTCATATTTACTTTTACAGATATTAGTTTTAAACACACACACACACACACACACACACACACACACACACACACACACACACACACATACATATATATATATATATGTGTAGTTTCTTTAATTTATTTAATGTTTTAAATAAAGAATTAATTAAAATTATACAAAAAACGAACGAAAGATAACATAAAGTTTTAATACTCTTTAGAAACGACAATTTCATAAGCCTAATTTACCGTAACGAACACTCAAGCAAAATTAGGAAAATAATTTCAAAACCTTTCTAAGAATTAGTAATACAAATCGATATTTTCAATTCTAGAAATAACACTTAACCATAAAATCTTACATACAAACTTTAGAATAATCAAAACTACATGCACATTTCATGGAAGTATCCACTAATCTTAATAAAAAAGACTTCACAATCAGCCGCAGATTATCCGACAAATCTTCAAAGAAAAAAAATAATGAATCCATAAAGCGATTATGAAACGGGAATAAAATCGACAGAAAATATTTTCAACAACTAGATCAAAAATCATACCAAAAAAGAATCTTCATATAATATAAACGTAATAATCAGATATTGTTAAGATATGCCATAATCTAATTTATAAACGCTTTCTTTTGATACACGATCGAGAATCCCGTAACTCGTTACAGTCGTACGGACACCATATGTACCGTAGCCTGAGCAGGAGTGGCGTGTATTGAGCAAGATAGCCTGAAGAAGTTGATTTGAATTCAGCGAATTCTTTCTTCTAGACTCCTTAGTAACAAAGTCTACACGGCCCAGTTGGTTCTATTGTTTGGGGGGTGAGACTACATAGAATTATTTCCTATTTGGGCATCAGGGAATGTAACGAACTCGACTGGCATTCGAAATCGGCTTTCCGATTCCTCATCCGCTATCCATCACACCAGCACGCATTCGCATTAATGTGTTCATTTATTAATATTAAATCTGTAGACGAATCTGTTCGTATCCTCAAGCATATATTTTACACTAAAAATATTAATCTCTCGTCAAAATCTCTTTCGTGTCACGGCATTTTATTCAATGGCGGAATAGTAATTACAGAGATCGAATATTGAACAATGACAATTTTACGTCCAATTTCAGCTACGTCTCTGGTTCAGGAATTATTGATTCTTCTTCGTATAGCGTGTAACAATTTTTCTTGGAGAGATGGTGAGAATTTTCAATCCTTTGCTAGACGATATCTTTTATTTTCTTCTTTTTTTGAAAATGAATAACACATGCAGTTTTCCATGCTTCTTCATGAAAAGCATTGAAATGTATTTCGTGTTGAATTATCTTCTCTAGCATAAAAAATAAATGAGATTGGACTAGTTAGAAAAAAAATGAACGGTTCTAATTAAAGAAAATTTTGGGGTTTCATTTTGTTTCGAAATTTTCATAATTTTCCCCATACACGCTATACCATTGGCAGTTTGTTCAATAAAGGAAAGAAGAACGCAATCCTTTTGATTTGTCTCATTTTTACTCTGAAGATATTTACGAAGAATCACGTAGTCTGACACAAATCCAAGAATGTAGAGCACTTTGTAAAGATAGCACCAAACTTTATAGTGATGTGTATATCAAAGTTAACTTAGACTTCAGATGACTTAGGTGCAAATTAATACTAGCCGAAGGTGAAGAGTTATAATTTAAAGTCGATAAAAATACGTACAAATTACCCAGGTGGGATGTACCACGAATCAAAACTGTATTCCGTCGAAACCAGTATTTTTGATACATCAGAATAACATGTCCTCGAGTATGTAATGACTATTAGAGAATATGATATATAAATTTCTATATTTCAGAAGAATGCTAGTCAATTGAATTACAAAGTGGAGCAAAATTCTGAGTAACGCGTTTTTCCTCTATAAACACTTCAGGGATCTAAAAATAATATAGCTATTGATAGAATTATATCTGTGTAGGGGTTATATGAACATAAACCTCGGAGTATGCACCGGGGTGAAACGCTGAAGAATTCGGATCGCTAAAGTTAATGTATAACATAAGTTGTAGAATTTTTAATTTATTTTTATGTTTTGGCGTTTACGTACCTGGATGCACTGCACAGCCAATTTATATCATTTCCCTGAGACTTTTCATGTTATCGCTTTTGTACTTAAGAATTCAATAATGTGACAACAGAAAATCTGTCAAACATTGTGGATAAATTAGCAAACACTAAAATTCTATACATCTTCACTTTCATAAACTGCTTCCTCTTTTAAGTAAAACAGCTCTTTATAAATCGAATTTATGGTAAGATACATTACGGTGAGCGATTAATATAATGAGTGTGTTGATTTTTAAAATGTTCCCTTTGCGTTTATATAATATTTTATTTACATTCCTCGAGGTTTCTCTTATGTATTCCTTGTGGCAATTGTTACAGGCTATAGTGTAAATTCCTGCTTCACGTTTGAGGCTATTATTATCTAGTTTTTATTAATTAAATCATTTATTGTTTTAGAAGTATTTGCAACAAATTTTGTTTTAGGTTTAGATAAATTCTTTTTAATTTTAGTTGCCATAGATAATGAGTTTGAGCGTAAATGTGATTTTGAATATGATTCTTCAATTAAGACAAAGTAATTTACTAAGTCGAAAATGTATAGAAATTACATTGATTGCTATGTCGTTCACGTTCCCATAACATTTTCCCTTTTTTGACAGATCTTTTGTTACAGTGTTGGATATTTAAAACCAAAAAAGATAAAAACAAATCGTAGACTCAGTAAATGTGACCGGTTAATAAGTGCATGTTACGTCAGACGCTAAACATCTTTAAATTATGAGATTAAAAAACACAAATTGTACATTTATTGTTCCCTTCTCTTCAACGCTTCCTCTCGTTGCAGGATTATAGTTAGCGTTTACGTATATGTCTCCCTAGATCTCCTCATACACCAATAAGAACTTAGATTTATTCAGCTGAAGATCCCTTTTAGAGGACGAATTACCATACAAATTAACAGAAAATAACCTTAACTGAATTTATTATTTTAGACAATGACCTACTGCGAAATCCAATTTTAAGAACATTGTTTACACAAAACTAAAGTATTGTTTGAAATGAATCCAAAGAATACATATTAACTGCATAATTCTGGATGGATTCATTGATGTTTTAAGGATTATTAACCCTTTGCGTCTTATTTAAAGAAATAATATATTTTTAGATTGAGAGAATGATAATAAGGATTTAGAGACACAAGACTCACTAATTACCCGATAGCTGTGAGCACAATAGCGGAATTCATAACTTGCACGGAAGTGAATATAACGAAGACATCCGGAATTGGAACTCGGCTCTTCGATTTATAAATCCGATCCATTATCTATTACACTATGCGCAAAACCAAAGTTTACAGCATCTGGTATTTATTTCGAAACTGTCACCGATATAGGTATTGACCACGCTCGACGTTACTTAACTTCGGGAACCGGTGTTACAACGTGATGCGGCCCTAAGACTTGAATTCTTCTCAAGTTGTGAATTGATATGAGCTCAATATCACAAAAAAACGTATGCGCTAGGACAATACAGCGTGTAATTATATTCCAAATATAGACAGTTAATTAAAGTCAGTGAATCTGTCTGCTTTTAAAATCGATTCTTCACAATCGTCCGAATAGAATCTTAGTCCAGCAAGAAAATTATTCTTGATTATTAAAACATAGAAATAAAAAAAAATAATTTGTTGTCTACATTTTCAAAATATTCCTTAATCGGCAAACATATTATTGGAAAAAAGGTCAGAGTTCATACCTCTGGTTAAACTTTGGGATGCAGCATATTAAATTCTGACTTTTTCATCCTAACTGAACATTCGCCATAAACGTTGGTCGATGTCATGTCTTGTCGCAAACCAAACAGAAAAAGTCACTTCCTAAAAAAAAAAATGGTCGACCATAAAAAAGTACATATTATGTTGATTTATTGTTATTTAGGAGCAAAGTACAAAATCGTAGTAAAATGTTTATTTGCTTTTGCTATCGAGGTTTTTAACCCTCACCCCATAAAAGACAAGGTGTCAGAGATTTGCAATGATTTCAGTTTCTGTTTGTGTAGATATCTGGTCGACATACGCAGACACCGTATTTTTTTTGTTTCAATAAAAGAATTTATTCCGGTAACTTACTGTGGTAATTTTGTTTTATTTATGGAAAAAAAAATTTGAATGTTTTGTACAAACAATGTAAACACGATTCTCTCAGTTTGATAGAGAATATATATATATATATATATATATATAAATATATATATATATATATATATATATATATATATATATATATATATATATATATATATATATATATATATATTTATATATATATATATTTATATATATATATATACATATATAAATAAATATATATATATATATGCATATATATTTATATATATATTTGTATTTATTTACACATGTATATATATATATATATTTCAATATATATATTATATATATATATATTTATATGCATATATATTTATATATATATTTATATTTATTTACACATGTATATATATATTTAAATATATATATTATATATATATATTTATATGTATATATATTTATATTTAGTTACACATATACATATATTTAAATATATATATATATATATATATATATATATATATATATATATAACCGCCATAAACAGACAAAACTTATTTTTAATATTACCTCACTTGATAACAATTAAGACAAAAAAAAGAAAAACGAAATGCCTAACCGTTTTCGAACCTCGCTAAACCATGCAAAGTCGAGGTTAATAAATAGCTATACATTATCAAAAAAAGGAATGGAGTGTAAGTGGAAAAATTATTTAGAATAAAATCAATTGGAGTCCAAGGACAAAATCCTTGTTTTTGCAAAGAGAAAGTTTCCTAGATAATCAATATATATATATATATATATATATATATATATATATATATATATATATATATATATATATACATGTTTGTGTGTGTGTTTGTGTGTGGTTTCCAGTATTTGTTGATGGAAATTCGAGTGGAACCTACTAAAGACAAAAAAATGATCCACACTCCAATCAGCAGCACAATTGCTGTTATTCATATGGTGTTCGCGATAGAAGACCCGTATATATTGTTCAGAAAACCTGGTGATGAATAATTAGTTCCGGATTTTTGAAGACACATGCTGCTTAATCCTAACATCCAACCTTTGAATCGTTCTTCCGATGTAGTGCGAACTATGACTACATTTACATATTTTACATACCCTTTGTGACTTTTTTGTTCAACATAACGTAGTTCATACATAATGAAGTCTCTTATCATTAGGGCCTTAATGATCAGTTCTAAAACCAAGCTGGATGATGATATCAAGTTTATTTCTACTCTCTGCAAAAAGGACTCTCCATTGGACATTGTTCAATCCATAATTAAATATTCAACCTTGGAGTTTACAAAAGTCAAACCTCCTTCAGTACAGAGATGCCCAGTGGGCCTACGTTTTACTTGGCTAAGTAACATTAGTGACAGATATGCTCAGTGGGTTTCCTTAGCAGTTCGACAATGCTACTTTTCTGCTAACATACTTGTTGTTTTCTCTGATACACCTATTATTGCACCTCACCATAATAGTTCCTTGATTTATTTATATAAATGACCTCTATAATTTTTAACTGGTAATTGAAGTGTGACGTATGTATGATGGAAAAAGTCCACACTGGAATTCGCAGCATAATTGCGGTCATTTATGGGGTGTTCCGCGATAGAAGATACGTATGATTTAGTCAGAACATCTAAGGCAAATATTTGGAGTTAAGGATATTTGTAGGCACATACTGCTTAATCCTAACATCCAGGCTTTGACTAACTCTTCCTATGTAGTTCCAACTGCAACTACATTTACAAAAAGAGTCCGAACGTGTACATAAATTATTTAAATGTAGTTGCAATTCGAACGACATAGGTAAAACCATTCAAAGACTGGAAGTTAAGGTTAAGCTACATGTGTATACAAAAATCCGGAACTCTAATTATTCATCACCAGATGTTCTGACCAATACATACGGGTCTTTTATCGCGGAATACCATATAAATAACAGCAATTGTGCTGCTAATTTCAGTGTCGACTCTTTTTCGGTCTTGATTTGTCCCACTCTAATTGCCATCTAAAAATATTGGATACGATATATAATTTAACTAGAACATCTATTTGCAAGCAAAAGGATTCTTGGCCTCTAATTAATTTCTACCTCATTAATATTAGCCACGTAGTCTCCATTCCATTTATTGCTAATATATATCTATTTATTAAGCTAGATTTAGCTCTGTTGAGCGAGGTTCGAAACAGGTTAGCGAGATTGTTTTTCATTTTCGATTTTAAAATTGTTATCGTGTATATGAATATTTAAAAATAAGTTATGTATGTTTAACGGGTATGAAGTTGTGTACCACCAAGAGAATTTTCAAATATATATGAGAGTGGACATCATCTATAGGCGGAAATCTGTTTCATGCTTAAACGAAAAAATATATATATATATATATATATATATATATGTATGTGTGTGCGTATATATATATATATATATATATATATATATATATATGTATGTATGTATGTATGTGAGAGTGTGCGTGTGTGTGTATATATATATATATATATATATATATATATATATATATATATATATATATATATATATATATATATATATATATTAACAGTATTAATCGCTTGAAAAACCTCGGATGACGCAACTTGTAGACACCTGAGTGCAAATTGGTACCCAAGGAAAAAGTTGGAAGTAAAGAAAAAAAAGAACTAAAAACATCACAACACGGTGGAAAAATCGTCAAGTGTCTTAAGTCCCCCCCGCAAAAAAAACAAACGAGTATAAAGACAAAACGAAAAAGTAGGGTGCTCAATACGCTAAGTAGAGCGGTAAATTAGACTAAATCTTAATGGGCGAGTGCAAACCTACCTAGGTTTCACCTAACTGGATCTTCAGGGTAAAGAGCCAGTTCATCCTGAAAATGGGGTTAGATGAAACCTAGGTAGGTTTGCCAGGGCCGTTAGGAATCATTATTATATATATATATATATATATATATATATATATATATATATATATATATATATATATATATATATATATATATATATATATATATATATATATAGTATAGAAAACATAAGAACCGTTTAAAAATCTAACATGTCTCGCTTTTATTAAAGCTTCCTCAGGGAAAGAGATATATAAAACGTTTCTGTTATTTTTCTTTTAGTATTTGATTTTCATCTGTTAAACAAACTTCACGTTCATTTTACTAATAAAGCAGCTTTCTTGTATATAATTTGTGTTTGTAAATATATATATAATTCTAGTTTGTCTAAGCGGTAATCCGATATACACAGTGGAGGGGAAAACTAACATTGTATTGCATCAATATTTTTTAAATACATTCTCAAAAAAATCTTTATCTTTAACTAACATGAACGATTTTGATTTCAAAACGTCTTCTAATCAACATGAGGACACAATCGAAAATATTAATGCTTAGTACTACTACTCCACACACACCCATTTACATACATATATACCTGGAAGGAATATATTCGTACTTATACAAGTTTTTAATTGCATTTCCAACTAATGAATAAACATACTTTTCATATTATTTACTTTACGCACATGCATAATAACTAAATATTCGTAGAAACCTGGAAGAAATTGATTTAATAGAAATAAATACCATTCATCCATTTTAATTGGTGAAAAATATTCGTACAATACAAAAAAGGAGAATACATAATTTCTACTTAATACATTGTAGAATAGCCATTATTCACTTCTATAGCAACCAACATCATGTAATTCTCAAGTAATGATTTTCAAATTTTTCTTGGTATTTTGTTCCATTATTCTTCGCACATGGTCTTCAGATCCAAGATGTTTGTTGGAGTTCGCGATTTGATATAAATTGTCAAATAATGGCCCAGATTATAGATTGGGTTTAAATCTGGAGACTTTCTTGGCCAATTCAACATAATTACATGATATTCAGCAAGTCATGTCGTCGTAGATTTTGCAGTGTGCTTACGATCATTATTTTGTTGGAAGATACAATCAGGAGGAAGTTCAAGATTTTCAACCCAAATCGTAAAAGTTGCTTCAATTTTGATATGCTGCTGCATTCATTCTAGGATCTATATCTGATATGTTATTATTACCTTTTGCAGAGAAACATCCTCAAACGATGATGTTGCCACCACCAAATTTCTCTTTCGGACATGTGTTCTATTTAGTTTGAAAGAATCACCATCTTGTCTCCAAACACGATTTCTAGAATTACGTCGAAACAACTCAATTTTGGTTTCGTATTTCCATGAAACTCTTTTTCAATACAATTTTTTCCTTATCCTTATGTTCTCAGACGAGTTTCATTCTAGCATCTGTGTCATTTCAATAGCAGTGGAGTTTTGCGAGGTGTGCGTGCCTTTAGATCCTTCCTATGAATTTCATTGGTTATTGTCCGTTTAGTGACACAGATTCCTAGTGAAAGCAAATCAACCTACAACACTTGACGAGTAACCGTTGGATTTTATTTAATTTGACGCATTAATATCCTCGAAGATCTTGAAGAAATCTGCCGTGAAGCGCCTTTTCTTCTTGGGTTTTCGACAGTTTAAATATTTTTTATACGTTACAATGAAATGAACTAATGGAAGTAAATGGAATATTGACTAACATTTACCTTCTTTCCAGAGCTTAACAACAGTTCTATTTGTGAAATTTTCAATTCTTTACCTCTTCCCATGATGACAACCTTCTTGCTCGAATATTAATTACAGAATATTCTACTTGTATTTTTTAGGCTAAAAGTAACTACTAACGATATTACTGAAACATTCCAAAATATTCCACTCGAATAATCTAGAGCAGTATTTCTTAACTCGTGTTCCATGGAACCCTGGTGTTACAAAACCGGTCGTTACAGGTTCCACGAGAAAGGTTTATGCAATTTTTAGTAATTTTTTGGTTTAATTTTATATTCATTATTTTAGTATACACATTATTTAATACTGTTTATTATAAACAGCGCATTTACTTAAATACTTGTATATATAAAACAATGTTAAAAATAAAAATGTCTTTAAATAATTGTCGGTATTCGTATATATATATAAGGCAGGATGTGTGTGTGTGTGTAACGAATGCACGGCCGCAATTTTCGATGGATTGGCACCAGAATTTAGATGCACATGCTCCAAGTTAGAGAAAAGGCCAAGACCGATTTTGTATTTCCCATCTCCAATCCATAGTGGAAATAATTTTCCAGGCATGGCCATCCGACATGCGAATAATGACGGCAGAAAGCCTCAACAAATGTTGAGGAAACATTACCTGCCACGAGGAAAGCCAAGAGGTATTGCCTTGTATACGGAATTGACTTCGTTACAGAAAATTCCGGACGAGACCATTACAGACTGTGATACGAGCTGAGAACGCAGCTACATTTTAAACGAATGCTGGAGGAACAAAAGTTGATGGATTGCTTATAGCTATGAATATAAGAGACCTACAGAGTGAATATAAAACATTCACAACACTAATAACGCAATGGGACGCCTTAAAATTTCGAAACAGCCTAAAGTTTTTTTGAAGTGACAGAAAATGCGACATCGGCAACGTAGTAACGAGTGTGAAAGAAAGGAAATACAACAGTCGTCCAAGAACAACATCCATAACGAAAGAATTCAACAAAACCAGATTTAATGGGTTGGGGGGGGGGGGGGTTCTTGGTGAAAATAGGGACACAAATCTGAAAATTGTAAGATGCTCACAGGCTAGGGTAAAAATTATAAAACTACATCATATGACAAAGTTTTGCAGAAAATCAAAGGACGCATACTGAAACAGAGGGATTTGATAAAAAAATATATATATAACCTATGAGATAAGCACAATTCTTATGTTTTCTGTTAATAATAATTGTAACTCTTCCTATTTTGATTTGTTAGTGGATTGCGGGTCTACAACGCAGATTTTGAATGATGAATCTAAGATTATTAATAGTGATGAGGATTTTGATTCTACCCGCCATAATTTCGAACGAGCGGATGGAAGTAGATATACAGATTTGGCGCTAAAATGGGAGAAATGTTTGATATGCATGGACATATTAATAGAAATATTCTATAAGATGTATTGAGTAGCCCTTCTTTTAATAAATATATATTCTCTGTGCAGGCGGCGATAGAAAACAGTGCTAACGGAGAATTTAAATCTAACTCTGCAATACTTTTGCAATGGGAATGAAATTTACAATCCATAAGAAAGGCAAACTGTATTATTTAAATAATGCAATTTCTGCGAAAAAAGTTAAGCATTCATTAGAATATCGGCAAAATAGTGTGAGATATTTTTAATGTTAACGATATTTTAAAATTAGAAGAAAATGTTCAAGGGCTGCAAATTACTGATAAAAATGAATTTGATTGTGAGATTTGCTAACAGGCAAAGATGTCCAAATCAGGACATCAATTACCTGACAAACGTGCAACCAATATATTAGAACTAGTTCATGTCGATTTTGCAGGGCCAATAGACCCCATAGGAAAAGACGATTATAAATATGTATTGGAATGCATAGATGATTATTCTGGTTTAATAGTGACTTATATATAAAATATAAAAATGACGCGGTAAAAGCCTTTGAAAAATATGTAACTCATGTTGCAGTTTATGGTAAGATGAAATCTGTTAGAATCAACCAAGGAGCTGACTTCACTCCCAACGCTTTTGAGTCATTATTAATTAAAATTGTAATTATTAATTATAATTATTAATTAAAATTATAATTAGCCACAAAATTCGTCACCCTATTTGCCTCATCAAAAACTCACGATTGAAAGCGATTAGCGCACTTTTTTTTTTTAAATCGCCAGATGCCTATTAAAAGAAGCTAAACCTGCCAAATATATGTTGTCTTTCACCATATGAAATGATTTCTCGTATTAAATTAAACCTTTCCATCATGCATTCATTTGGGAGCATTTGCTATCGGTATATACAAAATCCTAACAAATTTGATGATCGAATGAGAAGGGAATATTTGTAGGATAGGATAAAAGTAGTTCTGCATAGTTGTCATATTTTACCGAAAATGTAAGAAGCGTCAGGACAGTAAAATTCATTGGTAAATTTAGTGAAGAACATTCAAACCTTTTTTTTTAAACAAGAATTAGACGATGATACTATGATGAATAATGATGAAATTAATATGCAGTTACCTCAAGAGCAAGTAGAATTAATTGAAATAGTGAGATAATTAAAAGACGTCCGGAATATTTAAATAATTATTACGTTAATGAGGAAGCAAATGATATGTGGAACCATACGACAGATTACTGCTAACATATTAAGGCCGTACCAAGAGCGTACGTGAAGGCGATAAAGCCTGAACAGTCAGTAAAATAGAAGGTAGCAATTACAGATTAAATGGACATTTTATAAGAAAATGGCAATTTTGAATTAACACAATTACCGCCGAATAAATATATAATTTTGCACCGTCGGTATATGCTGTTAAAACGGACCAAAACCAAAAAGAAATTTATAAAGATAGCCTAGTAGCAAAAGTTTGTTCTCAGAGACCATACGTTGGCTATAAAGAAACATTTTCACAAACAGCAAGATGACCTCGATAAAAGTGTTAATGCAAATGGCGACGCTGCATAAATTGATAGTACATCAACTAGATTTTAAATCAACCTATCTAAACGCACCAATTAATTGTGATTTATACATGGAGGAAGCAAAATGTTTAAAGATTGAAAATAAAAATAGTGAAGAAAGATTAGTTTATGAATTAAAGAAATCTTTATATGGCCTGAAACAATGCCGGCGTAAATGGAATAACTTATTACACAGATATTTAATTGAAAAAGGTTTTGTCAATCGCTATCAGATGCTTGCGTATATACTAAGTATGATGGGGCACATCGAGGCGGTGTAATGGTTAGCAAGCTTGTCTTGCTAGAACAATTACAGCTGGGTTGTGAGTCCGTTCCTCACTGGGTGCCTCCTACATCCGGCCTTGTGCCACATCTAAGCTACACTTGGAAAATCATCTTTAGGCACCTCAAGGCGGTGTAATTGTTAGCAAGCTTGCCTTGCTAGAACAATTACGACTGAGTAGTGAGTTCGATCCTCACTGGGTGCCTCCTACTTCCGGGCTTGTGCCACATCTAAGCTACGCTTGGAAAATCACTATACTAAGTATGATGATAAATATACAGTCATCATTTTATGGGTGGATGATATCTTAAAAGCGACAAAATGTAAGGAAATTATGATAATTAATAAAAATATCCTCCAACAAATATAAAATTACATATTTTAGGTATAGAATTTAAGATAGTATTATATATATGAATCAAAATCGCTATCTCCAAAGGTTATCTGGAATGAAAGCCTGCATACCCAAATATTCTCCTAGTGACAGTAATATTAACAAGATATGTAGTGAACTATGTGAATTAAAGGACGAAAAATTATATAGTGAAAATGCTGGAAGCCTAATATATGCAACTAGGCAACAATTATGTTTCACAGTAACTAAAGTGTCACATTTTATGTGTTAATCTTCCATCGAAAATATGAAGCATATTTTAAGACATATAAAGAATACAATAGACCAACAATTAGAATTTATACCCACAAAAGAACTCGAAACCTTACAGGCTTTTGCGACGCAGATTGGGCAATCTGACAAGATAGAAATTCTATAACTGGATACGGTTTTAAGATCTCAGCTGAAGCTCTACTAATTTCGTGGAAAACACGAAAACAATCTACAGTTGCCCTATCGATGTGTGAGGCAGAATATATAGTGCAGCGACAGAGCAAGGAAATACCTTAAATCTCTTATGAAGGACTAGCAGCATGGCCCGGCTTTGCCCGTGCCTGATTCAAAAACCGTACGACTCATACAGCAATCACTATCACGTGACTTAAAATATTTTTGTCCTTCCTTGCTTTTAAAGGAGTGCCCTTTTCCGTGCTGATGTTGTTACATGCATTACTTCTTGCCTATCTCACACTGCGAATTTTTTCTGAGCTCTATACTGATCATTAAATCTCTTACGAAAAAAGAACTAAACAAAATGAACACAAAACGATCAGCTTTAAAAAAGGACTCGTAACTGGAAAAACCGAATGAAAATAGAATGTTAATAACAAATACTTTTTCACACCCAACGCAGTTCTACAGAATCAAAAACAACGTTGAGTTTAAGCAAGCGAATGACCCAATTGGAGTAAAGTGCTATGCAGATTTAAATTTTTCCCACTTGTGCCGAATGCAGCTATCGATTTTCTTTTCATGCTAGCATGCTAGTTAACATTCGTGTCAGTCAGCTGTTGGCTCTCACGCTGGCCAATAGAATCTTCCTTCCTAGTCGATGCAGCCAACAATAGGCACTCACTCTGGCCAGTAGAAAATGGCCGCAAACTACATGACAACTGCCGTAGAAGCATGAAAAAGTCGATTATTTCAACTATCGATATAATTTGGGAAATTAAAAGTCGGTCTTGGCAGTATTACTAACTGGGTGCATGTGCATGTAAACTTTGGTGCAAATCCGTCGAAAATTGCGGCCGTGCATTCGTTACACACACACACACACACACAGACACACACACAGAGACACACACACACACACACACACACACATCCTGCCTTTTATAGATAGAGATATGCGAAAGAAAGAAATACATTTATACTATATTGCGACAGTGAGAGTGCCATAGCTTTAGCGAAAAATCGCATACACCACAACAGATCAAAACATATAGATATAATATTCCATTTCATAAGAAATGAATTACAGAATAAATCTATTTCACATAGCTAGTGAAGAAATTATGGCTGTTCTATTCATAAAATTAATGAACATATATAAAATGAAAAATTTAGAAACCTATTGATGGGAGATTGAACTGCATGCTTCTGGAAATGAAAACAATACCCACCACCAAAAAAATGGAAGAAAACTTTTAAAAAAACATTTGAAAGCTATTGACGCTGTGTAAGAAAAAGGTTTCAAATGTGAAAACTGACATATAAAGCAATGTTTTATTTTACATACTTAATAAAATATCAGACTCTGTTTGACAAGGCAAAGGAGAAAACTGTTGATTTAAAAAACAATAGTTTTTGATTTGAAGGCATCAACTCCAGTTGAAGAAGATATGCTAAATGTATCAATTGAAGTATTTCTTTGCTCATGTAGTCATGTGGCGGTTCGCCTTATCTCAGCACTACTTGATATCACTACGCGGCAGCGAGTCGCGTGACCTGTTTCTCAACCGCTTTTTGGACATTAAGTTCCGGAAAATAAAGTCGTGGAAAGAACACGTGTATATATTTTCTCTTCCAAATTATATCCTGTCTTCATCATTATTAAAACTATGAGTCATTCTGTACCTTTGAAATTAATAAGATGTATCTAGAGTTATAGGAAGTGTTCCAGGCATAGTCAGCACTTATAATGCCGCGCTCATTTTTTGAATCTCTTGAATGTTGCATTTTTCCATATTAATGCTTCAACAATATATACGCTTTTTGTACCTATTTTTCATTTAAAAACAAAAAGGTGGCCTTAACTGGGTATTGAACTCACACTCTTTAGGTCCTGTCACTGGATCTAATCAACGCCTTTATCCACTGTGCCATGTGTCCTTGTGAGCATAATAATGGGTTCAGTTCGACATTCCAACGACCGGAAGAAAGCCGGGGCGTACAACGGCCGTAACGTTGTAATAAATATGGCGAGAAAGATAAAGACAATAATGTAAATAGTGTACATAATGCATCATTTCAGGAATATAAACACATAGTTCGTCACATTTATTTATTTCAAATAATTTTCTGCGTGACCGCATATCTTTTCGCTGTTTACAATAATTATACAATAATTATTAGCGAATAGTTTATTTGAACCGACACGATATTTGGGAATATTTCAAACGGTATTCCTATTCCATAGATATGTGAGGTGTGTAGTGATTATCACTGGGGATATTCGTATTGGAGCGCTGAGTTCAATTTCTCGCTGAAATCGTTTTCCTTTTTAAACTTTCCTCCAAATCAGTATTTATAGCATATTGATGGGCTAAATAACAATAAGATCGAGCACTTTGCCAATGATTTTACAACAAGTCTAGGAGAAACATATCAAAAAAATAATCGGAAGATAATGGGACCGACGTATAGGCCTGTCCATCAACATAATTGGGCCGTCAGTTTAATAGGTAAAAAAGTAGATACTCTAAACAAAGGATCCGAATCAGTACCCTAAAATCTATCGGTATTTACGATTAAGGCAATGACTTCCAGACTAGAAATATTGCTGGAACACGTACAGACATTCCTTGAAATATCCTTAGGCATATCAATAATACCAGCTATTTTTGGTTTCGTACTTTCTGGCCGGAGATGATACACAAATGTCTTACGCATAAAAATTTCCAGAAACATTTCAAATTCGTCTTCTTTTAATAATTAAACAATAATATGTTGTAACCCTATTTCTGCACAAAGTAGACAATTACGGTTTTCCAAAAGGCTCCATCCTTTGTACTTACTAGCAATGTTTCTATTTTGACAATCCTTACTACTCACTAGTCTGACATTCGTTTACACAAGATTGTTACGTTATAAACTCC